>CM062812.1:121391878-122591878 GCA_031772625.1 Pinus tabuliformis | reverse complement strand
TGAAATTGCAGTGCTCTACCTAGGGTTTGCTTAGTTATTGATGTTGTCAGCTGTTTGAAGAGGATCCCTAAGGTTTTCTTGCCCTCCTCAACTCCTCACTTGTCTAAATCTCTCCATTTCATTCAATTTGAAGTGCCAAATTAGTTGCCTACCTTGCCCCATAGAGCTCTCTACAAAACTGAGCCTCATTCCCCAGACCCAAACCTGCCTTTCCATACGAGCCAACAAAACATCATCAAATTAAATCAAAATCTTCTGAACACATACCCAGCCTAAAATCAGTCTTCACATAAGTCATCTCAAGCCTCATTGATTATATTTTGCTGAGATTGACAAGGAGAGAGCCCTCTCCCGACCTGGTAGGGCTAGCTACCAGGTTAAGCGTGGTTTGATGTTACCCTAGACCTGCCTTGCTTCAGCCTGAGGTAGATTTAGGCACTAACATAGTGGCGACCGTATTGGGGAAGAAAAGTTTATTATCATTGTTTTGCTTTGTAAACTACAGAGAGAGCCTGAAGTTAGCCAGGTAGCCTTCGAAACGCTCTTGCTTTGCATTAGCGAAAGTAGATGAATGTTTCTTTAGTCAATGTCTAGTCTAGTTTATGAACTGAACATTTGGTTTCCTCAGTAAAATGTAATCAAGTTTAGATCTTATTTTTGATGGTGGACAATGATCAGACACCGCAAGGCTAAAATCATTCACTTGGCGACTCTAAATCAGTTTCGAGATCAAATCCAAAGACTCCACTGGAGGATGAACCTGACCAGCAAAAACATGAAAGGACAATATGGAAAGATCAGGTATTCAAGTTGGAATTTCATCCAAGACATTTTGTTCTTTGTTCTAAATTATTTCTTCTCTTTTCCCAAGAATGTCAAGAAGGCTTTGAAAAGTATATTGTATTTGAGAAACGATCCCCGGCCTGCATTTGATTCCTTCCCTTTGAAGATTGTGAATACCAAAGATTTGCATGCCTTTGAGCTTGATCAAGACCCTTTTTCTGAATCTTGTGATGATCATCTTCAAATTGATGAGCCTCAAGAGACCAAGACTGATTCTATACTTTCTGTACATACCCCTATACCTTGTAAAATTATAGATCAATACAAGCCTCTGATTTTACCTCCTATATCCCATGCTTTCCCTAAAAATCATGACCTATATCTACCAAGATTTAATGGTGAACGCGACAACATCACTGTTGAGAGACATGTATTGAATTTTGAGTCTTTTCTTGATCTTTTTGAAGTTTATGAAGAGGATGTCATAATTATGCTTTTTGCTCTTTCTTTGCAAGGCAAAGTCAAGAGTTGGTTCAAAACCCTGCTTGATGCAAGAATCTCAGATTTCCAGCAGTTCATCAAAGTTTTCCTCGACAGGTGGATGATCAGACAAAACCATTTCTTGATTATAGAAGAGTATAACCAGATGAAAAGACAACTAGGGGAGATAGTACAATAGTTTTCTGCCAGATTTAATCAAGTCTACTTTTCGATGCCAATTAATATAAGACCTCCTCTTGGATCCGCTCTCTTGCACTACCTGGGTGCCTTTGATCCAGAAATGGAGTTTCAGCTGAGAGAAAGGAATCTTGCAACACTTGAAGAGATGCAAAATAGTGCAATAGATGTAGAGGCTCATTTGTTGATCTGAAGGGAAAAGTTGAAGGAAGAAGAGATGAAAAACATAGATCTAGAGGAAACGACATCTCTAGAGGTAAAGCTTGACATTTTGGTAAGTGCAATGGAAGACATGATGCAAAGGATCACCACAAGGAATGAGTATAATGTTCAAGCCCATGGCTCACTGATTGAAGAAGAACAAGTTGCTGATCCAAAACAACTTCTTTCTTATCCCAGTTGTCATAGATCTGATAATGATTGTTTTGTAGATTATCTTGGAGAAGAGAGATCTGTTGATATGACATGTATGCTTGATGATGTGTTTTATACTGATGATTTGCCTTAGTTTGATCAATATAATGATGATTATGTTCTCCAAACAGAAGCTAATCTTGCAGACAAATCAGCAGCTAGTTTGTGGGAGGAAGAAGTTCACTTTCAGCAGCTCAAACACAGTGATCAACCGAGGCATATCAACTATGGAAGTGACGAGGAAAGTGCAGAAAATTTTGAAGTAAGTGAAGGGTCTTTGCCTTTTTGTTTTGCTTCATTTCAGTTTGTTAGAGACAACTTTCATGCAATCAAAATTCAATTGTCGACAAGTTTTGATCTGGATCATCTTGAGGGCAATGAAAACCTTGTTCAAGACTTTTCATATCTAGAGTTGCAGCCCCCAAATCCCATTGATTGTCAAGTTGCAAATAAAGACTTGGAAGCTGGAACATATGATTAGATGATGCAAGATGATTCCGTACCTTTTTGTTTTGAATCATTTCAATTTCGGAATGGAAAACGGCATAGTATCTCTTCAAAAGAGCAACCTATAGGGAATCATGTAATCTCATCGGAACCAATAGAAAATGGGTTGCAACAGTCTTTTCATGTTTTTCACGATCCAATAGCTGATGTGTTGGATGAGGTCTGCAGTCAAAGTCCTTCTCCATTAGCTACCTCTGAGCTTGAAGCAAGTATTGATACAAACTTGATCCGGCAGCCAGTTTCTTTGTCATTTTTAGCAGGAGTCTCGTCACAAAATTCAGATCAAAGTTTGCATTCATGGTATGAAGAGAAGAGAAGTAATCCATTGGATGAGCTAAGTCCCAGTGTGTGTGAATTTCAAGATCCTTATGCAGTGTTTTTGGAGGTGGATAGAGAATCCATAGTATTCAACAGATCTGTTCACAAGTTTTCATGGGAGTTGCCTTTCAGTAGTTCTATCTTGTTGTTAATAAGCAAGCACTTGCGGAGAATTCAAACAACAGCTGGAATACTTATTTGGTTGCATTGGTTGTTTCATTTCACTTGATCAGGTGATGAATGAAACTGTTAGAGTAGGTTTTTGATAAATAAGCTCTACTTTGAGCATCATTTCTAGTTTGTCGGTTGTGTTTAAGTATCCAGTCAGTTTTTAGTTGAGTGAGAGTCAGTTTGTGTCGTCAAGTCATCAGTTTTCAGTCGTGAATTTTAGCTTGAGTTTTTGACTCCATTACCCAATGGATGAAGGCACTGTCTGCTTTCCAAAGATCTGTATTTCTTGGCACCTCCAAGGAGCTACCATCCCCATTGGAGCCAATGTTAGTGTAAGTCTTTGCATCCTTCCTCCAGTGATCAAACATGCTCTTACAAAGTTATTTTAAGGTGTCAAGGTCAAATTTTGTCATTTCAGTGAGTCTTCAGGCAAAATTTGGTCACTAGGTATTAGGTCCAGGGTTCGTTTTCACTCCTTTCAAAGTTGTCCAAATGTCAGTCCATGTCACCATTCAGCTGATTGTACCATCATTCAGAGGGTTGTCATCATCATGTCAGGTTCCAATGGGTCATTTTACACCTTGTTCATGCTTCAGTTGTGCCTAGGTAAGGTTCATTTCCCTCTCCTAGGGTTTTGAAGGTAATTTCTCTTGGATGGTCAAATCATCAGCAAAACTTGTATCCTGGTGTTCCTACACCTTCTACTATCCTTAATGTACCTTATTAAACACTTCCCATCACTGAGATCCCTCAAATTCCTCATTTTCGTACAAACCCTAGTTTCTTGCTACAACTTGGCAATTTTCTAGGCTAGGCCTGTGTTTTGTCCTTTTGGACCCCTTCCCCTCACTAAATCTTTGAAATTCCACTTTCTCTTACTTCCTAACATCCCTTCCTACTTCCCAAAATTTTCTCAAGAATTTAGAATCCCCTTATCCCCTTCATTTCGCTTCATTTCAACAAGTCCCCTGTTCCACACATCGGGATAGGTTTTACTTCAATGATGTTTCTGAGCAAGAAAAGATGAATTTGGGAAACATAAGAGAGGTTTTTGTCTAGAATAGGCCAAGGAAGAAAAACCTCCTTCACTTTTTATACAAGTGTCATGGTTTTATAGAAATGTAAAAAATACAGTTGCCTCAGGAGAATCGATGCACCTCTGAAGTGACCTTGGGAAAATCAAGTTTTCTTTTAGCTTGGTTGGCCAAATAACTTACTTGATGAGTCAAATGATAAATAGACACAAAGATATTTCCAATGAGCTATCATGAGCTCACTTTGGAATTGAGGGACACCTTCATAAGTTGACTGCAACAGCACTCTACCTTTAGGTAGCCCCATTTTGCACATTTTGACTTGTCTTGGTAGATTTGCCTTTTAACAGAGAAAATGAACTTCAAATTGAAAAATTGTAGTTGGTTTGGAAGGTAGGCTCAATAAGATTTCCAACGAGCTATCCCGCACCTAATTTGGACACTGGGAAGGCCTCCAAACGTCTCCTGCAAAAAGTGAGACACATTGGGTTTGGAGCGCGACGCATTGGGCAATGCTCTATAGTGTAAATTTTGAATGGGCGTGACGCATAGAGTAGGCACAGCACATTGGGTTTGTGGCATGGTGCATAGAGCTGTAAGCCCAATTTCACCCATAAACTCTCTCAAATTTCCAAATTTTCTCAATCCTATGGTGTGCAAGTAAGTCAAGCTTTCTTCCCTTGCTAGTGAATGCGTTTTTCTTAAAATTTATGGTGGTTTAGTGAGACAAAACTCAAACCCTAACTCCTTGTAATTTTTGCTCAAAAACAATTGCCTAGGGTTTTCACTTGTGTTTTTTGCTTCCAACTCCACAAAATTTCTCACTCCCTCACTCTTTCATTCTCTCATTACATTTTATCAAACCATTCCCCCAATCCCCATATCCCTAAGTCTACTAATTCTAAAACCCTAATTGCTTTCCCAAACCCTAGTCAAATATCCCCAAACCCTAATTTCTATCCCAAGAACCTAAGTACTATTCCTTAAACCCCCTATTTCCCAAACAACTTGTCAAAAACATTCCCAAAACCCCTCATACACTTTCCCCTTCACAGTCCCTCATACATTCTCATCCTTGGCAGCAAAAATCTAAAGACACCATAAATCTCTTCATACTCATCAAGAAAACTCAAACATTGGCAAACGTGGAGTCTGATCCTTCCTATGACCGAGATGAGGAAACACTCAGTGATTCTCCTAGAGAAATGCATGCACCAAGGAGACCTCACAAGGGTGGTAAACATATATGAGAGGAGCCCACTTCACTTGTCGAGTTGCAGCAGCAGCAAAATGAGTACTATCTCCACTCAGGGTGGAAGGGATCTCGTTTTCACCATCAGTGGAGTAGGTTCAGGACAAGGACAAGAGGCCATTACATGATGAGGGGCCTTCAGGTGAGCAGGAGACCGATTTCATTCTCATTCAAGACGATGACACGGATTTGGGCCCACAAAGCTCAAAGCTCAAGGAGGTCATCCAAAAGCAACAGGTGAACATAAATGCTTTGTCCCTCAACTTGGAAAGAGCTGAGTGGATAATAAAGTACCTGGAGCAAATAAACAAGCAACTAGAGGATCAACAAACCATAACGGAGCTAAGAAACATACGAGAAAACAGGCAAGCTGCCAAAAGGAGGAAAGTCAAGTTCACCACACTTGAGCAATAAATCAATGTTGATCGCGAGTCTTGGTTGGAAAGGATGCTAGAGAAGGCCATCAATGAGAAAAATATGTTGAGAAACATGGCAGACCACTACTTGTCAAGAAATATGGTGTGCCAAGCAAGAATCAGGAACTTGAAGGCCAAGTTGAAGAAGGCATCAAGGAGGCAAAAAGTGCAAAATAAACTTTAGATCTTGGTCGAGGCTTCCTTGGCCTAGCATAGCACTTAATGGAGGACACTCAACCCAAATTTCAAAAAAATTTGCACACTTTTTGTAATTTTTGAATTTTTGGCTTAAAAACAGGGTTTTCTGCCCAATGCGCCGGCCACCCGGCGCTCGCTTTTGATGGAGGCATCATTTTGAGAAAAACTCAACATATTTGGATTTTTCATGAAAAAATATGCATGCTCACAAATTGCCAAGAAATTTTGATAGGTTTTGAGCCCCCAAAAAGGTCAAAAACACTCTAAAAATGACCTTTCCGCCCCTATTTGGACACAAAGGAAGTAGTGTTGGGCGATCTCAATTTTGGAGGGGAAAATGGAGGCCAAATTTAGATATTCCACTTGTTCTGGAAAGTAGACAGGTATATATTTTCAACAAGTTCACTTGGAACAAATTTGGACACTAGGAAGGCCTCCAAAAGCAACTGCAAAAAGGCACTATGCATAGGGAAATTAGCGCAGCGCATTGGAGGAATTTTTCTCAGTTTGACAAAAAATACTTTGTTTTTTGCCTAGTTTCTTGACAGTTTAAATTTTCTTCTTCTAAATGTCAAACTAATGATGTAATTTAATATGACTTCATGGATTTTGATGTAATTATGCTAAATTTTCACTCTTAGAGGTAGATTCATCCATCAAAAGGTAGTTTGCAACTGAGTGAATCAGTTTCCTAGTTTCTAGAGGCAAGTTGTTCCACTGCCTACTGTTATAGACATTTTTGTGCCTTACAGCATTGAACATGAAATGTCCATAATCTAAGGGATCAAAAGTCCCTAAACATGTTGTTCCTACCCCTAGAGGAACAAGGCTAACAAACCACAGCAATTCACAGAAGTTCTCCACCTGAAACTGCTCAAAAACAAGTCAATTTAGGATCATTTCAGTGGCTACACTAGCTGTTTGCGCTGAATGTCAAAGCCAACACTGGCTACCTGCGTTGAATGTCAAATGGAACACTGGCTACCTGCGCTGAATGAGAGTGGACATGTGGCAAGCTCATTTCTCAAGGTGTCAAAACCCAGGAAGCTTCCAAAATGACACTTGCCTCAGGGAATTCGACTGGTGATGAGTAAGAGGTTCCAAATCTCCAAGTGGAAGCAAGAACCTCCAAGTGGAATCAAGAACTCACAGAGGGAGAGGAAACTAGTCAGATCTCAAGCTGACTCATCCTCTCTCCAAACATCTATATATGGATCTCTCCTCCATGAGATCTAGAGGCTGGAATTTTGTTATTGCAAAGAATTGCTGTTGGTTTGAGATTGGAATCATTGGGTGCTTAATGCTTTGAAAGGGGGTGAAGATAGGAATTCCATTTGCTGGGAAGGATATGCTGGATTGGAGCCCTCTGGGTTGTATCTCTTCCTGAATCTTGTTATTCATCAATAAAGCTATCTTGGTTTCTCCTATATGCTGATGTATTCTTTGTTGTATGATTGCATTAGTGTATTTGGTTTATTTCTAATCCTAAACTAGTTATGAATGTGAATATTTGTCTTTGTGTAGTGTTCTTCTCTTGTCGCAAGTAGCTGTTCTCTTGTGATATTGCAGGAACCTGTTGAAGCTGGACAAGCAAGAAGGCAAGTAGCTATTCTCTTGTGATCTTGCATGAACCTGTTGAAGCTGGGCAAGTGAGAAGGCAAGTAGCTGTGAACTCCCAAAGAGAAGAGAGACCGGATCGAGGGACAAACGGAAGACACCGGTAAGTCTATTGATCTCTCTTCTTTCACATTTCATAAAGGAAGGAACCAGAATAGATGTCTCTGTTTGTTGCTAAGGCACTGTCACACCTTAGGTGGATAGGATCGTCCTGCATAGGCATTTTTCCCCACAACAAATTGGCGACTCCGCTGGGGAGATCTGTTTAGTCATTTTATTTGTGTTTCTATCATTGTTTGTTTCATAGACTTGACAGCAACAATCGAACGGTATCTGCTTTTCCCGGATGCAAAGTAGACAGTTGTTGCCTTGATCCAATCACTGGACTTGTCTATGATCTGAACAATGGACTCACAAATGATTTGATGATCCTTTGTGATAGATCTTAGTACCCCCTCAAAGCATCCCTTTGATTACACCTTGCTTGTTGCTTTTATTTGGCCTGAAACAGTAGATTAAATAGCAATCTGTGACCCAGAACCAGTGAGAAATGAGAGTTTCTCCTTCAGCGTAGACCCAGTGAAGGGATTCTGCATTTCAACGCAGGTCCCGTGAAGGCTACCTGCGCTGAATGTCAAAACCCCTGTGTTGAGGTTGCGTTGAACCAGTTTGCCCTTGTGCAACTGGGGTTCTTTGCTCTGTTTTGCCTTGTTTTGATCTCTGATTTTTGCAGCCTGTAACCAGCATAGGTACCAGTCTGATAACTCCTTTTCTCTGCTTAAATTCCGCCTCCTTTTGTACAAAAAGACTGTGAGTGTTTTTATGTGTTTGTGGCGTCATTTGCAGTTTTCCTTTGCATGAGTGAAATAGTCATCCTGTAGCCCTTGATTCAGATCTGTTGATTGTGATCTTAGAAGAGAGTTCATTGGTTGTTTGCAAATTGATTATCCATTTACTCTTGCTTATTGGTTTGAGTTTGTCTCTTTTAAGTGTCAAAACAAGTATTCATTTCGAAAATCGTTAAGTGTTGTAATCTCTTCTACCCTCTCTGATTTCGAAAAAGTAAACTTGTTTGTATTCGTCATTTAAAAGCAAATTCAAAGTTGTACAAAAAGCTTTCTTTGTAGGCATCAATACTAAGAAAGAGGAAAACAAACACCTGCATTGTGCATTTGCATTTGATAGTTTGCATGTTTGATTTAGGAAAAGTGCATTAGAGTGTGCTGCTTGCTCTTTGAGAAAGGATGGTGTCTTTCTTTTCCCTTAGTAGCTAGGATTTTCAAAGTTGAAAAGATATAAATCTTGCTTATCATCTTTAGACTGCATTTAGGAATTGTATCATACATCTCGTGGTGAACCTTGAAAGCCAAACTTCTAAAAAGATCAACCTAGAATAAATTGAATGAACTTAACAACACTTTGCAACATAACGCACAACATAGAGGTCTAGGCTAGAGACGTGTTCCGGCGTCGTAAAGCCAGGTGACTGTCGATCTCGTGGATGGTGGGTGATTCCTCCTGAGGGACGATAGCGCCAGTACGGATTGTGCTCCCACGTACCGTTGCGTATATATTGAGAGACCCCTATAGGCATAAAACCTTTATCCTTAGGAAGCCGTGTCGGCCGCCCTACCGATCGCAATGCACTGAACATAGCATTCAGGAAGATCGACCGCCCGTACCCTAAAAAGTATTCTGCGGTTTTGCGAAAAGTTTGGCACACCCTCTGCCTAGAACTCCAGAGCAGTTCCTTTTGGCCTTTTTCAGACTCTATAACGGATAAAGTCCATCCGAGCATTTGTCACTTCGGGCTCGTTAAAACATCGAAGGAGACTAGAGTCATCTTTAGCTTTTTCTCGACTCTTTAAAATTGAAAAAGCAAGTTGTGTCTAAAGCGTCGTTAAAATTTATTTTAAACGGAACAATCACCCTTATTCCTGCGTTGATCTTTAGGATGAAAAAATGGAGCACACCAACCAAGGAATTCCCCTTGGTGGAAATCCTAGTCCCTTCTCCTCTTGGGGAGATGTTGGTGCGCCCCATATCGCCACATTGTCACTTCCAGGACTGACAATTGGCTTGCCGGTCTGGCTCTTTTCAACCAATGTCGTTCAGAACACCACCATTCCTGAACAGTCGAGTCAACAGTTAGACCAGACCAGAGTTGCCCACCAGCCTTCTACTTCATCCAATTCTTCCTCTCCTCCTTCCTCTTCACTTTACGGAACTGGTAAAACCAAAAACCAAATTCCTAAGGAGAAGAAGGAAGAGAAGAAGAAAGAGAAGAAGAAGGAGCCAAAAGCGACTGGGGGCAAACAAGTGTCGTCTGACAAAAATCCACACACAACACTGACTAGGCCTAAATCGCCATGTGTCATATGCAAGGGATACCACTTCCACAGAGATTTTCCCTGCATCCCTCGGATACTAAGGGACTGGTCTCCCCGTTTGCACAATTCGGTAGCGTCGACCTCTGATAGCCATGTTGACAGCTCACTGTCGACTAGTGAAAGTGAAGTCCCAGGACAGAGAGGGAAAGCTAGATTTCCCTGCAAACTGTGTGAAGGCGACCATGCCATCCACCGTTGTCCCTTCTTAGACAAGGCTAAAAGAGTTTTGGAAGATCGCCCGATTTTACGAGCGCAACTTCCTCCTGGATATCAAAAACTCCTGCCAAGTCCTTCACTAGTTGAGAACTCGGCTGGCCCATCCAGGTGGTCAGCCGAAGCACCTATCATTGAAGATGAACCGTCTGGATCCATGCCTGACGAAAGTCAAAAGGTTGAGGCGGCAGTTGACCCGGTTTTGCCTTCAGAGGCTCTATCTTCGAATGATACCTTCACAGAGGAGAATAAAGATGACACCGTCCGAATTCTCTTCATCAACACAGACTCCGACGAACAAGGGGGAAATTTGTCCATTCCTTTGTCGCAGGAAGGAACTTCGTCACAGTCATACCCGGCCGTCTACTCGGTCCCACCACCAAGCAACCTGGTTGTGTCCTTCGACTGGAACCAACTAGGCAGACCCCGGTTGCCAGCGAGCATACCATTCAGAATTATCGTTCAAATATACAGAATGGTAATGGCTGGCACTATCATTGATGAGGGGGCATCTGTGAGTATCCTTTCCTCTATTGCTTGGAAAGCGCTTGGTTCGCCAGCGCTTTTGCCTGAAATGAGAAATCTATCAGGCTTTGATAAAGGAACCAGTCGACCTTTAGGGATCCTCCCCAATGTGCCCATAACATTGAAAGGGAAGACCGTTCAAATGAACGTGATGGTCGTTCAAGGACCCTTGGATTATAACCTACTCCTTGGACGAGACTATATATATTGCATGGGAGCCATCGTCTCCTCACTCTTTAGAGTAATGTGTTTTCCGCATGAAGGAAGGGTGGTCAAGCTCGTGGACCAACTTTCATTTCCTGGATCATGCATCGCAAATAGTCATATACCATCCCTAAATGGTCTATTCACGCAAGAAATGTCTCAACCCACGGTCCGTCCTCCTGATGAGTGCGAGTAATCCAGGAGGATATGACTGGAACCCAGGGGGCATGCGTCCTGGTCTGCTTCGGCAGGAAAACTTTGGGTATAGAGTAGGTTTCCGCGGGAGAATATGACTAGTCTGTACCCCGCCCTTGCTGGAGAGGGGTTATTCTAGAATAAGATTCTTTTGTCAAAGTTATGTGAGTTGACAGACGGAGTCTCTCACCTTTGTCTATTTCGATAGATATCGCCGAAGAAGTGTTTTGTTTGAAAGATTAACGAGACAATCTTCAGGTAACCTGAAAGAGGTAGGCCTCTCTCGGTAAAACAAAGGTTTTATTGGACTAAGAAGGGGTAACCTTGAAATCGTACTTTATGCCTGGGGGCATGCAAACCTTTTTGAGTGCAAGCGAGGGGCAGCTATTTATTTTTAAAAATTTTAGGTCCTCCCTTTAAACCTGTAGGTCTAACCCTTTAAACTCGTAGGATTAGTCGTTTCCGAACTTGCATAAAGAAAGGATGCAGGGCATAGCTTTGGTAAGGCGCAAGCTCCATAAAAATTGGAATCTTACATGAGACATTCTTATCATCAGACTGGGTAATCGAGCAGTTTTAGCACACAGTTCATGCTCGTTAAAAAATAAACGCAAGATCCGAGCTGTTTTAGCACATAGTTCATGCTCGTTAAAAAATAAACATAAGACCGGGCAAATGTTTCCACCCGCGTTTAAGCTCGTTAAAAAATGAACTACCTGGTAAATAACCACAGTGAATGTAATATCATCAGCCATCAAAGCCTTGGTCTTGTTTGCACCATCACCTCCACTTTTCATTTGGCCGATCGTTCACCTCCATATGATTGTTTACCCATTTTGAGGAACAGCTGTGAAGAGTGATTTCACCTAGCCATCCTTGTGACACTGCCGTGATTGGAAAATTCCAACCTGTACCTGGAATTAGCTGCTAACCCTGTTTATCACTCGTTCCTCAAAAGACGAGTCTTCTTTAAGCTCTTTTCATCTGACTCGTAAAATATGAAAAGATTGCCGAGTTTTGGCCTTCCAGCTCGTTAAAGCGACCGGGAGAGCTATCCCTCCTCTAGATTTTAATCTTTTTGGACCAGAGGGATTATTGCACAAAAAGATCGAGCGCTTGTTTTGTTCGGCTCGTTAAAACTATCGAAAACTCATCCCTTCTGTATTGTTTTATAATTTTTCGGACTTAAGGGATTAGATGACGAAAACGGACTTTTGGAGTTAACTTTATGTACCTTTTCAGACTCTCTAAAAATGAAAAGGACCGAGTTATCCTTGTCGTTAGACTCGTTAAAATCATTAAATAGCGACAAACTTGTCTTTAGACGAGAACGAGTTTCACTATCGCTAGGCTCGTTAAAACATAGCGATGGGCTTGCCCGAAGGGCAGGTTATAGAACAAGCATATGTTGTCCTCCTCAAGCTTGACAAAAATAAAGAGGTACTGGTCAGCAATGACTGGGGAAAAATTGGGAGAAACTAAATAAAACTTTGATGGTAGCAAGTCGCTCTTGAACATGACACTTTTCCTCCGTACCACAATCGGGTTGGGTTGTTTCATTCACCGGTCACATCCATGGTCTCGCCATACCATCCACATTTCGGGTAATGCTACCAATCCATCGCATCAGTGTCGCCATATGTTCAAGAGAAGTCGTTCAGAAAATTCAACCATGTCCCATCCACTGCCATACATTATCCTTCATCCTTTCATGACCGCCACCCTGAATCATATGTCACAGATCGTTTTCACCTCCATTAAAATCATTAGCTCCGTTCCATGTCACTGATGTGGGATTCATTAAGGCCCTCCTTTGACGGATCGCTTCTTGTCGACATCAGCTCATTATCCAAGAAGTTGATCTAGGAACAACCCCCTTAGTACTTTGAAGCTTGCATGCCTCAATGGCAAGTTTCTCACTTCCGGCAACAGGTATACATCAATGACCTTCGACCGAAAGATTTTGCGTGGTGTTCGACGCCAAGTCCTTTATTCACACCACATGAATTGTACTGCAGTACCTTGAGGGTCATTATCATTATCGGTGATTCCTCTCACACTTGTTAACGGTTTACATCATTGACCGGTAATCAAGCGATGTCTTTCCATGTTCGACTCTAGAACATTTCTCACATGGATCGACTTGTACTTAGAGTGAAGATCGAAAGAGTTTGAAGACCCCGGATCTAGTTTCATCCATCCGGGCTGCGATATATATTCAGGAAAGATAAAGACATTGACATGTACATCATTGCAGCAGATAATCATCCTACTCAAAGGATGATAATTTCATCAAAATTATCAGTCTACCCTCAGACGATTGTCTGTTCTATGTACAGAAAAATGAATTTATAAAGCTGAGCATGGGAATGCCCGCCTCAGCTAGATCATGAAAGCAGTATGAAAAATAATGTATTGTATTGTATCTTATTACATGTCTCCTCCCAGCATTGGATGAACTTCGGATCCCCCTGATAAAGCATTTTACCCAATAAACGGCCTCATACTTTAGGGGGCAACTGTTATAGACATTTTTGTGCCTTACAGCATTGAGCATGAAATGTCCATAATCTAAGGGATCCAAAGTCCCTAAACATGTTGTTCCTACCCCTAGAGGAACAAGGCTAACAAACCACATCAATTCACAGAAGTTCTCCACCTGAAACTGCTCAAAAACAAGTCAATTCACGTTCATTTCAGTGGCTACACTAGCTGTTTGCGCTGAATGTCAAAGCCAACACTGGCTACCTGCGTTGAATGTCAAATGGAACACTGGCTACTTGCGCTGAACGAGAGTGGACATGTGGTAAGCTCATTTCTCAAGGTGTCAAAACCCAGGAAGCTTCCAAAATGACACTTGCCTTAGGGAATTCGACTGGTGATGAGTAAGAGGTTCCAAATCTCCAAGTGGAAGCAAGAACCTCCAAGCGGAATCAAGAACTCACAGAGGGAGAGGACACTAGTCAGATCTCAAGCTGACTCATCCTCTCTCCAAACATCTATATATGGATCTCTCCTCCATGAGATCTAGAGGCTAGAATTTTGTTATTGCAAAGAATTGCTGTTGGTTTGAGATTGGAATCATTGGGTGCTTAATGCTTTGAAAGGGGGTGAAGATAGGAATTCCATTTGCTGGGAAGGAGATGCTGGATTGGAGCCCTCTGGGTTGTATCTCTTCCTGAACCTTGTTATTCATAAATAAAGCTATCTTGGTTTCTCCTATATGCTGATGTATTCTTTGATGTATGATTGCATTAGTGTATTTGGTTTATTTCTAATCCTAAACTAGTTATGAATGTGAATATTTGTCTTTGTGTAGTGTTCTTCTCTTGTCGCAAGTAGCTGTTCTCTTGTGATCTTGCAGGAACCCGTTGAAGCTGGACAAGCAAGAAGGCAAGTAGCTGTTCTCTTGTGATCTTGCATGAACCTGTTGAAGCTGGGCGAGTGAGAAGGCAAGTAGTTGTGAACTCCCAAAGAGAAGAGAGACCAGATCGAGGGACAAACGGAAGACACCGGTAAGTCTATTGATCTCTCTTCTTTCACATTTCATAAAGGAAGGAACCAGAATAGCTGTCTCTGTTTGTTGCTAAGGCACTGTCAAACCTTAGGTGGATAGGATCGTCCTGCATAGGCATTTTTCCCCACAACACCTTCTTTTTAGTTCTCAGTTTAGATTTTGTTGGAACAGCTCCTAATCTTATGAGCTCGACCCCTATAGGCTAGGATGAGTTGTTGGTTGCCTATATCTTGTAATTTTTCAGCCATTAGCATGGTTGGAATTTGGAGAAAGCTTGGAGCTTCATTGTATACTCATATCAACAGTTTTGGCTAAGGAATAGACCAGGGTTTGCAGCACTTTATGGGATTCATGTGGCATCTTGCTTTGGTATTGCATTTCCTTCTGTAAATTGTAAGTTTATATGTGTTTTGTGTATGCCATTATCTCTCTTGTTTCTTCTTAACTAAAACAAACAAGTATATAGGTAGAATCCATTGAAATTGCAGTGCTCTACCTAGGGTTTGCTTAGTTATTGATGTTTTCAACTGTTTGAAGAGAATCCCTGAGGTTTTCTTGCCCTCTTCAACTCCTCACTTGTCTAAATCTCTCCATTTCATTCAAATTGAAGTGCAAAATCAGTTGCCTACCTTGCCCCATAGAGATCTCTGCAAAACTAAGCCTAATTCCCCAGACCCAAACCTGCCTTTCCATCTGAGCCAACAAAACATCATCAAATTCAATCAAAATCTTCTGAACACATACCTAGCCTAAAATCAGTCTTCACATCAGTCATCTCAAGCCTCATTGATCATATTTTGTTGAGATTGACAAGGAGAGAGCCCTCTCCCGACCTGGTAGGGCTAGCTACCAGGTTAAGCGTGGTTTGATGTTACCCTAGACCTGTCTTCCTTTAGCTTGAGGTAAATTTAGGCACTAACAGGAGGTACCAGAAGAGCATC
Organism: Pinus tabuliformis; assembly: GCA_031772625.1. NCBI lineage: Eukaryota > Viridiplantae > Streptophyta > Pinopsida > Pinales > Pinaceae > Pinus > Pinus tabuliformis. Next base: position 122,576,505 of record CM062812.1, on the reverse strand, counting down.
GATTGTAGGCACTGGAATTGGCACTGTGTGCTATGCCTACCTGTTGGTGGGGTAAACACAAGGAGAACTTTGCTAGATGGAAAGAATACAGAAGAATGATGAAGTTAAGGTTTGGACATGCTAATACTAGGATGATAGAAAATTACAGTGGGAAGGATGATCCACGTGATCATTTAGCATGATGGACTAAGGCCTGGGGAGCAAAATGACAACCAGAATGGGTGCATATTTTCTGCAATACACTAGATACAATCCCAATGAACTGGTATTTGGAGATGGAGCTTTGCCATGGAACTGTTGAATGGGACATTGTAAGGGAAAGTTTCCTATTAACTTTCAGCTTTGAGGATGGGTTTGAGAGGATTAATGAAGTGCTACAAGAGATAAAAGTAGCTATATTCTAAATGCCAAAGGAACCTGTCGAATGGACTCAGCCGGATTGGAGTACACAGTTGCGCCATGCGCTGGAATGTTACAATGTGACTATTGAAGAATATAAAGATGATCCATAGAATATTACCATTCCAGAAACTGAAGGATAGCATGAAGTTGAAGGACCGAAGGTGGCGAACCCAGATATGTCAGATCCTTTGAAAACTTGACAAGTAAACATTGGATCTGAGAAGAGCCTAAGTTCACAAAGATAAGAGACTATTGGGATGAAGATATGGTTGATAAGGTAGTTGAGCTACTATGCGAGTACCAAGATTTGTTCCAAACAAATTTTTTAGATTTGAAAGGGATCATCGAGGATTTAGGTGTTATGAAGAGCACATTGAAGCCAGATGTGGAGCCTGTTAAGTAGCAGCCTTATCGGCTGAATCAAAAATATAAAGAGAAAGTGCACCAGGAACTAGATAAGATGATGGATGTTAGTATTATTGAGTCTATAGAAGAATTAGATTGGGTAAGCCCAATGGTGGTCCAAGAAAAGAAACAGAAAGGAGAAATTTGCATATGTGTAGATCTGTGGAAGCTGAATGATGCCTGTGTGCATGATATGTTTCTGACACCATTTACTGATGAAGTATTAGAGAATGTTGGTGGACAGGAGGCATATTCATTTACTGATGGATTTTTGAGATATCATCAAATAAATATCACGCTAGAAGATAAAAAAAAAATAACCTTTGTGACTAAGTGGGGGTGCTTCCAATATATAGTTATGCCATTTGGATTGAAGAATACACTTGCAATATTTTCCCGCGTTGTGATCGCGGCGTTCAAAGAGTTTATTCATAAATTCCTAGAGTTGTATTTTAATGATTGGACTGTGTTTGGCTTGGTGAAGCATCATGTTTCCAGTGTGTGCCTCATGCTAGATACATGTCGAAGGTATCAGATCGCGCTGAGCTTGAAGAAGTGTATATTCTGTGTGCCCTTTGGGATTTTTCTCGGCCATGATGTATGTAAGCAAGGATTGATGGTGGACCCTACAAAGATCATTGTAATTGTAAATTTGTAAGCTCCTAGGAACGTGAAACAACTGTGCACCACATTGGGACACATTGGGTATTATAGGAAGTTTATTAAGGTGTATTTCGAGATCACCACGCTGATGGAGAAACTATTGAAGAAATATGCGATGTTTTTCTGGGATGAATATTGTCAGGGTAGTTTGGATGTCTTGAAGGAGAAGATGGTAACTACGCCTATTTTGGTATATCCGAACTGGAAGAAGGAGTTCCATGTGCACGTAGATGCATCTTGTATTGTGCTAGGAGTTGTATTAACATAGGTAGGTGAAGGAGATATTGATCATCCGATAGCTTTCGCAACCAAAAATTTATCCAAAGTTGAGAAGAATTACTCCACTACAGAGCACGAAGGGTTAGTGATGGTCTACGCACTGCAGAAGTTTAGGCATTACTTCTTGGGTGGACACTTTAAAATGCATACGAATCACTTCGTGCTGAAGTACCTAGTTAATAAGCCTGTGTTGAGGGGGAAGATATGCCGATGGTTACTATTGTTCCAGGAATATGACTTTGAAGTAATTGTGAAGCCTGGAAGGCTAGATGCAGGTCTAGACCATCTGTCTAGAATTGAAATAGGTGAGGAACTAAGTATTTTGGAGGAAGGATTGTCAGACGCACAACTCTTTGTGGTGCGCATAGCAGATGATCATTTTGCTGATATAATTCAATTTCTAACAACGAGAATGATCCGGATTTAAACAAGAATGCAACAAATTACAGAGATAACCATATACACAAAGATGCAGCAGAAATAATACTTCATTTCATTAATGGAAAATACTGAAATATGCTTACAACCAGAAATGGAGATAAACCAGCTAGGGCGATGGTAGCTTATCTCTGAGAAGAGATGTGATGGCTACATGCCTCTGAACTGTGTTACAATGAGGCTCGAAGGCCTATTTATTGTTGAGAAACAATGGAAAACCCTTAACATTCCAAAACCTAACCCTAGGAGATGAAACACCAAACTGTGGGCCCCGTTTGGGGTAAATTGGTACAACAATTTCTCGGGGTCGTAACTTTGGCATATGATCTCCATTTGATGCATACAATAGCTCGTTAGAAAGATCTATCCGAGTACTACCATTGTTGGAACGGGAAACATTGGTGTACCCATGTTGCCCCCGGATTCCCCAAAAAACATCGTTTAGGGCCTCAAAACGGCTCCGGAAGTTCAGGACTCGAAAAACTGCTAAAAATAGTAAGTTGTGCTACAATTAAGGAAACTGAAAATGCTGAGAAAGACAATGGTGGGGGTCCAGGTGGACTTGGCAGGTGGCCACCAATATCCACCTGGATCATTCCTCCCCCCTTAGGAAGCAATGGTCCCCATTGCGTTGAGCTCCTCCATGAGATGAGGAAACTTTTGCTGAACCTGTTCCCTGGTGAGCCACTTGCCCTGCTGAAGGAGTTGGCCTGCTTTGACAACTCGATACAGTTGGATATTCTGTTGGCGAGTGTTCTTGATCTGTGTGTCCATGATCCGATCAGTTGCAGCTTGTTCCATGCAATCTGGATTTAATTCTGTGGGTTTGAGTTGTTCTGCAATGTCGGATGTGTCTAGCAATGGTGGAAAGTATGGCCGAAGGCGGTCCACATTGAACACTGGGTGTAGGCCAAGGAATGGGGGAATGCTGAGCTCAAATGCATTGTCTCCCATAGCCTTAGTAATGGTGTAAGGACCATATCGGAGTGGTCTCAATTTCCGATAGGCTCCAGTAAGGCGTTCCTTTTGCAAATGCAACCAGACTTTGTCGCCCACCTGAAACTTGTGTGGCACCCAATGTTGATCATGTCGCTGCTTGTACTTGGCATTTGATTTCTCAAGAATGTCATGGACCTGCTGGCGAATATGTTGGATGCGCTCAATGAAGCTGGTGGCCTTATCTGTTTCGGACTGGACATGAGCTGAATTCATGTGAGTAGCTGCAAGTGGCATGGCCACATTAATGGGGCATAGGGGTTGGAATCCCAAATCCACCTGAAAAGGGCTATGCCTAGTGGAGCTGTGAAGAGCTCGGTTGTAGCTGTGCTGAACATAGGGGAGGCTCTCATCCCATGTGCGTGGATGCTTTGAGTTATACATGCGCAGGATGTGCACAATCATCCTATTGACAACCTCTGTATGGCCATTAGTTTGAGGATGGAAGGTTGTGGACTTCGTGAGTTTGGTGTCCAGCTTTGACCAGAGAATGGACCAAAATGTGCTGAGAAACCGACTGTCCTGATCTGAGATGATAGACTGTGGGATCCCAAAGTGAACCCACACTCGTTCAAAGAAGAGTTTAGCAGTGGCTTCTGCTATGATATTCTTCTTGCAGGCCACCATAATGACCATCTTCGAGAACCTATCGACGACCACAAAAACACAGTCATTTCCATGCTTAGTGGAAGGAAGGCCTGACATGTAATCCATGGAGATGGATTCCAAAGGTCGACTAGGGGTAGGCAATGGGGTATAGAGGCCGTGCTTCTTAATGGTCAGTTTGGCAATGGCACAGGCAGTACATGATCTGATGTACTTCCCAACATCCTGTCGAAGATTCAGCCAATAGAAATAATTTTGCAGTACTGCCACTGTTTTCTCGACCCCGAAATGCCCAGCAGCCCGACTGTAGTGTGCTTCCCAAATCATCTTGGCACGCTCGCTTGAAGGAACACAAAGGTGACCGAGGTGGCATAAAAGGGCACCCTGGAGGTGAAAATCTGCAACACACCGACCCTCCAAGAGTGTCTGGTATGTCTAGCCGAATTCTGGGTCGCTTTTGTAGAGAAGTGGCCAATCAGAAGTCTCGTGCCCAAAAGAGTTGAGCACGGTGGTTAACGCCATGATCGGTGGTCGACTGAGGCAATCTGCAACATTATTGGTGCTGCCCTTCTTATACTTGATATTCAAGTGGAACTGTTGCAGTTATGTAGACCACTTCTGATGGCGATCATTCTGCAATTTCCCTTGGGTCTGTATGAACTGCAGGGGTCGGTGGTCTGTGTGGATGACCGTTTCCTTCCCCAAAATGTAATGCTTCCATTGTCGACAAGCCTGTACAATGGAATACATCTCTTTATCATAAGTGGGGTACTTCCGGACTGTGTCTGAAAGTGTTTCACTGTGATATGCCACTGGATGTCCATGTTGAGTAAGGACTGCCCCAATAGCATAGTCAGAGGCATCTGTCTCGACCTCAAATGGTTGTTGTAAATTTGGTAACGTGAGCACTAGTGCCGTGCAGAGGCGATCCTTCAACTCCACGAATGCCTTCTGTTGAGATTCAGACCAAAAGAATTTTGCTTTCGCCCCTCCCTTGGTGACCTGACTCAAGGGCCAAGAAATATGAGAAAACCCCAACACAAACCTGCGATAGAAGTTGGCAAGACCTAGAAAGCTGCAGAGCTCTGTTAGAGTGGTTGGAGAGGGCCAATCCCGAATGACTTGGATCTTGGCTAGATCGACATGCACCCCCTGTTCATCAATGATGTATCCCAGATACTGAACCTGGGTCATGCCAAAAGTGCATTTCTCCAAATTGGCACATAGCTTGTGTTGCCGCAGTGTTTGGAGAACCTGTCGGATGTGGTGGAGGTGCTCTTCCCAACTCTGGCTGAAGATCAGAATGTCATCCAAGTATACTACTACAAAGGAGTTGGTGAATGGCCGCAAGATGTCATCCATTAGCCTCATAAAGGTTGCAGGAGCATTCGTCAATTCCAAAGGCATGACCAACCATTCGAAGAGGCCCTCCTTGGATTTGAAGGCAGTCTTCCACACATTAGAGGGTTCGATTGGTACCTGGTGATATCCTGACTTCAGATCGATCTTGCTGAAATATTTCGCCCCCTTTAGTTGGTCTAGGAGGTCATCAATCCGCGGGATCGGGTACCTATTACGGACAATGATCTTGTTCAGCGCCTGATAGTCAATACAGAGTCTCCACGTCCCATCCTTCTTCTGTACCAACACGATTGGGCTCCCACAGGGCGATGAACTCGGACGAATGTGACCTTTTTGCAGGAGCTCTTGAATCTGCCTCTTGATTTCATTGTTCTCCAGAACGGAGTGCTGATAAATTGGTCCATTGGGTAGCGGCGCACCTGGGGTTAGATCGATGGAGTGCTTGACTTGACAGTGCAGAGGAACCCCTGCCGGGAAGGTGAAGATGTCCTCGTACTCCTCCACAATCTTGTCCATCTGTAGTTGTCGTGCAGAGGGACCCCATCTGGAGGCCGCAGCCACTGTCTTCTTCTTTCCTTGAGGGCGTATCATCAGGAAAACAAATTTCCTGGTTTTGGAAATGATCTTACTGCATTGTTTTGCAGTAATCAAAGAGATGGCGGCAGGTGGTGCTACCTCTGGTATCCTGAACAGCTTATTTCCCAATGTAATAATAACAGCACGGGGCCTTGATTCATACACAGCATGTCGCTTCCACAAGTATGGTTGTCCTAGTAATACATCACAAACTTCAAGGGGAGCAATGTCACACAATACCTCATCCGTGAAGGGCTTGATGTTGTATGGAAGGCGACACTGCTGGCTTACGCGAAGATCTCGTCCTTGGTGAAGCCACCCAATGGTGTATGGTTGTGGATGTGTTGTGGTCGGTAAGCCCAACCGCTTCACGACCTCTGCCCAAATGAGGTTCTTTTGACTCCCGCTATCAACAATGAACTGTATCGGGGAGCCCTTTACCCACATCTGAGAGTGGAAGAGACGCTCCTCCTCCTCTGGATCTTCGGGTTCATTTTTCTGGATCTTTGCGGTAGCAACAGTGGCGCTGGGATCCGCATCAATGATCTGCTGCCGTTTTTCATACCCCTTATCGGGTTCTGACTCAGAGTCGGAACATGCATCTGATTCTGAAACCTTTAGCTCAGCCTCCAGTGACTGCTTGGCCCGACACTCACTTGTGTTGTGAGTGGAGCTCTTATGGAACTCGCATCATTTTCCAGTGTCCTTTCTCGGCTTCGCGGCGCTGTTCTTTGCTTGCAGCTTCGGCTAGTTGTCTTGGGTTGTCCCGCCTTGGCTTTGTCATTTGTTCTGTGGTTTCGGGGCACCTTTCCCCTGCTTTGGATTCGCAGATCCAAAGTCTCGCTTCTTTTGTTTAAACTTCTGCTCGACCTTGACGGCATATCGGTATGCTGCGCCGAGCGAGGGGATGTTTAGGAATTGTATTTCTTCCTGAATGTACTTGTGCAGGCAGCCACTGTATTTGAGTATCAAATGTTGCTCCAAATCCTTGATACCCAACTTTGTGCGAAGTGTATGGAAAAGATTGGTGAACTCCGGCACGTCTTGGTCCCTTCCCTGCCGCAGCGTGGTCCACTTTATGTATTCATCCTCATAGCTTCCAACAGGGTAGTACTGCTCCTTGACGGCATCCCGGAACGAATCCCAGGTGGGTGCGGCTGAAAATAGTGAGCCAGTACTTTCATCCTTCTGCTCGCAGTAGGTTTCCCACCAGTCCTTGACGTGGGGGCCTGCTTTGAGGAGAGCAAAAACAATCTTTTCCCGACTCGAAAATTCATGAACAGAAAAATAACCCTCTAGCAGATTTAACCATTTATCTACGGCATCTGCGTCTATCTGACCCTCGAATATGGGGATTTCAAAATTAACTTGTACCTTGAAGGGTGTGGCGTTTCCAGAGTAGCTGCTGGAAGCCGATGCGCCGCTTCTGGGTAGCCGCTGAAGGATCTGGGCAAAGCTGTCCATCGTCGCGTTCCGTTGTCGCTCGAGGGCTTCTTCGAGCAAGATTTTGATGGGATCTCCTGCCCCCTCGTCTTTCTTCTCGTCCGCCATGGGAGGCCGTCGGGATTTGCGAGGCTGGTCTTGCAAGGGTTGAACCAGTTCAAGCCCTAACTCCTTATATCCCAACCTTGTTGGGGACATGCAAAGAAAAACAGAGAAAAAGCAGACCGCTCTGATACCACTGATCCGGATTTAAACAGGAACGCAACAAATTACAGAGATAACCATATACACAAAGATGCAGTGGAAATAATACTTCATTTCATTAATGGAAAATACTGAAATATGCTTACAACCAGAAATGGAAATAAACCAGCTAGGGCGATGGTAGCTTATCTCTGAGAAGAGATGTGATGGCTACATGCCTCTGAACTGTGTTACAATGAGGCTCGAAGGCCTATTTATTGTTGAGAAACAATGGAAAACCCTTAACATTCCAAAACCTAACCCTAGGAGATGAAACGCCAAACTGTGGGCCCCGTTTGGGGTAAATTGGTACATCAATTTCCCGGGGTCGTAACTTTGGCATATTATCTCCGTTTGACGCATACAATAGCTCGTTAGAAAGATCTATCCGAGTACTACCATTGTTGGAATGGACCCATGTTGCCCCCGGATTCCCCAAAAAACGTCGTTTAGGGCCTCAAAACGGCTCCGGAAGTTCAGGACCCGAAAAACTGCTAAAAATAGTAAGTTGTGCTACAATTAAGGAAACTGAAAATGCTGAGAAAGAAAATGGTGGGGGTCCAGGTGGACTTGGCAGGTGGCCACCAATATCCACCTGGATCAGAGAATAGCTTCGGAAGGTTATTCCATTCAATAGAAGAAGGAGTTAGTAGTTTGTGCTAGGGATTTTTCAGTGATTGTGGGTCATTTGTATAACATGGGAACAAATGAGATACTACAAACGTATGTTCTGGAGTTTGAACAAGCTAGTATCCTAGCTGAAGCCCATGGATGAGTGGCAGGAGGTCACTATGTAGGGACAGTGATCACGCAGAAGATTTTGCACACTCGGTAATGGTGGGCGACACTACACAAGGATTCTAAGGCATACTGCAAGGCATGCGATGCTTGCCAAAGGACAAGGAAGCCTTCGTGGAGGGATGAATTGCCTTTAAATCCTCAGGTCTCATTGTAGGTATTTGATAAATGGGCTATCGACTTTATAGACCCAATACAACCACCAGGAAAGAAGACGGGCGCGTGGTATATCATTACTACAACTGAGTATTTAACTAGATGGGTGGAAGTGTAGCTAGTAAAGGATTGTATAGTGGCCACTGCTGTAAAATTTTTGTTTGAATATGTCTTAACTAGGTTTGGATGCCTTAAGATATTGATGAGTGATAGGGGTACACATTTCTTGAATGAAACGATCAGTGTGATGCTTGAAGAATTCCAGGTGTATCATCAGAAGAGCACGCCCTATCACCCACAGGCGAATGGAATGGTGGAAGATTTTAACAAGATTTTGGAGCATGCATTGATGAAGGTTTGAAACACACAGAGGAATGACAAGGATATGTGCGTACCTATTGTTTTGTGGGCTTATAGGATGACCTACAAGAAGTTGGCAGGTCAAACACCATTTAGATTGGTCTATGGAATTGAAGCATGAGTATATTGTCCCAAGTTTATGAATTGCAGCATTGACAAAAATGGTGGATTGTGAGACCTTGGAGGAACGACTCACACAGATCATGGAGTTAGAAGAAGACCGCTCCCTTGTAGGATTTCACGAACAAGTGCAAAAGGAACACGAAAATGCATGGCATCATCGGCATATTAAGCTGTGCACCTTTAAGGTAGATGATTTAGTGTTGTTGTATGACAGCAAGTTCACGAAATTTCTAGTAAAGTTTAAAATGCACTGGTTGGGGCCATATGTTATTAAGGAGATCACAGATGGTGGTGCAATCTAGCTCATGAAGCTGAATGGGGAACCATTCCCTCAAAAAGTGAACGAAAGTAGGTTGAAGTTGTAAATAGGGGATCCTGCCCTTGTGCAATGACTATATGGAAGCAGGATAGTCTTAGTAATCTAGGCAGTTGCAAGGGATTGCGAGACTATAAACTACGCTGCCCGATGAAGTTAAAAAGATGATAGGGAGGCTGCACGATGGATGAGAGAAGTGCTACAGGTGAAGCTACGCTAGATGAGCTGCGCCATGGAGGATGGTGCCACGTAGATGGGTCCAAAAGTAGCTATTAGATTTATTATTCATGATTTGATGGCCAAACATTAGTTAAGAGGAGTGGGTAGGCGCCATTTATGGTGAAAATATTTGGATATATGCCGCCAAAGATGCCTTGATGATAAGAAATTGGGGGGAAAGGTTGGATTTGAATTCAAATCCTTCTATAATTAACCATGTTAGTCCTTTGAAGAACACTTTTCATTCTGCAAATTGTGTCTGAGCCCTCTTGTTGTTGTTGTATGAAGAACGAAGACTGGGAAGAACTTGTGTCGAGACCCTTATTCGCAAATTTGTCCGTCGCAGCCCATGAATTGTTTTTAGAAAAAATGAATGCCACGAACCCTGCAAAAGCCATAAGTTTTGAAGCTAATGTTTTTGATGCACCGACCCCTAAGATATCAAGTATTGAAGCTACAACCCCTGTGCCTACAGTGTCGAAGTCACCTAGGCCAAAGCAATCTGTTGCTAAAGAGAAACAAAAGAAGCAGATGGTGGTGAGAAAGTCACCGAGGAAGAACCCAGAGGTGCGATAGAAGGAGAGAAACAATAAATAGACAGAGAAAGTGGTCTATTTGAAGTAGGAGAAATACCAAGGCTTAGAGGAGTTGGATGCAGAGGAGGGCACTCCTGTTGCCTGAACAGGTGGAATTTGAAGGCACAACATTAGTGCGCATTCCAGTGTTGAAAATGGAGGATTAGGACCTCGCGGACCATGAGAGGTTCCCACATTTAGCGGCCAACAAGTATATGATGAAAAATTACTACGAAGAGACCAGGGTTACATGGTTGGAATCCACGAAGTGGGTCAGAGATGTTGAGCATGCGGGGTTGTGGCACATACTCTGTGTTTCGTATTTTCATAGGTCGACTATCAACAGGTGTGTGTTCACCAGCTCCTCGCGCTAGTGCATGATGGGTGCCTATGGCTACAAGAGCCCATTTCGATCAAAGACATGTTAATTCATTAGATCACCAAGCTGCCCTACAAAGCGGTGGACCCTTCCAAGGAGTTTGGAGGGAAAAGTGGCGAAAAAGAGTTAGCGGATAAGATGAAGGTAGAATATGGTCTACTTAAGAAGTTGCTTGGATATTCTATCCACTCCATTCAGGACCAGGCAGTGCAACTCGCTGCCCAGATTGTTGCAGGGAAAATCATGAGGAAATGTCGCGTGGATGAAGTTTCAGTGCCAGTAGTATCATTAGCTACCCTGTGCGCGAAGGGAGTTCAATACAACTATGTGAAGTATCTGTTCAAGGAGTTCCTAGCGAACTATCGCAAAGCTCAGGTTGAGAACAAGTCATTCCACTATGCTTGGATTTTGTTTTCAATCATATTAGTAGCATGGAAGTTGCCTAAGGACAACCAGTTTCCTCTGTAGGCAGAAGATTTACCAGAAGCAATGAAGTTCACTTTGCTGAGGGTCACAAAGGATCCGGAAAGGATCAAGGAGTCAAAAATTTTCTGGAACTTGATGGAGATGGACCTTCAAATGGTTATAAGTTAGAGGCCAAGGTTGTCCCTATTATCCCCCACAATGTCCCAAGTGATGAGGATATCGACAGAGGTAACCACAAACCAAGCTTGCAGTTCAGTAGCTAGCCCTACTAAAAAAAAGAGGGATCTCTCTATGAAATCACAACCAAAGAATTGACTGGAATATAAAAGTATTTTAGGATAGATATGCTAGGCTTAGATAGGTTTGAAAATTTAAGGTTTTGAGGCTGAAGAGGGATTAAAACTAGGTAACTAGGTCAAAATGTCAAAGAGTAACAACAGAATATAAAGGAGCAAGATAGAAGTAGTTTTGTGATGGCTTAAGGTTTGTGAATGTAGTGCAGTGTTTCAGAAGAAATAAGAAAACTTAATTAGCATGTATTTTATGAATTCATTAAGCTAGAAAGCAAATAACATATAGTGATAATTCCATCAAAACAGAGCTTAAAGACAAGAATTATGCATATAAACTTAGGAAAAATGAATGAAGAAACTCATGAATAGAAATAAGAGATGAATATCTATCATATGAAACTATAACAAAGAAGAAACAAGGTCACAAACTCACTACACATGAAATCCTAGATAATAGTTGCAATTATTCTTTGATTTCTTGAAAATGTTGAAGCACAAGTTACAAGAGCTCTCTCCTCAAATGTCCAACCCTTCTCTCTGACTGAGAAAATGATACATATAGACTAAGATAAATAGTTTCCCAACCTTCAGGGGTTGAATCCATGAGTGGTGGAACAATTTTCAAGAATATCTCAACCAACAAGTGAGAGTAAGAAGGTTGAAAACAAACTCTTCTCTTAGATTTTGATTTGAGTTTCTCTTCACTTATGAGACCTAATTTATAATAGAAACAACCTATTACACAAATGTATTCATGATTAAATAATAAAAACATCGAACCAATGAAATTACATCATCAATTTGACCTTTACCCAAATCAAATTAGAAAATCTAAGAAACTACATAGTGAAAATTTTAATTAAAATCTCATAAAATTGTAGAAGCGTAGCACCAAGTTTGAGGCCACTTTTAGGTGCCTTACTGAAGAAAAAAGTTAAATATGAAAGAATGGTAAACTAGCCTTGTCTTCCTAGTTTCCATAACATCTTGAATTTTTAAAATCTACCTATGGGAAGGCCTCCAAACACCCATTCTCCCAAGGTGTCTCTAGAAGCGCAACGCCTATCAAAAAGAGGGGCGGAATGTTGATTTTTGACACCTTTTTCTCATTTTTCTCAAAATTTCAGCCCTGTTTGAAAAATATGAGGAAATGGGGTCTGAGAGGAGGCCATCACATTTCCAAAAATACAAACCATTTTTCATTTAGAGCTTTGATGAAAAAGCGTAGCGCCAGGGCTCTAGGTTTCTCAAACTAGTGCATTTTCTTGAATTTGCACCAAAAACCAAAAAAATATAAAAAAACTCCCAAAATTGGTCCAAAAGTGCCAAATGAGGTGTACTATGCTATCATGGATTCCTGAGAAAGCATCTCCAATTTTTTCTTCTCATCTTTGTGTCTAGTCAATTTAATGTCTTAAATTGCTCTACATAAATTATCAATCCGGGTATCGTAAACTGATGAAGTGTGGTGCACTATATGTGCTTAGTTAACCTTTCTCTTACTTCGTTGTTTTATAGTTTATGTTGTTTTTGGGGTTTTGTTCTTGTTGGTTTTCTAAGGTCTTAAGAATACTTTTAAAGGACAAGTATGGATAAAGATTTCAAGACAAGGCCTATGTCCTTAATGGTAACTTCCAAAACTTAGCACTTCAAAAGAACTTAAAACATGTTATTGATGGAGTTAGTATTTAAACAAAAGTGTAAATATACAACTAGTTCAATCAAAATAAAATGCAATAATCAAATAATGAGAGAATGACTATGAGACCCAGTATCCTTGCTGCTTCAGCAAAAGGACAAGATGATTGTTAGGATATTCCGACACATAGGATATAGTTAAGTTCAACTTGGTCTAGTATAGAGTTAGGTTAGAGTTAGGTAAAGTGTGTTTCTTTACCGTTGTACATTTTGTAACTTACAATCCGACGGTCACGATATGTAGTGATCCGACGGTTCACTCTCACCTCGGTATTACCGACACTTGATCCGTGGCTTGACACCCGATTGGTCCATGAGTTCTATTTAAAGCGCATGGAGGGTCATTGTTCGGGTAATCCGTGCATGAGAGAAGCTTATGTAAATTTTCATTCTTTGATTAATAAATTGTCTGTACCCACGTTGGGACAGGCCGTGGACTGTTTCCCTCCTTGCACTCTGAGGGTTTTAACCACGTCAAAAATACTGGTGTATTGATTTGAGATCTGGTTGTGAGCGGTGTCCTTTTGGTATTCTTCTGTGGAACTTACCCTGTAAATTCCTACATGGTATCAGAGCTATTTGAGGGCCGCGTCCGTTGGTGATCCAAATCTGAAGCCGGTAGAACTGCATGCGGCTGTCGTTTCCTAGATCTGCTGTTTCTGACTGCTTTCGGGCCGAGAGGACTGCTCTGTTGCATTCGGAGCATCTGTTTCAGTGAGGAACCCCTTTCGTTTCACGCGAAAAGGTTTCCGGTAGCCCTAGCTGCGTCATTTTTCAGATCGGGAGGTATACAGTTTTTTTTTTGCAGTTTACTGTCATTTTCTCTCTGCTTATTTCGGTTTCGGTTTATTTAGCCTTTTTTTCCCGGATCTATACCTTTCATTTCTGCGTATGCTCTTTGCCCTGCGACTCTGTGCGATCTGGGCAAATCAGAAACAGAAAGAAAGGATTTTTCTCATGCGTATGCTCTTTTCCCTGCACCTTAGTGTGATCTCGGAAAATCAGAAACATTGAGAAAAATATTTAGTTTTTCGGCTAAAAGCTAACTTTGAGATTTTTTTTTTTAAAATTTCTAGTTTTTTGGCTAAAGCTAACTTCGAGCCGTAAGGTTCGTTTTTCTTTGGATATTCGTGTTGGGTTTTGTGTTTTGTGTTTTGTAGGGGAAAAGAGTCTTCCCAAGGCAAGCACGCAAATCGAGGCCCCCCCCCCCCCCCCCCCTCTCTCTCTCTCTCTCTCTCTCTCTCTCAAATCTTTTGTATAGATCAATTGGTTCAAAGACCTTTTAAGAGAGTAGAGGTCTTGGGTTCAAGTCTCCATTTTGTGGGGGCGGATTTTTTCATTCCCGCACATTCGCGCACTTTGCCGGCAACGTCAACAATTTTTTTTCAAAAAGCCATAACTTCTTCATCCGGAAGCCTTTTTCAGAGCCGTTTTTTTTAAAACCGCCTATTTTTTCGAGATCTATCCATTGGACCACTTACTTTCAGCATCTTCAGCTTCAGTTGTTTTTCAAAAATGGAAAGTCCATGCCAAGTCATTCTTGACAGCACTAACTACTTCCAATGGGTAGCCTACATGGGAGATTTACTTAGAAGTAAAGGTCTCTTCAGAATAGCCACAGACCAAGAGAAGAAACCCAAAGATGAAGACAAGGCCGAAAAATGGGAAAATAGACAAGATCAAGCACGTGGTTTGATAGGAATGTCTGTTTCTCCTGATCTTAGATTCCACATTGCAGAAATTGAAACTCCTCATGAAGCATTAGAAAAACTTGCTAAAGTTTTTGGGATTAAAAATGAAATTAGAGCCCATCAACTTGAAAATGAGCTGCTTACTTTGGATCCTAATAATTTTTCTTGCATTGAAGATTTCTTGTCCAAATTCAAGAACCTTAGATATCTCTTGGAAGGTGTTAAAGTTAAGAAAGATGATGGTAACCTTATTTATTCCATCCTTACTAAGTTGGGCCAGCCTACTCTGTATTTGTTTCCACTTTCCATTCTACCAGGGAAGCTTTCATTTGTCAAGGCAAAGACTACAAGCCCCCTTCCTTTGACTCCTTTTGTGATTCCTTAATAAGAGAACAAGAAAAACTCTTACACCTTGGTCTTCTTAATCTTGGAAACTCTTCCACAAAAGCGTTAGCCGCCCAGCAGCAACCAAATTCAAAGAATCCTAAGAAGTCTTATCCTCAAAGGAATGGTCCTAAACCAACTCAGCCTCAAGATGAAAGATCATTTCAGCAAAATGATAAGACCAATAAAAACAAATGGAAGAAGACTGATAGACATTGTAACTTTTGTAATCGAGATGGCCACTTAGAATCTAAATGCTTTAAGAAGATGGAAGCCTTGGAAGCCGCAATGAAGAAACATAACATCCATCTGGAGCCTACTTCAACTTCAACTTCCGGAACGGCATTTTCTGCATGTCATCGTCAATCATCTCAGTCTGGTTATGCATTAAATGTATCTTCTTCTTCTTCTCATTCTCATGAGTGGCTCATTGATTCTGGAGCCTCTTGTCACATGGCCAAAAACCAAGCCATGTTTTCTTCTTTAAATGATTGTAACACCAAAAATATATATGTTGGTGATGATAGATCTCTTAATGTTGTAGGGACTGGAACTGTTCATCTAGACAATGGTCAGTTCAATGATGTATTATGTGTTCCAAACTTATCCTGCAACCTTCTATCTGTCTATCAGATAACTCATTCAGGTGAAGGTAAAATTGTTGAATTTTCACCTCATGATGTTGTAATCAAGGATCTAAAAGATCCTAAACAGATTCTAGCTACTGGTCTTGCTGATGATTCCAAAAGGTTGTATAAGTTTCACAACTTTGGGTCATCCCATCTTCCCTCAGTATTTGTTGCTCATAATGATGAAGTGAGCAAACTTTGGCATGAGCGGTATGGTCACTTAAACTATCGCTCCCTTCAGCATCTATGTAAAGAAAATATGGTGACAGGTCTTCCTATGGTATCTTGCAAAGATGGTGTTTGTTCCGGATGTGTACTCGGAAAACATCATCGGGACAGTTTTGACAAACGTGCCTCTTGGCACGCCTCAGCCCCTTTACAGCTTGTGCACAGTGATTTATGTGGTCCTCTTCCTGTTGCTTCATTCTCTGGCTGCAAGTACTTCTTAACTTTCATTGATGATTTCTCTAGACGCACTTGGGTATACTTCTTAAAACTCAAGAGCGAAGTATTTACCACCTTTTTGGCCTTCAAAGCATTTGTTGAAAAACAATCTGGACATCAAATTCTTAAGCTAAGAACTGATAATGGTGGAGAATATGTTAAAAATGCATTCATCAACTTTTGCACCGAAAATGGAATTCAAATGCAACATACTGTTCCATACACTCCACAACAAAATGGTGTAGCTGAAAGGAAAAATCGCACCTTAAAGGAAATGGCTAATTGTATGCTGCAATCTAAAGGACTCAGTCTTAGTTTTTGGGCCGAAGCAATTAATTGTGCAAATTATATAATCAATCGCACTCCTACTAAGGTTCTAGAGAATATCACTCCAGAAGAAGCTTGGAGTTCCATTAAACCAGATGTAAGTCACTTTCGTGTGTTTGGAAGTGAAGCATGGGCCCATATTCCAGATGAAAAGCATAAAGCTTTAGAACCTAAGAGTGAGAAATGTACTTTTGTTGGATATTCTGAAGATGTAAAAGGTTATAGACTTATTCCATTTAAGTCCAAAAATGTTATCATTAGAAGAGATGTAAAATTTGATGAAAATAAATCGGCCTGCGAGCCTAGTCCGGCGGATGTGCCACCTCTTCCTATCTCTTCTATCTTTGAAAACATTTCTTCTTCTGATGATGAAAGCGAGGATGATAATCCTTCCCCACCTTCTCAGGATCCTCAACTTCCAAGATGGGTCCGTGCTACTCGGGATGCAGCAGGTGATCTTGCCGGTGATCCTACAGATCAGCGACGTACACGTTCTCAGTTTGAAAGAGCCTCTTCTTTACTGGCTCAAGCTCCAGTAAATCATGATCCTGACACTTTTGCAGAAGCTTCAGGCCATCCACATTGGGAAACAGCTATGAATGAAGAATATCATTCATTGATGACAAATGATACATGGGATCTTGTTCCTCTACCAAAGGGACGCAAACTTGTTAGATGCAAATGGGTTTACAGAACCAAGTATGGACCAGATGGGAAAGTTGATAAACATAAAGCTCGTCTAGTTGCTAAGGGCTTTTCACAGGTTGAAGGCATTGACTACACTGAAACCTTCTCTCCAGTTGCCAAAATGAACTCTATCCGCCTTGTTCTTTCCCTTGCTGCCTCTTTAAAATGGGAAGTCCATCAAATGGATGTTAAATCTGCCTTCTTGCATGGGGACTTGCAGGAAGAAATCTATATGGAACAACCCATTGGCTTCATACAAACAGACTCCAGCCTCGTTTGTCGACTTAAGAAATCCCTTTATGGCCTCAAGCAAGCTCCTCGAGCTTGGTATGCCAAAATGGATAGCTTTCTTTTAGAATCTGGCTTTTCTAGGTGTCATTCTGACAATACTGTCTACACCAAGAAAGTGGGCAACTCTCTTATCATCCTTGTTCTTTATGTTGATGATCTTATTCTTACTGGTAGTGATCCCAACCTTATAAACCATGTGAAGTCCAGCCTTAAAAAGAAATTTGAAATGACAGACTTAGGACACTTACACTATTTTCTCGGTCTTCAAGTCTTGCAATCCCAAGAGGGTATTTTCCTTTCCCAGTCCAAGTATGCTTGTGATATTCTTCGTCATTTTCACATGGAAGACTGTAAGCCAGCCCCTTCTCCCTTTCAGTCTGGAGTCAAACTTTCAGTCTCTTGTACTTCTCCTGAAGTTGATGCTACCTTATACCGTCAACTTGTCGGAAAACTCTTGTATTTAACCCATACTCGTCCTGATCTTTCCTTTGTTGTTGGCCTTGTTGCTCGTTTTATGCAAAACCCCCGTGAAAGTCATTGGAAAGCAGCTAAAAGAATACTTCGTTATGTTCGAGGTACAGTACAGTTTGGGATTCATTACAGTGCCAAAGCAGCTCCTCTGTTAGTTGGTTTCACTGATTCTGATTGGGCTGGTGACCTTGATGATCGGAAGTCTACTGCCGGTTATGTCTTCACTCTTGGTTCAGGACCTATTACATGGGCTTGTAAGAAACAGGCTGCCATTTCTCTTTCGTCAGCAGAAGCAGAGTATCGTGGTGCCGTGGAAGCTAGTAAGGAAGCCTTGTGGCTTCGTCAGATCCTATCAGAGTTTGGCTTTGAGCAGCAGCATCCAACCACACTTTGGTGTGATAATCAAAGTGCCATTCAGCTATGCAAAGATCCAGTCCAGCATCAGCGCAGCAAACACATTGAACTACACATGCACTTCATCAGAAAGCTCATTCTTGACCATGTTCTTGAAGTGCAATATTGTCCAACGGATGATCAGGTTGCAGACATCTTCACAAAGGCTCTCACAGAGGCGAAGTTCACTAAACTTCGATATATGCTTGGAGTTCAGGAAGTTGTCACTAAGGGGGGATAGGCTCTAGTGCCTCCTTCCTTCTCCTATTGTGTCATATTTGTAAATCCTTCAATCCTATCCCAAGTTGTTCTTAAGGGGGGATGTTAGGATATTCCGACACATAGGATATAGTTAAGTTCAACTTGGTCTAGTATAGAGTTAGGTTAGAGTTAGGTAAAGTGTGTTTCTTTACCGTTGTACATTTTGTAACTTACAATCCGACGGTCACGATATGTAGTGATCCGACGGTTCACTCTCACCTCGGTATTACCGACACTTGATCCGTGGCTTGACACCCGATTGGTCCATGAGTTCTATTTAAAGCGCATGGAGGGTCATTGTTCGGGTAATCCGTGCATGAGAGAAGCTTATGTAAATTTTCATTCTTTGATTAATAAATTGTCTGTACCCACGTTGGGACAGGCCGTGGACTGTTTCCCTCCTTGCACTCTGAGGGTTTTAACCACGTCAAAAATACTGGTGTATTGATTTGAGATCTGGTTGTGAGCGGTGTCCTTTTGGTATTCTTCTGTGGAACTTACCCTGTAAATTCCTACATCTATCACGTCATTAGTTCATTAAAAGGCTATGTGCATCACTAATCTACAATCAACTTGAAAGCAATTTATGTACAATAATATACATGTTAAAAAGAAAATAAAATGCAGTAATTCAAACTGTACATTAATATACATGAAAATCAGAAAAAGAAATACAAGAAAATAAAGTAAAGACATCTATACATTAATATACATGAAATAAGAAAAAGGAATGCAAGAAATTAAAGTGACAACTATACAAGGCAGGGGCCCCCTACCACCTATGAAATCAAATGCTTAAAAGAAAATAAAGACATCAAATAAAGAACTAATGACATCGGCCCAGTATCTATGCTGCTGATTTAAAATGAAAATGAAATGTGAAATCTAAGTGACACTACATAAAGGAGACAAATCACACTACTTTAACCTTTTCTTAACCTTTTTGCCTTTCAGCTAGATTTATCATGTGATAACAGTTATGAACAAGTCAGCAATGTGAGTCTGAAAGCAAACTAAACCAAGCTGTACTAAGTGATATTTTGGCTCCAATAAAGTTATTTGATTATGGGAAAAGAACCATCAATAGATGAACAACTTGATATCTAAGAGCAGAAAGTAAAGTGCAAGTTAAAGAAATGATACTAATGAAAATCAAACTAGAAAAATAAAGGTCAGCAACATAGACAAGATGATCACATATGCCATTAGTCATGAAATCAAAGCAAAATTAAACACACTTGCATGAATTAAAATTGCATGAATGAAAAATCTAATCTACCTTACATTCTACAAAGCAATATTTACAAAATGAAATCTACTCTACTTACATCCTAATATGCTCCATGACATCTACTTCACATCTCCTTCCATGTTGAGAACATCAAAGCTTTATTCAATTTCTTCAAAAGTACAAAGTACAAAAGCTTTCAAAAGCCATGGGACTAACAAGCTAAAAGGACTAAGAAAATACTAAAAGGGAAGACTCAAAGGGAATACTAACAAATGAAGGAGAGAGATCTCCTATTTATACAAAAAGATGAGAGCCATCTCATTAATGAGAATCCATGAATCTCTCCCTCTACCTCTAGAGTCCTAATCAGAATAGGAACTGATAAGACACATGTCTTCTTAGAGTTACAATACAATTAGGAGATGTGACACATATCCTCATGATCCCATGATTCTTTCCAACCAAATTCGAATTTGGCCTTGGGGTGCCACATAAGGGTCTTCTAGAAGTCTCCTTTCAACCTACACATGTCAACAATCTCAACCCATTTGTTAGGTATAAGCATATGCACATTATTTTCTAATGTTTAACCACAAATTCACTTAAAGGCTTAGGAATAATAAATATTGGAAAAACATAAAGGTGGCCCAATGATAATGAAAGTGGGATGAATGTGGTGACATAGTAGTGAAATGGAGGTGAAATGGAGGTGATATAATGGACATAATAGTGAAAGTGTAATGGAAATGAATGACATTTTCAAGACTCAACACTTTGCCTTATAGGGTTTCCTTCAGCATGTTTTGCATTTGTTTGACCTTGATGTTGCAAATCTTGTTTCTGGTTTGGTAGTGGTGGGCCATGTGCCTCAACATCTGGTTATCCCTATTATCCTTGTTAAGAATCTTCTCTATATGGTCATTGACTTTACCTAGCCAATATTCGCTGTCTTCGTTGATTTCTGTAACAAATCTGTCTTCAATAATCAAATCCTCATCTAGTAGGTTTTGGTCTCTTTCCTTCTGCAATGCTCTTTTGAGACTCATTGTTCTAGGCCTCTTCCTTCAAACTTTCTTTTCTTTTTCATAATGCTCATCATGATCTATCACTACTTTACCTTTGACCTCTTACCTCATCATCCTTAATTTCTCTTTTTCCATCATTAGCAGTTTGACCTTGAGTTGATTGTTTGAAGAAGGGTTTGTAATGCTCAAGGTCTAGGCTCATTCTTTTGAACCAATACTCCCCATGATTTGGTATCTATGTGAAAAGCGAGATGATGGTAACTAAGAATCGTGGCCTTTTATCCTTTCAGATTGGAAGCAATCGAATCAGTGAGCTGCTCATGAAAACCTACTTCTCCCACTCTTTGATAAAACCCTAGGCAGCTGACATCTTCAAAGCATTGACTTATGAATGGTGAGGAATTGATCTCATTGCAATTTGTGGGCTTATACCTTAGAATATCACCCCCTTTGTGATGTTTTCTTTTCTCTAATGGTGAAGAGTCTCCTTCCATTTTTGAAACCCTAGATGATAAGAAAATGGAAAAAACAGTGAAAAGTGATTGAAGTGGTGAAATGAGGAAGTTAGGGAAAGGAGATGGGAGTAGGGAAATTTTGGGAGATGGAAAAGAGTTTTAGGAATCCTTAGGAAGTTAAATGAAGGTAAATTAATGAGGGAGATGAGCTAGGAAATTTAAACACAGTCCTAGCTAGGGAAACTACCAATTTTTGATAGATTAGGGCTAGGGTTTGTAGACAGGTGGAGTGGAATGAAGGGAAATGGTTTGTTGGTGAATGGGGATGATCAGTTGCATGAAAAGAGAGGTATAGGGATAGTTATTTTAGGGTTTCAAATCTCCAACTGATCATTTTCAAGCTTAAAACATGAAACTCGTAGAAAAACCCTAGAGGACTAAACTCACAATCATTTGTTTGTTTATCCAAAGGAAGAGAGAATGAAAATGAGTGTACTTACTTTTTATGAGGCTTAGGGGATGAATAAACTAGAATGAAGGCTTGAAGTTTTGGTTTGAGTGATTTTTTAATCATTTTTGGGAGACTTTGTCCCGTGCGCAGCACAATTCACCAGTGCGCAGTGCCAATGCCCAGCGCAGTGCTTCTATGTGCACCGCCTCCTTCAGAAACACAACACCTTCTTCCAACCCACTTTAGGAGGCCTTCAAATAATCCAAATTGAAAACTTGATAGATCGTTGGAAATCTATTGAATTCTGCTACATGATGGACTACTCAAAAATGTAATTTGGACAGTCCAGAAGGGAGAAAATTTGATTTTTATAAGGTCACCACAAAAACGCAGGTTGCCTCTAACAAAATCGCTGCTCCAACTTGAAAAGCACGTTTGGATGCCTTCCACTAATCCGAATCACCATATGAAGGTACCATTGGAAATCTTAGGATTTCTAGTTTTACATAGAGTATTTACGCATGTAAAATGGCCTCTCCAAGGTTAAGAAAAAAGAGTTTTCCCAAGGTCACTCCAAAAACACAGCGTGTTTCTGGAAAAAGTGCAATGCCAACTTGCAGATCACTTTTGGCTGTCTTCTTGGAGGATTTTTTAGCTGAAAGTGGTATGGTTGGAAATATTATGATGTCTTCTACACAATAGAGTCCTTAAGCACTGCAAAGACCTTCTCCAAATCCTTGAAAACCTGTCTTGAAGTCAAGTTGTCCAGAAGTGTAACAACTCTCCTGTTGCAAGTGTAGTTTGGGAATTTCTCTCAAATCTCAATACCTGTGCATAAAATGAAGGTGTTTTTTGTTCCTTGGACTATAATTGACAAAAACCTCTTTCATTGTTGTAAAATTCTTCTCCATTTGGTCAGAAACATATTTTGAAGAAAAAATGTCCCTATGAGGAATGATGAGACAAGGTAGTGTACTGCAGCATTTTCTTATTTGAAACAAAACATTGCTGCTAACTCCATTTACCCACTGAATCACATGATGTTATAGCTCCAAATCTCACCCTTGATATTTGTGATGCTGCATTTATGGCCTAGGGCAACCCCTCCTTCCAGACTTGGTCCAAATACTTAAAAAACAGTGTTTTATTCCCTGTACGTGACATTGCCCTGAGCTAAACGCGTGTGTATGTGGGTCAGTGTATACCCAACCCGCATATATGTCTTAAAACACTTAGTTTAGAAGATTTGGTTCAAAGTCCATGCGCTATTTCCACTTTAGAGGTGCTCCAGTCGTGTCCAACTCAACGAAGTGCTTTGCTTTCGGCGATAGGGGCAGTTGATCCAAATAATGCCTTAGTGCTCACTTTTGACATGCTTAATGTCAAAAAGTGACTTCCTCATCATATGGCTTTTCAAATTAAGTCTACTTATCAAAAAAATAATATTTTTTGAACAGTTGTAGATGAGGGAGCTTCCACATGTGTAATGTCTATATCATGCTGGAAGGCCATTGGATCGCCTTCGGCTATTCCTTCACCTACCCTCTTGACAACATTTGATGGGCATTCTCATAGGCCACATCGGATTATCCCAGCTTTTCGTATATGTGTTGGGGTAAAGGTCGTTAATATCGAAGTAGAAATCATTGATGCTAACCTAGATTAAAATCTCCTCTTAGGATGGAACTGGATTTATGAAGTGGATGTCATTGTTTCAACTTTGTTTCGTGTCATTTGATTTCCTCATAAGGGGAAAATTGTTAAGGTTGATCAATTGGATTATTCTCCAGTTGATCCTTGAGAAAATTTGGATTGTACTATTCCCTTAGTGGATAACCCCCGTCAACCTATTGAGAATCTAGGAGTTGGGATATATTCTTCATTGATGGGTACATTTTATCTTCCCTCTCCTATTGCTAGAATCAATGCCATTTCATCATCCAAAGAGTCTTCACAGGAAGAGTTCCTCCGAACTTGTTATTTTTCAGACCCTTGGACCTTTCCTTCGCCTACGACCACATTAGATGAAGGACAAGTCAGTGGAATGGAATTTACTATGTCTGCAGCAGAGCTTAGATATCAGTCTATCGTCAACTCTGCGGACAACCATTCTACTCCTTTCTCTAAGGAGTTAGATGGTGATGTCGCCCCAGCTTGGACCCTTGATTCTACCTCCACTATCGACTGCTTAGATACAATTTTACCATAGGAAGAAGAAATATTAGAAGCAATGACAGGTGTAGATTGACCTTGGGAAGACTTACACCATCGTTCATATTTTCTTCCTCTATTGCAAAAAGTTGAATCTAGGTTCTCCGAGATGCTTACTAGTGATGTTTGTACGGTATCAAATCCTTTGGCTCCAACACACATTCGTGCCGAAGGTAATATGTCAGTGATTTCAAAAACTATACCTATAAACATCTCTAGGAACCCTAATGTGATCGAGAATCTCTTCATCGGAGCCGAATGTTCCCCTGAAGAAATTCAAATTTACACTGACCTTTTTAACGAGTTTTGGGATGTATTCACTTGGTCTTATGAAGAAATGCCTGGTATTGATCCATCCATAGTTCAACATGAGATCAAGACATATGAAAACGCCAAGCCGATTCATCAGAAGCTTCAGCCGGTCAATCCTAGGAAAGCAGTAGCTATTAAAGCTGAAGAAGAGAAGCTGCTCAAGGCAGGTTTTATATACCCTGTTCCTTTTACAGGTTGGGTTTCTAATCTAGTCCCGGTTGATAAAAAGCAAGGAACAATCTGTGTATGCATTGACTTTAGGGATTTGAACAAAGCTTGTCCCAAAGATAATTACCCCACGCCATTTATTGATCAAATAATTGATGAATGTGCGGGTAATGAGATTTTCTCCTTCATGGACGGAATTTTTGGTTACAATCAGATCTCTATCTATCCTAAAAACTAGCATAAGACAACTTTTATATGTCTCTGAGGTACCTTTGCATACAAAAAGATGCCTTTTGGTATTAAAAATGTTGGAGCTACCTTCCAGTGGGCCATGTCATATGCTTTCCATGACATCAAGCATATCATCGAAGCATACTTGGATGATTTAGCTACTCATTCTCGAAAGAGAATCGATCATCCTAGCCACCTTCGATTGGTTTTTGAAATATGTCGATTTTACAAGATCCAGTTGAATCCCAATAAGTGCATTTTTGTGGTTACATCTGGTTGGTTATTAGGGTTCATTGTGTCAACTAAAGGGATTCGAGTTGATCCCTTCAAGGTGGAGGCAATAATTCAGTTGCCTCCCTCATCCTCTATTCGACAACTTCAAAGTCTTTAAGGGAAGGCTAATTTCTTAAGAATATTTATAGCGAATTATGCCGAGATCACTAAAGGGTTTATGCATTTGCTATGGAATGGAGTTCCATTTGTATGGGATGACTTTTAGCAATGATCATTTGATGCCTTGAAGAAGGCATTAGTCTTTCCCCCGCTTTTGAGTCCACTGGATTATGGTAGGGATTTCCTTTTATATCTCACAGCTATAGAATCAACCATAGGTATGGTTCTCATTCAAGAAGATGATGCTCTCATAGAGCATGTGATTTATTACTTGAGCTGAGGCTTGGTAGGTCCTGAAATTTGCTATTCTCCAGTTGAGAAGTTGGCCTTGGCAGTTGTCCATGTTGTCCAGCTGCTCCGCCATTATATCTTGCTACACAAAACTTTTGTCTTAGCGGCAGTCAATATGTTCCAATTTGTCCTCAGTAGGCGAGTGATTAGGGGCAAATACAATCGATGGATTGTTATTTTACAATAATTCAATCTCGAGTTATTGTCCACCAACTCTAAGGAATCATTGGTTTTCATGGAGTTAATTTCCGAGTTGCCTTGTGGGAGGATGCTGTTTATGAGGAAATTTTTTGCAACGAACATCTATTCCTCATCTCTTCACAAGACCCCTGGTATGGAGATATCATTGTCTATCTCCAGACTTCGAAGTTTCCCTCTACTTTCTCTAAGGATGAACGTCGAAAATTATGTCACCTGGCTAAGAATTATATCATCATTGGTGATACGCTATATCGCCGAGGAGTTGATTCAATCCTTAGGCTTTGTTTAACCTTAGAGGAAGCAAAGTCTGTGCTTAATGATTGCCACAGTGAGCTTGTGGTGGTCATCTTTCAGGGCTTGCTACGGCCCAGCATCCTACGTGCCGACTACTTTTGGCCTTTGCTCTTCAAAGATTGTGTTGAAGGAGTCAAATGTTGCCACCCTTGTCAAGTCTATACTCGGAAGATGTGTGTGCATCTAGCTCCTCTTTTCCCTGTTGTCACTGTCGGTCCTTTTACTAAGTGGGGTATTGATTTTACTACTTGTAATCTGCCTTTAGCAACGAATCATAAGTACATTATAGTGGCCATAGACTACTTCATGAAGTGGGCTGAGCCCATGCCCACTTATAAAAATGATAGTGAAATAGTGGCATTTTTCCTCTTCAATCAAATTATATCACGGTTCAGTATCCCAAGACAGATTGTCACTTACCATGGTAGTCATTTCCAGAACCAACTGATGTCCGAATTAGCTCTTAAATTGGGTTTCCGGCAGAAGCATTCGTCTCTGTAATATCCTCAGGCCAATGGACAGGTCGAGGCTATGAATAAATCCCTGAAGGCGATCTTGCAAAGGACAATTGATAAAAATCATTCCAATTGGCATCTCATGTTGTATCAGGCTCTTTGGGCGTACCGAACCTCGATAAAGACTGCCACCGGTTTTACACCTTTTCAATTGGTTTACGGGCTCGAATCTATTTTTCCCATTGAATGAGAAATTCCATCCCTTAATCTCACTGTCGAGCTCCTCCCTGAGACTTCGAGTCTCGAAGAGCACCTCCTTCATTTGTAACATCTCGATGAGCAGCGTCGAGATGCCACCATAATTAATGAGGCTCATAAGAAAAGGGTTAAAACTCAGTATGATAAAGCTGTCCGTCCTTCAGTCTTTTCTGAAGGTGACCTTGTCTTGGTCTATGACCAAGATAAAGACGCCTTGGGGGCAGGCAAGTTCAAGCCTATGTGGTACGGTCCCTTTATAGTTAAACGAGTTTTAGAAAAAGGGGCTTATGACTTAGTCGATTTCGAAGGGAACAAGTTGGCAGAGCCCCGAAATGGGCTTTACCTTAAGAAGTACTTTGCTTAGGTAGCAGCTAGGCAATGGCTTCTTTGTATATTTTGTATTTTTGTACATATCTCACCAGGAGTTTTTGATATCAACACTTTCTGATCTGCGGTGGCAGGTGTTAATGGATGATTTGGTCTATTTTTGATTTGTCGGTGGTGCTAGTCGGCACACTCGGAACCTCACTTCCATAGCTTAGGTGATCTACTATCCAACTAATCAGTTGATGGTGTCAAGGGGAGTATGAATTGGTCTTGCATCAAATAATATGGCTGAGTATATTTCCATTTTTAATCTACTATCCGAAGCTATTTCTTATGGAATTGATTCGTTAGTAGTGTATCTTGATTCACTGTAGCTGATAGTGTCTCAATTAAATAACATTTATCGGGTTAGGGATCCATCTTTATATCGCCAATATTTAAGAGTGAGGATGTTGTGAAGATCATTTGTTTATATTACTTATTTTCACATTCCAAAATCTCATAATTTTTTAGCAGATTCTATTGCTAATCAAGCTTTAGATTGGCATATCATTCATTCATGAACATAAAAATAAACATCAAAAAGTCAAAACTGTATATATATATATATCATAAATCATCCCAAATGTACATAACTGTGTCCAAAATAATATACAAAAATTGGGACTAAAATTCCCATAATCATGTCCAGACTATCTATGACCCGGCTCAGGATGAGTAGCCAAGTATGTGACTACAGCCTTAGCCACACGCCTAAGAGTCTGAACCCAGTCCCGTGGCACTCCAACCACGTGACGCTGCATATCCTCAAGGAGATCCTCTATCGCCACCATCAGTACTCGGTGAGTCAATCTCACCAAGTTCCGCTGAATTGCATATAGGACCCACTCTGTATCGGTAGCCGCCTCTTTGGCACCTCGGCTACGATGTCCATGCCGTGGGAATCCATATGGTCATATTGGCCCAATATCTAGAATATGATCATTATATTAGTCATTTGAATCCCATCAAAATATTTTTAACTTCATTTTCATATTTGAAAAATCATAAAAATCATAAAATCAATAAAATATTTGTTACCTATATCTTCCCATGCGACACCTGGTGGTAATGCCAGATCAGGATCTCCCCGGAAGCCCATGCCGGTGTAGGGGTAATCATCCACTACGATGATTTGCTTCTCCCACCAGGAGAAGAAATCATCGTCAAAAGCTGTCCGCGGTACGTCCCCACCTCCTAGAGGTTTCATCAGATCGGCCCACCTGCCCATCTGTGGATCTCGTGAGCTACTAATCGGAGCTGGTACTCTAGGGCGTATCACTGGGACCTTCTCAAAAAAGGAGCACAGAATAGTCCCTTACCGAAGTTTTTGGTTTGGCCCTTTTTGATAAATGATAGCTGGCTCTTCAAGTTTGTGAGGAGAGGTGTACACCAATCAAATACTATGGCGAGACAGTCTACAGCCAAGCTCATGGCAAGTCATGAAGCTTGATGCAATGAGGTAGATCCATTGACCTTGGCTATGGTGAATAGTATGATCCTTAGGGACAAACTCTCTACATGTTTGATTAGAATTTGGCTTCCAATCTTCTTCGGATGCCCTGGACAGTATATATGTACGTAGTCTTCCACTGAAAGACTACCTCGTGACCAACCTGTCGAATGTACAACTTCTCCTCTCTTGGAGAGTTCAGTGATAAAATAGATATCTTCTACCTCTATCCTCAAAGGCATTTGATCAATTATGAATGCATCATCTTCAACACTCCAATAGTGGATTAATATTTCGAGCAAGCGGGTATTTTCCTTCATATTTGGCATTTTGAAAAATTTTAACAAACCACATCCCCTCAGTGCATCTAAGTCCTGTTGATCATTCATAACCTCATCATCAACAGTGGCATGCTCCCTTTCCCTCCAGGTGATTGTCATCTTGAGAAAAAATCAAGTTTCAACCGTTAGTTTCTTGGTTTTAATTTCAAATCGTGTATACACGGGTCCACTTCATACACAGTCGTGTGTAGGGCCTGCGTATACGTGGGTTTCATATATCCAACCCGCGTATACGTTGTGACAAAATTTTTTGACATAAATTCAACAGTGAAACCGTAATTAAAATTCATAAAAACAATCACAAATTGATGCAAACCAAGTTATGGGGTTACCTGATGATTTTGAGAAGATTTGAATGGTCGGATTCAGCGAGGGGAAAGCTTTCTTCTTTTTCTCCACTCCTTGTGCTCTCAACTCGAACGATAACAATGGTGAGTCAAAAAGTCATTTTATAGACTTTGAAAATGTCAAAAAAATTTCAAAATTTTATTTTTTCCATCTCATGTATCTTTTAACTTGGGAGCTTGAATTGTCGAGAATAGGTTGTTTTTTCAGGACTTTTTGGATGCTTCTTCGAAGATTTCAAGTCGGTTCCATGATTGCTGACCCGTCATGGTAGGTATCATTTACTTACTAGCATATAGGTTAGGGAAGCCATTCTTTCGTTGCATTTTGCATAACTAGCCTCCATCTGCCGATATACTTGCCATAGGGTCGATCCCATCGTGTCATCGTTAGTAAACCAACTTCACTCACCGACTTTTTAAACCTTGACACGATGGTAGAGCCATCCTTTTCATGGGCATCGTAGTTAGCACCTCACTGACATTTGTTTCCCATGCTGCTTCATTTGAGTAGGCTCGGGAGTCCTCTTTAGTCCCACCATGACTTATGCGCTAAAGACTCATTCCTCTTTGCTTCTTCGCTTCGTTCTGGCCTTATACCCTAGAGGCTCCTTCGTGTTGAGTTGTACTACTGCATTGCATATTGACTATTTGCACCATTTGGCCTTTAGCTGTCTTCACTTCGACTCGTGTTTAAGCCAACTTTTGACCAAGTCATCTGCAAAATCAAACTTGCAATCCCTTAACTTCTACAACTTGACACACTATGACTTGTGGAGGGAACATACATTTGAGTGTCTTTGACCAGTTTTTGCCTCCCTGCATTGAGCATAGGATTGTTCCAATCCCAGGAACTAGATCATCTACTTCATCGACACTTGTTC
The DNA here is from genome assembly GCA_031772625.1 of Pinus tabuliformis. Classification (NCBI taxonomy): domain Eukaryota; kingdom Viridiplantae; phylum Streptophyta; class Pinopsida; order Pinales; family Pinaceae; genus Pinus; species Pinus tabuliformis. The sequence continues at coordinate 122,546,807 of CM062812.1, read as the reverse complement.
TTTCCACTGTATTATAGCATTCTTTTATTCTTTTTCAAGCTTAATGAAAAAGACAAAAAAATTATATATTCCACAAAGAGCGGGAAAAGGGACAATATTTCCATTTATTGTTGGCAGTTAGAGTCATGTCGCCCTTGAACAAAGCACTCAAACAAAGTGTCTCCTTCATTTGGGTGGGTTTTAGCTTGACTTAGGTATGCCTTAGCCTTTTTATTGAGTCAGTCCTCCTCCGATTGGTTATCTCTTCCAATCATATGGAGAGTTCGTTCATGCCTCCTGCGTGACGAGCTTATACAAAGTTATCATATGCTGCCACGAAGTCATCAATTGAGTCATGCTTTTGTTTAAGGGAAGTAAGCCTGAGTCATCCTCTCTACGGTGTCTCCTGACTCATTTTTCAGTTGACCATTCTTGGTTGTCAATACATTATTTCATATCCCATCAGTTATATTGGTCCTTTACTTGTGCCGGTTTGAGAAGGTCCCCATTGACTTCTTTCTGGCGGGTCTTGTCCTTATTGATGGCAACACCTTGCTCCGAGGACAGGTCTAGAGCCGCACCCTAGGCCTATTTTCATTATTGATAGGTCACCTTGTGCTCAGTGTCGATTAGTATCATGGGTCTTTGACTAAGTGGTTTCCCTTGTGTTTGACGTCAGCTTACATTATCACGTATTGAGATTCATGCAGTACCTTAGTTTCCATTTGACCCTATTGGTGGATACCTCGCTTCTATGTCAACTTTCATTATTGGTTGGTTCAGAGGGTTTCTGTCGTGCACTAGCTACATCTTGTGTACACCAGAAATGTGTTTCTATTAGGTTACTACATCTTTTTCGTCTGATTCCTTCCACATTATTTGCCTGCAGGTTACACTCACACTAGACTTATGAAGGATGCCTTAATGCCTTCCTTCTAGCAGATCTTTCCCCATCGACTACGACTCATTGCTTTGGGGCAAAGGTCTAGAGTCCATTTGGTAGTACCTCGGGGTTTGCAGTCATTAGTGGCAGATCCTTCGCTATTGATAGTGGGAAACCATCATTGTATCTTGATCGATAGATTCTTCTAGGTGTTCGACTTCAGATCATTTATTCGCACTTGTTAGATTGCATTGGGGTACCTTGACTGTCATTATCGTTATCGGTGAGTAGTCTGGTGTTTGTTAATGCTATACATGAATGACCGGTAATCAAACGATTTCTCACATGGTCGACTTCAACTCATTCATTCCCATTGTGTAGAAATGTACCACAGTGGTTGGTGAAGACCTCGGGTTGCATCAGCATTCATTGGTTCACTTGACAGTTGCTCCTGTTGCTGCTAGTTGATACCATTCCACCTTATATGTTGCAGTCATTCATGGTGACATTTTATATGCTGGCACCTGAGTTTGCAGTGTAGTATCATCTTATTCCATCATGTTCATTTGGTACTATTGGGATCAGTTTTTGACATTAGTGATCAGCTTCATCTTTCAGCTTCATTGATCTTCTTATATGTGATATTCAGACATGTACTTGTTCGATCGTGTTCAGATGATCCATTATGTATTTTTAGTCTCCTATACTTGTATACTTAGTGGATCCGCTTATGCTTGATATGCAGACATGCTTTACTTTCTCTGAGCATGGGTATGCTCGCCTCAGACAATGTTTCTTTCTGATCTCCTTTTCTGGCTTGGCAGGTTGAAATCTGGTGAAGTCCTTCTCAGTTTTTGATAGGTTTCCTTTCCATGTACTTAATACATTTCGGCCATCATGTACCCCTTCTGAACTCATATATTAGGGGGCATCTATTATAGCTCCAAATCTCACCCTTGATATTTGTGATGTTGCATTTATGGCATAGGGCAACCCCTCCTTCCAGAATTGGTCCAAATACTTAAAAAATAGTATTTTATTCCCTGTACCCGACATTTCCCTAAGCTAAACACGTGTGTACGCGGGTCAGTGTATACCCAACTTGCATATATGTCTTAAAACACTTCAAAAAAATAAATATCCTTAATTTCAGGCAGAGATCACGAGTTTTACCTCTTGATTACCTATTAGTGCCCGTGGCCCCAACTGTTCCCAACAAATTCCCAACTAAAAAACTACTTTGGGAGAAGTATAAAAAGGCTTCAATGGGAAGGCCTTAGGGAGGAGAAGAGAGAGAGAATTACTCTGCTGAGATTATCCCTGATCAAGTCTGAATATCCATGTGCTTCCAACACTCCCCCCACTACAGGAAATCCTTGTTTCCTTGAGTTTTGATGTCATTTCACTAGTTGAGATATCCTTGTGTGAATCATGGAAGGAGCCTTTTGAAGACTTGGGACTGGACGGACCTGGAGGACGGTTCCACTTGGAGCCAGCAAGAGGAAGATTTAGGTGATATCCTTTCTTGCTTTGTTTTAGTTATCTACAGTAAAGAAATATTTGTCTTGTTCCTGAAATCAATCTTCTTTATGCATATGATGTTATTGTTATGGTTTACGTATGAATAATTGTTTCATTGTATAATTAACCATCTTTCAATATGCTGTAAAGTTGATTTATATATGATACTTTGTCCATATATTTCTATCCTTCTTTGAATTGGCTATTTTGCAGATTCAAGGATCGAGAGAAACTCAAAGAGGGTTTGGACCCTAGCTGGATCTACTCGAATGAAGGACCCCCAGGTACACATCTCTTTGCATAGTTTGCTTATTTAAGTATCATGTCTGTGTGGAATGCTTGTCTTTTACTGTAGATAACCTGTCGCTCTACTAGGGTGTTGACCCAAAGCCCTAGGGGACTTAGTCCCTCAACACATGATGGACATGTTTTTTTTTTGAAATATGGTATCATGATGACACATGGAGTGAAACCCTAGACCATGACCTAAAATGAGAAATTTAACCATTTCATGACCCAAGACATTTAAATGAAGATACGATACCTCGAAGAAAACAATGACCATGATGAGTGATGAAGACCATGAGTAAGTGAAGGGAGTAGCCATGACCTAGAAACAATAGCCAGTGACCAAATTTTATTCTGAAAATCTAGTGACATGATAAAATTTGATTTTGAGACCCCTAAAAAAACTTGGTAAAAGCATATTTGATCACTAGTGACAGGAAGAACTGGCTGACACTAACATTGGCTCCAACTGGGGATGGAAACTCCTTGGAGGTGTCAAGAACACCGTAGACCAAGTAGCCTTGTTCATTGGGCATGGAGTCAAAATTCAAAGACTAAACTCAAATTTAAACTGACTAACTGACTTCAACAAACAATAAACAAATCAAACTGACTGAACTTACTTATGGCAGTAGACCATTGGGATCTCAACTGTCCACCTGTTGAATATATATATACAATCATGTGTAATGATCCCTCCAGTCTAACGAATTCAGCAAATGGCTACTTATTTGAATCAGGCTCGTACTTTCCTTGAGCAAGCAGAAAAAACAAAAGATAGGCCACTCCAAGTGTCCACTAAAAATATGTACGTGGTCCATAAATATAATAAAATCCATCTTCCCTGTTGACTGTAGAAAATCAATGTAAGGATCCTTAGAAATATGAAATTTTACCTTGTCCTGGAATCCAACCAAAATACAATTACTCCTTTCATTTTGATCTGAAAGAATACTTGGTTGTTTATCCATAGGAAGGCATAGGGAAGTACGACTTTCTGTTACCTGAGTGTTGGCTGAAAATTCTTCAAGCATGAGTAACTTTGATTCTATCTCTGGCATACTATCTATCTTAGACTCATATTCTTCCAATTCATAATCTAAATAATCTTTGAACAGAGCACATTCTTCAAGATTATTAAACATGTCAGCCCTATCCTCTTCATGAAAGAAAATAGTCCATGTTAGCTTATCTCCTTGCAAGAAATATACATCACAAATTGGCTTACTCACAACAACTTCTTGTATAGTTTCATCAGTGTCATGGTTGTCATCATTTAAATCCAGATTTTCATTTTCAATAATGGAAGAAATTTCTCTTCACATTCTTGACTGTGTGAGCACTGTAAACTTGCCTTAACTTGGGCTATAACATGGCTTTTCAAGAGCTGATCTATTTCATCTTCAGACAGAGGAGAACATTGAGTTTTATAGAAATCAAAATTGGCTTCATTTAATGAGGAAGCTGCTAATTCTTGTTTGGAGGAAAAATCATAAAGGGCTTCTAATATATCTTCTTCCATACATTCTTCATCCCCATACAAATTTTCAAGGAATTTAATAAAATTTTCAGAAATCTCACAACATCTATTCATCATTCATAAGGAAAAATTACAACTTTGATAATGTTGAAAGAAAACTGAATGAAAATCCTTTAGAGAATTTAAACTAGTAGATGGTAGGCTCTCATACCATTTCCTTGCTATTTCCTCCAAGGTATCCATGAAGATATTCATCAGAAAATCTTCAGGAAACTTAGTCTTTAATCTGTGAATATGAAAATGAATTTTGACCAAATGCAAACTAGCATATTCTCCATCCTAACCTTTAAACTTTGGCAGCCCTGTTTTCCAATGTATACAAAGAATACAATTCGGAAAACCAGAAATATGAGCTCGATTCATAGGAGCATACCTTCGAGTAGTTGAATCCATCTTGAAAACAGTAAATTCACCAAGAAGTTCTTCAAACTACTAGTTTTTGAATAGTGGAGTCACCATGAAAATTCTATTTCTTTGGATTCTTCGACACTGGAGTCGCCAGGTCAAAGATGCACAACCTTTCTTGTGTCTGATCACTGTTCACCATCAACAGTTAGATCTAACACTTGTTGTTCTTTCCCAAGGAAGATATGATCTCGTGTTCCTCAGAAATGACACCAAAATGTTATCTCCCACAATGTCCCAGGCTGATGAGGAGATCGGCATTGGTAACCACATACCAAGCTTGTAGTTCAGTAACTAGCCCTACCAAACCAAAGAGGGCTCTCTCTATTATATAAAAACCAAATAATTGACTGGAATATAAAAGGATTTTAGGCTAGATATGCTAGGCTCAGATAGGTTTGAAAATTTAGGGTTTTGATGCTGAACAAGGGATGAAAAATAGGTTACTAGGTGAAAAGATCAAAGAGTAATAGCATTAGAAATATAAAGGAGAAAGGTAGCAGTAGTTTTGTGATGGCTTAAGGTTTGTCAATGTAGTGCATCATTTAAGAAGAAATAAGAAAACTTAATGAGAATATATGTTATGAATTCATTAAGCTAGAAAGCAAATAACATATAGTGATAATTCCATCAAAACAAAGCTTAAAGACTAGAATTTTGCTTATAAACTTGGGAAAAATCACTTAAGAAACTCATGAATAGAAAGAAGAGATGAATATCTATCATATGAAACTATAACAAAGAAGAAACAAGGTCACAAACTCACTGCACATGAATTCCTAGATAATAGCTACAATTGTTCTTTGATTTCCTAAAAATGTTGAAGCACAAGTTACAAGATCTCTCTCCTCAAATGTCCAACCCTTATCTCTGAATGATAGAATGATACATATAGACCAAGATAAACAGTTTCCCCACCTTTAGGGGTCGAATCCATGAGTGGTGGAACAATTTCCAAGAATATATCAACCAACAAGTGAGAGTGAGAAGGTTGAAAACAAACTCTTGTCTTAGACTTTGATTTGAGTTTCTCTTCATTAATGAGGCCTAATTTATCATAAAAACAACCTATTATGCTAATTTATTCATGATTACATCATCAAAACATTGAACTAATTAAATTACATCATTAATTTGACCTTTACCCAAATCGAACCAGAAAATCTGAGAAATTACACAGTAAAATTTTTAATTAAAATTTCATAAAATTGTGGAAGCGTAGTGCCAAGTTTGAGGACATTTTGAGGTGCCTTCCTGAAGTCAAAATTGAAATTGGAAAGAATGGTAAACTAGCCTTGTCTATCTAGTTTCCCAATCATCTTTAATTTGTGAAAATTACCCAAGGGAAGGCCTCCAAAAACTCATTTTCCCAAGGTGTCTCCAGAAGCGCAATGCTTGTCAAAAGGAGGGGCAAAATGTTGAATTTTCACACTTTTTTCTCATTTTTCTCAAAATTTGAGCCCTATTTGAAAAATATGAGGAAATGATTTTTTAGAGGAGGCCATCAGATTTACAAAAATTCAAACCATTTTTCATTTAGAGCTCTGAGGAAAAAGCACAGTGCCAAGGCCCTGCGTTTCTGAAACTAGTGCATTTTCCTCAATTTGCACCAAATTTCACCAAAAACCAAAAATGCTCAAAAATATCCCAAAATCGATCTAGAAGTGCCAAATGAGGTGTAATATGCTATCATGGATGCTTGAGTAAAAATCTCCAAGTTTTCCTTCTCATATTTTCCTTTTAGGGTTTCCTTTAACTTGTTTTGCATTTGTTTGACCTTGACGTTGCAAATCTTGTTTCTGGTTTGGTAGTGGTGGGCCATGTGCCTCAACATCTAGTTGTCCATGTTAACCTTTTCAAGAAGCTTCTCTATATGGCCATTGACTTTACCTATTGTTATCAGGAAAACTAGTGTCCATTCAGAGCTGCTAGTCCCACTAAGACGGGTAGCTATCTTAGAAACAAACAAACTAAAGTCACTTATGTTTTCCTTTATGAGAGATAGATGCGAAAGAAGCAGAGAGTACCAACCTCAGTCTTTCTCTTGGCTCCTTGCTTGTTTCCTTTCCCCTTTGACATAAATTCACCACTCTTTCCTCGCTTGTCCCGCTTCAAAAGACACCTGTGGAGTCAAAGCAGCATGATACCATCAAAGCATAGAGATCTATAACCATAAACAATATAGGATTAGATATATATTAACCATACAAATGCATATATCAAGACAAGATTCGGAGATAAACAAACATATGGAGGAAAACTCAAATAGCTTTATTTATAGAAGTAGTAGAAGAGAGGATTACAACCCATTGGTCTGACCCAGCGCCATCCTCCCAACATGAAAGCCCTCTTCACCTCATGAAAAGCTTAGATCACCCAACAATGTTACACAGAGAAACCAACAGCACTTCCTTATAAAATACAAGATTCCAGCCTCTGGATCTCTAGGATGAGGGATCCATATATAGATGTTTGTAGGGGGGTGAGTCAACTTTTGGGATTTTGATTAGTGTCATCTCTCTGATAGTTCTTGGTTCCACTTAGAGATTTCATGATCTCTTACTCATCCCTGGGCGAATTCAGAGGGGCAAGTGTCAAATGAGTAGATTCTAGAAGATTCTTAGTGTCTCCACCTAGAAAACTGCTTCTTCCATTTGTCTGCTCTCGCTCATCGCACCCTACAGAAGGGATTTGTAGTATGCATCGCACCCTTAGCACTAGGCAGTCTGTATGGTCTAGTTTTGACCAGTTCTGAGTAGTTTTTCATGGAGAACTTCTCGGAGATGATGTAATCAGCTGACCTTGCTCCTTTAGGGTATGAAACAACACTTTTAGGGACTTGGAAGCCCTTGGTTTTATGGACATATGTGTTTGGGGTTGCAGTGCCCAAATATGTCTATAACAGTTGCCCCCTAAAGCATGAGGTCATAAATCTTTTTGATGTCAGGTGAAATGCTTTATCATGAGGATCCGAGGTTTTTTGAACTAGAAGGTGACCTGTAATAAGATACAATACAATACATTATCTTCATAATATTTTCATGATCTAGCTGAGGTGGGCATTCCCATGCTCAGCTTTATAAATTCATTTTCATGTACATACGATAGACAACCGTCTGTGTGGCAGACTGATGATTTTGGTAGAGCCATCATCCTTTGGCTTGGATGATTATCTGTGTGGCAATGATGTACATTTGATGTCTTTATTTTCTTGAATATTTCGCACCCTGGATGGATGAAACTAGATTTGGGGTCTTCAAAACTCGTTCAATCTTTGCCCGAAGTACAAGTCGTTCCATGTGAAAAGATGTTCTGATGTCAAACATGGAAAGACATCGCCTGATTACCAACCAATGATGTAAGTTGCTAACAGGCATGAGAGGAATCACCGATGATGATGATGACCCTCAAGGTACTGTAGTACAATTCACGTGGTGTGAATACATGAGTTGATGTCGAACACCACGGAAAATCTTTCGGTCGAAGGCCATTGATGTAAACCTGTCGTCGGAAGTGAGAAACTTGCCATTGAGGCATGCAAGCTTCAAAGTACTGAAAGGGTTGTTCCTAAATCAACTTCTTGGATAATGAGTTGATGTCAACAAGAAGTGACCCGTCGTAGGAGGGCCTTAATAAATCCCACATCTACGACATGAAACAAAGAAAATTATTTTGTGGAGGTGAAAAAGATCTGATGATACAAGGTTCAGGGTGGTGGTCATGAAAGAATGAAGCGTGAAGGTATTGCAGCGGATGAGAAACAAGCTGGGTTGGTGAATTCTCTGAGCGACTTCTCTTGAACATATCGGTGACACTGAAATGGATTGGTAGCGTTAACCCAAAAAGTGGATGGTACAGTGGACCAATGATGATATGACCAGTGAACGGAATAACCCAACCCGACTCAATCATGGTGACGTAGTGAAAGTGTCATGTTCAAGAGCGACCTGCTACCAATAAAGTTTCTTCAAGTTTTCTTCCCAATTTTCCCTAGTAATTTCTGACCAGTAACTCTTTATTTTTGTCAAGCTTGAGGAGGATAACATATGCTTGTTCTATAATTTTCCCTTCGGGCGAACTCATCACTATGTTTTAACGAGCCTAGCGACAGTGAAACTCGCTCTTGTCTGCATGGACAAGTTTGTCGCTATTGTTTTAACGAGTTTAACGACAAAGATAACTCGGTCCTTTTCAATTTTAGAGAGTCTGAAAAGGGACAGAAAGGAAACTCCAATAATCATTTTTCATCATATAATCCCTAAAGTCCGAAAAAGTATAAAATAATATGAAAGGGATGACTTTTCGATAGTTTTAACGAGCCGAACAAGACAAGCGCTCGATCTTTTTGAGTAATAATCCCTCGGTTCCAAAAAGATTAAAATCTAGAGGAGCGATAGCACTTCCAATTGCTTTAACGAGCTGTAGAGGCCAATTGCTTGGCAATCTTTTCATATTTTATGAGTCAGATGAAAAGAGTTTAAAGGAGACTCGTCTTTGAGGAATGAGTGATATTTTCGGGTAGCAGCTGGTTCCAGGTGAGTGTTGGAACTTTTCAATCACGGCAGTGTAAAGAAGATGGCTAACAAAATCACTCGTCGCAGCTGTTCCTCAAAAGGGGTAAACAATCAAATGGAGGTGTATGATCGTCTAAAAAAGAGTGGCGGTGATGGTAAGAACACGACCAAGGTTTAAAAGCTGATAATTATGCGATCGCAATGGTTATTTACTGAAGGTGGGTTCATTTTTTAATGAGCTTAAACTTAGGTGGAACATATGATCATTGCTAGGTTTATTTTTTTAATGAGCTTGAACTTCGCGTAAAACTGCTCGTGTCAGTCGTATAATAAGGATGTCTCATTGATAGGTTCATTTTTTAGGGAGCTTGCCCCATTCAAAACTTTGCTCCGCATCCTTTCATTATGCAAGCTAGGAACGACCAATCCTACGAGTTTAAAGGGTTAGGAACCTACAAACTAAGAAAATAAATGGTCACTTTTCACTTGCATGCAAAAAGGTTTGCATGCCCCCAGGTATAGCGAAGTAGAGTTTCCAGGCTACCATACAGAAGTTCTTGCATCCACAAGATGGTTCCACCCGTGCAGCAGACAGAAACACTTCCTCAGCTTAGTCCATCGAAATGGACGAAGGTGATTCTAGTTCCAATCACCTAACCTTGACGAGGGAATCTTATTCTAGTCTAATCCCATTTTCCTAAACGGACGGGTGTGTCAGACTAGTCATATATCCTCTGCGGAAACCTACCCTATACCTAAAGTTTTCCTGCTGAAGCAGACCAGGGTGCATGCCCCCTGGGTTTAGTCACATTCATCGAATCACTCGCATTCATCAGGTGGATTGACTAGAGATTGATGAGACATTCCTTGTGCAAAAAGACCAGTTAGGGATGGCACTTGACTATTAGCTATGTGTGATCTGGGGAATGAAAGTTGGTCTATGAGCTGGACCACTCTGCCTTCATGCGGAAAACACATCACTCGAAAGAGTGAGGAAACAATATCTCCCATGCTATATATGTAGTCACGCCCAAGGAGTAGATTGTAATCTAAAGGTCCTTGGACTACCATCATGTTTAGATGAATGATTTTCCTTCTTAAAGTTATAGGCAAATTTGGAAGGATCCCTAACGGTCAACTGGTTCCTTTGTTGAAGCCTATCATATTTTGAATCTCAGGCAAAAGCGATGGTGAACCAAGTGCTTTCCAAGTAGTTGAGGAAAGGACACTCACAGAAGCCCCTTCATCTATGATAGTACCAACCATGGTCATTTTGTAAGCTTGTACTATGATTTGGAATGGTACATTAAATGGTAGACGGGGTCGGCCTAGTAGATTCCAATTGAAGGAAATGACTAGGTTGCTTGGAGGTGGGACCAAATAAATGACCGGTAAATCTCTAACGAACTTCCTTCCTATGATAAAGGAATGGGTAGATTTCCCCCATGTTCATCGGAGTCTGTGTTTATGAAAAGAATTTGAACGGTGTCATTCTCATTCTCTTTGGTGACGGTATCATCTGAAGGTGGATCCTCTGAAGACAAGATGGGGTCGACTGTTGTCTCGACCTGTTGAATTTGGTCCGATGTGGACTCAGAGGGTTTATCTTCAATGATAGGTGCTTCGACCAACAACAAAGGTGTGTCAGTCAAATTTTCAACTAGTGATGGACTCGGCAAGAGTTTCTTGTATCCAGGAGGAAGTCACTGCGGTGACGTAGGACGGTTATCCAAGACTCTTTTAGCTTTGTCTAGGAAGGGACAACGGTGGAGGGCATGATCGCCTTCACACAATCTGCAAGGAAATTTAGATCTTCCTTTCTATCCATTGACTTCGTTTTCACTAGTTGACGGTGTACTCTCAACATGATCATCAGAGGTTGACGACACCAGATTGTGTGAGTGGGGAGAACAGTCCCTTAAGATTCGTGGGATGCAAGGACAATCTCGATGATAGCGGTCCCCTTTGTAAATGAAACATGGAGATTTAAGTTTGGATGGTGCAGTGTGTGGATTTTCGCTAGATGATGCTTGGTTGCCCCCTTTTGTCGTTGGCTTCTTCTTCTTCTTCTCCTTCCCTTTCTTCTTTTTCTCAGTTACTTGGTTTTTAGTTTTACTAGCTTCACCAAGCGAAGAGGAAGAAAGAGAGGGAGAAATGAATGAAGTAGAAGATTTGGGGGTAACTTTAGTATCATCTGGTTGCTGGTTTGATTGCTCAGGAATCACGGTGCTTTGAACGACAGAGGTCGAGAAGAGCCATACTGGCAGTGTTATAGACATTTTTGGGCACTACAAACCCAAGCATGAAATGTCCATAAACCAAGGGCTCCTAAGTCCCTAAAAGTGTTGTTCTAAGCCCTAAAGGAACAAGGTCAACAGATTATAGCTTCTCTCAGAAGTTCTCCATGAAAAACTGCTCAAAATTGGTCAAAACAGGATCATTTCAGTTGCTCCACTGGCCAAGTGCGTTGCATCTCACCTAAGTACACTGTGTGGGTGTGTTGCATTTCAAAAAGCCCTTCTATGGGGTGCGATGGGCGAGAAATGACAAATGGCAGTGTCATTCCGCGAGGTGGAGAGGCAATGGAAGCTTCCAGAAAATTCTCCTATGACACTTGCCTCAGTGAATTCGACCAAGGATGAGTAAGAGATCATCAATCTCCAAGTGGAAGAAAGAACTATCAGAGGAAAGACACTAATCAAATCATAAGCTGACTCATCTCCATTACAGATATCTATATATGGATCCCTCATCCCAGAGATCCGGAGGCTGGAATTTTGCATATTGTAAGGAATTGATGTTGGTTTCTTAAGACAAACATCAGATTGTTGGGTGATCTAAGCTTTGTATGAGGTGAAGAGGGGCTTCCTTGCTGAGAGGTTGATGCTGGGTCAGAACAACTGGTTGTAACTCCTCTTGGCTCTTTCTTGTTTATCAATAAAATCTATTCAAGTTTTCCTCCATACTCTTGTGTCATTGATATTTGCTGCATTTGTATGGTCAATTTACATCTGATCCTAGATTGTTTATGATTATAGATCCATGTCTTTGTATAGTGCTATGCTACTGTGATCTTACAGGTACTTTGTGAAGCTGGGCATGCAAGGGAACAGGTGGCGAAAGACTATCAAGGAAGAGAGGAATCAAATCAGGAGATTAGCGCAAGATAGAGGTTGGTCTTTCTGTTCCTCTCTATCTATAATTCATAAAGGAAAAATGAAAGTAGCTTTACTCTGTTTGTTTCTAAGGCAACTGTCACACCTTAGTGGGATAAGCAGTTCTGAGTAGACACTTTTCCCTATAACAAAATGGCGACTCCGCTGGGGACGAATTAGTTTGTTTGTTTATCTTCCTTGTTGTCTATTTCATAAACTTACAGGTAGCATTCGAATTGCATTTGCCATAGCAAATGAAAAGTAGATAAATGCTACTTCAGTCCATCTATGGGATCTGTTTATGATTTAAACAACTGATTCACAAACTCTCTGATTGCCCTTGTGATAGCTCTTAGATCGTCCTTATATCTACCCCTGATTGTTGAGTTGTTGATTACCTTTTTCTCGGCCAAAACCCATGAATTGAACTGCAAACTATGACCCGGAACCCAAACAGAGTCTCATTTCTGGCCCAGCGCAGGTACTGTTCAGAGAATCTGAACTTCAGCGCACTTCCCGAGTGGAGAAGGTGCGCTGCATTTCAAATTCCCTGTGTTACAGCTGTGCTGATCAGACTAGGCTTTGTGCAGTTTTGGTTTTTATGATTCATTCTTTCCAGTTCTATTCCTGAATTTTGCTGCCTGTGATCAGTATATGTTTGTTTGAAACCCCTTTTCCTTGCTGTTATTCCACCTCCTTTATACAAAAGAACTGTAAATGTTTTTGTGTGTTTGTTGGGTCATTTTCAGTTCTCCTTTGCAAAAGTAGCATAATCGTATTGTCGTCCTTTGATTTGAAGCTGTTGCAAGTGTCGATTTCAATCATAGGAAAGAGTTTGATTGCTTTTGATAGTCGATTATCCTGTTACTATTGTTTTCGGTCTGAATTTATAATTTTCTAGTGTAAAAAACAAGTATTCATTCCAAAATCATAAGGTGTTGTGATCGTCTCCATTTTTGATTTCGAAAAGAAACTTGTTGATATTTGTCACTTGAAAAGAAATTCAGATTTGTGCATCAACTTTCTTCTTATCATTCATATACTAAGAAAGTCGAAAACAAATACATGCATGTGCATTTGCATATAGACAGTCTGATTGGTTTGATTTAGGAAAGTGCATTTAGAGTGTGCTCTTTGCTCTTTGTGAAAAGATTTTGTCTTTCTTTCCTTAGTAGCTAGGATTTTCATTGCACAAAGAAGATAAAAAGATTATTTATCATCTTAGATATCATTTTAGGAATTACATCTACATCTCGCGGTGAACCTGAAAGGCAAACTTCATAAACAAGATCAACTATAAAATAAATTCAATGAATCTAACAACGATTTGGAACTTAACGCACAACATTTAGAAGTCTAGGCTAGAGACGTATTCCGGTGTCGTAAAGCCTGGTAACTATTGTTCTCACTGATGGTTGGGTGATTCCTCCACTTTGAGACGATAAGTGCCAGTACGGACTTGTGCTCCCACGTACCGTCGAGTATATTTTGGGAGACCCCAATAGGCTTAATCCTTTATCCATAGGAAGCCATGTCTGCTACACTATCGATCGCAATGCACTGAACACAACATTCAGGAAGATTGACTGCCATACCGTAAAAAGTATTCTGCAGTTTTGCGATTAGTTTGGTAATCCCTCTACCTAGATTTCCAGAGCAGTCCCTTTCGTTCCTTTTCAAACTCTTTAACAGAAAAGGTCCATCTGAGCACTTTTCACTTCAGGCTCATTAAAAATCGAAGGAGACTAGAGTCATCTTTTGTTTTTTCTGGACTCTTAAAAATTGAAAAAAGAAGTTGTGTCAAAGCGTCTAAAATTTATTTTAAACGGAATATTCATTACCCTTTCCTACGTTGATCTTGGGTTGAGAAAATGGAATCCACCAACCAAGGAATTCCTCTTGGAGGAAATCCTAGTCCCTTCTCCTCTTGGGGAGATGTTGGTGCACCCCATATGGCCACATTGTCGCTTCCAGGACTAACAATCGGCTTGCCTATATGGCTCTTCTCAACCTCTGTCATTCAGAACACCGCAATTCCTAAACAATCGAATCAGCAACTAGACGAGTCCAGAGTTACCCACCAACCTTCTACTTCCTCTAATTCTTCCTCTCCTCCTTTCTCTTCGCTTGATGGGTTGGAAAAGCCAAAAGTCAAGTACTCGAGAAGAAGAAGGAAAAGAAGAAGAAGGAGCCAAAAGCGAATGGGGGCAAACGAGCGTCATCTAGCAAAAATCCACACACTGCATCGACCAGGCCTAAATCGCCATGTGTCATTTGCAAAGGAGACCACTATCATAGAGATTGTCCTTGCATCCCTCGGATCTTAAGGGACTGGTCTCCTCGTTTGCACAACCCGGTGTCGTCAACCTCTGGTGATCATGTTGAAAACACACCGTCAACTAGTGAAAGTGAAGCCCCAGGACAAAAAGGAAAATATAGATTTCCTTGTAAACTGTGAAAAGGCGATCATGCCATCCACCGTTGTCCCTTCTTAGACGAGGCTAAAAGAGTTTTGGATGATCGTTCGGTTTCACCGTTACGACTTCCTCCTGGATGTCAAAAACTCTTGCCGAGTCCGTCACTAGTTGAAAATCCAGCCGACCCGCTCAGGTGGTCAGCTGAAGCATCTATCATTGAAGACAAACCATCTGAACCCATACCAGACGAAAGTCAAAAGGTCGAGGTGGCAGTTGACCCGGTCTTGCCTTCAGAGGTTCCATCTTCAGATGATACAGTCACCGAAGAGAACAAGGATGACACCGTCCAAATTCTTTTCATAAGCATAGACTCTAATGAACATGGGGGCAATTTACCCGTTCCTTTACCGCAGGAAAGAAGTTCGTCAGAGTCATACCCAGCCGTCTATCTGGTCCCACCTCCAAGTAACCTAGTTGTCTCTTTTGATTGGAATCAAATAGGCAGACCTCGTTTACCAGCTATTATACCATTCCGAATCATTGTTCAAATATATAGAATGGTTATGGCCGGTACCATCATAGATGAAGGGGCTTCTGTGAGTATCCTTTCCTCAACTGCTTGGAAAGCGCTTGGTTCACCATCACTTTTGCCTGAGATGAGAAATCTAACAGGCTTTGACAAAGGAACCAATCGACCATTAGGGATCCTTCCCAATGTGCCCATAACATTGAAAAGGAAAACCGTTCAAATGAACGTAATGGTAATTCAAGGACCCCTGGATTATAATCTACTCCTTGGACGAGACTATATTTATTGCATGGGAGCGATTTTCTCCTCACTCTTTAGAGTAATGTGTTTTCCGCATGAAGGAAAAGTGGTCAAGCTCGTAGACCAACTTTCATTCCCCGGTTCACACATAGCAAATAGTCATATACCATCCCTGAATGGTCTTTTCACGCAAGAAATGTCTCAATCTCCAGTCCGCCCACCTGATGAGCGCGAGTGATTCGGGGGACATGACTGAAACCCAGGGGGCATGCACCCTGGTCTACTTCGGCAGGAAAACTTCGGGTATAGGGTAGGTTTCTGCGAGAGAATATGACTAGTCTGTACTCCCGTATGTGATTGGAAGAGGGGGTTATTCTGGAACAAGATTCTCTTGTCAAAGTTACGTGAGTGGAGTAGCCTCCTCCACTCACCTTTGTCTATTTCGATAGACATCGCCGAAGAAGTGTTTTGTTTGCGCTGTGAATAGAACAATCTTTGGGTAACCTGAAAGAGGTATACCTTTCCTGATAAAACAAATGTTTTGTCGGTTTGAACAAAAGGTGGCCTTGAAACTTTATTTTATACCTGGGGGCATGCAAACCTTTTGGCATGCAAGCGAAGAGTGACTATTTATTTTTTAAATTTGTAGGTCCTCTAACCCTTTAAAATCGTAGGATTGGTCGTTTCCTAACTTGCATAAAGAAAGGATGTGGGGAAAAACTCTAAAAGTTGTCGTTTTTATATATGAGACATTCTTATCACACGACTGGATTAATCGAGCAGTTTTAGCGCATAGTTCAAGCTCGTTAAAAAATAAACATAAGCCATGAGCAAATGTTTCCCCCCGCGTTTAAGCTCATTAAAAAATGAACTATTCCCCGGTAAATAACCATCGTGAATGTAGTACTTCAGCCGTTAAAGCCTTGGTCGTGTTTTCAGCGTCACCTCCACTTTTGCATTGGCCGATCATTCACCTCCATTTGATTGTTTACCCATTTTGAGGAACAGCTGCGAAGAGTGATCTCACTAGCCATCCTTGTAACACTGCCGTGATTGGAAAATTCCAAACCTTACCTGGAATCAGTTGCTACCCATTTTATCACTCGTTCCTCAAAAGACGAGTCTCCTTTAAGCTCTTTTCAACTGACTCGTAAAATATGAAAAGATTGCCGAGCCATTGGCCTCTCCAGCTCATTAAAGGGACCGGAAGTGCTATCCCTCCTCTAAATTTTAATCTTTTTGGACCTGAGGGATTATTACACAAAATGATCGAGCGCTTGTTTTGTTCGGCTCATTAAAAGTGTCGAAAATTCATCCCTTCTGTATTATTTTATACTTTTTCAGACTTAAGGGATTAGATGACGAAAAAGGAATTTTGGAGTTTCCTTTACGTTCATTTTCATACTCTCTAAAATTGAAAAGGACCGAGTTATCTTTGTCGTTAAACTCGTTAAAATTTTAATAGCGACAAACTTGTCTATAGACGAGAACGAGTTTCACTATCGCTAGGCTCGTTAAAACATAGCGATGGGTTTGCCCGAAGGGAAAATTATAGAACAAGCATATGTTATCCTCCTCAAGCTTGATAAAAATAAATAGGTACTGGTCAGCAATGACTGGGGAAAATTTGGGAAGAAAACTTGAAGAAACTTTGTTGGTAGCAAGCCGCTCTTGAACATGACACTTTCACTCCGCATCCAAGTCGGGTTGGGTTATTTCATTCACCGGTCACATCACCATGGTCCCATCATACCATCCACATTTGGGGTTAATGCTACCAATCCATCACATCAGTGTCGCCGATATGTTCAAGAGAAGTCATTCAGAGAATTCACCTGTGTCTCACCCACTACAATACATTTATACTCCATTCTTTCATGACCGCCACCCTGAACCTTATATCACCAGATCGTTTTCACCTCCATTAAAATCATTTGCTCCGTTCCGTGTCATTGATATGGGATTCATTAAGGCCCTCCTATGACGGATCACTTCTTGTCGACGTCAGCTCATTATCCAAGAAGTTGGTCTAGGAACACCCCATTCAGTACTTTGAAGCTTGCATGCCTCAATTGCAAGTTTCTCACTTCCGGCGACAGGTTTACATCAATGACCTTCGACCAAAAGATTTTGCGTGGTGTTCGACGCCAAGTCCTTTATTCACACCACGTGAATTGTACTGCATTACCTTGAGGGTCATTATCATTATCGGTGATTCCTCTCGCGCTTGTTAACAGCTTATATCATTGGCTGGTAATCAAGTGATGTCTGTCCATGTTCGACTTCATAACATTTATCACATGGATAGACTTGTACTTTGAGTGAATATCGAACGAGATTGAAGACCCCGGATCTAGTTTCATCCATCTGGGCTGCGATATACATTCAGGAAAATAAAAACATCAAATGTACATCATTGCTGCACAGATAATCATCCAATCAAAGGGATGATGGCTCTATCAGAATCATCAGTCTACACTCAGACGATTGTCTGTCCTATGTACATGAAAATGAATTTATAAAGCTGAGCATGGGAATGCCCGCCTCAGCTAGATCATGAAAATATTATGAAGATAATGTATTGTATTGTATCTTATTACAAGTCTCCTCCCAACTTGAAAGAACTTCGGATCCTCATAATAAAGCATTTCACCCGACATCAAAAGATTAACGACCTCATACTTTAGGGGGCAACTGTTATAGACATTTTTGGGCACTACAACCCCAAGCATGAAATGTCCATAAACCAAGGGCTCCTAAGTCCCTAAAAGTGTTGTTCTAACCCCTAAAGGAACAAGGTCAACAGATTACAGCTTCTCCCAGAAGTTCTCCATGAAAAACTGCTCAGAATTGGTCAAAACAGGATCATTTCAGCTGCTCCACTGGCCAAGTGCGTTGCATATCACCTAAGTACACTGTGTGGGTGCATTGCATTTCAAAAATCCCTTCTATGGGGTGCGATGGGCGAGAAATGACAAATGGCAGTGTCATTCCGCGAGGTGGAGAGGCAATGGAAGCTTCCAGAAACTTCTCCTGTGACACTTGCCTCTCTGAATTCGACCAAGGATGAGTAAGAGATCATCAATATCCAAGTGGAAGCAAGAACTATCAGAGGAAAGACACTAATGAAATCATAAGCTGACTCATCTCCATTACAGATATCTATATATGGATCCCTCATCCCAGAGATCCGGAGGCTGGAATTTTGCATATTGTAAGGAATTGTTGTTGGTTTCTTGAGACAAACTTCAGATTGTTGGGTGATCTAAGCTTTGTATGAGGTGAAGAGGGGCTTCCTTGCTGAGAGGTTGATGCTGGGTCAGAACAACTGGTTGTAACTCCTCTTGGCTCTTTCTTGTTTATCAATAAAAGCTATTCAAGTTTTCCTCCATACTCTTGTGTCATTGATATTTGTTGCATTTGTATGGTCAATTTACATCTGATCCTAGATTGTTTATGATTATAGATCCATATCTTTGTATAGTGCTATGCTACTGTGATCTTACAGGTACTTTGTGAAGCTGGGCGTGCAAGGGAACAAGTGGCGAAAGACTATCAAGGAAGAGAGGAATCAAATCAGGAGATTAGCGCAAGACAGAGGTTGGTCTTTCTATTCCTCTCTATGTATAATTCATAAAGGAAAAACGAAAG
The DNA here is from genome assembly GCA_031772625.1 of Pinus tabuliformis. Lineage (NCBI taxonomy): Eukaryota > Viridiplantae > Streptophyta > Pinopsida > Pinales > Pinaceae > Pinus > Pinus tabuliformis. Next base: position 122,527,685 of record CM062812.1, on the reverse strand, counting down.
TAGCTTTACTCTGTTTGTTTCTAAGGCAGCTGTCACACCTTAGTGGGATAAGCAGTTCAGAGTAGACACTTTTCCCTGTAACAGGCAGGCCAATTGTCAGCCCTGGAAGGGATAATGTGGCCATATGATGTGCACCAACATCTCCCCAAGAGGAGAAAGGACTAGGATTTCCCCCAAGGGGAAATCCTTGATTGGTGGACTCCATTTTCTCAACCTAAGATCAACGAGGGAACAGTGATGTTATTCTGATTAAAATAAATTTTATGACGCTTTGACACAACTTGGTTTCTCAATTTTTAAGAGTCGAGAAAAAGCTAAAGATGACTCTAGTCGCCTTCAATTTTTAATGAGCCTGAAGTGACAAGTGCTCAGATGGACCTTTTCCTTTAAGGAGTCCGAAAAGGAATGAAAGAGACTACTTTGGAAATCTAGACAGAGGGATTACCAAACCATTTGCAAAACTACAGAATACTTTTTACGGTACGACAGTCAATCTTCCCGAATGCTATGTTCAGTGCATTGCGATCGATAGGGCGGCAGACATAGCTTCCTAAGGATAAAGGATATAACCTATTGTGGTCTCCAAATATATACTCGATGGTACGTGGGAGCACAAGTTCGTACTGGCACTTGTCGTCTCAAAGAGGAGGAATCACCCAACCTACAATGAAAACGATAGTTACTAGGCTTTACGACACCGGAATACGTCTCTAGCCTAGACTTCTAAATGTTGTGCGTTAGGTTCCAAAGCGTTTTTATGTTCATTAAATTTATTTTACAGTTGATCTTTCTTAAGAATTTTGCCTTTAAGGTTCACCCCGTGATGTAGATATACAATTCCTAAATATGCAATCTAAGATGATAAGCAGTCGTTTACTCTTCTTTTCACAATGAAAATCCTAGCTACTAAGGAAAGAGAAGTGAAATTCTTTCAACATAGAACAGAGAGCACACATTAGATGCATTGTCCTAAATCAAAATCAACAAGCAGTCTAAATGCAAATGCACATGCATGTATTTGTTTTCTACTTTCTTAATGTGTGAGTGACAAAAAGAATGCTAAGTACAAATATGAACTATCTTTTCTCTCAAAGCGACAGTACTGACAATTTTCTCTTCAAAAGACGAAAGGAAGACAAGATGACACTTTGCGATTTCAAATTCAAAAAATGAAAGGAAGACTAAGACGACACTTTGCAATTTCGAATTCAAAAAACAAAAGGAAGACTACTTTGTGATTTCGAATTCAAAAAACGAAAGGAAGGCTAAGACGACTCTTTGCGATTTCGAATTTAAAAAACGAAAGGAAGGCTAAGAGTGACACTTTCAACTTCAATTTGAAAACTGCTTTCGACACTTGAAATACTATTAATTCAAATCAAATACAAGAGTAACAGTGTAATCGACCATCAAAAAGAGTAGGATTCTTTTCTTTGACTAAAAACGACACTTGCGACACTTTCAAATCAAAAGATGACGGTTCGATTAAGCTACTTTTTTATAAAGGAGAACTTTAAATGGTGAAAAATACATAAAAACATTCACAATTCTTTGTACAATGGAGGTTGAACAATGCAAAGGAAGGTAGTTTCAACAATGGTATACTGATCACAGACAGCAAAACTCCTAAATAAAGCTGAAGACAATGAAGAAAAAACCAAAATCTGGAGGCAGAAACAGTGTTATCTGATCATCGCACCTGTAACAAAGGGAAACAAGGATGCATCCCACCTACTACACACGGGAGGTGCGATGCATCTATAATGTCAAAAGGAGATAGTGCGATGATCCAGGGACGAGACTTTCACTTGGTCTTTGGTCACAGTTTGCAGCTTACTTCAGGGATTTAGGCTGGGCTAATGATAGGCAGTAAACAAAAAGTATAGGGGCTGATCTAATGAGGTTACTTGAGCTACCACCAGAGCACTTAGGATGTTTACAAATTAGTTGTTTAGTTTATAAACAAAACCCAGAGATGGACTGAAGCAGCATTGATCTACTTTGCACTTGCATAGCAAATGCAGTTCGAAGGCTAGCTAGCTTAACTTCAGGCTCTGTCTGTAGTTTATAAAGCAAACAAATATAAACAAGCAATCAAACTATTCGCTCCCCAGCGGAGTCGCCATTTTGTTATCGGGAAAACTAGTGTCCATTCAGAGCTGCTAGTCCCACTAAGATGGGTAGCTATCTTAGAAACAAACAAACTAAAGTCACTTGTGTTTTCCTTTATGAGAGATAGATGAGAAAGAAGTAGAGAGTACCAACCTCAGTCTTTCACTTGGCTCTTTGCTTATTTCCTTTCCCCTTTGATAGAAATTCACCACTCTTTCATCGCCTGTCTCGCTTCAAAAGACACCTGTGGAGTCAAAGCATCATGATACCATCAAAGCATAGAGATCTATAACCATAAACAATATAGGATCAGATATATATTAACCATACAAATGCATATATCAAGACAAGATTTAGAGATACACAAACATATGGAGGAAAACTCAAATAGCTTTATTGATAGAAGTAGTAGAAGAGAGGATTACAACCCATTGGTCTGACCCAGTGCCATCCTCCCAGCATGAAAGCCCTCTTCACCTCATGAAAATCTTAGATCACCCAACAATGTTACACAGAGAAACCAATAGCACTTCCTTACAAAATACAAGATTCCAGCCTCTGGATCTCTAGGATGAGGGATCCATATATAGATGTTTACAGGGGGCTGAATCAGCTTCTAGGATTTTTATTAGTGTCATCTCTCTGATAGTTCTTGGTCCCACTTGGAGATTTCATGATGTCTTACTCATCCCTGGGCAAATTCAGAGAGGCAAGTGTCAAATGAGCAGCTTCTAGAATATTCTCAGGGTCTCCACCTAGCAAATTGCTTCTGCCATCTTTTTGCTCTCGCTCATCACACCTACAGAAGGGCTTTCCAGTATGCATCGCACTTTTTGCATGTGGTAGGTGAGATGCATTGCACCCTTAGCACTGAGCAGTCTGTATGGTCCAGTTTTGACCAGTTCCGAGTAGTTTTTCATGGAGAACTTCTAGGAGATGATGTAATCAGCTGACCTTGCTCCTTTAGGGTATGAAACAACACTTTTAGGGACTTGGAAGCCCTTGGTTTTATGGACATATGTGTTTTGGGTTGCAGTGCCCAAATATTTCTATGACACCTATCCAATATTCTTTGTCTTCTTTGATTTCCATAGCAATTCTATCTTCAATAATCAAATCCTCATCTAGTCGGTTTTGGTCTCTTTCCTTCTGCGATGCTCTTTTGAGACCCATTGTTCTAGGCCTCTTCCTTCCAAATTTCTTTTCTTATTCATCATGCTCATCATGATATAGCATTCATTTACCTTTTACCTCTTGCCTCGTCATCCTTAATTTCTTTTTTTCCATCATTAGTTGTTTGCCCTTGAGTTGACTCTTTTAAGAAGGGTTTGTATTTCTTAAGGTCTAGGCTCATGCTTTTGAACCAATACTCCCCGTGATTTGGTATCTCTGTGGCAATAGATATGGAAGAAATTGAGAATGTGTAATCAATCCCTACAATGGTGGCTTTTTCTCCTTTTAGATTGGTGCCAATCAAATCAGTGATCTACTCATGAAAACCTACTTCTCCCACTCTTTGACAAAACCCTACGCAATTGACACCCTCAAAGCATTGTCTTATGAATGGTGAAGAATTGATCTCATTGAAATTTGTGGGCTCATAACTCAGAATCTTCCCCCCTTTATGATGTTTTCTTTTCTCTGATGGTGAAGAGTCTCCTTCCATTTTTGAAACCCTAGATGATAGGAAAATGGAAAAACAGTGAAAATTGATTGAAGTGGTGAAATGAGGAAGTTAGGCAAGGCATATGGGAGTAGGAAAATTTTGGGAGATGGAAAGGGGTTTTAGGAATCCTTAGGAAGTTAAATTAATGGAAATGAATGAGTTAGATGAGCTAGGAAATTTAAACAAAGTCCTTGCTGGGGAAACTGCCCAATTTTGATAGATTAGGGCTAGGGTTTGTAGAGAGGTGAAGTGGAATGAAGGGAAATGGTTTGTGGTGGATGGGGATGATGATTTTCATGCAAAAAAAGATATAGGGATAGTGATTTTAGGGTTTCAAATCTCCAAATGATCATTTTCAAGCTCAAAACATGAAACTCATAGAAAAACCCTAGAGGACTAAACTCGGAATCATTTGTTTGTTTTGCCAAAGGAAGAGAGGGAATGAAAATGAGTGTACTTACCTTTTATGAGGCTTAGAGGATGGAGAAATGGGAATTTAGGCTTGATTTTTTGGTTTGAGTGATTTTTTACGATTTTTGGGAGACTCTATCCTGTGCGCAGCGCCAAAGCGCAGCACATTGCTTCTATGCGCAGCGTCAAAGCGCAGCACATTGCTTCTATGCGCAACGCCTCCTCTAGAAACGTAGTGCCTTCTTCCAACCCGCTTTAGGATGCCTTAAACTACTTCAAATTGTGAACTTGATAGCTCTTTGGAAAGATCTTGAATCCTGATACACGATGGATGCCTCCAAAATTTATTTTGGACACTCCAGTATGGAGAAAACTTGAATTTCCCAAGGTCGCTACAAAAACGTAGGGTGTCTCTAACGAAAGCAAAATGCCAACTGGCAGAGCACTTTTGGATGCCTTATGCTTATCCAAATCACGATCTGAAGGTACCATTAGAAATATTAGGATGTCTAGTTCTACATAGATTATTTAAACATGTAAAATGGCCCCTCCAAGGCTGAGAACAATGAGTTTTCCCAAGGTCACTCCAAAAACACAATGTGTTTCTGACAAAAGCGGAGCGCCAACTTGCAGAAAACTTTTGACTACCTTCCTAGATGAGTTTTGGGCTGAAAGTAGTATGGTTGGAAATATTAAGATGTCTACTACATAATAGAGTCCTTAAGGACTACCAATACCTGCTCCAAGTCTCTGAAAAACTATCTTGAAGTCAAGTTGTCCAAAATTGTAACAACTCTCCCATTGCAAGTGGGTTTGGGCATTTCTTTCAAATCATAATACCTGTGCATAAACTAAAGGAGGTTTTTGTTCCATGGACTATAATTGACAAAATTGTCTTTCACATTTGTAAAATTCTTCTCCATTTGGTCAGAAACATATTTTGAAGAAAAAAAGTCCCTATGAGAAATGATGAGACAAGGTAGTGTATTGCAGTATTGTCTTATTTGAAATAAAATGTTACCTCTACCTTTATTTTTCTTTCCCTAAGCTGCTAACTCCATTTACCCACTGAATCACATGATGGCCATGTTTTTGTTTTGACATATGGTATCATGATGACACATGGAGTGAAACCCTAGACCATGACCTAAAATGAGGAATTTAACCTTTTCATGGCCCAAGACATTTAAATGAAGATATCATACCTCGAAGAAAACAATGACCATGATGAGTGACGAAGACCATAAGTGAAGGGAGAAGCCGAAACCTAGACACAATAGGCAGCGACCAAATTTTATTTTGAAAACCTAGTGACATGATAAAATTTGACTTTGAGACCCCTAACAAAACTTGGTAAAAGCATATTTGATCACTCGTGAAAGGCAAAACTAACTAACACTAATAGTCCCCAACCTTGTTCAAGCAATTGACGGCCCTCGCGGAGTTCAAGGCTGATTTCCACAATGTTTCAATCAGGGCGCAAAAGGTCCCAAAGCACCTATGGCACAAACTTCCATATTTGGTATCTGAGACGGATTAGTAGGAGATCTTGGGGAGTTAGCTAGTAGAGTGGTGCGAACCCATGGATCTTGGTATATGTACAAGCAAAGGTGTAGGGAGATATTCCTCCAGAAGTGTAAGGAAGAAATTGAGAAGGTCACACGAGCTTTGGATGAGCAGAAGAAGAAGGAGGATGCTGCTAAGACTCCTGCAGAGAAAGAGCGCGCTACAAAAGAACAGGTTAAGAAAGAACGCTTAGACATAGAAGAATTCGAAGAATTAGCTTCGTAACACACAAATGAACAGGAAATTTATGGACATGAAGAAGGTGGTGGAGAGGATATGAGTACTCCCTTCACCTTGAAGAGGCGTGGAAAGGAACAGACTATTTGGAAACGCAAAAAGCATAAGTCATATAAGTATACGTGCATCGACCTGATGGTCCTTATAGAAGGGGATCTCGATAAGATCAACGATAAGGTTCGTGATACCACAACAGATTTGTTGCAGTAGTTTGAGCAACAGTATATGCAGACACTGGGAGTGTCCAAAAGGATCTACGTGATTTGTAGATCCATACTGGTAGGCTTCAAGTGACCATTGGGAAAGTGACCGGGGTGCAAGTGAGCCTGGTGCAAGGAAGTGGAACAGTAGTAGAATTGGAAAAAACTCTGGACCTCAAAGTGATACCTTTACCAGAAGGGTCTATTCACACAAACTCAAAGGAGGACCGCGTTGTGCTAGGTATAGTGAAGGACATGGGAGTCAACTTGGCCACACTGTCGCTTCATACCCTCCATGTGTTGCATCAGGGGGTTTCAAACAAGCTAAGGATTAGGGTGCAGCATGCCCTCACAGTCATAAATGAGTTCAAAGTCAATAATGATAATATGTTCGCGGAGAAAGCTTAGGCTCTAAAGGAAAAGGAGCTGCAGATACGAAGTCAGAGCCTGGAGACAGCAATAGAGCAACATTGCAAATCAGTTCTGGAATTGAACATCCCAGAGGATGCCATGTATAAATTTTGAATAATAAACACTTATTCACAGAGATTATCCTGTTTATACACTATTGCAGAATACATGCATAATACATAACCTCCTCTACGTTGATCATCAATTTAGCAGCGTCAAAAATAATGAAACATCAATTGCATGCACACATTAACACAGTATGTAACTCGGGGAAAGCATACAGCTGAAAAACCCACACTATCTGTATATTATAATGATTGAGAACATGTAACAATACATAGTACAATACTCCTCACAAGTACTCAGTACTATCTCCGCCTGTTACACACAAAACTAGCTCAGATCCGAACAAGTGATAGGTTCAAATCTCCTCCATTGCTTTGCCTGCCTCCACTGCACAATTCAAAGTGAAAATCATGTGAGCACAGGCTACAATTGCCTTGGTATTAGCCCACACTGTGCAGTCCTCATTGGCATAACTCAATCTCATTGATTGTGCAAGATCTCATGCACAACTATAGTCACAACTGATAGCAATCTCAACCTCTAACACCTGTCTCCACTGAATTGTACATGCATTGAGTTAACTGATGTATTCTTTAGTTTCTTTATGAGTTAATAATTAGTGAATTAATTAATATTTAATTCACACAACTCATTACTAGAGTATTCTTTAGTTAGACTGAATACAACTAGTTCAACCAAGTCAAACTGAACACAACTCCATCAACTCCACAATCAACTCCACCAAACTCAACCACATGAGTTCTAACTGAAGTCTTGCATGCAATAGCTCAACTGACCCACAAAGAAAAGCATATTTCCTTCTGATGGCTACATGTGCCACATCTGTAACTCAAACTGAAGTGCTCCAAGAGGATAAGATAATGTTTATAGTCCAAATATTATTATGAGACAATAATATTTGACTATTCTATTTTTAGCCTGGCAGTCTAAAAATAGAAACCTGCCCATATGTCTAAAAATAGAAGTCCATCTATTTTTACCGACATGACCAATCATCCACAAATAACATACTGCAACTCATAGACCATGATCCATATGTCTAAAAATAGACATAGTCTAAAAATACACTTTGTGCCAAAAATACCCTGCGGGCCCACTTAGTGAAGGCGACTCCTTTCCACTAAGCTCCATCATCTTGTTGCATTCTCAACACTCCCTCTCAACAAGATATGGATTACCAGCAACCCCTATCCTGCCTCGGTGGTATTCGAATTTGCTCCTGGTGAGCACCTTCATCAAGATATCAACATCTTGATCCTCCGTTGGAATGTACGAAAGTAACATGATTCTCCACTGCACACAATCTCTGATATGATGGTACCTGATGTCAATGTGCTTAGATCTATCATGAAGTACAGGATTAGCCGAGGGTTTAATGCAACTCTGGTTATCACAGTAAATCACAGTAGGCTCCAAGTAAGAACCGAACAAACCGACCAGGATCTTCCTCATCCATATAGCCTCGCATGCAGCCAAACTTGCTGCCATTATACTCAGCCTCTGCTAAACTGAGTGCCACAGATCTTTGCTTCCTGCTATACCAAGAAACTACTGTCGACCCATTACTGAAGACCCCTCCTGATGTGCTCTTTCTATCTGTTGGGCTCCCTGCCCAATCTGCATCCGTGAAGCCACATAGCTTCACCTCATCCTCTTGTCTATACCACAATCCATATCCTGATGTTCCTCTCAAATAACGCAATACATTCTTGTCTGCCTTCCAGAAGAGTTTGGTTGGCTTAACCATAGCCTGTGAAAGCTGGTTAACAGCATAGCATATATCAGGTCGTGTATTGACCAGATACATAAGCGACCCCACCAACTGTTGATAAATAGTGGCATCCACTTCTTCTGTTGAAGTGGCATCCTCCTTCCTCCAACCTCCAAGAAGAGGAGTATCAACAAGCTTGCAGCCATGCATGTTGAACTTCTCCAGTATCTCCCGAGCATACTTACCCTGAGAAACAAATAGTCCATCACTACGCTGCCAGATTTCCAATCCCAGGAAATAATGAAGGAGGCCCAAGTCCTTCATCTCAAACAACTTAGCAAGATCATCCTTGCATGAAAGTATCAATAGCTCATCACCTGTTAGAATCAAATCATCTACATAAAGTAAAATGATAAGCAACTTACCCTCCACCACAATCTGGTATAGGTTAGGATCTGCCTCACTCTTGGAGAATCCAAGTCCGGTGAAATAACTGTCTATCCGTGTGTACCAAGCACGTGGTGCTTGTTTCAACCCATACAATGCTCTCTTGAGCCTGCACACATGCGACTCGCTGTTGAAGATCTCAAAACCTTCGGGTTGTTCTATGTACACCTCCTCCTCAATGACTCCATTGAGGAACGCAGTCTTCACATCCATCTGATGAATGTGCCATCCCATCTGCGATGAGAGAGCAAGAATCGTCCATATGGAAGAATACCTTGTGACAGGTGCAAAGGTCTCCTCATAATCAATCCTCTCTATTTGTGAAAAGCCTCGGGCAACAAATCTTGCCTTGTACTTCTCCACACTCCCATCAGCTGCCTGCTTAACTTTGTAGATCCATCTCGAACCTACCACTAATTTCCCTTCCGGTCTTGGGACAATCTCCCATGCACTATTTCTGACAATCAAATCATACTCTTCCACCATGGCATCTATCCATGTGGGATCCTCCACAGCTTCCTCGAAAGAGGATGGCTCAGTCACAACACATTTGCTCACAAGAGCCATGTATCTAGTGTACCGATCAGGTGACTGTCTCTACCTACGTTGGGTTGTAGGTGGTCCTACAACTTTCTCTGCATCTTGAGCCAGTCGCTCAGCGTCTATCAAGCGCTTTCGCCCTCTGATGGTTGGCGCTGCATGAGTGGTCTCTTCCACTACATGAACTTTGTCCCGTGGCTGATTCACATCCTAAAGCTCATCTTTAAGAACTAATAGCTCCTCATCTTCATGCAAGTGTGGCTCCCTCTCAAATGAACACTTCATGGCTTTCTCCTCCTGAAATTTTATATCCCGTCGCACAACAGTCTTGCCATTGTCTGGCAAATACACATGATAGTTGTGGGGCGTATCAGTGTACCCCACAAATATCCCAACCTCTGTAGTCGGCTCCAACTTCTTCCTGGCATCCTTTGTCACATGCATGTAAATGTTAGCACCAAAAATCCTCAAATGAGAAAGATCAGGCTTCTTACCAGAATAAGCCTCCTCGGGTGTACTCATGCCAAGTATCCTGTGAGGACATCGGTTCTACACATAAACTGTTGTATTGCATGCTTCCACCCACAAGTGAAGGGGTAGGCCCTGATCATGCAACATCACTTGTGCAACACCCATGATCATTCTGTTCTTCCGCTCAGCAACCCCGTTCTACTGTGGGTTATGGGGAGCTATGAGCTCTCTTCGAATCCCTTCTGCACTGCAAAAGTCCTTGAACTTGCCAGAGATGTATTCACCACCATTATCGCTCCTAAGATCCTTCACCTTCTTCCCTGACTCCTTCTCGACTAGTTCTTTGAACTCACAGAACTTTGAGTATGTCTCGCTCTTCTTCTGCATGAAGAAGATCCAGCACTTTCGAGAGAAATCATCAACAAAGATCACATAATACCTGTGTTTTGTTGTCGAAGCTACTGAGAAAGGTCCACACATGTCTGTGTGAATTCTCTCAAGGATCTTTGTCGCACGACTATCCTTCTCGTGAAAGGTGGCTTTCACAAAATTTCCAAAAGTACACCCCTTACACTGATCTGACTATGCAAGAGTTCCTTTAGGAAGCCCAGTAGTGATCTGTTGCAGTATCTTCAAGGCTCCATGGTGAAGGTGACCCAATCTCCTGTGCCACAGCTCGCCATCATCCCAGCTCACCAATCCTTATGCCTTGCATGCCATTGTTGCGCAGCCATCTACATGCAACTGATAAAGGTTCCTCACTCAAACCCCTATCTTCCGGGTTTCTCCAGTTGTCTTACTGCGCAGGAAAGCCTTTCCCTCGTTGGAAACAACATCATATCCCTTGTCTTCTAACATCGCCAAAGAGATAAGATTCTTCTTCAATCCTAGAACATGCATCACTTCCTTCAATACGAAGGGTTTACCAGACTCCCTCTCAAAGGAAATGGTATCGATACTGGTCGCACTATATCTACCATCATCGCCCATCTCGATGTGCACTCCAAGATATTCCTCCTCCAGATCAGAAAACAAATCTCGATCTCCTGTCATGTGAAAAGACGCACCACTGTCCAAGAACCACACTGATCCCATCACAATTGAAACCAAGCATGCGATCAATGAAAAATCAAGCTCAAACTGTGAGGCTAGAGCCTCTCCTGCTACAGATCCAGCAGCTTGCTTGTTCTTCTTCTTCTACGGACAATTAGTGGCATAGTGTCCGTGCTGGTGACAATGAAAGCACTTCACCTTGGACATGTCCTGCTTCTTGCCTTTCGCACCAGAATGAGAAGCTTTCTTGCTCTTCCCCTTCTTTTCTTTGGCAGCCAAAGTGCAATTTTCTTCATCAGGTCCCTTTGATGAAGATCCGTCCCTAGTATTCCGCCTGATCTCTTCCTACACAAGATCTGACCAAAGTCTCTCCCATCCTGGCAATTTCTCCCGACCATTAACAGAGTCCTGATAGGAATGCCAACTCTTCAGAAGACCAAGGAGAGCCAAGCTCACCAAGTCCTCATCATCGATAGTCACCCCCACACGTCCCAGCTCATCCCTGCACTGGGTGAACTTCATGAGATACTTGGGCATACTGTCACCCTTCTCACACTGATGTTTCTGAGTTTATCCTTGAGCGCCAGCTTCCTCTGATTTCTCTTGCTTTGGAATAGATCTGTCAATGCAATCCACATCAAATATGGAGAAGCCTTTCCATGCAGGTTGGACACAATGTGATCCTTCACGCCCTCCAACAGAATCCTTCGACACTTTGGTGTCTTCTTTTTCCAAGCATCAACTTGAGCAGTATCAGTAGGCTTTGGGACCTCAGCCTCTATGAAATCCTTCAGCCCATTATCATCTAACACCGCCTCCATCCTGTCCTTCCATGCAATATAGTTTGAGCTGCCCTCAAGAGCATACTCTAATCACAATCCGTTGAAAGACATTGCAACGTTGACACAAAGAAAACATTGCTGCAAATTCGAATTCCACCAGCTCAACAACTCAACCACCTCTGATCTAAGATTTGTAAGAACAAAGTATTTCTTGTATAGAGATTGATTGTATGAGCTTTTACCGGATATCTCACCTTCCAAAGGAAGGATGAATCAAGAGGCTACCTAGCCCGATTACAGAGTCTGCTTGAAGAAACAAGATGTAAACACTTCCTGAATAGTAGATCTGATGATCAACAACTCTGATACCATGTAGAAATTTTGAATAATAAACACTTATTCACAAAGATTATCTCGATTATACACTATTTTGGAATACATGCATAATACACAACCTCCTCTACGTTGATCATCAATTTAGCAGCATCAAAAATAATGAAACATCAATTGCATGCACACATTAACACAGTATGTAACCCGGGGAAAGCATACAACTGAAAAACCCACACTATCTGTATATTATAATGATTGAGAACATGTAACAATACATAGTACAATACTCCTCACAAGTACTCAGTACTATCTCCACCTCTTACACACAAAACTAGCTCAGATCCGAACAAGTCACAGGTTCAAATCTCCTCCGCTGCTTTGCCTGCCTCCACTACACAATTCAAAGTGAAAATCACGTGAGCACAGGCTACAATTGCCTTGGTATTAGCCCGCACTGCACATTCCTCATTGGCATAACTCAATCCCATTGATTATGCAAGATCTCATGCACAACTATAGTCACAACTGATAGCAATCTCAACCTCTAACACCTGTCTCCACTGAACTGTACATGCACTGAGTTAACTGATATATTCTTCCGTTGCTTTATGAGTTAATAATTAGTGAATTAATTAATATTTAATTCACACAACTCATTACTAGAGTATTCTTTAGTTAGACTGAATACAACTCATTCAACCAAGTCAAACTGAACACAACTCCATCAACTCCACAATCAACTCCACCAAACTCAACCACATGAGTTCTAACTGAAGTCCTACATGCAATAGCTCAACTGACCCACAAAGAAAAGTGTATTTCCTTCTGACAGCTGCATGTGCCACATCTGTAGCTCAAACTGAAGTGCTCCAAGAGGATAAGATAATGTTTATAGTCCAAATATTATTATGAGACAATAATATTTGACTGTTCTATTTTTAGCCTAGCAGTCTAAAAATAGAAACCTGCCCATATGTCTAAAAATAGAAGTCCATCTATTTTTGCCGACATGACCAATCATCCACGAATAACATACTGCAACTCATAGACCATGATCCATATGTTTAATAATAGACATAGTTGTATCTCAAGTTATAGCCAACTACTCTGTCAGAGGTTTGGGAGAAATGTGGAGTAGTGATCAAAGAGAATATGAACACATTGGATATGACAGTTACAGACTATACAACGATTTTTTATCAAGTAATGGAGTTATGGACGAACTTGTAGGAGGACCTGAACTTGTAGAGGCTGAACACAGATGTCAGGAAACACAGCACAAGTATGATGAAGTCTGAGCGACTGTGTGCACTTCAGCGCTAGTGCAATGCCTCATGAAGTTACAGGAAGGCAAGTAGCTGCAAGCACAGACGAAATAATTACATAGGAAAGATGCCCTTCTAAAGGCCAGACTACATTCGTGGCTAGAGGAAGCCTAGCAAATTACTCTTTTGCTTCAAGAAAAGCTAAAGGTGCTACAACAGACATATAGGACAATGCGCCTAGTAGTGGAAGGCCCGGCAACAGAGAAGTTGGTAGAGGAATTATAACAGGCTACAGTGCAGAGAGTTGCTGACATTGCAGCATTATAGGTCGAGCTAGGTGGTCTCCGCAGCAACATCGAGGTGCCAACTGAGTTACTCGAGGGTGAGTCACGATATTTGTATTGGAGGCCTGTTGGGATAAGGTCCATAGGGTCAGTTTTGGGGTTAGTTAACCCAATTTTTGTTAAAGTTTTGTCAAAGATGTAAAGTCTTTGCGAAATGTGGATGCGGAGTACGTAGGTAGATAGGAGTCAAAGGGGTCTTAGCCCCTTGTTTGATAAGTGAATAGGTCGGTTAAAGACTCACCCATGGTCTGCGAATTATGGTATTATATTGAAAAAATATATATATAGTTGAGTCATAGCGAGTCTAAGAGGTAGCAGAGAAAGTAAGTTAAGATAGATATTATTTTGGGAAAGTGCTAAGACAGAAAGGCTTTGCTTCCTGTACTTAGGTGAAAGGGGAAGGCTCCTGCAGCTGCGTGTGCAGGAAGCCTTAGTAAGTATGCAGCTGAGTGCGCAGACCCCTGTAGCTGAGTGTGTAGGGTTCGGAAGTCTGTAATGTGAACGTTGAAGCTTAATAAACACTGATTCTGAATAAATACTTTGCATCTGAGTATTATTGTGAATTATGTTTATGTTATGTTATGTCGCTTACTAATATGTTTTCCATGAGATAATATGTAATTGTTGCACGAAACTATTGAATCTATAATATCTATTCATGAATTAAGTGATTATCTATGTTTGCGAAGTTAAGGGTTAATTCTGTTATGATTTCTGATGAATTGGATAGATCTGCATGAAGGCAAATCTAGGGTTATTAATTAGTGCATGAAAGTAGATAGTCTGCTTCCTTAGGGTCTATAAAGGTTGAGCACATACCTTCGTGAAGGTCTAGAAGCTATTTTAGTCAAGTTATAGTATCAGGCCATAGAAGGATATCGATCTTCACGAAGACATGTCTGAGCTATAAGAGCTAAGACTGCTTATCGCACTATCTCTAGATGTAGAAACCTGGTTCTAGCATCCCCTAATACTACTTCGAGTGAGACTACAGGCTGCGCTATGCAGGTTGTTGCCGAAAGGGCCAACAGTTAGGGTTTTGTTGGTTAGCATGAAAAACTTTGAACCTGGGTCAGGCCCCCTTAAGCCAACATGACCGTCATAATCACCCTTGTGAAAGTCATTCATTACTTATTTTTCTTCGCTTTCAACTAGACAATTCAAAAAATCCCCCCCCCCCCCCCCCCCCCCTTCTAGAATAGAATATTGTCCAAAATACAATATTTTAGGACCTTTAACCTCAATGATATAGCCTCACTTTTCGATGCACCTGGAGAATTCAAATGCTGAAGCACATAAACAATATCTGAATACCAAGGAGATGAGGTAAAAATTTGTGATACCTGAGCAGATGAATCAACCACTTCTTCTTTGGACAATGCAGCAATGAGATTGATGTCCAAAACATGTAAATTGGACTCTTCCATAAGCTTCGCTAAATCTTTCCTTTTGACCATCTTTGTAGGTTTAATTTCGAGGTCATACTCCAACATTGCAGTGATCCATTTACCTCACCTACCTTCAGGATCATTTTGCATGAAAACATCCTTAACTGGAGCATTTGGAACATATGCAATAGTATGCAAATGGAGAATGTATATCTGGAAATACTTCAAAACCTTTACTAGGGCCAAAGCCTATTTCCCAATGATATTATACCTTAATGCCACATCCCTTATGGTTCTACTGAAAAATGCAATTAGCTGCTCTGATTTTTGGTCTTTTTTCTACATAAGGACAACAGCCAATGTGTGCTCAGAAGCAAATGAAAAAATGATAAAATCCATAGTATAATCAGGGCTAATTAATATAGGAGCACAAGATAATGCCACTTTGACTTGGTTGAAATATTTCCTTGCATCCTCAGACCAATTTACCTTGTTTTCCCTTTTCAACATGTTATTCATTTTCTTAGATTCTTAGCAAGGTTAGGAATAAACCTTCTCAAGAAGTTGATCTTCCCATTAAAAGACAAAATTTCCTTCTTGTTTCTCGGGTAATCCAATCGTTGGATTGCCTCAATTGTTGTAGGATCTATGTGGATGCCATCCTTTAATATGATATGACCAAGTAATTTTCCCTCTTCCATGGAAAACAAACTCTTCTTCGAACTCAACAATACGCTGAATTTCCTGCGCCTCTTGAAGACTATCCTCAAATGATGCAATTATCTTCATCTGTTTGGGAGAAAAATGTTATATCATCAAGGTAAATAACTAAAAACGCATCTTTTTTCATTAGAAAAAGAGATATCCATCGCTCTCTGAAATGTAGCGCCTGCATTTTTTAGCCCAAAAGGCATCTTGGCGTACATGAAAGTACACCAAGGTGTAGTGAATGATGTCTTCGCTTGGTCATCGGGATGGACCAAGATTTGATTATATCCTAGATAGCCATCAAGTAAAGGCATTCTAGAAGAACTCACCACCCTCTGCGGAATGTGATCCATATTTGGGAGAGGGTAATTGTCCTTCAAGGACACTTTGTTCAGATTTCAGAAATCAAAGCATAAACGAATTTCACCTGTCTTTATCCTGACTGGAACAAGATTCGACATCAAATCAGAAAAGTGGAGAGGAGCAACGATACCAACTTTAGACAATCTGTTTACCTATTTCTCTATGGATGGCAGCAACTTTGGATTGATCCTTATGAGCTTTTGGTGAAAAGGCTTTTGATTAGGCTTGATAGGAATAGTATGTTGAATTATATTTTTATCATAAACCTTCAAATCTGAATACTCCCATGTAAACATATCAGAAAACTTAGCCAAAAGTGCTGCATATTTACCTTTTCTTTTTGGGGTTAAGGACTTTGACAACTTCTCCATCTTTGCCTTCTCGGTTGTGTTAGTGTCGGTATCTTCATCCCTCCATCAGTGATCAAAATTTCTCTTTTTGCATGCATTTTAGGTGTCCCATCCGATCAGTTGCACTCCATTAGGTCATGGATCATATGATGGTAGTGGTTTATTATCAAATTTCCCTCATGGTTTTACCTGCTGGCCTATTTTCACAAATTCAGGTCATTTACAGTCATTTTTTATCATTACACTTGCAGAAGTCATTTTAGGGTTTTCAGGTCTCATTAGGTCTAGGGTTTACCACCATAGTCTTCAAAAGCTCAATAAGAGGCTAGCAGTCACATGGGGATGATCAATAAGTTCATAAAATCACAAATTCTACTGATGATTTGCTCCATAAAGGGTTTTTACCTCAAAACTCTGTTTTGAGGTGAAAACAAAGTTTTTGTATTTTATGTAAAAATATTATGTAATTTTATTGTTTTCATATGTAACAAAGCATCATCTGTAGCCCTTGGTCACCTTGCCAAACTCCAGCATTCCAGCTCCTACAAAATAATAAAAAACATCCAAGCATCAGTCCATCAAATGACAAAAAAGAGCCAAACTGCAAAAACAGTGTTTTTAAAAGCAAAGTGAAAAGGAACATTAGAAAGTGGGTTTTTTCTAAATGAAAAATTAAAGTCAGTTGTATATAAAGGGATCCTTTGTGTTAGAAGACATCATTTTGTGCTAAACTGAGAGAACAAGAAGAAAAATCGTGCTTTGAGGTGAAGGAGAGAAAATTGCAGCAAAACCTAGAAGTTTCCTGGGCGCGGTGCACCTGGGTAGTGGCGCGATGCACTGAACACAGAAATTACACTGGAAACTGAACTGGCACGGCGCACCTGAGTAACACGTCACACCAGTCCTCCAAGGCTAAATTTCATCCAATCGACCTCCTCAAGCTCTAAAACTTTGCAAGCATCATTCCTCCAAGTAAGTAAGGCTCCCTAATTTCCATTGCAAGACATTTGATCCTCCTTCATGGTGTTTTAATAGGTGAAAAAACAAACCCTAGTTTGCTGCATAGTACATTACAAAAATTGCCTAGGGTTTTGCAGAGTTGTCATTCTTGTTGTTACTCCCCTACATCATTGTCACATTCCCCTCCACTACATTTCCCAAATTTCATTTCCCTTTCCCTTTCTCATTTCCACTCATCCTACCCCCTATCCCCAAAACCCTAAAACCCTATCAAATTCCCACTATTCCTAAACCCTAATTTGCATCCCCAAACCATATCACTTCCTAAAAACCCTACAGCCAGCATCAAAATCCCTCTTTCACAGTCCCACTCATCAAATCCCAAAGAAGAAAACAACAGTCACCTATTCTTGAGACAAAATCTCTTCATACTCATCATTTTACACCATACAGTGGCAAATATGGAAACAGATTCAGCTAATGAAAGGGATGAGGAAACTGTGAGTGATTCCTCCCAAGAGATTCATGCACCAAGAAAACCACACAAGGGAGGAAAACACATCCGGGAGGAGCCCACTACACTCACATAGCTATTGGCTTGTCCTCTTGCAGTAACATGTTTCAAACATCAGTCTTGCTACCAGTTTTGTGGGATGGTGGAAAGGATGAAATACCACCATGAGCTTGCTAGACTATTTTTCCTTCATCTTCACAATGGTCAGGTAAATTTAGTAGGTGTTACCTTCACTTTGACACCTGAAACTATAGCTGAAGCAACAGGTATTCCGAATGTGGGTGAATAGTGGAACAAAGGACAGCTTGTGCACAAAGAGTATTATAAGCCTTATATCAAGGCTAGTTATCAGAAGAAAATTAGTAGGGTCTTTCCTTTTAGATACTTACAGGACACATATTCTCCACTCATGAAGCTCATTATTAAATACTTTAGCTGTGAAGGTAGATTTTCTCACTTATACACTTATCATGTTAGACTATTGATGCATTTCACTAGAGTGAGGATGATGAACCTCCCCTATTTCATATGCAGAAATATTGATAAAATGACCACATTGGTGCAAAGAAAACCTCCTCATCAACAGTACAACAGTATTTATCACTTTTCACTGTAGATTTTAACCCCGTACAGAAATTACCTGCATACGAATTCTAAAACACATAAAATAAACAATGCGAGAGCATAACACATATACACAGAGATTTTCCCCTGGATCCCAAAACCGGGACTACCAGCTTGATTTTTAATTATGTTCCTTTCAATGTTACAATACATATTTATACATGCCAAAGCATCCAATACCATGGACTAAAAACCATCGCATCCAAAAACATGTGCGAAAATCATGGACAAAACCATAGGTGGGTCTGCCCAACCTAACATAGGGTCCAAAACCAAAATTTTCTGGAGCGCTGCCCCGGACCCCATAAAGTGGGGTTACGGGTACACATTAAACCCCCTATTAACTACATGGAAAGAATATAACGCAACCCAACATGCATTGATCAAGATTTTGGTTTTGCATCAGCTAAGTTTGCTAAATGTTTCATGGGATGATTTCATTTCACATGAGGTTTTCAAAAGCCCTCAAGTGACCCCATCAATATTTCAAGAGGCAGGAGGGCCTTCAAATTAGAAAGAAGTGCATGAGATTCAAACTACCAGTGTGCCAATATTTATTACTTATCAAAAGGGCACACGGAGATTATTTGCAACTGCCAAACGAGTACTATCTCCACCTGGGGTGGAAGGGGTCTCGTTTCCTTCATCAGACCATAAGAAAATGCTATCTTCACCCAGGGTGAAAGGGGCTTTGCCTTCTTCTTCAGCAAAGTAAGTAAAAGATAAAGGGAAACAACCATTTCATGATGAAGGGCCTTCTAAAGGTCAGGAGAAAGATTTCATTTTGATTCAGGATGAGGACACTGATTTGGGCTCCCAAAGCTTTAAACTCAAGGAAATCACCAAAGAACAAGAAGCTGACATTCATGACTTATCTCTTAACCTTGAAAGAGCTAAGTGGATTGTAAACTATCTTGAGAAATGGAACAAGTAGTTGGAGGACAAGCAGAAAATCATGGAGATGCAAAACATAAGGGAAAACCGGCAAGCAGCAAAGAGGAGGAAAGTCAAATTGACACCGCTTGAGCAAGAGGTTGATGCTGACCAGGAATCTTGGCTAGAGAGGGAAAATATGCACTGGGAGAAGCTGATTGAGAAAGCCAACAATGATAAAAAGGTGTTGAGGCACATGGATTTTCATTATTTGGCAAAAAACAAAATTTGCAAAGCAATAATAAGGAGCCTAAAAGCCAAGTTGAGGAAGACTTTGAGGAGAAAGAAAGAGCAAGATAAACTCAAGATATTGGTTGAAGCTTCCTTGACCCAATATAGTACTTGATGCAGGTCACTCATGCCAAATCTCAAGAAATTTAGCACATGTTTTGGCAATTTTTAAATTTTGAAGGAAAAGACAAGTTTTTCCGCCTAGTGCGTAGCGCCACCCAGCACTCACTTTTGATAGGGACCTCCTCTGGAGGAAAACTCTACATTTTTGGATTCCTCATGAAAAATTATGCATACCCAGAAATTAATAGAAAGCTTTGACAAGTTTTGAGCTTCCAAAAAGGTCAAAAACACCTCAAAAATTCCCTCTCTGCCCCTTTTTAGCCACACAGGAAACAATGTTGTGAGAACTGATTTTTGGAGGGGCAAATGGACACCAAATTCAGAAATTCCACTTGTTATAGAAAGTAGACATACAAACCTTTCCAACAAGACTACTTGGATCAAATTTGATACATGGGAAGGATTCCAAAATTATCTGGGAAAAAGCGCTATGCACAGGAAAAATGGCGCTACGCACAGGATGGAAAAGTGCCATTTTTGCCAAAAAAACATTGTTTTTCGCCTAGTTTTTTCTTAGTTTGACTTTTTTCTCTCTCATGGTAGAACTCATGATGTAAATTGATGGAATTTGATGTAAAAATGATGAAAATTCACTCATGGAGGTAGATACATCATGTATATGTGGTTTTGAACTGAATGAATCAGTTTCCTAGGTTTTAGAGGCAAGTTGTTCCACTGCCTATTTTTCAGTTCTTAGTTTAGATCTTGTTGAAACAGCTTCTAAACTCATGAAGTCGACCCATAAAGGCTATCATGAGTTGTTTGTAGCCTATATCTAGTACTTTTTCAGTCATTTGTAAAGGTTGGACTCTTGTGAATGCTTTGAGCATTATTGTACATTCATCTCTACAGTTTGGCAAGGAAATAGACTAGGGTTTGCAACATTTTGTGGAATTCTTGTGGCAAGGTGATTTAGTATTGTTTTTACTTCTATGATTCAAGTTTACATTTGTTTATGTATGCCATCATCTCTCTCTTTTCATCTTAACTAAATGAATCAAGGATAAAGGTAGAAATCATTGATGTTGCAGTGCTCTACCTAGGGTTTGTTTAACTATACATGTTTTCAATTGTTTAAAGAGTATTCATGATACTTTCATGCCCTCTCCAACTCCTCACCAATCTTAAGACTCTCCATTTCACTTATTTCAAAGTACTAAAGAATTTGCCTACCTCGCCCCATAGAAACTCTGCAAAACTAAGCTCATTCCCCGGACCCAAAATTGCCTTTCACATCTGATCCAACAATCCATCATAAAACTCAATCAAACTCCTCTGAGCATATAACTAGCCTAAAATTAGTATTTACATCAGTTATCTCAAGCCTCACTTGCCATATTTTCTTGAGATTGACAAGGAGAGAGCCCTCTCCTGACCTGGTAGGGCTAGCTACCAGGTTAAGCGTGTTTTGATGTTACCCTAGACCTGCCTTTCTTAGCCTGAGGTAGATTTAGACCATAACATATTGGCGACTGTACTAGGGAACGTAGTTTTATGTTCCTCAGAAAAATCTATCAAGTTTAGATCTAATTGTTGATGGTGAACAACGATCAGACACCGGAAGGCTGAAATCATTCACCTAGCGACTCCAGTGTCGAAGAATCCCAAGGTTCAGACTTTTTATGGCGACTCTACTCTTCAAGAATCAGTAGCCTGAAGAATTTCTTGGTGAATTCATTGTTATCAAAATGGTTTCTCTGGATCAAAGGTATGCTCCCATGAGCCGAGATCACATTCCAGGTTTTCCAAATAAAATTCTGAAGGTAGATTGGCAAAGGAATTTTCCTATGTTTAAAGATGATAATAGGAAAGATGTTGTTTTACATCTAGTTAGATTTCACATGCATATTTGCAAGGTGAAGTTTGATTTCCTGAATATATTCATGGCCACTCTGGAAGGTGAAGCCCGATATTGGTATAAAAGTTTTCCGCCTCCTTGTATTTACTGTTTAAAGGATTTTCATACCATTTTCTTTGAAAGGCATAAAGAATCTTATCCATCCTTAAATTTAGTTCAGAACCGTTGCAGATATGCTTATTGTTTTGTTGAAAGTCTTGAGAAAGTTTATGAAGGATGACTTTTTTATCAGGAAATCTAGTGTCTATTCAGAGCTGCTAGTCCCACTAAGATGGGTAGCTATCTTAGAAACAAACATATTAAAGTTACTTGTTTTTCCTTTACGAGAGAGATGAGAAAGAAGCAGAGAGTACCAACCTCAGTCTTCCGCTTGGCTCTTTGCTTGTTTCCTTTCCCCTTTGATAGACTCTCGTCACTGCTTCCTTACTTGTCCCGCCTCAAAGAGCACCTGTAGATTCATAGCAGCATAATACCATCAAAGCATAGAGATATTTCACTGTAAACAATATAGGATCAGATATATATTGATCATACAAATGCATATATCAACACAATATTCAGAGATACACAGAAATATGGAGGAAAACACAAATAGCTTTATTAGTAAAAGTAGTAGAAGAGAGGATTACAACCACTTGGTCTGACCCAACGCCATCCTCCCAGCTTGAAAGCCCTCTTCACCTCACACAAAGCAAGATCACCCAATAATGTCTTCAAAGAGAAACCAATAGCACCTCTTTGCAAATTACCAAATTCGAACCTTTAGATCTCTGGGATGAGGGATCCATTTATAGATATTTGCAGGGGGGTGAGTCAACTTCTGGGATTTTGATTAGTGTCATCTCTCTGATAGTTCTTGGTTCCACTTGGAGATTTCATGATCTCTTACTCATCCTTGGGCGAACTCAAGGAGGCAAGTGTCAAATGAGCAGCTTCTAGAAGATTCTCAGGTTTTCCACTTAGAAAACTGCTTGTGCCATTTGTCTGCTTTCACTCATTGCACCCTATAGAAGGGCTTTCCAGTATGCATTGCACTTTTTGCATGTGGCAGGTGAGATGCATCACACCCTTTGCACTGGGCAGTCTGTATGGTGATGCTTTGACCAGTTCTGAGTAGTTTTTTATGGAAAACTTCAAGGAGATGATGTAATCAGCTGACCTTGCTCTTTTAGGGTATGAAACGACACTTTTAGGGACTTAGAAGCCCTTGGTTTATGGACATGTATGATTGGGGTTACAGTGCCCAAATATGTCTATAACAGTTGCCCCCTAAAGTATGAGGTCGTAAATCCTTTTTGATGTCGGGTGAAATGCTTTATAATGAGGATCTGAGGTTTTTTGCACTGGAAGGTGACCTATAATAAGATACAATACAATACATTTTCTTCATACTATTTTCACGATCTAGCTGAGGCGGGCATTCCCATGCTCAGCTTTGATAAATTCATTTTCATGTACATAGGACAGACAATCGTCTGTGTGCAGACTGATGATTCTGGTAGAGCCATCATCCCTTGGTTTGGATGATTATCTGTGCAACAACGATGTACATTTGATGTCTTTATTTTCCTGAATATATCACAGCCCGGATGGGTGAAACTAGATTCGGGGTCTTCAAAACTCGTTCAATCTTCGCCGGAAAGTACAAGTCGATCCATGTGAAAAGATATTCTAATGTCGAACATGGAAGGACATCGTCTGATTACCAGCCAATGATGTAAGCTGTTAACAGACGCAAGAGGAATCACCGATAATGATGATGACCCTCAAGGTACTGCAGTACAATTTACGTGGTGTGAATGCATGAGTTGATGTCGAACACCACGCAAAATCTTTCGGTCGAAAGCCATTAGTGTAAACCTGTCGCTGGAAGTGAGAAACTTGCCATTGAGGCATGCAAGCTTCAAAGTACTTGAAGGGTTGTCCCTAGGTCGGCTTCTTGGATAATGAGCTGATGTCAAGAAGAAGTGACCCGTCGTAGGGGGGCATTAATGGATCCCACATCTACGACACGGAATGGAGAAAATAATTTTGTAGAGGTGAAAACGATCTGATGATACAAGGTTCAAGGTGGCGGTCACGAAAGAATGAAGCGTGAAGGTATTGTAGCGGATGAGACACAAGTTGGGTAGGTGAATTCTCTAAGTGACTTCTCTTGAACATATCGGCGACACTGAAATGGATTGGTAGTGTTAACCCAAAAAGTGGATGGTACAGTGGACCAATGGTGATATGACTGGTGAACGGAATAACCAAACTTGACTCAATCATGGTGATGGAGTGAAAGTGTCATGTTCAAGAGCAACCTGCTACCAATAAAGTTTCTTCAAGTTTTCTTCCCAATTTTCCCTAGTCATTTCTTACCAGTACCTCTTTATTTTTGTCAAGCTTGAGTAGGATAACATAATATGCTTGTTCTATAATTTTCCCTTCAGGAAAACCCATTGCTATGTTTTAATGAGCCTAGCAACAGTGAAACTCGCTCTTGTCTGAATGGACAAGTTTGTCGCTATTGTTTTAACGAGTTTAACGACAAGGATAACTTGGTCCTTTTCAATTTTAGAGAGTCTAAAAAGAGATAGAAAGAAGACTCCAATATTCGTTTTTCGTAATATAATCCCTTAAGTCTGAAAAAGTATAAAACAATGCGAAAGGGATGACTTTTCAATAGTTTTAACACACCGAACAAGACAAGCGCTCGATCTTTTTCTGTAATAATCCCTCAGGTCTAAAAAGATTAAAATCTAGAGGAGGGATAACACTTCAAATCACTTTAATGAGCTGGAGAGGCCAATTGCTCGGCAATCTTTTCATATTTTACAATTCAGATGAAAAGAGCTTAAAGGAGACTCGTTTTTTGAGGAACGAGTGATGTTTTCAGATAGTAGTTGGTTCCAGGTAAGGTTTGGAACTTCCCAATCACAACAGTTGTAAAGAAGGTGGCTAATAGGATCACTCATCATAGCTATTCCTCAAAAGGGGTAAACAATCAAATGGAGGCGCATGATCGGCTAAAACAGAGTGGAGGTGATGGTAAGAACATGACCAAGGCTCAAAAGCTTATGATAATCATTCACAATGGTTATTTACCAGAGGTGGGTTCATTTTTTAATGAGCTTAAACTCTGGTGGAACATATGCTCATTGCTAGGTTTAATTTTTAACGAGCTTGAACTTCGCATAAAACTACTCGTGCCAATCGTATAATAAGGATGTCTCATCGATAGGTTCATTTTTTAGGGAGCTTGCACCATTCGAAATTATGCTCCGACTCCTTTTATTATGTAAGCTAGGAATGACCAATCCTACGAGTTTAAAGGGTTAATAACCTACAAACTAAGAAAATAAATGGTCGCTTTTCACTTTAAAAAAAAAGGTTTGTATGCCCCCAAGTATAGCAAAGTAGAGTTTCCCAGGTTACCCCTCAATTTGCAGACAAAACACTTGTTCTATTGGGAAAGGCCTACCTTTCCAGGTTACCCTTCAATTTGCAGACAAAACATTTTTTCTATCAGGAAAGGCCTACCTTCTAACAGAGGTATCTTATTTCGGTCTAATCCCATTTTCCTAAACAGACGGGTGTGTCAGACCAATCATATATCCTCTGCGGAAACCTACCCTATACCTGAAGTTTCCCTACTGAAGTAGACCAGGGTGCATGCCCCCTGGGTTTTAGTCTTGACCACCGAATCACTCGCATTCATCAGGTGGACAGACTGGAGATTGATGAGACATTCCTTGCACAAAAAGACCTGTTAAGGATGGCATTTGACTATTAGCTATGTGTGAACCGGGGAATGAAAGCTGGTCTATGAGCTGGACCACTCTGCCTTCATGCGGAAAACACATTACTCGAAAGAGTGAGGAGACGATGGCTCCCATGCTATAAATGTAGTCGCGCCCAAGGAGTAGATTGTAATCTAAAGGTCCTTGGACTACCATTACATTCAGATAAATGGTTTTCCTTCTCAAAGTTATAGGCAAACTTGGAAGGATCCCTAACGGCTGACTGGTTCCTTTATCGAAGCCTATCAGATATCGCATCTTAGGCAAAAGCGATGGTGAACCAAGTGCTTTCCAAGCAGTTGAGGAAAGGATACTCACAGAAGCCCCTTCATCTATGATGGTACCAACCATGACCATTTTGTAAGTTTGCACTATGATTCGAAATGGTACATTAGATGGTAAACGGGGTCTACCTAGTAGATTCCAATCAAAGGAAACGACTAGGTTGCTTGGAGGTGGGACCGAATAAATGGCCGGATACAACTCTGACGAATTTCCTTCCTACGGTAAAGGAATGGGCAGATTTCCCCCATGTTCATCGGAGTCTGTGTTTACGAAAAGAATTTGAACGGTGTCGTTCTCATTCTCTTCGATGACTGTATCATCTGAAGGTAAATCTTATGAAGTCAAGATGGGGTCGACTGTCATCTCGACCTATTGACTTTAGTCTGATGTGGACTCAGAGGGTTTATCTTTAATGATAGGTGCTTCGACCAACTCCAAGGGTGGGTTAGTCGGATTTTCAACTAGCAATGGATTTGGCAAGAGTTTCTTGTACCCAGGAGGGAGTCACTGCAGTGATACATGACGATTATCCAAGACTCTTTTATCTTTGTCCAGGAAGGGACAACGGTGGAGGGCATGATTTCCTTCACACAGTCTGCAGGGAAATTTAGATTTTCCTTTTTGTCCGGTGACTTCGCT
Organism: Pinus tabuliformis; assembly: GCA_031772625.1. Taxonomy (NCBI): domain Eukaryota; kingdom Viridiplantae; phylum Streptophyta; class Pinopsida; order Pinales; family Pinaceae; genus Pinus; species Pinus tabuliformis. The sequence goes on along the minus strand of CM062812.1, from coordinate 122,501,288 downwards.
TTCACTAGTTGATGGTGTACTTTCAACATGATCGTCAGAGGTTGATGACACCGGATTGTGCAAATAGGGAGACCAGTCCCTTAGGATCCATGGGATGCAAGGAAAATCTCGGTGATAGTGGTCCCCTTTGCAGTTGACACATGGAGATTTAGGTTTGGATGGTGCAGTGTCTGGATTTTCGCTAGACGATGCACAGTTGCCCCTTTTTGCCATTGGCTCCTTCTTCTTCTTCTCCTTCCCCTTCTTCTTCTTCTCAGTTACTTGGTTTTTAGTTTCCTTACCAGGCGAAGAGGAAGAAGGAGAGGGAGAGACAAACGAAGTAGAAGGTTGGGGGGAAACTCTGGTATCATCTAGTTGTTGATTCGATTGTTTAGGAATCACGGTGTTTTGAATGACAGAGGTCGAGAAAAGCCATATCAGCAGGCCAATTGTCAGTCCTGGGAGGGACAATGTGGCCATATGAGGTGCACCAACATCTCCCTATGAGGAGAAAGGAATAGGACTTCCCCCAAGGGGAAATCCTTGGTTGGTGGACTCCATTTCCTCAACCTAAGATCAACGAGGGAACATTGACGTTATTCTGATTTAAAATAAATTTTAGACGCTTTGACACAACTTGCTTTTTCAATTTTTAAGAGTCGAGAAAAAGCTAAAGATGACTCTAGTCGCCTTCGATTTTTAATGAGCCTGAAGTGATAAGTTCTTAGATGGACCTTTTCCTTTAAGGAGTATGAAAAGGAATGAAAGAGACTACTCTAGAAATCTAGACAGAGGGATTACCAAACCAATCACAAAACTGCAGAATAGTTTTTACGGTATGGCAGTCAATGTTCCCGAATGTTGTGTTCAATGCATTGCGATCGATAGGGTGGTAGACACGGCTTCCTAAGGATAAAGGATATAGCCTATTGTGGTCTCCAAATATATACTTGACAGTATGTGGGAGCACAAGTCCATACTGGCACTTGTCGTCTCAAAGAGGAGGAATCACCCAACCTACGATGAAAGCAACAGTTACCAGGGTTTACAACGCCAGAATACGTCTCTAGCCTAGACTTCTAGATGTTGTGCGTTAGGTTCCAAAGCGTTTTTATGTTCATTGAATTGATTTTATAGTTGATCTTTCTTAAGAAATTTGCCTTTCAGGTTCACCACGTGATGTAGATATACAATTCCTAAAATGCAATCTAAGATGATAAACAATCGTTTAATCTTCTTTTTGAAATGAAAATCCCAGCTACTAAGGAAAGAGAAATGAAATCCTTTCAACATAGATCAGAGAGCACACACTAGATGCATTGTCCTAAATCAAAATCAACAAGAAGTCTAAATGCAAATGCACATGCATGTATTTGTTTTCCGCTTTCTTAATGTGTGAATGACAAAAAGAATGCTAAATACAAATCTGAATTATTTCTTCTTTCAAAGAGACAGTACTAACGATTTTCTTTTCAAAAAATGATAGGAAGGCAAGACGACACTTTGCGATTTTGAATTGAAAACTACTTTCGACACTTGAAATACTACTAATTCAGATCAAATACAAGAGTAACAGTACAATCGACTATCAAGAATAGTAGGATTCTTTTCTTTGACTGAAAACGACACTTGTGACACTTCCAAATCAAAAGACGACAGTTTAATTAAGCTACTTCTTCGTAAAAGAGAACTATAAATGGCGCACAATACATAAAAACATTCACAATTCTTTGTACAATAAAGGTTGGATGATGCAAAGAAATGGGGTTTAAACTATGGTCTACTGATCACAGACAGCAAAACTCCTGAATAAAACTGAAGATAGTGAAGAAAAAACCAAAATTTGGAGGCAGATTTAGTCTTGTCTAATCATCGCACCTGTAACACAAGGAAACAGGGATGCATCCCACCTACTACACACGAGAGGTGCGATGCATCCAGATTGCCAAAAAGACAAGGTGCGATGGTCCAGGGACGAGACTTTAACTTGGTTTTTGGTCATAGTTTGCAGTTTAGTTCGAGGATTCAGGCCGAGCAAATGATAGTCAGTAACTACAAAGTACAAGGGCTGATCTAATGAGGTTACTCAAGCTACCTCTAGGGCACTTAGGATGTTTGCAAGTCAATTGTTCAATTCATAAACAAACCCGAAGATTGACTGAAGCAACGTTGATCTACTTTGCACTTGCATAGCAAATGAAGTTCGAAGGCTAGCTAGCTTAATTTCAGGCTCCGTCTGTGGTTTATGAATCAAACAAATAGAGACAAGCAATCAATCTAATCGGTCCCCAGTGGAGTCACCATTTTGTTATCGGGAAATCTAGTGTCTATTCAAAGTTGCTAGTCCCACTAAGATGGGTAGCTATCTTAGAAACAAATAGATTAAAGTTACTTGTTTTTCCTTTATGAGAGAGATGAGAAAGAAGCAGAGAGTACCAACCTCAGTCTTCTGCTTGGCTCTTAGCTTGTTTCCTTTCCCCTTTGACAGACTCTCACCACTGCTTCCTTACTTGTCCCGCTTCAAAGAGCACCTGTAGATTCACAACAGCATAATACCATCAAAGCATAGAGATCTTTCACTGTAAACAATATAGGATCATATATATATTGACCATACAAATGCATATATCAACACAATATTCAGAGATACACATAAATATGGAGGAAATCTCAAATAGCTTTATTAGTAAAAGTAGTAGAAGAGAGGATTACAACCACTTGGTCTGACCTACTGCCATCCTCCCAGCTTGAAAGCCCTCTTCACCTCACACAAAGCAAGATCACCCAACAATGTCTTCAAAGAGAAACCAACAACACCTCTTTGCAAATTACCAAATTCCAACCTTTGGATCTCTGGGATGAGGGATCCATTTATAGATATTTGCAGGGGGGTGAGTTAGCTTCTGGGATTTTGATTAGTGTCATATCTCTTATAGTTCTTGGTTCCACTTGGAGATTTCATGATCTCTTACTCATCCTTGGGCGAACTCAGGGAGGCAAGTGTCAAATGAGCAGCTCTTAGAAGATTCTCAGGTTTTCCACTTAGCAAACTGCTTGTGCCATTTGTCTGCTCTCACTCATCACACCCTACAGAAGGGCTTTCCAGTATGCATCGCACTTTTTGCATGTGGCAGGTGAGATGCATCGCACCCTTTGCACTGGGCAGTCTGTATGGTGCTGCTTTGACTAGTTCTGAGTAGTTTTTTATGGAAAAATTCAAGGAGATTATGTAATCAGCTGACCTTGCTCTTTTAGGGTATGAAACAACAATTTTAGGGACTTAGAAGCCCTTGGTTTATGGACATGTATGATTGGGGTTACAGTGCCCAAATATGTCTATAACAGACTTCATGGATGATGAGATCATGGAAGCCCTGTATGAAAATCCATTTAAGCAGCATAAAGAGGATACTTATCAAGATTCTTGGGAAAATTTGCAGCAGGATCAAGATGTTAGTTCAATTGAAAATGATGAAAGAGAAGGTTTTCTTTCATATCTGTCCATAGAAGAAGATTATATGCAGGAAAGTCAAGTTTCAATTTCAGAATGTGATACAGTCAAGTTAGCGAATTCAGATCTAGAGTCACATCGTGATGATCAAGAGTATCTTGTTCTGAACCCCATGAAGGAGAGCTCTACTGTTGAGATCATCTGGAATGAAGAAGACATAGTTATTGACCCAAGTGTTCTCATTTCATTAGAACAAAGCCTTCATGAGGAGGTAATCCAGTCATTTTATGAAAAACAAGATGAGATATTTGTTCATGTAAGTGAAAAATCTTCTTTTGATAACTCAGTGGTAAATGATAATTTGACTGCCATGTCATATGAAGATGATCAACAATGTTTTCAAATTTCAGAAGATCAGGGAAATGAGGACTATCATTCAGGTTTTTCATGTTTTGAAATGTTATTTCAAGAAGACAATCATTGTTTGAGCAAACGAAAACAAAAAGTATTATCTCCTCTGTCTGAAGATGAGATATATCAACTCCTGAAAGGTCATGTTACAACCCAAACTAATGTAGGTCTACAGTGTGCACTTGGTCAAGAAGGTGTTGGTGAAACTTCTTCCTCGTTTGAAAATGACGAAAATCTTGAAATTAGATTTATAGATCAGCGAAAATATAATATTTTATTTCATGAAGATGATAAGACTATCATGTTTTATAATCTTGAATATTGTTTTCTGTTTAAGAATGACCTAGACCATTAAATTGAGGAGTATGAGCCTAAGAGAGACAATATGCCAGAATTTCTCATGCTCGAGGAATTCACAGCTAACACTTGTTAGGATATTCCGACACATAGGAAATAGTTAAGTATAACTTGGTCTAATATAGAGTTAAGTAAAGTGTATTTCTTTACTATGTACATTTTGTAACTTACAATCCGACGGTCATGATATGTAGTGATCCGACGGTTCATTCTCTCCTACGGTATTACCGACACTTGATCCATGGCTTAACACCCGATTGGTCCATGATCTCTATTTAAAGAGCATGGAGGGTCATTTGTAGGTTAACCGTTCATGAGAGAAGCTTATGTAAATTTTCATTCTTTTATTAATAAATTTCCTGAAGTGGCCGCACTGGCTCATGCCGTGCACTGTTTCCCTCTTTGAGGATTTTAACCACGTCAAAATACTGGTGTATTGATCTGTGATCTGTGTGTGAGCGGTGTCCTTTGGTGTTCTGTCTGAGGAATTTAGGGCGGATTTTTCATTTCCGCACATTCCCGCACTTTGTCGGCATATTCATCAAATTTTCTTCAAAAAGCCATAACTTCTTCATCCGGAAGCCGTTTTTAGAACTGCTTTTTTTAAACAGCCTAATTTTTCGAGATCTTTCCATTGGAACACTTAGTTTCAACATATATAGCTTCAGTTTCTGTTAAAATGGAAAGTCCATTCCAAGTTATTCTTGACAACACCAACTACTTCCAATGGTGGTCCTACATTGTGGATTTACTTAGAAGTAAAGGTCTCTACAGAATAGCCTCAGGCCAAGAAACCAAACCGAAAGATGAAGATAAGGTAGCTAAATGGGAAAATAGGCAAGATCAAGCACGAGGGTTGATAGGAATGTCTATTTCTACAGATCTTAGATTCCATATTGCAGAACTTTATACTCCTGAAGAAGCAATGAAACATATCACTAAAGTTTTTGGAATTAAAAATGAACTTAAAGCCCATCAACTTGAAAATGAGTTACTTACATTGGACCCCAATAATTTTTCTTGCATTGAAGATTTTTTGTCCAAGTTCAAGACCCTTAGACTTCTCTTGGAAGGTGTTAAAGTTAAGAAAGAAGATAGTAGCCTTATCTACTCCATTCTTACTAAGTTGGGACCAGCCTATTCTGTGTTTGTTTCCACCTTCCATTCTACAAGAGAAGCCTTCATTTCTCAAGGACAAGCCTACAAGTCCCCTTCCTTTGATTCCTTTTGTGATTCTTTAATAAGAAAACAAGAAAAACTCTTACACCTTGGTCTTCTTCATCTTGGAAACTCGTCTAAGAAAGCGTTAGCCGCCTAGTAGCAACCAAATTCAAAGAATCCTAAGAAGTTGTATCCTAAAAGGAATGGTCCTAAACCAAACAAGGGTCCTAAGCAATTTCAGCCTCAAAATGAAAAATCATTTCAACAAAATGATAAGACAAATAAAAACAAAGGGAAGAAGACTGATAGACATTGCAACTTTTGTAATCGAGATGGCCACTTAGAATCCAAATGCTTTAAGAAGATGAAAGCCTTGGAAGCAGCAATGAAGAAGCATAATATCCATTTGGAGCACTCTTCAAATTCAACTTCATCTTCAGGAATGGCACTTTCTGCATGTGGTTGTCAAGCATCTCAGTCTGGCTATGCACTAAATGTAGATTCTTCTTCTCATTCTCATGAGTGGCTCAATGATTCCGGAGCTTCTTATCACATGGCCAAAAAAAAAGCCATGTTTTCTTCTTTAAATGATTGTAACACCAAAAATATATATGTTGGTGATGATAGATCTCTTAGTGTTGTAGGGACTGGAACTGTTCATATAGACAATGGTCAATTTAATGATGTATTATGTGTTCCAACCTTATGCTGCAACCTTCTATCTGTATATCAGATAACTCATTCAGGTGAAGGTAAAATCGTTGAATTTTCACCTCACGATGTTGTAATTAAGGACCTAAGAGATCCTAGATAGATTTTAGCTACTGGCATTGTTGATGATTCTACAAGGCTGTATAAGTTTCACAACTTTGGGTCATCAAATCTTCCCTCGGTCTTTGTTGCTCATAACGATGAAGTGAGCAAACTTTGGCATGAGCGATTTGGTCACTTAAACTATCGCTCCCTTCAGAATCTATGAAAAGAAAATATGGTGACAGGTCTTCCAATGGTATCTTAAAGAGATGGTGTTTGTTCCGGATGTGTACTCAGAAAACATCATCAGGATAGTTTTGAAAAACGTGCCTCTTGGCACGCCTCAGCCCCTTTACAGCTCATGCATAGTGATTTATGTGGTCCACTTCCAGTTGTTTCATTCTCTGGCTACAAGTTTTTCTTAACTTTCATTGATGATTTCTCCAGACGCACTTGGGTATACTTCTTAAAACTCAAGAGTGAAGTATTTAACATGTTCTTAGCCTTTAAGGCCTTTGTTGAAAAACAATCTGGACATCAAATTCTTAATCTAAGATCTGTTAGTGGCGGAGAATATGTTAACAACAAATTCATCAACTTCTGCACTGAGAATGGAATTCAAATGCAACATATTGTTCCATATACTCCACAAAAAATGTTGTAGCTGAAAGGAAGAATCACACCTTAAAGGAAATGGCTAATTGTATGCTTCAATCTAAAGGACTTAGTCTTAATTATTGGGCAGAAGCAATTAACTGTGCAAATTACATAATAAATCACACTCCTACTAATGTTTTAAAGAATATCACTCTAGAAGAAGCATGGAGCTCAATTAAACCAGATGTAAGTCACTTTCGTGTTTTTGGAAGTGAAGCATGGGCCCATATTCCAGATGAGAAACATAAAGCTTTAGAACGTAAGAGTGAAAAATGTATTTTTGTTGGATATTCTGAAGATGTCAAAGGATATGGACTTATTCCACTTAAGTCCAAGAATGTTATCATTAGAAGAGATGTAAAGTTTGTTGAAAATATATCGGCCTACGAGCCTAGTTCGATGGATGTGCCACCTCTTCCTATCTCTTCTACTTTTGAAAATATTTCTTCCTCAGATGATGAAAGCAAGGATGACAAACCTCCCCCACCTTCTCAGGATCCTCCTTCAGCTCCTCAGCTTCCAAAATGGGTCCGTGCTACTCGGGATGCAGCAGGTGATCTTGTCGGTGATCCTACAGATCAGCAACGTACACGTTCTCAGTTCGATAGAGCCTCTTCTTTACTGGCTCAAGCTTCAGTGAATTATGATCCTGACACCTTTGCAGAAGCTTTAGGCCATCCAGATTGGGAAGCAGCTATGAATGAAGAATATCATTTATTATTGGCAAATGATACATGGGATCTTGTTCCTCTACCAAAGGGACGAAAACTTGTTAGATGCAAATGGGTTTACAGAACCAAGTATGGACTAGATGGGAAAGTTGATAAACATAAAGCTCGTCTTGTTGCTAAGGGTTTTTCACAAGTTGAAGGCATTGACTACACTGAAACCTTCTCCCCTGTTGCCAAAATGAACTCTATCCGCCTTGTTCTTTCCCTTGCTGCCTCTTTCAAATGGGAAGTCCATCAGATGGATGTTAAATATGCCTTCTTGCATGGGGACTTGCATGAAGAAATATATATGGAACAACCTATTGGCTTTATACAAACAGACTCCAGCCTTGTATGTCGGCTTAAGAAATCCCTTTATGGTCTCAAGCAAGCTCCTCAAGCTTGGTATGCCAAAATGGATAACTTTCTTTTAGAAAATGGCTCTTCTAGGTGTCATTCTGACAATACTGTCTACACCAAGAAAGTGGGCAAGTCTCTTATCATTCTTGTTCTTTATGTTGATGATCTTATCTTGACTGGTAGTGATCCCAACCTTATAAACCATGTGAAGTCTAGACTTAAAAGGAAGTTTGAAATGACAGACTTAGGACACTTACATTATTTTCTTGGTCTTCAAGTCTTGCAATCCAAGGAAGGAATTTCCCTTTCCTAGTCCAAGTATTCCTGTGATATTCTACGCCATTTTCACATGGAAGACTGTAAGCCAGCCCCTTCTCCCTTTTAGTCTGGAGACAAACTTTCAGTCACTTGTACTTCTCCTGAAGTTGATGCTACCTTATACCATCAACTTGTAGGAAAACTTTTGTATCTAACCCATACTCGTCCTGACCTTTCCTTTGTTGTTGGCCTTGTTGCTCGGTTTATGCAAAACCCACATGAAAGTCATTGGAAAGCAGCTAAAAGAATACTTCATTATGTTCGAGGTACAGTTCAGTTTGGGATTCATTACAGTGCCGAATTAGCTCCTCTATTGGTTGGTTTCACTGATTCCGATTGGGCTGGTGACCCTGATGATCGGAAGTCTATTGCAGGTTATCTGTTCACTCTTGGTTTAGGACCTATTACATGGGCTTGCAAGAAACAAGGTGCCATTTCTCTTTCTTTAGCAGAAGCAGAGTATCGTGGTGCCGTAGAAGCTAGTAAGGAAGCGTTGTGGCTTCGTCAGATCCTGTCAGAGTTTGGCTTTCAGCAGCAACATCCGACTACACTTTGGTGTGATAATCAAAGTGCCATTCAACTATGCAAAGATCCAGTCCAACATCAGCGTAGCAAACACATTGAACTGCACATGCACTTCATCAGAAAGCTCATTCACGACCATGTTCTTGAAGTGCAATATTGTTCAACAGATGATCAAGTTGCAGACATCTTTACAAAGGCTCTCATAGAGTCGAAGTTCACTAAACTTCGATTTATGGTTGGAGTTTAGGAAGTTGTCACTAAGGGGGGATAGGCTCTAGTGCCTCCTTCCTTCTCCTATTGTGTCATATTTGTAAATCCTTCAATCCTATCCCAAGTTGTTCTTAAGGGGGGATGTTAGGATATTCCGACACATAGGAAGTAGTTAAGTATAACTTGGTCTAGTATAGAGTTAGGTAAAGTGTGTTTCTTTACTATGTACATTTTGTAACTTACAATCCGACGGTCACGATATGTAGTGATCCGACGGTTCATTCTCTCCTCGGTATTACCGACACTTGATCCGTGGCTTAGCACCCAATTGGTCCATGATATCTATTTAAAGAGCATGGAGGGTAATTTGTAGGTTAACTGTTCATGAGAGAAGCTTATGTAAATTTTCATTCTTTTATTACTAAATTTCCTGAAGTGGTCATGTTGGCTCAGGCCGTGGACTGTTTCCCTCTTTGAGGGTTTTAACCATGTCAAAATACTGGTGTATTGATCTGTGATCTGTGTGTGAGCGGTGTCCTTTGGTGTTCTGTCTGAGGAACTTACCCTGTAAATTCCTACAACAATCAGATGGCCAAAGCTTATACCTCTCTATGCCTTCCTATCACTCAGCAACCAGTTGTTCTTTCAGATCAGAATAAAGGGAGTACTTGTATTTTTGTTGCTGGATCTCAAGACAAGCTAGTGGTTCAGTATTTTCAAGATCCTTTCGGAATTATTTTGCAAGCGCCAGAGAAGATGAATGTTGCCTGGTTTGTTAGCATAAGCCTTGGTTTCAATTGTTATTGTGAGTTTCCTACATGTACATCGCTCTACTTTCTCGGGGAAAGTGAGAGCAGAATTTCAGTATGTAGCCATCTGCTGGATTGGTTACATTGGAAGGCCCACTTCACATGATTGTAAATATTTCATCAGTAGGAAGGTGGTTGTCATCATGATTTGAATCCTTCGAGTCTTGATGGTCTACTTCCATTAAAAATATTTGTAAGTACTTGTTTCAGTTAAGTAAGTCTTGCGTCATTTTCTGTTTTAGTCAGTTTTCAGTCTATATAATCGAGTTAGTTTTGAGTCAACATATTGGTTTTAGCTTGTGGAAGTTATTGACTCCATTTTTCCCAATGGAAGAGGCACTGGTCTGCTTTCCAGAGATCTATGGTTCTTGGCACCTCCTAGGGGCTACCATCCCCATTAGAGCCAATGTTAGTGTCGGTATCTTCATCTCTCCATCAATGATCAAAATTTCTCTTTTTGCATGCATTTTAGGTGTCCCATCCGATCAGCTGCACTCCATTAGGTCATGGATCATCTTATGGTAGTGGTTCATTATCAAATTTCCCTCATGGTTTTTACCTACTGGCCTATTTTCACAAATTCAGGTCATTTACAGTCATTTTTTATCATTACACTTGCAGAAGTCATTTTAGGGTTTTCAAGTCTCATTAGGTCTAGGGTTTACCACCATAGCCTTCAAAATCTCAATAAGAGGCCAGCAGTCACATGAGGATGATCAATAAGTTCATAAAATCACAAATTCTACTGATGATTTGCTCCATAAAGGGTTTTTACCTCAAAACTTTGTTTTGAGGTGAAAACAGAGTTTTTCTATTTTATGTAAAAATATTATGTAATTTTATTGTTTTCATATGTAATAAAGCATCATCTGCAGCCCTTGGTCACCTTTCCAAACTCCAGCATTCCAGCTCCTGCAAAAGAAGGAAAAACATCCAAGCATCAGTCCATCAAATGACAAGAAATAGCCAAACTGCAAAAACAGGGTTTTTAAAAGAAAAGTGAAAAGGAACATTAGAAACTGGGTTTTTTCTAAATGAAAAATTAAAGTCATTAGTATATAAAGGGATCCTTTGTGTTAGAAGACATCATTTTGTGCTAAAGTGAGAGAGAACAAGAAGAAAAATTGTGCTTTGAGGCGAAGGAGAGAAAAATCGTAGCAAAACCTAGAAGTTTCCTGGGCGCGGCGCACAAAACGCAGAAATTACACTGGAAACTGAACTGGCATGGTGCACCTGAGTAGGGCGGCACACCTGTGTCTTGGCGCGGCACACCGGTCCTCCAAGGCTAAATTTCATCCAATTGACCTCCTCAAGCTCTAAAACTTTTCAATCAACATTCCTCCAAGTAAGTAAGGCTCCCTAATTGCCATTGCAAGACATTTGATCCTCCTTCATGGTGTTTTAATAGGTGAAAAAACAAACCCTAGTTTGTTGCACAGTACATTACAAAAACTTCCTAGGGTTTTGCAAAGTTTTCATTCTTGTTGTTACTCCCCTGCATCATTGTCACATTCCCCTCCACTACATTTCCCAAATTTCATTTCCCTTTCCCTTTCTCATTTCCACTCATCCTACCCCCCTATCCCCAAAACCCTAAAACCCTATCAAGTTCCCACTATTCCTAAACCCTAATTTGCATCCCCAAACCATATCACTTCCTAAAACCCCTACAGCCAGCATCAAAATCCCTCTTTCACAGTCCCACTCATCAAATCCCAAAGAAGAAAACAGCAGTCACCTATTCTTGAGATAAAATCTCTTCATACTCATCATTTTACACCATACAATGGCAAATATGGAAACAGATTTAGCTTATGAAAGGGATGAGGAAACTGTGAATGATTCCTCCCAAGAGATTCATGCACCAAGAAAACCACACAAGGGAGGAAAACACGTCCGGGAGGAGCCCACTACACTCATAGAGCTATTGGCTTGTCCTCTTGCAGTAGCATGTTTTAAACATCAGTCTTGCTACCAGTTTTGTGGGATGGTGGAAAGGGCGAAATACCACCATGAGCTTGCTAGACTATTTGTCCTTCATCTTCACAATGGTCAGGTCAATTTAGCAGGTGTTACCTTCACTTTGACACCTGAAACTATAGCTGAAGCAACAGGTATTCCGAATGTGGGTGAATAGTGGAACAAAGGACAACTTGTGGACAAAGAGTATTATAAGCCTTATATCAAGGTTAGTTATCAGAAGCAAATCAGTAGGGTCTTTCCTTTCAGATACTTACAGGACACATATGCTCCACTCATGAAGCTCATTATCAAATACTTCGGCTGTGAAGGTAGATTTTCTCGCTTATACACTTATCATGTTAGACTATTGATGCATTTCACTAGAGTGAGGATGATGAACCTCCCCTATTTCATATGCATAAATATTGAGAAAATGACCACATTGGTGCAAAGAAAACCTCCTCATCAACAGTACAACAATATTTGTCATTTTTCATTGATCAAGATTGTGGTTTTGCATCAACTGAGTTTGCTGAATGTTTCATGGGATGATTTCATTTCACATGAGGTTTTCAAAAGCCCTCAAGAGACCCCATCTGTATTTCAAGAGGCAAGAGGGCCTTCAAATCAGCAAGAATTGCATGAGACTCAAACTACCAGTGTGCCAGTATTTATCACTTATCAAAAGGGCACAAGGAGATTATTTGCAGCTGCCAAACGAGTACTATCTCCACCTGGGGTGGAAGGGGTCTCGTTTCCTTCATCAGACCATAGGCAAATGCTATCTTCACCCGGGGTGAAAGGGGCTTTGCCTTCTTCTTCAGCAAAGCAAATACAAGACAAAGGGAGACAACCATTACATGATGAAGAGCCTTCTGAAGGTCAGGAGAAAGATTTCATTTTGATTCAGGATGAGGACACTGATTTGGGCTCCTAAAGCTCAAAACTCAAGGAAATCATCAAAGAACAAGAAGCTGACATTCATGACTTATCTCTTAACCTTGAAAGAGCTAAGTGGATTATAAACTATCTTGAGCAATGGAACAAGTAGTTGGAGGACAAGCAGACAATCATGGAGCTGCAAAACATAAGGGAAAATCAGAAAGCAACAGAGGAGGAAAGTCAAATTGACACCGCTTGAGAAAGAAGTTGATGCTGACTGGGAATCTTGGCTAGAGAGGGAAAATATGCACTTGGAGAAGCTGCTTGAGAAAGCCAACAAGGAGAAAAATATGTTGAGGCACATGGCTTTTCATTATTTGGCAAGAAACAATATTTGCAAAGCAAGAATAAGGAGCCTAAAAGCTAAGTTGAGGAAGACTTTGAGGAGAAAGAAAGAGCAAGATAAGCTCAAGATCTTGGTTGAAGCTTCCTTGAACCAACATAGTACTTGATGCAGGTCACTCATGCCAAATTTCAAGAAATTTGACACACTTTTTGGCAATTTTGAAGTTTTGAAGGAAAAAATAGGTTTTTCCGCCTGGTGCGTAGCACCACCCAGTGCTCGCTTTTGATAGGGACCTCCTCTGGAGGAAAACTCTACATTTTTGGATTCCTCATGAAAAATTATGCATACCCAGAAATTACTAGAAATTTTTGACAAGTTTTGATCTTCCAAAAGGGTCAAAAACACCTCAAAAATGCCCTCTCTACCCCTTTTTGGCCACACAGGAAGCAATGTTGGGAGAACTGATTTTTGGAGGGGAAAATGGACACCAAATTCAGAAATTCCACTTGTTCTAGAAATTAAACAGACAAAAATTTCCAACAAGCCCACTTGGAGCAAATTTGGTGCACAGGAAGGCTTCCAAAATCAGCTGGGAAAAAGCGCTACGCACAGGAAAAGTGGCACTACGCACAGGATGGAAAAGTGCCATTTTTGCCAAAAAACTCTGTTTTTCGCCTAGTTTTTTCTTAGTTTGAATTTTTTCTCTCTCATGGTCAAAATCATGATGTAAATTGATGTAAATTGATGGAATTTGATGTAAAAATTATGAAAATTCACTCATGGAGGTAGATACATCATGTATATGTGGTTTTGAACTGAATGAATCAATTTCCTAGGTTTTAGAGGCAAGTTGTTCCATTGCCTATTTTTCAGTTCTTAGTTTAGATCTTGTTGAAAAAGCTCCTAAACTCATGAATTTGACTCCTAAAGGCTAGCATGAGTTTTTTTTTTTCCTATATCTAGTACTTTTTCAATCATTTGTAAAGGTTAGACTCTTGTGAATGCTTTGAGCATTATTGTACATTCATCTCTGCAGTTTGCCAAGGAAATAGACCAGGGTTTACAGCATTTTGTGGAATTCTTGTGGCAAGGTGATTTAGTATTGTTTTTCCTTCTGTGATTCAAGTTTACATGTGTTTATGTATGCCATCATCTCTCTCTTTTCAACTTAACTAAATGAATCAAGGATAAAGGTAGAAATCATTGATGTTGCAGTGCTCTACCTAGGGTTTGTTTAGCTATACATGTTTTCAACTGTTTGAAGAGGATTCCTGATACTTTCATGCCCTCTCCAACTCCTCACCAATCTTAAGACTCTCCATTTCACTTATTTCAAAGTACTAAAGCATTTTCCTACCTCGCCCCACAGAAACTCTGCAAAACTAAGCTCATTCCCCGGACCCAAAACTGCCTTTCACATCTGATCCATCAAACCATCATAAAACTCAATCAAACTCCTCTGAGCATATACCTAGCCTAAAATTAGTATTTACATCAGTCATCTCAAGCCTCACTTGCCATATTTTCCTGAGATTGACAAGGAGAGAGCCCTCTCCCAACCTGTTAGGGCTAGCTACCAAGTTATGCGTGGTTTGATGTTACCCTAGAACTACCTTTCTCAGCCTAAGGTAGATTTAGGCCATAACAAGTTGTGCCAATAATGATGTCTTCAACTCCTGCTTCAGTGGGGACCATTTTCAGCTTCTGTGCAACATCATCATGATCGAAGAGCTCTTCCAAGGGTACAAGACTTGTTGGAACGGAATTGTCCTTCAGGTGTAATACTTCCAATTCTGGAGCTTGGATCTCATGATCATCTTCATAAAATGCATCATCAATGGAAGAAGTGGTGAATTCTTCCTCTATTTTCATAAAATTATTGATTTTCTTATCATCCTGAAACACTTGCTAGTACCACAGATTATTAGGGATAGTAGGACGATGTTTAACGTTCATTTAAAACTTCTTATTGGAATTTATTTGGATTTTAAACATGCTTACAGTGGTGGCAAGAGAATCAGCCATGAAATTCTGGTTTCTTGGAATCAGATGCAATGCATACTCGGGAAAAGTTTCTAGGATATCTAACACAACATTGCGATATGCTCACATCCTAATATTTTTGGCCTGGTATTCCCGCTTTACTTGTTTGATTACCAATTTGGAATCGCCATAAATTGAAATCCTTTTTTGACCTATCTTCTTAAGAATCTTAAGACCGGTAATCAATGCCTCGTATTCCTCTTCATCATTAGAAAAATTGAAAGCTAGTTTGTATGAACATATTCTGACATTACGAGGAATTTTACCTAAGTGATTCATTGGAGTACGAATCCAAATTCTAATTCTAGCTCCTTCCTTTCCCATGGCTCCATCAAAATCCATGGTCCAAAGAGCATCTTCCTCATCAGGAAGTTGAAATTCGGAAGTCTGATTTTTATTTTCTATTGAAAGATGATCCACTGTCTCAACATAATTTGTCTCCTTCTCTGAATTTACTATCCTTTCAACTGATGTATTAGATTGCAAACCATTCACTGCAAGTTCTAGATTTTCTAGAAGTGAAATTGCTCCAAAACTACTTAAAACTTCTGAAATTAATGAAACTTCCTCAATATGACTTTCTAAATCAATTGAACTATTATCATTGTAAAAAATAAAATATTCTAAGTTGGTATGTACAACATGTATGGGGTGATTATTCAGCTTCTCTTTGCTACTAATCATATATTTCATCTTGGTTTCTTGGTATAATTTTCTAAGTTGATCGAACACCGGTATAGTAGCATAAGAGAAATCAAGTTGTAAAGTGCCTTTGAGTTTTGCTCTCCATGATCAGGAAAGCAACATTCCATACCTTGGAGGAATGTCGGCAACAACCACATCCATTAGATATTTCTTTGTCAGAATCTGGTCTAAATATACTACCAAGTCTTTGATGAGACCGAGACACTTCACGCTTCCTGATTCAAAGGAGTAAAGGTCATGATATGATCGTGTAATATATAGTCCTAAATTTTCCATGATGGCTTTGGGCATGCGAATGTGAGAATCTATGGAATCTAACATGGCATTATGAAGGATAAAATCATGGATCTTAAGGCTGAGGTAAAATGGTGGGACTTCATTGTCTTCTAATTTGCATCTACGGCGAGGCCAAACAAAAGCTCAGAATGGTCATCACTAACATTCACCATGTTTGTTATAGACATTTTTGTGCCTTACAGCATGAAGCATGAAATGTCCATAATCTGAGGGATCCAAAGTCCCTAAACATGTTGTTCCTGCCCCTAGAGGAACAAGGTCAGCAAACCACAGCACTGAATATCAGTTCTCCACCTGAAAACACTCAAAAACAAGCTAATTCTGGATCATGTCAACTGCTCCACTGAGCATATGCGCTGAATGTCAACTGCTCCACTGTCTACCTGCGCTGAATGTCAACTGCAAAGAAGGCTACCTGCATTGGGCGAGTTGGGACAAGTGGCACAATCATTCCTCAAGGTGTCAATGCCCAGGAAGCTTCCAAAATGACACTTGGATCAGGGAATTCGACTGGTGATGAGTAAGAGGGTCTAGATCTCCAAGTGGAAGCAAGAACCTCCAAGTGGACTCAAGAACTGAAGAATAACTGAAGTGGGAGAGGACACTAGTCAGCTTCATGCCAGCTACAAGCTGACTCATCCTTTCTCCAAAACTCCTATATATAGAGCTCTCTTATGAGGTCTAGGGAGGCTGGAATTTTGTGAATGTAAGGAAGTGCTGTTGGTTTGAGTTTAGAACTATTGGGTGATTTGCTTTGAAGGAGGTGAAGAGGAGATTTCTTTCTGCTGGGAGGTGATGCTGGATTGGGCCTTTTATGGTTGTATCACTTCCTGAACTTTACTTCTTCCATTAATAAAGCATTTGAGGTTCTTCTATATGCATGTGTCTCAATGGTGTATTGTTATGCTTGTGTATTTGATTTATTCTAATCCTTGAATCAATTATGAATGTATGCTTCTTGTAGTTTCCCTCTCTTGCCATTTTGCAGGATCTTGGTGTAGCTGGGCCAGTGAAAGAGAAAGGAGCTGGGAGTAAGCAGCAAGGGGAGAAGATTGGATCAACCAATAGTGAAAGACATCGGTTAGTGGACTTCTTTCTCCCCTATTTTACTTTCATAAAGAAGAAATCTTAGATAGCTTTGCTTCGATTGTTGCTGAGGTACTATCACCCTTAGAGTGGGATAGGGTCATTCCGTATTGGATACTTTTCCCAACAACAAATTGGCGACTCCGCTGGGGATCGTATCTTGTTGGTTGTTTGTGTTTTTGCTATTCATTTCATAAACACAGGGAGTACCGAATCGAACTGCATTTGGATCTTTTCAAATGCAAAGTAGAGGGCAGCTACTCTAGCTCAGTTTCTGGGCATGTTTATGATTTGAAGAGCTGATCCACAAGGACTCTGAATAGCTCTTAGTGATAGCTTTTCATCCTCCTAATTACCCTTTAGTGTGTACTTGATTGATAGCTTCTGATTTGGCCAAAAACTGTGAATTTTTTAGCAATCTGTGACCTGGAAACTGAGAAAAACGAAAGTTTATATCTTCATTGCAGGCACTGTGAAGGCAGTTTGCATTTCATCGCAGGTCCCGAAGGGGCTACCTGCGCTGAAGGTCAAACTGCCAGTGTAATACCTGCGTTGAACCAGTTTTGCCTAGTGCTACTGGGGTTCCCTCCTGTTTATTGCCCTGTTTTCATCACTGTTTTTGCAGCCTGTTATCAGTCAATGTACCTATCTGAAACCAACTTTCCTTGCCACTATTCCGCCTCGGTTGTATAAAGAAACTGTGTTTGTTCTTTGTGTATTTCTTACATCATTTGCAGTTTCCCATAACGAAAGTGAACTAGTCTTGTTGTGACCTCTTAGATCTAGACCTGTGATAAGTGTCGTTTTGATCTTAAGAGTTAGTTTGTTTGCTGTTCATAGCTGATTGAGCTTTTGCTTTCGTCATATGGTTTGAATTTATATATTTCTAGTGTCGAAACAAGTAAATCTTAAGGTGTCTTTTGATTTTGGACAAAGCTTGTTTGCTTTCACTTGAAATTGAATTCAAAGTTATACAACAGCTTTCTTTTTGTATTGCACCAACATTAAGAAAGAGAAAAGAAATACCTGCATTGTGCATTTTGCATTTGATAAGTTTGCATGTTGATTTAGGGAATAGTGCATTAGTGTGTGCTCTATGATCTGTGTGAAAAGATGATGTCTTTCTTTTCCCTCAGTAGTTAGGATTTTCAAAGTTAAAAGATTTGAAAAGCTTGCTTCTCATCTTAGACTGCATTTAGGAATTTGTATCAAACATCTCGTGGTGAACCCTGAAAGGCAAACTTTAAAAAGATCAACTTAAAATATATTGAATGAACCTAACAACGCTTTGAAACATAACGCAAACACATAGAGGTCTAAGCTAGAGACGTGTTCCGACGTCGTTAAACGTAGTGACTGTCGATCTCGAAGAAGGTGGGTGATTCCTCCTGAGAGTCGGTGGCACTAATACGGACTTGTGTTCCCACGTACCGTCGCGTATATATTGGGAGACCCCTATAGGCATATATCTTTTATCCATAGGAAGCCGTGTCGGCCGCCCTACTGATCGCAATGCAGTGAACACAGCATTCACGAAGATCGACCACCCGTACCGTAAAACGTATTCTGTGGTTTTGCGAAAGGTTTGGCACACCCTCTGCCTAGATCTCCAGAGCAGTTTCTTTTGGCCTTTTTCAAACTCTATAACTGAAAATGTCCAACCGAGCATTTGTCACTTTGGGCTCGTTAAAACATCGAAGGAGACTAGAGTCATCTTTAGCTTTTTCTCGACTCTTAAAAAGTGAAAAAGCAAGTTGTGTCTAAAGCGTCATTATAAAATTTATTTTAAACGGAACATAATCACCTCCTATTCTTGCATTGATCTGTAGGTTGAGAACATGGAACGCCCCAACCAAGGAATTCCCAATGATGGAAATCCTAGTCCTTTCTCCTCTTGGGGAGAAGTTGGTGCGCCCCACATGGCCACATTGTCGCTTCCAGGACTGACAATTGGCCTGCCAATTTGGCTATTCTCAACCAATGTAGTTCAGAACACCATGGTTCCTGAACAGTCGAGTCAACGGTTAGATCAGTCTAGAGCTTCCCACCAGCCTTCTACTTCCTACAACTCTTCCTCCAATCCTTCATCTTCGCAAGGTAGAGCCGGCAAAAGCCAAGCTCCCATGGAGAAGAAGGAGAAGAAGAAGAAAGAAAAGAAGAAGAAGGAGCCTAAGGCGACTGGGGGCAGGCAAAAGACATCTAACGAAAATCCACACACAGCACAGACCGGGCCCAAATCGCCATGTGTCATATGTAAAGGAGACCACTTCCATAGAGATTGTCCCTGTATTCCCCGGATACTAAGGGACTGGTCCCCTCGTTTGCACAATTCGGGAGCATCAACCTCTGATAGCCATGTTGAATGCTTACCGTCAACCAGCGAAAGTGAAGGTTCAAGACAAAGAGGGGGAGCAAGATCCCCCTGCAAACTGTGTGAAGGCGATCACGCCATCCACCGTTGTCCCTTCTTAGACGAAGCAAAGAGAGTTTTGGAAGATCGTCCGGTTTCACCGTTGAGACTTCCTCCTGGATACAAAAAACTCGTGCCAAGTCCTTCGTTGGTTGAGAATACAACTGGCCCACTCAAGTGGTCAGCTGAAGCATCAGTCATTGAAAATGAACCTACTGAATCCAGACGAGACGAAAGTCCAAAGGTCGAAATGGCAGTTGACCCGGTTCTTCCTTCAGAAGTTTCATCGTCAAATGACACCGTCACTGAAGATTCATCTTCAAATGACACCCTCACTGAAGAGAATAAAGATGACACCATCCAGATTCTTTTCATCAACACAAACTCTGATGAGCATCAGGGCAATGCGCCCATTCCTTTATCGCAGGAAGGAACATCGTCAGGGTCATATCTAGCCGTGTATTCGGTCCCACCACCAAGCAACCTAGTTGTATCCTTTGATTGGAATCAACTAGGCAGACCCCGGTTGCCAACTAGTATACCATTCAGAATCATCGTCCAAATATACAGAATGGTAATGGCTGGCACTATCATTGATGAAGGGGCATCTGTGAGTATCCTTTCCTCTATTGCTTGGAAAGCACTGGGTTCCCCGGCGCTTTTGCCTGAGATAAGAAATCTCTCAGGTTTCGATAAAGGAATCAGTCGACCATTAGGGATCCTCCCCAATGTGCCTGTTACATTGAAAGGGAAGACCGTTCAAATGAACGTGATGGCTGTTCAAGGACCCTTGGATTATAACCCACTCCTTGGACGAGACTATATATATTGCATGGGAGCAATAGTCTCCTCACTCTTTAGAGTAATGTGTTTTCCACACGAAGGAAGAATGGTCAAGCTCGTAGACCAACTTTCATTTCCGGGATCACGCATCGCAAATAGTCACATACCAACCCTGAATGGTCTATTCAATCAAGAAATGTCTCCACCCCCAGTCCTCCTTCCCGATGAGTGCGAGTTATTCGAAAAGATGGGACTGGAACCCAGGGGGCATGCATCCTGGTCTGCTTTGGGCAGAGAAAACCTTGGGTATAAGATAGAATTTCCGCGAGAGAATATGACTAGTCCGTACCCCGTCCATAGAGGAAGAGGGGTTGTTCTGGAACAAGATTCTTTTGTCAAAGTTATGTGAGTGAAATAAACTATTTTTCACCCACCTTTGTCTATTCCGGTAGACATTTCCAAGGAAGTGTTTTGTTTAAACTACTAATGAAACAATCTTTGGGTAACCAGAAAGAGGCAAGCCTCCCTCAATAACACAAATGTTTTGTCTTTGAGTAGTGTTCTTCTCTTGTCGCAAGTAGCTGCTCTCTTGTCGCAAGTAGCTGTTCTCTTGCGATCTTGTGAAAGATCTGTTAAAAGTTGGGCTGACGAGAAGACAAGTATCGCATAACACCCGTTAAAAATAACGAGAAGACAAGTATCGTTAACATTAGACTGGCAAGACGACAAGTAGCTGCGAACACCCAAGGAAAAACAGAGGTGGGAAGGAGGAGGGGCAGCCTTGAAATTGTATTTTATACCTGGGGGCATGCAAACCTTTTGGAGTGCAAGCAAAGAGCGGTTATTTATCTGTTTTTTGGATTAGTCGTTTCCAAACTTGCATAAAGAAAGGAGCGGAGCAAAGCTCAGTGAGATGAAGCTCCATAAAAAATAGAGATCTCACAGGAGACTTTTCTTATCTTATGACTGGTAATCCGAGCAGTTTTAGCACATAGTTCATGCTCGTTAAAAAATAAACATAAGTTCGAGCAGTTTTACCGCGGAATTTATGCTCGTTAAAAAATAGAAAAGCGAGATTCGAGCAGTTTTAGCACATAGTTTATGCTCGTTAAAAAATAAACATAAGATTCGAGCAGTTTTACCACGGAATTTATGCTCGTTAAAAAATAGAAAAGCGAGATCCGAGCAGTTTTAGCACATAGTTCATTCTCGTTAAAAAATAAACATAAGATTGAGCAGTGTTTTGGCGCTTTCAAGCTCGTTAAAAAATGAACCTATCCCGGTAAATAACCTCTGTGATCGTAAATTTATCAGCCATAAAAAGCCTTGGTCGTGTTTGCACCTGCCACCTCCACCGTCATTTGGCCGATCGTTCACCTCCATATGATTGTTTACCCATTTTGAGGAACAGCTGCAAAGAGTGATTTCACCTAGCCATCCTTGTGACACTGCCGTGATTGGAAAATTCCAACCTGTACGTGGAATCTGCTGCTATCCCTGTTTATCACTCGATCCTCAAAAGACGAGTCTTCTTTGAGCTCTTTTCAACTGACTCGTAAAATATGAAAAGATTGCCGAGTTTTGGCCTTCCAGCTCGTTAAAGTGACCAGAAGAGCTATCCCTCCTCTAGATTTTAATCTTTTTGGACCTGAGGGATTATTGCACAAAAAGGTCGAGCGCTTGTTTTATTCGGCTCGTTAAAGTTATCGAAAAATCATCCCTTCTGTATTGTTTTATACTTTTTCGGACTTAAGGGATTAGATGACGAAAAAGGAATTTTGGAGTTAACTTTCTGTACCTTTTCAGACTCTCTAAAAATGAAAAGGACCGAGTTTTCCTTGTCGTTAGACTCGTTAAAATGATTAAATAGCGACAAACTTTTCTTTAGACGAGAACAAGTTTCCCTATCGCTAGGCTCGTTAAAACATAGCGATGGGCTTGCCCAAAGGGCAGGTTATAGAACAAGCATATGTTATCCTCCTCAAGCTTGAAAAAAATAAAGAGGTACTGGTCAGAAATGACTGGGGAAAAATTGGGAGAACCTCAAAGCTTTAATGGTAGCAAGTCGCTCTTGAACATGACACTTTTCCTCCGTACCACATCGGGTTGGGTTGTTTCATTCACCGGTCTCATCACCATGGTCTCGCCAAACCATCCACATTTGGGGTAATGCTACCGATCCATCGCATCAGTGTCGTTATATGTTCAAGAGATGTTGTTCAGAAAGAGTCAACCGTGTCCCATCCACTGCCATACATTATCCTTCATCCACCCATGATCGCCACCCTGAATCATATGTCACAGATTGTTTTCACCTCCACTAAAATCATTAGCTCCGTTCCGTGTCACTGATGTGGGATTCATTAAGGCCCTCCTTTGACGGATCGCTTCTTGTCGACTTTAGCTCATTATCCAAGAAGTTGATCTAGGAATAAACCCCTCAGTACTTTGAAACTTGCATGCCTCAATGGCAAGTTTCTCACTTCCGGCGACAGGTATACATCAATGACCTTCAACCAGAAGATTTTGCGTGGTGTTCGATGCCAAGTCCTTTATTCACACCACGTGAATTGTACTGCAGTACCTTGAGGGTCATTATCATTATCGGTGATTCCTCTCGCGCTTGTTAACGGTTTACATCATTGACCGGTAATCAAGCGATGTCTTTCCATGTTCGACTTCAGTGCAATTCTCACATGGATCGACTTGTACTTAGAGTGAAGATCGAACGAGTTTGAAGACCCCGGATCTAGTTTCATCCATCCGGGCTGCAATATATATTCAGGAAATATAAAGACATTTGATATGTACATCATTGCAGCAGATGATCATCCTACTCAAAGGATGATAATTTCAGCAGAGAATTATCAGTCTACCGTCAGATGATCGTCTGTTATATGTACCAAAATGAATTTATAAAGCTGAGCATGGGAATGCCCGCCTCAGCTAGATCATGAAAGCAGAATGAAAAATAATGTATTGTATTGTATTTTATTACAGGTCACCTCTCAGCGATTGAATGAACTTCGGATCCTCCTGATAAAGCATTTCACCCGATAAACGACCTCATACTTTAGGGGGCAACTGTTATAGACATTTTTGTGCCTTACAGCATGAAGCATGAAATGTCCATAATCTGAGGGATCCAAAGTCCCTAAACATGTTGTTCCTGCCCCTAGAGGAACAAGGTCAGCAAACCACAACACTAAATATCAGTTCTCCACCTGAAAACACTCAAAAACAAGCTAATTCTGGATCATGTCAACTGCTCCACTGAGCATCTGTGCTGAATGTCAACTGCTCCACTGTCTACCTGCGCTGAATGTCAACTGCAAAGAAGGCTACCTGCGCTGGGCGAGTTGGGACAAGTGGCACAGTCATTCCTCAAGATGTCAATGCCCAGGAAGCTTCCAAAATGACACTTGGATCAGGGAATTCGACTGGTGATGAGTAAGAGGGTCTAGATCTCCAAGTGGAAGCAAGAACCTCCAAGTGGACTCAAGAACTAAAGAATAACTGAAGTGGGAGAGGACACTAGTCAACTTCATGCCAGCTACAAGCTGACTCATCCTTTCTCAAAAACTCCTATATATAGAACTCTCTTATGAGGTCTAGGGAGGCTGGAATTTTGTGAATGTAAGGAAGTGCTGTTGGTTTGAGTTTAGAACTATTGGGTGATTTGCTTTGAAGGAGGTGAAGAGGAGATTTCTTTCTGCTGGGAGGTGATGCTGGATTGGGCCTTTTATGGTTGTATCACTTCCTGAACTTTACTTCTTCCATTAATAAAGCATTTGAGGTTCTTCTATATGCATGTGTCTCAATGGTGTATTGTTATGCTTGTGTATTTGATTTATTCTAATCCTTGAATCAATTATGAATGTATGCTTCTTGTAGTTTCCCTCTCTTGCCATTTTGCAGGATCTTGGTGTAGCTGGGCCAGTGAAAGAGCAAGGAGCTGGGAGTAAGCAACAAGGGGAGAAGATTGGATCAACCATTAGCGAAAGACATCGGTTAGTGGACTTCTTTCTCCCCTATTTTACTTTCATAAAGAAGAAATCTTAGATAGCTTTGCTTCGATTGTTGCTGAGGTACTATCACCCTTAGAGTGGGATAGGGTCATTCCGTATTGGATACTTTTCCCAACAACAATGTTTGACATTTAATCGACCTTTAGCATTATGGCTCCATGGAATTTATGTTGATCATTCATAAATAATTCGGTCAAAGGAATGGAAACTTTCAGTTTAGAAATATCATTCTCAAGACTAAATAAGTTAGGATATTTTTCTACCTCTTTGGAAGTCATATCCTTCTTTTCTGGCTATTCTTTGGCGGGAATCTCTTTTTTTGTCCTCCAATTTGTGTTTCTTCATTTTTCTTTCCTTGACTAGTGGCAGTAGGCTCCTTTTCTTTGTTCTGATTTGTAGAGGTTGATTCTTTGGTATCAGTATCTTTTTGAGAAGTTGGCATCTTCGGATTTGAAGTGAGATGCACATTTTTTTTCCTCAAATTACACTTCCTTTGCACTTGGCTAGGAGAAGTTTGGTAACCCCTTTGATAATCTTATGTTTGGACTTCCAACACATAATAATTTGAAAGAACAAATCTCTGATCATCAGGTGCATATGGTTCCTTGGAAAACTCATCCTCTTTTGTGAGGAAAATAGGTTGTTGATCCTACTCAAAAAAGTGATTCTCTCCTACAAGATCTTCTTCTTCATCAAGTCCCTATGCATAATTATGTTGGAGTGGAGTATGAATCTGTTGTTGTTCTTGCTGATCTTGACCCCTCTGCTCTCTTTGTTTGATTCTAAATTGATGTTGTTGTTGTTGACATCAGAAATTAGGATTCCGGATTTAATTTTCTAATATTTTCATCTTATCTATTGTTTTCTCCATGGTTTTGATTAAAGTGTCAAGCTTACCATCTGAGAAAGTAGATGGCTCCTTTTTTATTTTGACCCTCTTTTATGTTTTCATCTTAGATTTATTAATCAACAAGTTATCTTCAACACTCATGACATTCCTCTACATTTCTTCAAGAGTTGTAGGATTCCTCTCTCTCAACTAATAGCCCATATAAGGATCAAAAGCATTAGGATAGTGAATCAATGCCAAGTCAAGAGGAGGATTGATGTTGTCTAGGATAGCATTGTAGACCTTATTGAATTTGGCAGTGAAGTATTTCATGGATTCATTTGGATCTCTTTTCAAAGAATTGTATTCACCCAGAATCTAGAGGGGGCTATTTTTCTCTTCCCACCTTGCCAAGAATAGGTATGTCAATTGATGGGTATTGGCTATTGAAGAAACTCTCAAAGCATAGAACCATTTCTTAACTTCACCTGAAAAACTTTGAGCTATAAGGAACATTTTGGCATCATCTTCATCGACTTCTTCGAGATCAATGAAATCAAATACCTTATATATATGGTTTTTGGCTATAATCTCAGTTGTGCCATCAAATAGAGGCAATATTTGACCATAATTTTGAGGTAATGCAGCAATTTTCCCAGGTAAAGCTAAAGGGGAAAATCTCGCCATAATGGTTATAGAAGGTAGTATGATTGTTGCAACAGGGGATATTGATGGAGGAGTTGTTTTAGGAGAAGATGTTTTAGGAGGAGATGATGGTTTTATGGTGGAAGATGATGGGGTAGCTGTATAAGGAGGTGTAACAGATAATGGAGCAATGGGGAAAGCCTCTTGTTGATACAAGGTATAAGACTTTTTAGAAGTTATTCTCAGCTGATCAACTAAATTCTGGAGTTTATGGAAATCTAACCAAAGCTTATTATCAAGCTTAGCAAATGAAGCCTCAAAATATTGCACATATGACTCAAACTTAACGGGGTCAAAAAGTGTCTCTGAAAGGGAAGACTCAGACTTAGACTTGAATAGTGATAACTCAAAGTGAAGATCAAAAGATAAGTCTTCAAGAGAAATCAATTGTGCAAGTAAAGATGCGGTTCTGAGCAATGGAGATGTACTTATTTCAAATTCTGGAGGCTGAGACTTCATCTTTCTTGATAGCTTTTTAGGATCATCAACTACTGTTAGAGGGTTTGGATCAAGATTAGATATTGTATACCTTTTAGGAGCCAATTTTTTCCTCAATCTACACTCTGGCTCAATTACCGAATCAACCTTCTTTGACAGCTAGAACCTGTCACCCATAGGCCTATATCTTGATGAACTCATGAGAAAAATCTCGAGGAATATTTGAAACTTCATCCCCAATATGGTCGCCAAAAATGTTAGCACTCCACAGTGTCCCGAGGCTAAGAAAGGAGATCGATGAAGGTAACCTCAAACCAACTTTGGATCTGGTAGCTAGCCAAAATCATAGAGCGATCTCTCAAGAATCTCACATCCAATGAAGTGACTGTAGAGGAAATCAGATGTTAGGCTAGATACTAAGCTCACTAGGGTTTGATTTTAGGGTTTGTTGGATGAAGCTCATAGATCTAGGAACTAGGGTAGGGTTTCAAATGATCAATTGTAGAGATATAATGGGGAAAGGTAGGTATGATCACTGACAAAAGTGGGTTGTCATTGCGGTATAGGGATGAAAAGATAAAAGATCAGAATGAGCATGTAACCATGAATTCACTCATCAGAAGAAAGAGAACGCTGGCATGAAAATCTCATCAAAACAGAGAATATAACTTATGAATCCTGCTTAAATACCTATGAGACGATCAGAAGAGAGAATAGATATGGTAGTAAGGAGAAATATATATTCAATTTGATGATTAAATGGAGAAAAATATTGTCACAAAGCATACCACAAGAATCCCAAGATAATAGCTATAATTGCCTGTTGTATTACTGAAAACAAGTGTACACTAGCTCCAAGTTATGATTACCAAGCATCCAACCCTATCTATGACTTAGATCAGGCTACATATAGACCAAAAGCCACATTCCCCCTCTCAAGGGTCAAATCCATCATCCTAGGAATTGATTACATCAATCTCTCCAACTAAACATAAAACTAGGGAAGTTAGAAACTAATTCCCTATTTAGACTTAGTTGATTCACTTTGACTTTACAAGCATTAAGGAGCATGAATCTACATCTATTTGACATTTACCGGTTCCATTACAATTAATTACATCGTTTTAAAACCCAAGAATACAAAATACATCATGAAAATTTGACCTGGACTGATAAAACTCAAAAATATGATCTCCTGGCAAAAGCGCAGTGTGAGAGACAGAAGCGTAATGTGCTTCTTGTGGGGGGTTTTTGAGGGGTTTTCCTTGATCATTTTACTAACTTGAAGGCTGATGAAGATAGCTTAGGATGTCTACTAGCCCTCTAAATTCTTAAACCTACAAAAATCCTTTTCGAAGGCACCTAAAAATCAATTTTCCCAAGGCTACTCCAAAAGTGCAATGAGGGGTCCAAAAAGGAGGCAGAAACATGAAAATTGACTTGTTTATTGACCTTTTCTCCAAAATTATGAGCTGACATGGAAAATAAAGTACATGAATGTGATGTAGGTGTTAAGTTCTATCCATCAATGCAAGCCATTTGTGATTTTGATTCCTTGAGAAAAACCGCAATGTGGCCACGCTGCTCTTCTGTGCAACTGAATTGCCAGAATTCACCAAAAATTCAAAAATTGACCCAAATTTCACAAAATTGGTTGAAACTTCATATTTAAAATCTCTGAGTGGTGGCCTAGACAACTATAGAGGCCTCAACAAGAAAATCCAAGTTATCCTTCTTCTTTAGCTTGATTAGGGTTTTCTTAAGTTTCCTTTTCATGCTTCTAACTCTAATTTTGCAAATATGGTTCCTAGTGAAGTAGTGCCTATCCATGTGTCTTTGAAGATTAGTGGCTATGTTTTCCTTCCTTACGAGATTCTCCAATTTCTCATTTAACTTCTCAAGAAAATATTCTCTATCCTTACCACCGCTTACAACTATAAGGTCAACAGGGTCTTTGTGTACTGCCGAAGGAGATGGCTCCTTCTCTTCAACTTGCTCTTCTGAACCAATCACTGCTTTTCCTTTTTCCTTTGGCTTTCCGAGTGATGGATGACCTTTTTTGGTATCATGTTGCATCAAGCTCACCTTCAAAAGTTTGTTCTCTTGTTTCAAGAAGCCCACCATGTGGTTTGCCTTTACAAGATCATCTTTGTGTTGGGTGTGGAGCCTGATTATCTTCTTTATTAAGAGGTATTGCCGCATTGGACCGCATTTCATATTGTGGTGGAAACGTCACCTATTTTTACGTGTTGCCAAGGGGGTCCGAGGGCAGGGGAGGGGGGATGACGATTCTTTAGAGCCCCCCCTGAACCTAAAAATAGAAGTAAAATTTCCTTGTAAAATGTTGTAATTTCGTAGTCAATTTGGGTCATTCATTAGGCGGAATTCTGATGGTAGAAGTTATGTTTAATTTAGGGTTTTTTTTTTCCCTAGAAGGAAATCCCTCATTATATATGAGGGAATTTTATTGCGACTATGTAGATGTGTATTCTAAGTGAGAAAGAGAGAGGAGATTGTGTGAGAGAGAAGAGGGAATTACAACGATCTGCTATAGGTTGTCTCTTCATTTTGTTGGATAATATAAAAGGAAGGATTGGTTGTTTCTCCATGGATTTATCCCAAATTGGGTGAACCACGTATATCTATGTATCTCTTGTTTTATGTGTTTTCTATGTTTATATTTCTGTAATAATTTTATTTGTTTCGTTGTTCTGTAATGTATAATTTTCTAACACTTTGAGCTCTTCTATTTTTTCTTATTGTTCCTTGATAATCTCTGCATTTGATCTATCTCCATGGTCAAAAATCTCTTTCACATCAAGAAAATCCTCCTCAAATTGTTGCAAGGGTGATTCAGCTTCATGCCTAGGTGATTGCTCCATTTCTCCTTGAATTTGCTCAACTGTAGTTTTCTTATGCAACTGTTTAGTTTGTAACCTAGTCAGAGGTCTAGGTGTAGACACCTCTTTAGTGATCCCAGGGGCCAAAACCAATACTTTCCACTTCTTATAGGTTTTTGTGATCTCTACCCTAGGTGTCTTTCTAACTGAAAACTTGCTGGATGAGCCAACCTCTTGTGGCCTTGGTGGTGCTGATGGAGTGCTATGACTGGTGGGTTGACTAGTGGTAGGCATTAAGGCATCTGATTGAAAGAATGTCTCCCATGAGATATTGACCTATGAAAGATGATGAAGAACAATAACCTTGACCAAACCATGATGAAACAAGTTTGTCTTGTGATCTTTCCCTTTGCTTTGTACCTTTTCTTTCATCTTGACAAGGCTTCTGTATAAGTAATGAGGCAAGTTCAGTGGTTTAATGGAAATGAAATGCATCAGTAGCCTTATGTGATACTAGAACAACCTTGAAAACCTCCCCTCACAGGTTAAGTACTTCATGATGATCTTCATTAAAGGAGCATACTTTTCAAGCAATTGTCTGACGGGAAAAATGTGTGTAGGAGCATTTTTGTAATATCCTTTAGGAAAACTTTGTAATTCTCAATGTCCAAATCCATCCCTTTAAACCAGATTTATCCATGGTTAGGGATACCAGTGGTTGAGGATATGGAATTTTCTGATATGATGAAGTCAACCCCTAAAATTGGTGGCAGCGAGGCTTGTCAAGTTGGCATGGGAACCTGCCTCTTGAATCCTTTCACAAAAACCTAGGCAGCCCACATCTTGAAAGGATTTCTTGATGAAAGATGAGACCATGATCTCTCGGACCTAAGTGGGCTCATACCTAGAAAATTTCCCTCCTTTGTTGTACTTTTTCTTCTCACTATCCATGGTTTTTCATTTTGCATGATAAAACCGTAGCTTGGTAGGGAGGAAAGATAGGGTATGATTTGGGAAAACAGGGAAAATGGGACAGTTGTGTTGAGGGAAGGGGATGAAGGGGTTATGGGTTATGTAAATTTGTGGGAAAATTCTAGGGGTAGGGATAGGTGTTGGGGAATGTAGGGAGGTGGAATTTCTTGAAAAGAGTGAAGGAAATGTGGAAAAAATGCCAAAACACAGTCCTAGCCTAGGAATTTGTCAAAAGCGCGACGCAGTCTAGGGTTTGTAGTAAAATGATGGAGATGAAGGGAAGGGGTATAGGAAAATTTTAGGGGAGGTATGTGAGGTGTGGGTGAGGGTAATAGAGCACAAAATGTAGTTGTTTTACCATTGAAATGAAGCAAAAACCAAGAACACACAAAAGCGTAGCGAAAAACTTAGGAGAGTGATTTCATTACTTATTGAAGAAAAAAATTGTATGAAAGCTTATGGGAGGCCGTACTTACTTGTTTATGATGCTTTGAACCCTATAGACTGATGAAATAACCCTAATGTGGCTTCATTTTGTCCCCAATTCCAAAAACACAGCATGCTCCTAGAAGTGCAGTGTGCTAGTTTAGAAGCGCAACGAGCTGTCTGGAAAAGGCTTAAAGAAGGAAATTTGCAAGTTTTGAAGGCTGAGGTGAAGCACAATGGTGGATGAGAGTTGAATGAAGATGAAATGAAGTGTTTACATGCTTGGGTGTTCCCTTTATGGCTTGAAAGTCGATTTTTTCTTTGATGATGGCATGACATCATATGTCCTTTTGAGAAATGATGTGATGAGGTAGTGTACTGCAATTTTATTACTTTATTGAGCATAGTTACATCTTCATAAGGAGGAAAATATACCTTAGAAATCATTTAGAACACTTTTTCCTAATTACTACTCCCTATGATGGTGACTATGGTGATGACATGATATTTTACATGAATTTTGATGATATGACCTAACGATGACACCAAATGGAATGATAACTAGAATGATGACCGAGACACTTTTAGATGACCTATCACAAGGAGTGATGACAAGACCATAATGGCATTAATTGACCTTGAGAATGGAGGGAGTAGTAATGACCTGGAACTGACCAATGATCAAATTTCATTTGAAAATTTATTTGAAACTATAACAATTTGACCTAGAACCTTATCAACCATATTGAAAGAGTACATTTGATCACTGGTGACTCATATACACTAACAGAAGGGGTTCCTTTAGAGGCTTTGGCCACACCCTTCGACCATCGGTTCGAAGAGCACGATGAAACCTTGGACAACGACACTTCCAGGTTGGCTTTTGATACTATCAAGATCTATTTACTATTTCATGGGTTGCAAGAATTATGGTCTCAAGTTAAAAAAATGTTTGCTTACTCGCAATTGACGGTTTAGGTCTCAGATTGAATGGTCCTTGATTCCGAAGCTATTAAAATTAAACTTGTTATAAGAATTTGGGCCTCGACCCATCATATGG
Organism: Pinus tabuliformis; assembly: GCA_031772625.1. Classification (NCBI taxonomy): domain Eukaryota; kingdom Viridiplantae; phylum Streptophyta; class Pinopsida; order Pinales; family Pinaceae; genus Pinus; species Pinus tabuliformis. The sequence goes on along the minus strand of CM062812.1, from coordinate 122,469,775 downwards.
TTACAAGATTTGGTTCTTGGCCCATCTTATGGTTACAAGTTGTTGTGTCTTGCATTTTTGTTTTAATACTATTTGTTTCTTTGTGCAAAGATCTCGTACATGGTTATGGTTTGAGGTAAAATTCCCTTAATAATAAAGCTCACTGTTAAGGCACTCCTGTACAGAGTTTTGGTTTTACTCAATATTATTTTTGGTCTTGGATTCCATGAGTTTTTTTTCACTTCATTTTCAATGACATTGTTAATAATAGCTTATCTCTGTACGTGAAAAGCATAGACATGTTCATTCGACCTTTACTGGTTTGTGAACGAGTTACCTTTTAATATTTTGTCTAATATTGTTGATAATATATACTGATGTTGTCATTGTACATTATTGTTATTACTGCACATTATTTTTATTAGTGTACATTATTGTGGTTTGAAGTGTCAAGCCCTTTTCGCTACCCTACCCCCAACATTTCAATGTAAGTTTCCTTAATAGGTTTAAGGTCATTAATGGATCTCCTTAATAAATTAATTGCACAGTTGTGTAGGGGACTGGACTAAGTCGTTGTAGAGTCAGTATCTCGGTCCTAACCCCTTCGCAATTATTCTGTGTGATTACACTTTTGTTAAATGAAAACATGGAACTCTAAGGAAACAGATAAACTATGTCTCTTTGGACTCAATTAATAATTATGATTATACTATCTTCCTTTAGCCATATATAACACCCTCTTCTACTTAACAAATTCAATGAGTTCAATTTTTCCTATAATATCATTTCCAGGTTTTATTGTTTCTGCTCCAAACTTTACTATCGTACTCCTTTTCACAGTTCTATGTGACTATAGGGTTATTAGTTCCAGTTGTTCAATTACATCTTATCCTCTTCAGCGATGTTCACACCAACAATACAAATTTCACTTGAACTACCGATTTGTAGCAAAATAAGTTTATAATAGATCTTTATACATTCATCATTCATTATCATATCTATATCATAGGAAAAATATAAATTCTGGATTTTACTTTCATGTTTTTAACCATAGTATTAACAGCCACTCTTCCATGCAAAAGGTATGAACTTAAAATAATCTTAAATACTTATTTGTTCACTGAAATTCCTTTAATTCAATAGGGTGAGACCTTCTCCACCCAATCGTAAGAAGGGAAATGACATCCTCTTCTACCCGTGAGCTTCCACTCTAGAACAATAGGTAACATTATTATTTGTTCTTTAATCAGGCAACAGACCTCAAGACTGTAGTCCAATCTTCCAGCCTGTGATTCATTTTTGTATCAAGGTTATCCACTGGCTCAAGTCCAACTCTAGATGCCCCTTCTATTACTCCACTTTCACCTCTTTTTCCAAAAATTGACTGAACCCCTTTCTTTCCACTGAGATTTCTTTTTATCTCAAGGAAATAAAGGTGTAACTATCTTAACTATTCCTAAATGCCTGGAGGTTGGAATTCGTTTCCGATCTCCCTTCTTGAATTCTAAAATTTCATAATATATAATAATAATAATAAAATATTATTACCATTTAAAATGTCATTGGACTTTCCAGAGTCCCATTTACCAACAAGATAAAATAGTTATGACTACTATTCGGGAGGTGTTACACTTGGGCTTCATGGCTATGACTTGTACGCATTCCTCTTGACTTGGGTCTATCCATGACTTCAACATTAATGAATGTTTCAAAAATTTGGTGGATTAACATTATTTTTTTACTGACGTTTATGAGAATATTAATATAATTTCATTGATGGTTGAGTTTTTATATATTTTAATATATTGTAATTAGCATAGTCATATAAATGAAATAGTAGGTAAATTCTTATAACCATCAATTTAAGAGTGGGCCTAATGATTAAGAGCTTGTGTGGGCCTAATGTTTAAGAGTTTTGTCCCACAAACAAGGGGTCTCATATGCCAATTTGGACATGCAACAAGATTCTTAATTATGGAGATTCAACCCTAGTTTATCATCTCGATTCTTAATATCTAAATAAACGTTGTTACAATAACATGGGTATTGTTTATCATCTAAATTCCTAATCTCTAAATAGACTTTGTTACAATACCATGGGTCAATAGGATGGCTCATGAATTCCCAATACCCAAATAACTATAATTCATTTCATATCATATTTCTTCTTATCGTGCTTTTAAATTAATGATTTTAATTAAAAGGGAAAAAAAGCATAACTACTTTAGAAATAAATCTTAATATTTGATTTGTGTATACTACATAGTCTAAAGTATAGGAAAAATGACATTTTTTTTGGTTAATTTTAACCAAAATATGGCATAGATTACCTTCTACCAAGATATGATAGAGGTTTTCATCTACTTCAGTTTTGGTGAGGCCCAAACCGGTGAGATAACTATTGATCCTAATGTACCAAGCATAGGGTGCTTGCTTGAGACTATACAATGCTCACTCGAGTCTGCATACATGAGACTCCTAATCAAAAATCTCAAAGCCTTCTTGTTGCTTGATATACACCTCCTCCTCAATAACTCCACTGAGGAATGATATTTTTACATCCAACTAGTGGATCTTCCACCCAATCTGTGTAGCCAAAGCAAGAATTGATCTGATGGATGAGTACCTTGATACAAGAGAAATGGTCTCCTCATAGTTAATCCCCTCAATTTGAGAGTACTCCTTAGCCAAAAATTTGGACTTGTAATTTTCTATGCTTCTATCTCTTGCATGATTTACCTTGAAGATCCACCTTGAACCCACAAATGGTTTCTCTATTGGTCTTAGGACCACTTCCCAAACACTATTCTTTACAATAGATTCATATTCCTCAACCATTGCATTAACCCATACATGTTTCTCTATTGCTTCCTCTAAAGAGGACGACTTAGTCTCTATAAGCTCAATCATCATAGTCATGTAGCCAGTGTACTGATCTAGTGACCTTCTCTACCTACGTTGATTTGAAGTAGCACACACATTCTCCCTTGCATCCTACACAAATTTGTCAACTTCCCTGGTCTGTTTCCCACCTTCTATGGATGGTTCTACTTGAGCGGTTCTATCCACTCTCTGATTCTCAACTTGTGGCTACTCCACAACTTCCTTCGGTTCCTCCTTTGGAGTTAAAATATCCTCTTCTATTGGGATCTAAAGCTCCCTCTCAAAAGAGCATCACATGGCTTTATCTTCATCAAATTTTAATCCCTTCACACAATTTTCATTCTGAGGGATGACAAGTACACACTATAGTTGTGGGGAGTTTCTTTGTAACCCACAAATACCCCCAATTCTGTTGTCGGCTCTAGCTTCTTCCTTGATTCTTTGGAGACATGGCAGCAAACAAATGCTCCAAAAAATCTTGAAGTGTGACACATCTGACTTTCTCCCCGAAAAGCCTCCTTCGATGCAATCATGCCACGTATCTGATGAGGATAGTTCTGCAAATAGACGATTGTGTTGCATGCCTCGACCCACAAATGTAGAGGTATGCCTTGATCATGCAACATCCCCTCACTTCTCCCATAATGCTATGATTATTTCTCTCAGCCACCCCATTTTGTTGTGGTTGTAGGGTGTTGTTAACTTTTGTCGAATGTTTTCTTTTGCATAGAAGTTTTTAAATTCATTTGACACGTACTCACCTCCATTATCACTCCTGAGAGCCTTCACCTTCTTGCCTGTTTCTTTCTCAACCAGTTCCCTGAATTCTATGAACTTGGAGAACGTGTCATCCTTCTTTCGCATAAATAAGATCCAACACTTCCATGAGAATTCATGAATAAAAATGATAAAATATTTATTCCTAGAAGTGGAGGTTGTAGAGAAAGGTCCACATATATCAGAGTGGATCCTTTCAAGAACTGCATGTGCTTTGCTGTCCCGATCACGGAATGTGGATTTTTTGTACTTGCCAAAAGTACATTCTTTACATACATCTAGCTACTCAAGTGCTCCTTTAGGGAGGCATGTGGTTATCTTCTGCATTATCTTCAAAGCAACATGATGCAAATGACCAAGCCTTCTATGCCAAAGTTCACCAACATTGTGGCTATGCACCTTCTCCACCTTTTTGCTCAATGCAACACAATCCTCCACATCTACCTGTTATCACTCCAATATTTCTCTAGAGTTAATTAGAAAGAAATGATTAGAGGTAACCAAAAACCTAGTTTGGAGATTAGGATCTAGCCTTCCTAATGCTCAAAGAGGGCTCTCTCTTTATGTTTTAACTTTGTTTAGTTAATTTATTTTAGGCTAGCTATGATTGTACTTCGGTTTTGATTTGGATTTGGTGATGGGATCACTTACTTAGATGAAAAGAGGGGTGTCTTTTACCATTGGGCTATGGGGTCAAATATCAAGCAAACAGGACTGGATCAAGCTCTAAAAACAGTGTCTATAGTGCAAGATAGCAGAGTTACTTCAAATCTCAAGGTTGGATGGTGAAGTGGTTTTCAATCAGATCCAAGGAGCAATTAAGGGTTCCTTAGGCCGGATTATGAAGAAATTGAAAGAGGTCAACCAGGATGGGAGAAAAATTAAGGATTCTCATATCTGAATATCAGAAGAAAACATGGAAATGATCAACTGTTCAAAACAGAGTGTAGTTAAACAAATTCTGAGATAAATTTCCAGTTAATTCATTCAACTTTAGATAACATTCAAGTTTGTGAAAAACATAAGCAATTAAAAATTTTGAAAAAGAAAATACTTCACTATAATAGCTAAGCACATGAATCCTGTAACGCAATCTCTTTATTACTTGGTCCAATCTCCTGACTTGGAAAATTGGTACAATAACCCTTAGGTTTATGATCAAAATAACTCTTCAAATGTATAAAAATCGACACTCAATACTTCGAATCATGAAGTATTTATACAAAAATAATTTACAAAATATCCCAAACTATCTTGGGAATTAATCTAGGAGAAATAAATATCTCCATGCAAGAAGATAGAGACAGGTGTTCAACTGATGTATGTTGTCCCTGTTTATTAGGTTGTGCTATATTTATGCTTTGATATTTTCCCTTTTACTCTCTGCTTTGTTGTTGGTCTTTATGTTGAATGCTCTTTCTACTCTGATCTTTCAACTAATACACTTTTACCTGATACTCTTTCATCTGGCTGGCCTATCATTATCCTTTTACTGTGGTTTTTCACCCTTACTGTACATTTTTACATTGTGTATTTCTATAGTAAGTCATTCAATTTCTCCCATGTTTCTGCATCTGGTAATTGGATATTCATCATCTTCCTATAAATTTCATCTGCCTCCGTGTACTTGGAAAAAGTGGGCTTATTCACAAAAAGGTGTTTTACCTCATGCTGGAGGTAAAACAAGTTCTCAAAAGTCTGGTATAGGACCTTGCCAGTAGGCATCCCCTTCATAGATGAAGTATTTACCTGATCTCTGGCCACTTCTCTAATTCTTCTATTGTAGTCCTCCTATGGCATTAATTTATCATTTATTACTAAGGGATTTGGCAGACCCTTTTGCCTCAAAACTTCAAATTTAACCATGAATCTATCTATAGCCAGTTGCATGGTTTGGAACTTATCTTCCAAGTTTAGCATTAAATTTCTTTTGGTGAGCACCCTTTTTACTTCTTGTATTGTAACTGTCTTGTCAGGTATCTTCAATTCTTGCAATTCATACTTGTTTTTGGAGTTGAGGAAGTGAATGATCCTAGTGGCTTCTTGTGGCATGTCTCCCAGTTCTATTTTCACTCTTTGTATGGCTTTTGTATCCTGCTTCACTAAGTCAATTTGCTCAAAAATTACTTGGATGGATGGCCAAATATCATTCCAAAGTCAATGATATTGGACCACAACTATTCCTTGGCTTGGCCAAGTGGTTCCTTCAAAGTCAATTCCTTCTCCAATATTTTTATTCTTTCATTCATCCTGGTTGATTTCTGCACTTCTTCTTTGTACATAATCTATGCAAGCTTATAATCAATCTCTAGACTGGTTACCTTTTCCATGAGCTTGTTCATTTCAGTGGTCTGAATGGACATATCTTCCATTGCCTTGACCAATTTACTAGCCTCATCACTTGGCTAAGCTACTGCTATTGACCATGTTGCTGATGTAGACGCTGTAGAAGCTAGCAGTGTTGTAGCCATTGGAGTTGTAGGAGCTAAGGATGTTTCCAAAGTGGAAGGTACTTCTATAGTAACTGTTGGGATAATAGTGGCAAGGGATGTCCCAAGACTAGTTTTTTTAACTATATCAAGCTATCTAACTCCTTTTCCATTTCCTTTAGTTGATCATTCAATTGTAGAACTAGGTCCATCATCTCCTCCTGATGTGTTTGGCTCTCCAAGACCTCTTTTGTTTGTGTGTGCTCTGAATGAGGAATTTTTAGTTGTTTTTTAAGAGCTGCAATGTCCTCATTCTTGTTCTTGATTAATTTATTTGCAGCCTTGATGTAATTGGGATCATCTCCTAGCTCAATTACCAAGTCCTCCAATGACTTGATCCTATTGTCCTTGGCCTCTGAGGAGGCCTTTTCCAATTTGTATTGAGATGTAATGTTATCCAATGAACTCTGCATCTTATGTGCAGCCATGGCCTTTCCTGTCAAGGTGGAGTAGATCATCTCTCCTACCTACTTGTGGAATTCAATCTAGTCAATGGTATGAACATCCCTGACCAACACCTCGAAGTCTGTTTTACTGTAGTCAGTTGATGTCTTTGGCTACTGGATAGTTGGCTACATGAAGGACACCTACATTTTTCTTGTTTTGGTGTCAAAAGATGACATAAACCTACTTTGATTTGCTGGCGTGTGCTTGAAGTATTGGGCATATGTTTCAGCCTTCAACTTCTCATTTCTCAACTTGATCTCCTTGTATCTCTCCTTGATATCCTTTTCTTTATCTACTGGCCTGGTGAAAGAAGAAACCTCAACACTGAGTTGTCTCTCAATCAGTTGATTGTTAGATGTTTAGGGTTGTTTTGTTTCTCCTGAAGTTGTTGTACATTTACTTCTTTCCACAATTGTATCAGTGTCAGTTATTTCCACTAATTTAATGGTGTCCTCCTGTTCAGTTACAGGATTCAACTTGGGCCTCTTCCTGTAACTGATCTTGAACTGCTCATTTGTGGTTTCCATAACAGAACTACAACTCTCCTCCCAGTTTATCTTTGGGTTTCTCTCCTCATTTGTAGGAGTGTGTAAAACATGAGGAATGTTCATTGGTTCTCCTAGTTATGGAACCTGTAGGAAAGAACTTTCATCAATCTATCTTTCTACATTAATCAATGTATTTTCTACATCCACTACTGTACTGTCCATGTCAATTAGAGTGTTTTCCAACCATTCTGATTGGTTGGAAAACCTCTCAATGTCTAGTGTGGGATGATGGATGAAAGGTCCCAACTTCACCTTGATCCTCAGTTTATTTATGACTCCATGAGGGTCATACTGCCACATAAAACAATTTTTGAACTTCATTTTTTGCAACATCTTATCATCCTCTGGTCCAGCTTCTCTAGTATTGCAAATGAAGGGGCCCAATTGATTTTTCATTTTGAATTGGGATTTCTTCCTAGCTGCTAGGAAGCTGACTTCGTCAGAATTGATTATCTTCCTAAAATATTCTAGTGCAAATATCCTCATGGGGAGGTATTTGGGAAGTTTGTAAGGGGAAAGTTGGCATCCATAAATTCTTATCTCTGTGTGGTTCTGGTACAAATACCAATCTCCCACCTTACTGTTCTTGACCAACTATAACACCCTTTTGATCTCTTGGCTGAGGGCTACTGGTTATCATATTCATGACTGGATGGACAAATGAATCAATGAAGTCCTTATACATGAATGTAGTGGAGTACTTTTGGATCAAGGGTGTCCAATAAATAATTAATCTTTGATTTTCCTTGGTATCCAACTTCTATATGCTGACAGGGAATTTGTCTGATTGATAATACAAGAACATATGAAATAATACATAAGAGTACTTGAAGGCTCTTTCAATAGGTAATCTGGTGAATTGTTCATGCATCATGTCTAAAATGAACTGAGCATAGTTGTAAATAATAGCAGGAGGTTTGTCTGGGCTAAAGATGGAAAGGAAGGCCAGGACAACCTCATCCACATGCTCATCTGTGGTATATCATAAAATGCAAGAGAGCATGGTAATAATTTGTCTGCCTCTCTTAGAAAAAAAGGTGGCAGCATAAGGGGGACTATCTGTGGGAGTAAGACATTCCTCTATGATGAAAGTCTAGAAAACTTGGGCTATTCTAGGAAGGTATAACTCGGTATAAAGGTCCATCAATCCTCCAATAGACAATGGGGTCCCATTAGGGTTTGGTTGGACCTACAACATTTGGTTAATGGATTCTGCAGTGATGGTAAACAAAACTCGCTGGTCAGTGGTGACAATGGCTCTTTGGCTGGGAATGTAGCAAGCATGATAGAAGTGGATGATGTCTGGGAATGGGTGTACTTCTGGTAACAAATACTTAGGAAAATTAGACTCCCATAGGTGAATGTCATCGTTTTTGTTTGGGAATCAGTCCTTACTCCAACAGTGGGGATTTAGAAGGTAGGCATGGGAATTTGTGTCTTTTATCTGGAAATATATGTCTGCTAATGCAAGGTGGTTGATATCTAGGTGAGGGGTTTGCAGAGGTCTCACGTCCAAAGTGGTTTAGGAAGCCATAATTGGGTGTAGATATATGAATTAGGCCTGTAGTGGTTCCAGAAGTGAGGTTTAAAAGTTCTGGTACAGTGAGAGGGTAATTACAGTCTCAAAATAGGATTTGGCGTGTATAGCAGGTTTCTTTTCAATTTAGGGAAGTTTATTTTAATTAATTCAATTAATTAACCTCTCAATGTAGACTGTACATTTTGAAATTTAGGGGTTGTTCTAGTTCTTTCAAGAAGACCTGGAAATCGATAGTTTGATGCATAGACTGGGTTCAATGGTGAATGCAAAGGGTGTGGTGGCTTCAACTGTGAACTGGTTGCTTCAGTTAGGTGTCTGGAGCTTCTTCGGGCAGCAAATGGTGGTCAATTTGGTCGCTTCAGGTTTAGGGTGTCGCAAATAGGTTAGCAGTAGTTTACAGTGAAAAACGCAAGAAAAGAGCAACTTGGGGCTTTTTCGGCCTTTTAAAGGGTAACGGTCACATTTTGGCATGAAAAATATAAATGAACAATGGGCAATTTTCGGTCTAGGCGTGGTTTTCTGGGCCATCGCATCACTTTTGGAGGGAAGGCGGTATTTTGCGCGAGCATGCAATCTCACATGGTGCCGCCATGTAGCATAACAATGCCTAGGAAAAGTCTTGAATCTCGTGTGCTCTCGGGTTGTTATTGGCCAGATAATGAACCCACGCGATATGGATGCACACCGTCAGATCTGGGGGTAGGAGATCGGACGACTATCATGCAGTTAAGATGCATGGAGGGAATTGGGAAAGGGATTTGTGGGGCTTGGGGTTTAATTACACAGAAATGTAATTAATTAACTAATAAGGTCAAGATTTTTAACATAAGCAGCGGGTTAATAAAGTGGGACCATGGGTTATGTGGCAAGGTTTTTTAACCGCACCAAGGGTTGGTGGGTTAAAAGAGGTTTGTCAGGGAAATATGAAATGGGGGGTTTAATTAGATAAAGCGGGGGCATAAAAACTTAGGACAAAGGGGTTTTTGTGGGTTTTGAAGGGAAATAGGGAAATTAATAAGGGGGGAAGGTAATATTTGCAATGGGGAATGGGTTTCACACTAGGGAAAAGGGGTTTTGGGTAGGGGGATGATTTTTGAAAGGTAATTACTAGGGAAATGTTTGAAACCAAGGGGTAAGGGTCAAAATGAGGGTAAAAAATGGATTTATAAGTGATGAAGGAATAAAGGGGAAATTAGCAAATAAGCAAGTGGGGTATAGTTAAATGAGGGGAAATTAGTAAACAAGCTTGTGAATATGTTTTATTTCTCATAAATCCTCTTGCACATGAAATATATGATTAAGCATGATAAATGTGCTTTCGACTCAACAACCTTGTGCATTTGCAACCTTTCTTCTACCTACCCTTTATTTATCCTAACATTTTTTCTTCATTTTATTGGGTGCATTTGAGCTTGCTGACCCTTTATTTCCTTTTCTTTTAACAAGCAAACTATGTAATTCTAACCTTATAACTTCCAATGACTCAGATTAAACTGATGAGCTCATTTTATTCTCTACCTAACTATTGATCTGCCAAGGTTAAACAATTTGGCTAGAACTTTTATTCTCTATCTATCAACATGAAATTTAAAGCATGAATGAGTCAAGATTAAGCTATTTGACCATCCTGGATTGTGGCATTTCTGACAAGCCGCACACAACCTTATTTTGCATAATAAAGTAAAAAGTAATGGCACTTGAATTTGCACATTTTCATGATTTGTTTTATTTCTTTTTGGGGTTCATATTTTTCACTTTTTTGATATTTTTCTTTCTTTTTTGTCATTTGATTATTCGTTTAGGACATGCCCTCTTTACATTTTTTAATTTTTTTAATATGGAAAACATTTTGCAAAAAGTAAAAGTATGTACAATATTACAAGACTAACCATAGCCAATTCAAAATAATGAATCCTATTATTCTAGGACCCTAACAGTGGCTCCACATGGGGATGGAATTTCCTGGTGAAATGTCAAGAACATTAAGACCAGTAGCCTTTGAAACTTTGACTGCAGTTAACTTGTAAACTTCTCTTCTGGGATTCTGCTTTATTCATAATTGGGATGGTGAACCCTTCAAAGCTCAAGGCCTTCTCTTCAGGCTTCAACTTCAAAAGATTACCATCCAATCCAATCTAAACTCTGGAATGTTATATACAATGAGTAAAGTAAAGTGTATTACTATTAATATGTGGTTAAGTAATGTTCAGTATTCTACCATTGATAGGTCCTCCTAGTAGATCTGTTCCATCTAACTCTCTCAAGAAAAATGCATTGTTACCTCTGTAGCCATAAATGACATAAGGGCCTTGCCACAGAAAATCAAATTTGCCATGTTTGTCCTTATCTTCTATTCTAGAACCCCATTTAATTACTTTGTCACCTATGTAAAAATCATCAGCTTTGGTATTTTTGTCAAAAATATTTTTTATTTTATCTTGGATTACTTGTGATTTAACATAGACTTCTTCTCTGGTTTACTGCAAGTGTATTGTCTGATTTATCCTTCTGTGGATATCATTTGGTTCTACTTGCAACTCTTGGATGATCTTCATCACTAGTACTCCTAAAGAGGATGGAAAGACAACATCCATTCAATATACTAACTAATAAGGAGATGTACCAATGGAACTTCTGGTAGTTATTTTGCCTGCCCATAAGGCATTGACCAACTTTTTGTTCCATGTATTCTTATTGTCTTCCGGTAGTTTCTTAATGATATTAACAAGGCTTTTGTTTGAGGATTCTGCAAGTCCGTTACCTTGAGGGTAATAGGTAGTGGAATGGCCAAGGGTAATGTGATATCTGTTACAAAAGTCTACCATTTTCTTGGATTTAAAAGCAGCTGCATTATCAGTAATGAGCTTTTGGGGGCATCCAAATCTTGACAGGATATTGTTTTCAAGGAATGAGATAATGAAAAAGTTTGTTGCTTGTCTAGAAGAGATGGATTCTATCCATTTGGTGAAGTAATCAATGGCTGTAAAAATCCATTTATGCTGGGATGAGGAGGCTGGGTGAATTTCTCCAATGAAGTCTAAACCCCATTGTTGAAATGGCACTTCTGTGGATATGGGTTTGAGAGGTAAAGGTAAGAGCTTCCTTTTACCCTCAAATATTTGGCACTTATGACAAGAGGTCACATGTTTCTTGACATCTGCAAAAAGAGTGGGCCAGTAAAAACCAGCCCTTAGAATTTTGTCAGCAGTTGTTTTCCAATACTAGTGTCCTCCACAATCTCCTACATGAAATTCTTGCGTAATTTTATTAGCTTCATATTTCAGTAAACAATTTAATAGAATGCCACCATTATCTTTCCAAAATAAAGCATTATCTATGATACACTATCCCATTGATTTCATTTTGAAAAATCTAGCTTTAGTTCTAGATAAACTAGGAGGAGCTTATAAGTTTAGTAAGACAAATATGATATCTGCATACCAAGGTGAATCTAAAAAAGGTTCACTGATCTATGGAGTCGCCATCTCTTCCTGATCATATAGGGCACCAATGAAATTTATATGTAAGGGCTGACAGTTCGATTCAGTGATGAGTTTAGCTAAACGTTGGCATTTGATAAGTTTTGTAGGCTTTATTTCTATTTGATATTCCAAAATAGTGGCAATCCACTTGCCTCTCTTTCCTTCAGGCCCATTTTGTTTCAAAATGTCCTTTACTACTGAATTTGGAACATAAGAAATGATGTGTGAATACAAGATGTACACTCTGAAATATTTAATAGCTTTCACTAAAGCTAGTGCTTATTTTTCCATTATGTTGTACTTTAGTGTTGCATCTCTTAAAGATTTACTGGAAAATGCAATGGGTCGTTCATATCCTTGATCATTCTTTTGCAACAAGATTGCAGCAATAGTATGTTCTGAAGCAAAAGAAAAAATCATAAAATCTTCTTCAAAATTAGGACTTATGAGGACTAGAGTTTTGGTAAGGGCTTCTTTGATGGCCTCAAAAGACTGTTTAGCCTCCACTATCCACTTAAGGGCTGAATATTTCCTTAACATGTTATTTAGTTCTCTAATTAATTCTGCTAAGTTTGAAATGAATCTCCTAAGAAAATTTATTTTTCCTAGAAATTACTGTAATTCTTTGATGTTTCTAGGATGAGTGATGGTCAATATAACCTCTATTCTAGCAGGATCTATTCTAATTCCATCTTTGGATATTATGTGTCCTAAGAGTTTACCTTCTTATAGACCAAAGAGTGTCTTTTTGGGATTTAATGAAATGCCAAATTTTCTGCATTTAATGAACTCTTCTTAGGTGATCTAGATGTTCATTATCATATTTAGAAAAGACTGTGATGTCATCTTGGTAAACGACTAGGAAGTCATGGATTTCTTTGGCAAAAGCTATATCCATAGCTCTTTGAAATGTTGCTCTTGCATTCATTAATCCAAAAGTCATTTTCAAATACATGAAAGTACCCCAAGGAGTAGTAAATGCATTCTTTGCTTGGTCCTCTGGTTGAACTAAGATTTGGTTGTATCCAGAAAATCCATCAAGCAATGAAATACTGGATGAACCTACTACCCTTTGAAGAATGGGGTCCATTTTTGGGAGAGGATAGTTGTCTTTTAATGAGACTTTTTTCAAGTTTCTAAAATCAATGTAGAGTCTAATTTCTCATGTTTTCTTCCTAGTAGTGACTAAGTTTGAGACCCAATCTAAATATCTAATGGGAGCTATGATTTGGGCATCATACATCCTTTTTACTTCCTTTTCAATTGATGGCATAAGAACTGGATTAATTCTCCTAAGCTTCTGTTTAAAAGGTTTATGATCTTCTTTGATGGGTATCTTGTGTTGAATTATGCTAGTGTCATAAGACTTTAGGTCTTCATAACTCCATGCAAAGACATCTTAAAACTCTTTGAACAAATTTATATATTTAACCTTTTCATCTGGAGGTAAGGCTTTTGATATTTTAATGAGCTTAGGTTTTTCTTCAGTTCCTATGTTACATTCTTCTATATCTACTCTTAAAGGCTCCATTTTTGGTTTCCTAGCTACATCATTTGAATCAAACAAATCTTCTAATGGGACTAATCCCTTAGGAAAAAAGTTATTTTTAAGGTTTAAAATTTTAGGATCATCATTCATTATTTCTTCTATTTCTACATTTTCTAAGTTATCTATTTCTACTTTAGTGAAATTAGTGGGTTTACCTATATCTAAAATATTTACATCTATGTCACTATCTATGTTATTTTCTACTATACAGTCTGTATCTATATTACAATTTTGAAACTCACCTTCAACATTCATGAAATCATAAATTTGAGAATCTTGTGAGAAAATCTGCCAATATTTCAAATTGTCAGGTATAACAGGACTATGTCTCACTTCTGCAGTGTATTGGTGGTTGGGATGAAAAGGCAATTTGCAGGTACTAGCAAAAGTGGCCAGACTATGGGCTTGCATATTCTGTTTCCTAGGAATGGTAGCAAAGTCAGTTTCCAAAAGGTCCTTAATCAAATCTAGGACAGTCTCTCTATATTGGCTAAGTCTGGGATTATTTACAGAGTATTCACCTTTGATTTGTTTAATAATCAATTTTGAGTCTCCCATTATAGAAACTCTCGTGGCTCCAAGTTTTCTAACCATTTGTAGTCCTAAGATTAGAGATTCATATTCTACCATTTTTCTTTTTTTAGTGTGGTTCACAAACACACTGGCCAGTGAGTGGTCACTACGTCCATGGAAAAATCTGGGCTAATCGCCCCTCAGCCTACTGGCAAGACCTAACCCCAAGGGCTTCGGGCAAAATTGACCCGGTGACCTCCCGATGGCGAGGCATGGTTTTTGATAAACTGAGCTAACCCTTGGGACTTCATATTCTACCATGTTATTTGTGCATTTAAAGTTTAATCTAAATGCATGACCTTTAGAATGATTATTTTCCATGTTGTGAATCCACACTCCTGCACCTTCTCCTAGTCTATTCACAGATCCATCAAAATCCAAATGCCATAGAGACTCATGAAAAATGTTTTCACTATCAGGTGTTTTGTATTTTTCTTCTACAACTGTGATTTCCTTTTTGTCATGTTCTGAATTGTAAAAGATAAAAGAGTCCATATTAGAATGCATGGAGTATATAGGGTAATTATGTGGTTTTCCACACTACTCACCATGTATTTCATCAAGGTTTCTCTATAAAGTTTTCTTTGTTGACCAAAAATAGAGATGGTGGCATATGACATATCTAATTGTAAAGATCCCTGCAATTTTTCTCCCCATGAGTGAGATAACAGCATTCCATATTTGGGTGGGATGTCAGCAACTACTATGTCAATGATAATATTCTTTTTTGGGCATTGGACTAGAGTTACACACAAATCCTTGATCAGTCCGAGGAATTTAACTTGGCTAGAGTCAAAGGAAAAGAGGTCCTTGTATGGTCTAGTGATATCTAAGTTTAGTCTCTCCATGATTGCTTTTGGCAATAAGTTATGGGATGCCCCTGAGTCTAGCATAGAATTATGTAATATTTTGTCATGAAGATTCAAACTAATGTAGAAAGGAGGAATTCCCCCTTGTTGATGTGCACCATTTACTTCATGGCCAAACAATAACTCAGGTTGATCATCATTCAAATTCACAACATCCTCTTCTTCACCTATATTTAATGTTTCAGTGATTTGTGATCTATATGATTCATTTTTCACTACCTCGGTCAAAGGAACTTATATTTTCAATTTTTCTATCTCAGTCTTAATGTTAAATGGCAATTGAGTTTTGCTTGACTGGATGAGATCTTCCTTAGCAAATGTGGTATGTGTGCTTTTTCTGTACTTGGCACTTCCATCTGTGTTTCAACAGTTTTGTTTTGAATTCTCTTATTTGGAATGATTTAAGTAACAGTTTCAGTTTGAGTTTCAGATGAAGTTATATCTACAATTTTTGGGGTAGAAGTCTCCTGAGTTCCCCTAGGGAGAATTTGCAGGATTTTGGTGACAGGAGCTTCTGTTATCTTTTTAGTTTGGATTTGGATTGATATCTTAGTGGGAACTTCATTATTCTTTTTACTTCTTAGGCTATACTGTTTGTGAACCTCATATATGGTTGATTCATAGCATTGATTAAAGTCGAAGGACTCTTGAGATTCTAATTGCAATTGTTGCAACATGTACAATTCCTGCTCTTCTTGAGTAAGAAAAACGACATCTTTATTTTTTATCCCTAATAGATTTATCTAGATGTCATACTCCTCTTCATGGTTTTGTGAACCCTCAGCATAGATTTCCTAGAAGGGCGGTCTAATTTGCTGATATGTATTCTTCTTGAAGTTGGGGTTTCTTATTGGGGGTGGTTGTTGATTCTCCCACTGAGTTTTTATTTCCATGTTTTCTAATCTATCCATTATTATTTCTACACTCTTTGCTAAACTATCTATTTTACCATAAGATGTGAAGGTTTCCTCTTTAATGAATACTCTTTTTTCATTTCTCATCCTAGCTTTTTTAGCTAATAGATTGGCTTCTACACTAACAGCATTACTTTGCATTTGTTCCAATGTTTCAAGGTTTCTTTCCCTTAACTGGTATGACATATCAGTGTCAAAACCATCAGGGGATTTGATGACTTCTAGGTCTGGTGGAGGCTTAATATTAGCAGGGATTGCATTGTAGATGCTATTGAACCCAGTACAATAATCATGAACTAACTCATTAGGAGCTCTTCTAATGTTATCATATTCAAATAGTATTTGCAGAGGGTTTTTCTTTCTCTCCCATCTATCCATGAATAATCTATGAGAAACAGCTAAGTCTGCAATATGATTAGCACGTAAACCTTTGAACCATTTCTTAACATCCCCGATTAATGTTTGGGAAAACAACCTCATCTGGACATTGTTGGAAATAATACTGAGAGGGGGGGTGAATCAGTATTATCTAATTCTTTTAATCAATCTTCCTTATTTGTTCTTTGAATTAGTTTTGCATGTCAGTACCATAAAATAATGAGCATGAACAAAGAAAACAGATAGTCACACCAAAGAACACAAGATGTAAGGTGGGAACCCAATGTGGGTGAAAACCACCTGCTGCAATATGTCTCTATCTTCTTCCAAATTAGAAACTCCTTTTACAATGGTTTTGTACTGGTGCAGTCCTTTACCAGTACGCAGGCTGCAACCTGCAGAGAGCTACAACTCTCTCTCATTTTCCAGTCTCTCCTGGAAGGGAGCTACAACCCCCTACTTCTTTTCTTACAAGGACCACTTTTCATAAATTTTCAAACTGGATCCATAAGCATCAAATGATCATCAAGTATAAGAGAATCACCCAATCAACTGTAGTAACCAGATCAACAATAATAAGACCAAACCCAGAACACAGCAATGATAAACAAAGATTTTAAGAGAAGTAAGCACCATGTTCAACTGCTCGCCTGCTTACAGTATGCACCCTGCTCAACTATTCGCCTGCGTACCTCGCTCTGAGTCCATTGAACTGCCTGCGGACCTCCGCACCTGCAACCCTTCTGTGCCTGCGTACCGGCGCACCTGAAACCCTTCTGTGCCTGCGTACCGGCGCACCTGAAACCCTTATGTGCCTGTGTACCGGCGCACCTGAAACCCTTTTGTGCCTGCGTACCGGCGCACCTGAAACCCTTCTGTGCCTGCGTACCGGGGCACCTGAAACCCTTCTATGACGGCATATCGGCGCACCTGAAACGCTTTGTTCCTGCGTATGCACGCACGTTTCTTTCACTGTACCTGCGTACCTTCAGGCATAGATGATTTCAAGACTTCAGAAATAACCCAGACAGTCAGATCTATAGATCTAAACATGCGCCGAAAAGATCTCAGTCCATCAATAGATTCGCCTTATTTAGATCTAGACCAGATCTAGCCCTCATAAGATATTCAACCCAAAACATGCTCAAGCCAAATGATCTCCTTTGCTTTATATAGGAAAGCTCTTCCTTAAAACATGGATCAATACCACGAGCCGACACCATAATAACCCAATACCGTCGGCTAAATACCAAGAGTAAAACATAAGAAAACCCCACATGTGAATTTCTTTGCCTTGAAATGTGTGCACTGGGGGTACGCACCTCCTGAACGGGATAACTGCAGGTATGTACGCACTTTATGTAACACTGACCTGCGTGTATGCACCTTATGTAAGGTGTACCTGCGTACCCCTTATTTTCTTCAATATTTGATAGCTGATCATCAATCTCTGCTGCTGACTTGAAGTACTGTGATCTATCACCTGAATGGGTTGCCATCAAGGACAACACTTTAGCCATAATGCCAACAATCTCCCCCTTTGGACTTGATGGCAACCTCAAGACTTCAGCTTCATTCTCCCCCTTTGACATCAAGGGCGAAGGGTTATGCTCCCCCTAAGAACATGCTCCCCCTGAATATGAACCAGATCTGCAACGAAGAACCATAATCCACCATGAAATAGATAGAGACATATTGCAGCTACTTCCAAGATCTCCTTTTGCACATCCTCCATAATGCCAACAATGCATTAGATGCTCCCCCTGAACCTGTACCATCAATCAGAAGAGGTTCAGCAATAAGATGATGCATCAACAACCCCCAGCTTTTGCCTGAGGTATTCAAAAGTGTCCCTGGGCAATGGTTTGGTGAGAATATCAGCAACTTGTTCCTTAGAAGGAACATACTCCAACTTGACCTTCTGTTCAAGCACTTGTTCCCGGAGAAAATGGTACTTGATTGGTATGTGCTTGGTTTTTGAATGCATAACAGGATTCTTTGAGATGCTGATTGCACTTGTGTTATCACATAAGATGGGGATTGGTGGTGTACAAGTGATTTGAAAATCCTACAAAGTCTGCATCATCCAAAGGAGTTGGGTGCAACAAGATGCAGCAGCAACATATTCCGCTTCAGCTGTAGACAAGGCAATTGAACTCTGTTTCTTGCTGAACCAAGATACCAATCTGGAACCCATAAATAACGCACCACCACTTGTGCTTTTCCTGTCATCCACGCTTCCGAACCAATCTGCATCTGTATAAGCATGAAGTGTAAGATCTGTATCTCTAGGATACCATAAGCCATAATTTTGAGTCCCTTGAAGATATTTGAAAATTCTCTTCACTGCCTGAAGATGAGTCTCCTTCGGATTTGCTTGAAATCTTCCAACTATTCCGACTGCATGCATGATGTCCGGTCGGGTACCTGTCAAGTAAAGTAAACTTCCAATCATAGATCTGTAGGTTGGTTGATGTACTGCTGCAGATTCATCATTTGCACTGAGGCTACATCCTGTGACCATGGGTGTACATACTGGTTTTGCATCTTCCATACCATATTTCTTCAAAATCTGTTTGAGAGACTTGGTTTGAGATAAAAAGATTCCTCCTTCTTTTTGTTGGATTTGCAAACCAAGGAAATATGTCAGTTCTCCTAGCAAGGACATTTCAAATTCTTTCTGCATGACCAAGGCAAAACTTTGACTCATAGCTTCTTCATTGCTCCCAAAAATAATGTCATCTACATACAAAACAAGTATTAGCAATTTGTCATTTTCAACTTTTATATAAAGATTGCTATCTACTGATCCTTTTGAAAAGCCTTGTTGATGAAGATATTTGTCCAAACGGTAGTACCAAGCCCTTGGAGCTTGTTTGAGACCATAGAGAGCCTTCTTCAATCTGCATACAAGATTTGGATCATTTCCAAGAATGAACCCATCTGGCTGTTCAATGTACACTTCTTCTTCCAAGTCTCCATTCAGAAAGGCTGATTTCACATCCATTTGAAATACTTTGAAGTTTTGAAAACTTGAGAGAGCAAGGAACATTCGGATGGCCTCAAGTCTTGCAACAGGAGCAAAGGTTTCTTCAAAGTCTATTCCTTCTTGCTGTGCATACCCTTTACAAACAAGTCTGGCTTTGTTTCTAATTACTTCTCCATTTTCATTCAATTTATTTTTGAAGACCCATTTTGTTCCGATAACATTCTTATCTTTTGGTCTAGGAACCAGCTCCCAAGTGTTGTTCTTTTCGATCTGCTCAAGTTCTTCATCCATTGCTTTCACCCAACATTCATCTTCGCATGCCTCTTTCACATTTTGTGGTTCAGTAGAGGAGAGTAATGCCAAATAGCTTGAAGCTTCTACAACTGTTCTTCTTGTTTGTACACCTGCTTCTTTCTGCCCCATAATCTGAGATTCTGGATGATTCTTCTGAACATATCTGGATGGAGTCTTTTCTTCTATTCTTGTTTGCTCCTCTGGTTCTTCTTGAGGTTCTTCTTCTTCATCATTCTGTCGTTGGGGGTAGCCTTCATCTTCTTCGATGTCTTCATGATGTACTTGCCTAGGAATGTATCCCTTCTCATCAACCACTACATCAATGTTGTCAACAATTCTGCCAAGTCTTTTATTGTAGCATTTGTATGCTTTGCTATGTGGAGAGTAACCAAGAAGAATGCCTTCATCTGCTCTAGGTTCAAGTTTGCCAAGCTTCTCATCAGTATTCTTGATATAGCATTTGCTCCCAAAGATTTTGAAGTGCTTTACCGAAGGAGTCCTACCACTCTAGAGCTCATGAGGAGTTTGAGTGTTGTTCACCCGGACATTTGTTTTGTTGAGAATAACAACCGTAGCATGTGCATCTTCACCCCAGAAAGTTGCGGGAGTTCCTGACTCATCAAGCATAGCACGAGCCATTTGTTGGACTGTTCTGTTCATTCTTTCCACAACTCCATTTTGCTGAGGGGTTCTTGCTGTAGAGAATTCTCTTCTTATCCCATGTTCTTCACAGAAATCGAAAAATTCATTTGAAGTAAATTCCCCACCTCTGTCGGATCTGAGGCACTTAATTTTGTGACCTGATTCATTTTCAACCAAGGCTTTGAAGGATTTGAATTTTTCGAATGCTTCATCTTTGTGCTTCATAAGTCCTAACCAAACAAACCTAGAGAAATAGTCAATGAATAATATCAAGTATTCTTCTCCTCGAGGTGTTCTTTTCCTGAAAGGACCGCATGTATCTGTATGTACTAGCTCAAGAGGCATGCTAGCTGAACCTTCTTTCTCTGGAAAGTTAGTTCTGGTTTGTTTTCCAAACTGACATGATTTGCATATAGTGTTGTCAGGAATTTTGATATCTGGAAGATCGCGAACTGCCTGATATTTGCATGCTTTCCTTATTTGTGAAAAGCTTAGATGTCCCAACCTCTGATACCATAACCAGTGGTCATCATCCTTGCTCAGATAGCATTGTTGTTGTCCTTCTTCAAATATGTACAGATTATTTGGAGTTCTTTTGCCTTTGATCACTGTTTTACCTGTATCAAGATCACGAACAAGACATCCATTTGATCTGAATATAACCTCGGTTCTTTGATCACACATCTGGCTGACACTTAGAAGATTATGCTTCAATCCATCAACATACAAAACATTTCCAGCCTTGACCTTTTCTTTTAACTGAGCAATGCCTTTTCCTTTTATAGTTGCAGGAGTATCATTTCCAAAAGAGACTTTCTTTCCTTTTTCTAGAGCAGAATATGACTCAAGCTTTTCTTTATCACCTGTCATATGCTTCGAACATCCATTGTCAATGTACCATAGATTTTCCTGTCCCTCTGCATAAAATGCTATCCCACATCTTTCTGTTTGTGGTTCCTTTATTCTCCATGTTTTGGTGCTTGAGGCTTGTTCCTTTTTCTGCTGAAACCTGCTCCTGCATTCAGAGTCTTCATGACCAAAGTTATTGCAAATAGAACATTGAACTTCATTTTCCAGAACCGAAAAGTTGTTATAGGTCCTTTTTGTAATCTCGGTCATACTTCTTTGTTTTTGAGCTTCCCTAGTCATGATTGTTTTATATGCAACACATTGAGCTGCTTTGTGACCAAAGTTATGGCAAGAAAAGCATTTTCCATTGAAGAAACTTCTGCGGTTATCGAATCTACTAGCCAATTGATTGTAATTTCTATTGTCATCTATTCTTGAACCAAATTGAGAAGATTTTACCTGTGGCTGGTTGTAGCTTTTGTTCACCCTTAAGATGGATTGCCCCTGATAGTTTATGTTTGTAATTCGTCCCTCCTTTACCTGATGATCTTCACTGTGCTTTTTCTCATTTCTTCTTGCTGCATCAAGATAACTTTTTGAGGTGGATGCTTGAGAAGTTTCTCCATTATAGCCCAGACCTGTCTTGTTTAGTGGAGACCGCTGCACATTGATAATCTCATCCAAAGTTTCAGATCCTTTGAAAAACTTGAGATTAATAGCTTTTGTTTTCTCAATCTCTTTTCTAAGACCAACAATTTCACCTTCTAATTTTTCAAGATGTTTTTCCTTTTCATCAATTTGAAATTATAGAGTATCAATGATCATGTTCTTTTCTTCTATACATCTCTTGAGTCTAGTAATTTCATCATAAAGGTTATCCACATCTATAGCATCCATATAATCATCATCTTCAAATGCCATTAACAACTTATATTCATTACCTTGTTCATCTTCATCACTGTTTGATAGACCATCACTATCTTCATGAGTGTAGTAGCTTTTCTTATTTGCGTTCTGTTTCTTGTTCCATCTAGCAGGTTCCTTTCCTTTATCCTTATAAGGACATTTTGCAGCATAATGACCTACTCTTCCACAAGCAAAGCATTTAAAAGGTAACTTACCTCTAAACCTTCCAGAACCCCTTTGAAGATTTCTGACAAAATTTGATTCTTCTTCCTCTTCTACTGGGACGTGGCTTGCTTCATAATAATCTCCTTTGCCTGATGCCTTGAAAGCAGCTTCTCTTCTGTCTGATGGACCTCCCTTTCTCATTTCATAAGCAGTTAGAATTCCATGTAGCTGAGACATAGTAAGAATTCGTAGATTTTCCTTTTCTTCTATTGCAGATACTTTAGATTCAAACTTGGGGGACAATGATCTTAGAACCTTTTCAACCACAATAGCCTCTTTTATTTCTTCACCCAAATTTTTCATACAATTAACAACCTCATCTACCTGAAGAAAATAGTTAGCCACACTTTCATCATTATACATTTTGAGAGTCTTATATTGAATTCTGAGAGTTTGAAGTTTAGCACGCTTTACCTGTTCATCTCCTTCATAGCTCGTGACAATTTTGTCCCATATCTCTTTTGCGGATTTATAGTGCATTACCTTCATGAATTCTGATTTAGATATACATCCTAATAGAGTACTGACTGCTTTCGCATTTGTTTCATACTTCTTTTTCTCAGCTGCATCTGTAGGAGTAGCTGAAGGAAAAGTGTAGCCTGTCTCTACGATGTCCCAAACTTCTGTACCAAGAGATTGAAGATAGGCAGTAACTCTTACCTTCCAATAATTGAAGTTTGTCCCATCAAAAACTGGTGGCCTGATTGATGCTTCTCTCTCGTAGTTGCTCATGATGAACGATCTACCTTCAAGCGATCAAGCTTCTCTGAAGGACCTGCTCTGATACCAATTGTTGGAAATAATACTGAGAGGGGGGGTGAATTAGTATTATCTAATTCTTTTAATCAATCTTCCTTATTTGTTCTTTGAATTAGTTTTGCATGTCAGTACCATAAAATAATGAGCGTGAACAAAGAAAACAGATAGTCACACCAAAGAACACAAGATGTAAGGTGGAAACCCAATGTGGGTGAAAACCACCTGCTGCAATATGTCTCTATCTTCTTTCAAATTAGAAACTCCTTTTATAATGGTTTTGTACTGGTGCAGTCCTTTACCAGTACGCAGGCTGCAACCTGCAGAGAGCTACAACTCTCTCTCGTTTTCTAGTCTCTCCTGGAAGGGAGCTACAACCCCCTACTTCTTTTCTTACAAGGACCACTTTTCATAAATTTTCAAACTGGATCCATAAGCATCAAATGATCATCAAGTATAAGAGAATCACCCAATCAACTGTAGTAACCAGATCAACAATAATAGGACCAAACCCAGAACACAGCAATGATAAACAAAGATTTTAAGAGAAGTAAGCACCCTGTTCAACTACTCGCCTGCTTACAGTACGCACCCTGCTCAACTGTTCGCCTGCGTACCTCGCTCTAAGTCCATTGAACTGCCTGCGGACCTCCGCACCTGCAACCCTTCTGTGCCTGCGTACCGGCGCACCTGAAACCCTTCTGTGCCTGCGTACCGGCGCACCTGAAACCCTTCTGTGCCTGCGTACCGGCGCACCTGAAACACTTCGTTCCTGCGTATGCACGCACTTTTCTTTCACTGTACCTGCGTACCTTCGGGCATAGATGATTTCAAGACTTCAGAAATAACCCAGACAGTCAGATCTACAGATCTGAACATGCGCCGAAAAGATCTCAGTCGATCAATAGATTCGCCTTATTTAGATCTAGACCAGATGTAGCCCTCATAAGATATTCAACCCAAAACATGCTCAAGCCAAATGATGTCCTTTGATTTATATAGGAAAGCTCTTCCTTAAAAGATGGATCAATACCACGAGCCGACACCATAATAACCCAATACCGTCGGCTAAATACCAAGAGTAAAACATAAGAAAACCCCACATGTGAATTTCTTTGCCTTGAAATGTGTGCACTGGGGGTACGCACCTCCTGAACGGGATAACTGCGGGTATGTACGCACTTTATGTAACACTGACCTGCGTGTACGCACCTTATGTGAGGTGTACCTGCGTACCCCTTATTTTCTTCAATATTTGATAGCTGATCATCAATCTCTGCTGCTGACTTGAAGTACTGTGATCTATCACCTGAATGGGTTGCCATCAAGGACAACACTTTAGCCATAATGCCAACAGACATTAGATTCATCAATCTCATGCAATTCAAAATAATCAATCATTTTGTTAACATTTTGTTGGGCAGTATACTGACCAATAGCATCAAACAAAAAGATTTTGCTTTGATAATCCTGGGGCATGGCATGGAGCTGTGCTAGTAAAACCAAAGCTTCATATCTGTCTTCCATGGCTGAGATTTTGGTTTGACTAGGGGGCAAAGTAGTGGTGCTTGAGGAAGGGCTTGAAATGGATGGAGATGAACTAGATGAGGTTGAGGTGTTTGGTTGGATAGGAAGCTGATGAACAACTAGTTTAGGGGAATGAACTGTGGTGGATATTATAGGTGAGGTGGTAGTAAATGAAGGTGTATTTATAGTATTTGAAGATTGTGTAGAAATTTCAGAGGCAGCAGCAGTGAGGGCAGCTAATTCAACTGATTGTTGAAGGTAGGCATCATCTATATGGCTTATCAATGTAGAGGTTAAAGCTTCTAGCTTGTCAAAAGTATCCAACACAAGTTTATCTAAATCTGGATGTATAGGCACCTTTTTTGACTCAATGAATTGAATAAAATTAGGGTCTAACACAGTTTCATGAATTGCATTTTCTGATTTAGTTCTAAACAATGAGAGGTCAAATGACAAATCAAATGGAATTTCCTCTAAAGTTGATAATTCCTCGGGGAGTGAATTTTCTTTAACTAACTGGCTACTACTTGCTTGAGTTTCTACCTTTTTTGGTTTTCTTAAAATTCTGTTAGGGTCATCAACTATTGTAGCAGGGTTTGGATCTGGATTTGCCCTGGTATAATGAGTCTTTTTGGGAGCCAGAATTTTAATTTTTTTTATTGTTTTTTGAAACTTTTTAACATCAACTCCTTAAAATGACCTTAAGGGGCAAAAGATGAAATTTAAGGTTTCCTTAAAGTTTTATTACACTGAGGATCGAAGTCCCCAGTATGGTCGCCAATATGTTATCACTCCAATATTTCTCTAGAGTTGATTAGAAAGAAATGATTAGAGGTAACCACAAACCTACTTTGGAGATTAGGATCTAGCCTTCCTAATGCTCAGAGAGGGCTCTCTCTTTATGTTTTAACTTTGTTTAGTTAATTGATTTTAGGCTAGTTATGATTGTACTTGGGTTTTGATTTGGATTTGGTGGTGGGATCACTTAGACAAAAAGAGGGGTTTCTTTTACCATTGGGCTATGGGATCAAATATCAAGCAAACAGGACTGGATCAAGTTCTAAAAACAATGTCTACAGGGCAAGATAGTAGAGTTACTTCAGATCTCAAGGTTGGATGGTGAAGTGGTTTTCAATCGGATCTAAGGAGCAATTAAGGGTTCCTTATGCCGGATTATGAAGAAAGTGAAAGAGGTCAACCGAGATGGGAGAGAAATTAAGGATTCTCAGATCCGGATGTCAGAAGAAAACATGGAAATGATCAACTGTTCAAAACAGAGTGTACTTAAACAAATTCTGAGATAAATTTCCAGTTAATTCGTTCAACTTTAGATAACATTCAAGTTTGTGAAAGACATAAGAAAATAACAAATTTGACAAAGAAAATGCTTCACTATAATAGCTCAACACATGAATCCTATAATGCAATCTCTTTATTACTTGGTTCAGTCCGTTGACTTGAAAAATTGGTTCAATAACCCTTAGGTTTATGATCAAAATAACTCAAAAAATGTATAGCAATCCACACTTAATACTTCGATATGAAGTATTTATATAAAAATAGTTTACAAAATATCACAAACTGCCTTAGGAATTAATCTAGGAGAAAGAAATATCTTCATGCAAGAAGATAGAGACAGATGTTCAACTGAAGTATGTTGTCCTTGTTTATTAGGTTGCATTGTCTTTATGTTCTATTATTTTCCCTTTTATTCTCTTCTTTGTTGTTGGTATTCACGCTAAATTCTATTTTTACTCTAATCTTTCAATTGATACACTTTTACCTAATACCCTTTCATCTGGCTAGCCTATCATTATCCTTTTACTGTGGTTTTTCACCCTTACTCTACATTTTTACATTGTGTATTTCTCAATAAGTCATTCAATTTCTCCCACATTTCTGCATTTGGTAATTGGATATTCATCATCTTCCTATAAATTTCATCTGCCTCCGTGTACTTGGCAAAAGTGGGCTTATTCACAAAAAGGTGTTTTGCCTCATGCTGGAGGTAAAACAAGTTCTCAAAAGTCTGGTATAGGACCTTGCCAGTAGGCATCCCCTTCATAGATGAATTATTTACCTGATCTTTGGCCACTTCTCTAATTCTTCTATTGTAGTCCTCATGTGGCATTAATTTATCATTTATTACTAAGGGATTTGGCAAACCCTTTTGCCTCAAAACTTCAAATTTAACCATGAATCTTTCTATAGCCAGTTGCATGGTTTAGCACTTATCTTCCAGGTTTAGCATTAAATTTCTTTTGGTGAGCACCATTTTTACTTCTAGTATTGTACCTGTCCTGTCAGGTATCTCTAATTCTTGCAATTCATACTTGTTTTTGGAGTTGAGGAAGTGAATGATCCTAGTGGCTTCCTTTGGCATGTCTCCTAGTTCTGTTTTCACTCTTTGTATGGCTTCTGTAGCCTTCTTCACTAAGTCAATTTGCTAAAAAATTACTTGGATGGATGGCCAAATATCATTTATAGAGTCAATGATATTGGCCCATAATTATTCCTTGGGTTGGCCAAGTGGTTCCTTCAAAGTCAATTCCTTCTCCAATATTTTCATTCTTTCATTCATCCTGGTTGATTTTTTCACTTCTTCTTTGTGTATAATCTGTGCAAGCTTATAGTCAGTGTCTAGACTGGTTACCTTTTCCTTAAGCTTGTTCATTTATGTGGTCTGAATGGACATATCTTCCACTGCCTTGACCAATTTACTAGCCTCATCACCTGGCTAGGTTGTTGTTGTTGACCCTGTTGCTGATGTAGACGCTATAGAAGTTGGGAGTGTTGTAGCCATTGGAGTTGTAGGAGCTAATGATGTTGCCAAAGTGGAAGGTACTGCTATAGTATCTGTTGGGATAACAGTGGCAGGGGCAGTCTCCATACTAGCTTGTTTTAACTATATCAAGCTATCTAACTCATTTTCCATTTCCTTTAGTTGATCATTCAATTATAGAACCAGGTCCATCATCTCCTCCTAATATGTTTAGCTCTCCAAGACCTCTTTTGTTTGTGGGTGCTCTGAATGAGGAAGTTTCAGTTGTTTTTTAAGAGTTGCAATGTACTTATTCTTCTTCTTGATCAATTTCTCAGTAGCCTTGATGTCATTGGGATCATGTCCCAACTCAATTACCAAGTCCTCCAATGACTTGATCCTATTGTCCTTGGCTTGTGAGGAGGCCTTTTCCAATTTGTACTGAGATGTAATGTTATCCAATGAACTCTGCAACTTATGTGCAGCTGTTATCACTTAGAACTAAAAATTGATACATGTAATTTTCTATCCTAGGCCGATGACAAAGGTCTGTGCTAGTTTAATTTCAAATTTTCATTTTTAATTTTCTTCCCGTAGGATTTGGAGTTTTTAAAAGAGTTCTTAACTCAAGTTGTTCTCAACTCCCATTGGTTCCCCTCTACCCATCATTGTTCTATAGCCACCTCTTGTCTTATGTGAGTCACCGTGCCTTTTCGTGATTTTGCAGCGCTATTCCAATTCGCCAATTTCATAGCGCAATCATAACTAAGCAGTTTCGCAACGCTTCATGATTAGGCAGTTTCGCAGCGCATCATTAAAATTCAAAACTAACAGCGCTGCGAAATCATGGATTCGTACATTCCGCAGCGAATCTTTCCTAAAATGTCAAGTCCGTTAGGTGAGTCATCAGCCATGTCTTCTCATGTCAGCCCATATACCTTTCTTATCACATTTTAACGCTCATTGCCACTATCACCACCACTAGATCTGTTGATATGCACAAGTTATTATTCCCAAGAAATTTTACTGTGCATAAACCATAATGATGGCCGTAAGTCCTGCATGAATGAAAAAATCTACAAGATTATATCTTGAAAGGTTTTAAACAGAAGAGTTTAAAATTCAAGCGAGGCTGAAAGTTCAAGCGAGGCTGAAAATTCAAGCGAGGTTGAATCACAATTCTAACCGGAGCTGGTAGTCTTTGTGTGCGAAGATTTGAAAGAATCAATGGAGAAAAAAGAGCACAGATCCGGTAAACCTCTAAGGATTGAACCTGAAGGTCTGGATATAGCGCTGAGAAATGAAGAGGTGAAGAAAGCGTTTAAAAAGGCCGGGTGCTGGAACTTTTGCAAAAAGTTACAAGGAGGACATGCACAAGTAACTAAGGAATTCGCACTTAACTTCATTGGTTTGAATTCAAAGGTAGCCATGTTGGAAGTGCAGGTTTCTCCAGAAGTGATATCTGTTGTGACAGAGATCCCAAGAGGACAAGAGGAATGGTTCAAAAATTTTAAATTTGACATGAATCCTTGCAAGGAGTTTTTGAAGGATGATTATGTAAATGAAGATTTAAGCAAGGCAGTGCCCAGGAATTATGTCAAAGAACATTATGCTCTCTTACTCACCTGCATACAGAAATATTTGACTTGTGAAGGAAGGTATAATAAGGTTTATTCTTACCATTTCAAACTTCTTTTGCATTTCACCGGGAAAGTCTCCATAGTCTTACCTTTTTACCTGTTCCGTATTTTGAGTAAGATGTGTGATAAGGTACAGCTGAGAAAAGAGGACTGTGAAACCTCTTTGTTTCATCATGGTTTGATTAAACTACTGGTTTTAGATGGGCTCCAGAAGATAGACAGGGATTGGAATTCATTCATCTTTATGGCTGGCTTCAAAAGCCAGACTGGCCTCACTCCCCAACCTGCCAGGGATTTTACAATAGCTGAGCTCCAAACAGAAGCAAGAGCTAAAAGAATTACAAAGTCACAAGTAAAATCACAAGTAAGAAAACAAGTGAAGCCACTGAAGCCACTCATCATCCAAGATCAAGCTCAGCAATCAACTAAGGAAAAGGCTCAGGGTAAAAAGACTGTACCTGAAACAAGCACATCTGAAGTAGTCTCAAGGGTAAGAACAAGAAGTCAAATAAATAAGGAAAAAGGTAAAGCTATAGCAGTTGAAGAAAGCCCAGTGTCCAAGGCAAGTTTAAATGATTTATTGCAGGCTATTGAATTTGAGCAGTCTATACCAGTTCAAGTCGAATTGATGCAGTCAGAACAAGAAAGCACCAAGAAATCCAAGGCCTCAAAAAGGCTTAGATTTGATGTGCCAGCTGAAGAGTTCGTTTTTAAACCAAGAAGACCTATGACAAGGAGATTCCAGCAAGTACAGGAAGCACTGCCAAGAACAGAGGAAATAGGGGAAGAGATACAAAAAGACACGGGCAAAACAATCATTGCATCTCAAGAAGATAATATAGCAGCCATACAGAGACAATTAGAATCAACTAAATATGAAATTGCCAAATTAAAGAAAGCCGCTAGAAAACATGCAGCTATCCATGCAAAGTATTATAAAACTTTATGGGAAGGAAATGCTGCTGTAGAAGCTCAACTGAATTCAGTGGTTGATGGCCATTCACAATTTCACACATGGACAGTACCAGCAATCAAAGAAGCCAAATACATAAGAAGGATCAATATGCATTTGAGAGCTGGGAATAAGGCTATGAGGAAACAAATTGAAGATCTGAAAGCACAGTTAAATCAGCTATCTGCTAAATAAGTTTTCATTTCAAGTAAGATTTTGCTTTAAAGTTTTGACAAATTTGCTTGATTTTATCTTTCTGAGGAAATATAAATTCCTATTCAACACGTGGAAAGTATAAAGGAGTTTTGGCAATCAAATACTCGGCTAATAAGGTTCTCGGGTTAAAAGTAAGCTATTTTGAATAATTCAGCAGTTTCGTAGCGCGCTACGAAACTGCTGTAGGTGATGATTTTAACGCAAATCAAGTAGTTTGAATTATAAGCGGGAATTTCGAAAGGGAAGTTTGAAAGGCATACAAGGCATCATCTAAAGCTATCCGACAGTCAATTAGGTCAAGACAGGTGGACGCTTAAAAAGGTTTAATCTTCAAATCCAATTTTTGGCGTAAAGTGAACACCTTTACCACAGTTCAGGGTATATCAAACGGTTTGCCTACAAGAAACTTTTGTCTGCACATATGTTCATGGGAAAAGCTTACAACGCATCAAGGACGTGGCAGTCTTCTACATTTTGGGTAATTAAAGGCTAAAGGTCATACTTTTGTGCATTCGAATATTTTGGGAAAACTGAAGCCGAGAAGCAAGGGTAATCTCCTAATATTTCTGAGTAGTTAAAAAGATTCAGCATCCAAAGTCAACATGGAGCATTAAACACCCATCTCAGCTAAACTAAAAGAGGGCCAGATGTCAAAGAACGAGGAAAAGCCAGCACGCATGTAATATGGAGTTACAGTCATAGTTGATTTAGATCTCTAAAAAAACTCCAGTCAGCACCTTGTTGTATTTATTAGTTAGTTAAATGGTTGATAGGTGTCATTAGAAGTAGTTTTCGAATTCCCCTCATGATGGAGGAGGAATCTCGATCAGTTAGAATAAGAGCTCTATATATAGCTGAAACAGCAATGTAATTGGGGTTGGAAAACTTTATAACAGAGCATAGTATTTGGCTTTTGTAAAGACTCACTTTCAGTAATATAATTTTGATTTTACTTCTCAGGATTCATGAAGGATTTCTTATATTCAGAATGTGTGATGTTGTCCTTTTCTTAGTTTTGTTTACAGTGGTATGGATGTATAATCACTCAGAATTCACTGAATGTGCTCTGATTTCCTGTATGCATCTATAAACTGTGTGGTTCCATATGAGTGTATGTTCTGAATATTCAAATGCTGAATGCCCTGACTTCCATGTAAGGTCAAGATCTTTGTTATATTGAAGTGTTGTTGACTCCATAGGCCCAATGGATACTTTTTTAATGTATTTCCAGCATTCATATTTGTCACAATTGTTCTACAAGAGTTAGCCATATTATTTTAAATCAAAATCATTTTTACACCCAGAGAGAGCCCTCTCAGGTTGAGGAGGCTAAGCCTCAGCCTAAAGTAGGTTTGAAATAGTTACTTAGAATTAACCTGACCAGCAGCCTATCAGGGTCTAATTTTGAGATAACAGCAGCCATGGCCTTTCCTGTCAAGGTGGAGTAGATCATCTCTCCTGCCTACTTGTGGAATTCAATCTGGTCAATGCGATGAACATCCCTGGCCAACACCTCAAAGCCTATTTTTTTATAGTCAGCTGATGTCTTTGGCTACTAGACAGTTGACTGCATGAAAGACACCTGCATTTTTCCTGTTTTGATGTCAAAAGCTAACATCAACCTGCTTTGATTTGTTGGTGTGTGCTTGAAGTATTGAGAATATGTATTAGCATTCAACTTCTCATTTCTCAACTTGATCTCCTTGTAACTTTCCTTGATATTCTTTTCTTTATCTGTTGGCCTGGTGAAGGAATAAACCTCAACACTGAGCTCTCTCTCAATCAATTGAGTGCTAAATGTTCAAGGCTGTTGTGTTTCTCCTGAAGCTGCTATACATTTTCTTAATTCCACCATTGTATCAATGTCATTTATTTCCACTGATTCAATGGTGTCCTCCTGTTCAGTTACAGGATTCAGCTTGGGCCTCTTCCTGTAAATAATCTCGAACTACTCATATGTGGTTTCCATAGCAGAACTAGAACCCTCCTCCCTGTTTGTCTTTGGGTTTCTCTCCTCATTTGCAGGAGTCTGTAAAATAGGAGGAATGTTAATTGGTTCTCCTAGTTTTGGAACCTGCATAAAAGGACTTTCATCAATCTATCTTTCTACGTTAATCAATGTATTTTCTACATCCACTACTGTACTATCCATGTCAATTAGAGTGTTTTCCAACCATTCTAATTGGTTGGAAAACCTCTCAATGTCTGGTCTGGGATGATGGATGAAAGGTCCCAACTTGACCTTGATTCTCAATTTATTTATGACTCCATGAGGGTCATAATGCCACATAAAAATGTTTTTGAACTTCATTTTCTACAACATTTTATCAACTGATCTAAAATGAGGGTTTAACATCTTGTTATATTTACAAGAACCTCCCACTCCAAATCTTAACAAATATATGATCTAGCTTATGTTGACAACTGCAGAATTAAGTACTTGAAATAGGTGTATGTCTTTGTTTGTTTTTAATTGTTTTAGTGCCTTAATTGTTTCTACTGATATAAAACACATATAACAGTAATATAATGCACAAAATAAGCAACTCACACATAATCGCAAATTTGATCTAGGAGTTCACCCTAATATCATAGGCTACGTCTCCTTGAGCTCTTGTCAACTTGGCTTGGCTCTTTGGGATTATGGTAAAACTTCTTTTACAAGTTCCACACTTAACTCCAAAGGTTACTGAATTGAACCAATGGGCTTAGAATACCATCTATATCCTTGGCTATCCTCACTCTACAAATAGATATAAGCTTCCTTGGACTTGATTCCTTCAATCAGTGCTCTGGGCTATCTTAAGCTTCTTGATGGAACTAACTCCCTCATAATTCTTCAATTGTCTATGTAACTTCTTCTTCTGTCTCCAGCACATATCAGACACCTACAACAGATAGATCATTTGATCATTTGTTGTCTGAACTTTCCTGTAGCTTCTTGGACCTTAGAAGTCCCCAAATGATTCTTCAAATCCCTGCAATGGATTTAGAAGGTCCTTTACAGTTAGAATTGACTATTGGATCACTGAGAATGAGTATTAGTAGCTCCTACAACTGCCTCCAACCTCTCGTGGCTTCTAAGCTCCAAATCAATCTTCCTGGATGAAATTCTCCATGAAGATGACTTCCTCAACTTCTCTAGATTATTCCATTAGCTTCAGAAGGCTCTAATTAGCTTAGTGAGCCTCTTGTTTCACTCTCACTGGTCTTCTGAGCTTCTCTGTCTCTTCTCTGGAATCTCGCTATTTTTTTCCTTTTCTGTTTTAAAACTGCTCCTGGAGTGTATTTATGCTTTATCCTCTAGGGATACTCCACCAATTTTTGGCGACTGCACTTATCTCTATCTAAACATAGCTTATCCGCTAAACTTTAGCCACTCCGCCAGGCTGACTGTCCGAGGTAGCCATTAGCATTACCATAACTGCTGAGCACACATATGTGTGGTATAATTGTGACGGTTAGGGATAATCCTCCATAGAGATTTCGATTGGGCTAAATCTGAACCATCAATCTATCTCGTCCATCCAACCACTATTGTGTCGTCTGCTAGCCAACTAGCCTGGATGATCTCCACCGTTGATGTGACCCCACTTGATCCAATGTACATTGTGCAATCTCATGCAGATTTCTGCACAACCGATATCAAATCGAGGGCGTGCCAGAAAAGTAGTTTTTCCTTGCTACGTGTCGCCTGTTGAGGCTAATCGCGTGCTTTTGGTAGAATACCACTTCCAACCTTTTTCCCACACAAGAAACTGTTTACTGTCTTTCCAAGAACACCCACATGCTTAATTCATATTTTAAGAAAAAGGCACTTAATAAAGGATTTAGCACTTAAAGCCAATATTACCCTTTTAATGCTAATTCACGTAGCACTGGCAGTCATGTGAACTGCAATCACATGTACATTGTTTGCAACCTTATTCTTAACTACGGTTAATGTCCTTGATCAATATTTGATCAATCCTCATTGAGAATATTTTGGACCCCAAAAGTCTAATATACTGATATGTATAGTATATGAGAGTACCAGCACCCTCTTCTTTCAGCCTCCATACACTTGCCTTGTATGGCTAGTTCCTCTGAACCAAAACTCAAAGGTAGTCAACACTTTCCTTTCTGAATGTGCTTGTCCTCTTGTTAAGAATGGTTTTCCTTCAGAATTTATGTTAAGAAGTTTATAGAAGGTAGCTGAACATCGCTTCCTTGATCATTGATCCAAGGTGGCTCAAACAAACATTCTTCTGACATCTTGTCAAAAACAACATAATACAAGAAAACAACTTGATGGCATAAACTCTTGCTTCATCAAAAGAAACAAATTTCACATCATGTGAATCATCATCATGTCTTTACATCTTGTATACAAATGATCGACTGAATAACAAGCTGACAAAAAACATGCCTTTTCAAACAACTAACTCTTCAAGTCAAGCATGTACAAAAAGAACTTAATGATTCTTTTTCAAAGTAGAAAGAATTCCACCTCTTGTGAAACACTTCATCATTATCTCCTTTTTCAATCTTGGAGACAAAATCAACTTTTTCCAAGTCAATATGACATTACATGCATGTTTTAAACAAAGCAATCAACCATCAAGTCAATTACACATACATGTTCAAATACAAGGAAATCATCAACATCCCTGTGTTCATACATACCATTCTCATGTATGTATTCCATTCTTCAAATTTCTCGTAAGAACAATCAATAGTACAAGATCCTCCATCATATGTACATGTACTTACAAAGTTGTAATGAATATAATTTTTCTGCAATAAAGCGAGTCTCATACTCAACTTTTTCTATTCATCTTTTTGGTAAAACCCTGCAACTTGCATTCCATTAGCAAAGAAATGCATCAAATCAAAAGACATGCAACCTTAATTGGATAAGAAATATAACCATTTCTTACCAATCCATATCAAAGGTGCTTCCTTTTTCTTCACATTGACATCAACATGTGAATCATCCTACAATACATAAATTATGGAAACTTCCTTTCCATTCTTGCCATTTTCTCTTCCCACCTTCTTCAAATTTTGTGGAAGCATTGTTGGATTCAGAGTCCAACACTTTGCAACAATATGTCCTTGCTTATGGTAGTAAGTGCAACACATGTGCATCTTCTTGACAGCATGATTTTCCTTGTCCAATGGACCTTTGGCTTCTTTCCTCCTTTTCTTCAAAAGTTTCCTGTATGTGGCCATTCTCTTCCAACATCTAGAAACACTATGGTTATCCAAACCACAAAAGGAACATGAAATTTTTTTCCAATGCTTATGTGGAAATTTATCATGCCTTATATAATCAAAAGAAATATGATTGAAATCATATTTATACCTTTCTCTTTCACCTTTATTGCCTTCATGAGGAGGTGAATCGAATGAAGAAGTGGCTCCCTTTGGAACACCATCAATCTCTTCAATGCTTTTAGAGATTTCACAACTCTCTTGTTCAAATGCATGTTTATGAACACCTTCTTCTTGGAAAGTATGTTTCAAATTATTGCATTCCCAATGAATACAATCTTTACAAACTTGAGGTAGAGAACCTAAAATGAAACTCCTTCTAGGAACTATTTCACTTGCCTTCATGGCTGTTTTGGAACTTTCTCCATAAGATTGTCCAAAGCCAAGACCCAAATACTTAGGCCTTTCCTCAACCATTATTGGCTCAACAATGCCCTATGCACATTTTCCCAATCCTTTTCCTTCATAGCCCATTTTTGACATCAACTTGGACCCTATGCCTCTTGTATGTTTTTCAAAAGAACCAACATAGACATTCTTAGAGGAAATTGAAGACAAACTAGGATTTTTTACCTCTTCTTCAAGCTGATACTTGCCTAAGGCTTCTTGGGCAACAAGGAGTTGTGTATCCATCTCATGCATCATTTCTAGGCTCATAATTGCAATATGAAGTTGGCTCTCCATTTCTTGCAACTTCTCAAAAAGCAACTACTTCTCTTCCTTTATGGAATTCAACTGCTCTCAAAGTTTTGAGCTCTTCCTTTCATCTTCATACATTTCTCTCACCATATCCATCATGATGAACAAGTCTTTATTGATGTCTTCATCGAAGAATCTTATGAACGAGGAAGATTTTGAGAACTCACTTGTAGAAGTTGTCATTATAGAAATGAACAAAAGAACTTCAATAAAATTCACAAAGAGCTTATTCAAGCAGCCTTTTGCAAACAAACCTTCTTATGTTTCAAGGATTGCCTTGAGGTCCTTGGGGTAAGGAGAATTCCTTCAGCCCTTCTTCCTTCTTTTCCTCTCCTGGACTTAGCTATTTGTAGCTTTCCCTTCACCTTTGCAAACTCAAGCAATAGTCAATTTACAAACAATCAAACAGTCAAATCCTTTGTACTGTTTAAACACCTATCAAGTCAAACAAGCAATCTATTGCTTTGTCTATCAAGCAGCTATGCTCTGTCAATCAAGCATCCTATTGCTCTGTCATTCAAGCAACTATGCTCTGTCAATCAAGCAATCATGCTCTGTCAATCAAGCAGCTAGCTCTGATACCACCTGATCTGAAATGAGGGTTTAACATCTTGTTATACTTACAAGAACCTCCCACTCCAAATCTTAACAAATATATGATCTAGCTTATGTTGACAATTGCGGAATTAAGTACTTGAAATAGGTGTATGTCTTTGTTTGTTTTTAACTGTTTTAGTGCTTTAAGTGTTTTTGCTAATATAAAACACATATAATAGTAATATAATGCAGCAAATAAGCAACACACACATAACAACAAATTTAATCTAGGAGTTCACCCTAATATCATGGGCTATGTCTCCTTGAGCTCTTGTCAACTTGACTTGGCTCTTTGGGATTATGGTAAAGCTTCTTTTACAAGTTCCACACTTAAATCCAAAGGTTACTGAACTGAACCAATGGGCTTAGAATACCATCTATATCCCTAGCTGTCCTCACTCTGCAAACAAATCTAAGCTTCCTTGGACTTGATTCCTTCAATCAGTGCTCTGATCTGTCTTGAGCTTCTTGATGGTACTAACTCCCTCATAATTCTTCAATTGTCTCTGGGACTTCTACTTCTGTCTCTAGCACATATTAGACACCTACAACAGACTGATCATTTCATCATTTGTTGTTTGAAATTTCCCTGTAGCTTCTTGGCCCTTAGAAGTTCCCAATTGCTTCTGCAAATCCCTGCAATGGATTCAAAAGGTCCTTTATAGTCAGAAATGACTATTGGATCACTGAGAATGAGTATTGGTAGCTCCTACAATTGCCTCCAACCTCTCGTGGTTTCTGAGCTCCAAATCAATCTTCCTGAATGAAATTCTCCATGAAGATGACTTCCTCAGCTTCTCTAGATTATTCCATTGGCTTCAGAAGGCTCTAATTAGCTTAGCGAACCTCTTGTTTCACTCTCACTAGTCTTCTAAGCTTCTCTATCTCTTCTCTGGACTCTCTCTGTTTTCTACCTTTTCTACTTTAAAACTACTCCTGGAGTGTATTTATGCTTTATCCTCTAGGGATACTCCACCAATTTTTGGCAACTACACTTATCTTCAGCTAAACTTAGCATATCCGCTAAACTTTAGCCACTCCACTTATCTTCAGCTAAAGCTTGCGATCTATCCTATCCATCCAACCGTTATCACATCGTCTGCTGAACAACTAGCCTAGACAATCTCCGCCCTTGATGTGACCCCACTCGATCCAATGGACATCACAGCATCTCACACAGATTTTTGCACGACCAATATCAAATTGAGGGCACACGAGAAAAGCAATTTTTCCTTGCTACGTGTCACCTGTTGAGGCTAATCACATGCTTTTTGTAGAATATTGCTTCTAGCCTTTCACCCACGCAAGAAACCATTTACTATATTTCCAAGACCACCCACGTGCTTGATTCATATTTTAAGAAAAAGGCACTTAATAAAGGTTTTAGCGCTTAAAGCCAATATTACCATTTTAACGCTAATTCACGTAGGGCTAGCGGTCATGTGAACTGCAACCACATGTACATTGTTTGCAACCTTGTTTCCAACCTTATTCTTAACTACGGTTAAGGTCCTTGATCAATATCTGATCATCGGCCTCTACTCCAGCTTCTCTAGTATTGCAAATGAAGGGGCCCAATTGATTTTTCATTTTGAATTGGGTTTTCTTCCTAGTTGCTAGGAAGTTGACTCATCAGAATTGATAATTTGCCTAAAATATTTTAGTGAAAATATCCTCATGGGGACGTATTTGGGCAGTTTGTAAGGGACAAGTTGGCATCCATAAATTTGTATCTCTATGTGGTTCTGGTACAGATACTAGTCTCCCACCTTACTATTATTGGCCAACTGTAACACCCTTTTGATCTCTTGGCTGATTCTAGGCTGAGGGCTACTGGTTAGCATATTCATGATTGGATGGACAAATGAATCAATGAATTCCTTATAATTGAATGTAGTGGAGTACTTTTGGATCAAGGGTGTCCAATAAATAACTAATCTTTGATTTCCCTTGGTATCCAACTTCTAGATGCTGACAGGGAATTTGTCTAATTGATAATACAAGACCATATGAAATAATATTGAAGAATACTTGAAGAATCTTTTAGTAGTTAATCTGGTGAATTGTTCATGCATCCTGTCTGCAATGAACTGAGCATAGCTGTAAATAACATTAGGAGGCTTGCCTGGGCTAAAGATGGAAAGGAAGGCTAGGACAACCTCATCCACATTCTCATCTGTGGTATATCCAAAAATGCAAGAGAGCATGATAATAATCTGTCTGCCTCTCTCAAAAAAAATGGTGGCAGCATAAGGAAGACTATCTGTGGGAGTAAGACATTCCTCTATGATGAAAGTATATAAAATTTGGGCTATTCTAGGAAGGTTTAACTTGGTATAAAGGTCTAGAAATTCTCCAATAGACAATGGGGTCTCATTAGGGCTTGGTTGGACCTATAGCATTCTGGTAATGGATTCTGCAGTGATGGTAAACAAAACTTGCTGGTTAGGGGTGACAATGGCTCTTTGGCTAGGAACATAGCAAGCATGATAGAAGTGGATGATGTCTGGGAATGGGTGTACTTTTGGTAACAAATACTTAGGCAAATTAGACTCCCACAAGTGAATGTCATCGTTTTGGTTTAAGAATCTATCCTTACTCCAACAGTGGAGCTTTAGAAGGTAGGCAGGGGAAGCTGTGTTTTTTATTTGGAAATATTTTTCTGCTAATGCAAGGTGGTCGATGTCTAGGTGAGGGGTTTGCAGAAGTCTCATGTCCAAAGAGGTTTGGGAAGCCATAACTGGGTGTAGAGATATGAATTAGGCTTGTAGTGGTTCTAGAAGTGAGGTTTAGGAGTTCTGGTATAGTGAGAGGGTAATTACAGTCTGAAAATAAGATTTGTGGTGTATAGAAAGTTTCTTTTCAATTTAGGCAATTTTCTTTTAATTAATTCAATTAATTAACCTCTGTACGTTTTCAAATTCAAGGGTCATTTTATTTTTTCCAGAAATACCTAGAAATTGATGGTTTGATGCACATATTGGGTTCAATGGTGAATGTAGAGGGTACGATGGCTTCAACTGTGAAATGTTTACTTCAATTAGGTGTCCAGAGCTTCTTCAGGTGGCAAATAGTGGTCAATTTGGTCGCTTCAGGTTCATGGTGTCACAAATAGGTTAGTAGCAGTTTACAGTGAAAAACGCAAGAAAATAGCAATTTTGGGCTTTTTTGGCCTTTTAAAGGATAATAGTCACATTTTGGCACTGAAAATATAAATGAACAGTGGGAAGTTTCCGGTCTAGGTGGGGAGGTGGTTTTCTGGGCCATCGCATCGCTTTTGGAGGGCAGGCATATTTTTCGCGAGCATGCGATCTCACCTGGTGCTGCCTCGTAGCAGAACAATTCCCAGGCAAAACCGTGAATCTCATGTGCTCTCGGGTTGTTATCAGCCGGATAATGAACCCATGGCATATGGATGCGCACCATCGGATATGGGGGCAGGAGATCGAACAAATATTGCACGGCTAAGATGCATGGAGGGAATTGGGAAAGGGATTTGCAGGGCCTGGGGTTTAATTACACATAAATGAAATTAATTAACTAATAAGGTCGGGATTTTTAACATAAGAAACGGGTTAATAAAGTGGGACCATGGGTTATGTGGTGGGGTTTTTTAATCGCATCAAGGGTTGGTGGGTTAAAAGAGGTTTGTCATGGAAATATGAAATGGGGGGGTTAATTAGATAAAGCGGGCACATAAAAACTTAGGACAAAGGGGTTTTTGTGGGTTTTGAAGGGAAATAGGGAAATTAATAAGGCGGGAAGTTAATATTTGCAATGGGGAATGGGTCTCACACTAGGGTGTTATAGACATTTTTGGGCACTGCAACCCCAATCATATATGTCCATAAACCAAGGGCTCCTAAGTCCCTAAAAGTGTTGTTCCATACCCTAAAAGAACAAGGTCAGCTGATTACATCATCTCCGAGAAGTTCTCCATAGGAAACTGCTCAGAACTGGTCAAAACTGGACCATATAGGTTGCTCAGTGCTAAGGGTGTGATGCATCCCACCTGCCCAATGTAAAGGGTGCGATGCATACTAAAAGACCCTTCTGTAGGGTGCAATGGGTGAGAGTGGACAAATGGCAGAGACAGTTTGCGAGGTGGATGTTCATAGAATCTTCCAAAAACTTCTCCTATGACACTTGCCTCTCTGAATTCGCCCAGGGATGAGTAGGAGATCATCAATCTCCAAGTGGAATCAAGAACTATCAGAGAGAGGACACTAATAAAAATCCCAGAAGTTGACTCACCCCCCTGCAATCATCTATATATGGATCCCTCATCCCAGAGATCCAAAGGCTAGAATTTTGTATCTTGTAAGGAAGTACTGTTGGTTTCTTGGTGGAATATCATAGTGTTTGGTGATCTAAGCTTTTCATGAGGTGAAAGAAGGGCTTTCATGCTGTAGGATGATGCTGGGTCAGAACAATTGGTTGTAATCCTATTTCCTATTCTTGATATTAATAAATCTATTCAAGTTTTCCTCCACATTCTTGTATGTTTGATGATAAATTCATTTGTGTGGTCAATATATATCTGGTCATATATTGTTTATGATTGTATATCTCTATTCTTCGATAGTATTATGTTGCTTTGATTCCACAGGTGCTCTTTGAAGCTGGGTAGATGAAGGAGAAGCGGTAAGGATCTGTCAGAAGGGAGAGGAACCGAGCAAGGAACCAAGCACAAGACTGAGGTTGGTGTCCTTCATTCCCCTCTTATCTACTTCTCATAAAGGAAAACGAAAGTGGTTTTTGTTTGTTTGTTTCTAAGATAGCTACCAGTCTTAGTGGGACTAGTAGCTCCGAGTGGAGACTAGATTTCCCGATAACAAAATGGCGACTCCGCTGGGGAATAGATTGTTTGTTTGTCTATATTTGTTTGTTTTATAAACTTACAGACGGAGCCTGAAGTCAAGCCAGCTAGCCTTCGAACTGCATTTTCTATGCAAGTGCAAAGTAGATCAATGTTGCTTCAGTCTATCTCTGGGTTTTGTTTATAAACTGAACAATCGATTCACAAACCTTCTAATTGCCCTAGTGGTGGCTCTACTAACCTCATTAGATCAACCCCTGTGATTTATATTTACTGAACATCACTTGCTCGACCTAAATCCCTGAACTGAGCTGCAAACTATGTCCCGGAACCCAGTTGAAGTCTCATCCCTAGATCATCGCACCTTCTCCTCTTGGGAATCTAGATGCATCACACTTCCCGTGTGCAGTAGGTGTGCTTCATCGCACTTTCCCTGTGTTACAGGTGCACTGATCAGACAAGACCTCTTCTGCTCTCAGACTTTGGTTTCTGTGTTCACTCTCTTCAGCTCTATTCAAGATTTTTGCTGTCTGTGATCAATATACCACTGTGGAAACCCCCTTTCTTTCCATCATTCTGCCTCCATTGTGCAAAGAACTGTGAATGTTTTTATGTATTGTA
Organism: Pinus tabuliformis; assembly: GCA_031772625.1. Lineage (NCBI taxonomy): Eukaryota > Viridiplantae > Streptophyta > Pinopsida > Pinales > Pinaceae > Pinus > Pinus tabuliformis. Next base: position 122,427,598 of record CM062812.1, on the reverse strand, counting down.
CGCCATTTTCAGTTCTCTTTTACAAAGAAGTAGCATAATCAAATTGTCATCTTCTGATTTGAAAGTATCGCAAGTGTCATTTTCAATCACAGAAAAGAATTCTATTATTCTTGATGGTCAATTATACAGTTACTCTTGTATTTGATTTGAATTAGTAATTTTTCAAGTGTCGAAAATAGTTTTCAATTCAAAATAGCAAAGTGTCGTCATTATCTCCCTTTCGTTTTGAAGAGAAATTTGTTAGTACTGTCGCTTTGAAAAGATAATTCAGATTTGTACTTAGCATTGTTCTTGTCATTCACACATTAAGAAAGCTAAAACCAAATACATGCATGTGCATTTGCATTTAGACTGCTTGTTGGTTTGATTTAGGACAATGCATCTAGTGTGTGCTCTCTGCTCTATGTTGAAAGAATATCATCTCTCTTTCTTTAGTAGCTAGGATTTTCATTGCAAAAAGAAGATTAAACGATTGTTTATCATCTTAGATTGCATTTTAGGAATTATATCTACATCACGCGGTGAACCTAAAAGGCAAATTTATTAAGAAAGATCAACTGCAAAATAAATTCAATGAACATAAAAACGCTTTGGAACCTAACGCACAACATCTAGAAGTCTAGGCTAGAGACGTATTCCAACGTCGTAAAGCCTGGTAACTGTCGCTTTCACTGTTGGTTGCGTGATTCCTCCTCTTTGAGACGACAAGTGCTAGTACGGACTTGTGCTCCCACGTACCGTTGAGTATATATTGGGAGACCACAATAGGCTATATCCTCTATCCATAGGAAGCCGTGTCTGCCGCCTATCAATCACAATGCACTAAACACAGCATTCGGGAAGATTGGCTGTTGTACTGTAAAAAGTATTCTGCAGTTTTGCGATTGGTTTGGTAATCCCTCTATCTAGATTTCTAGAGTAGTCTCTTTCGTTCCTTTTCAGACTCCTTAAAGGAAAAGGTCCATCTGAGCACTTGTCACTTCAGGCTCATTAAAAATCGAAGGCGACTAGAGTCATCTTTTGTTTTTTCTCGACTCTTAAAAATTGAAAAAACAAGTTGTGTCAAAGCGTCTAAAATTTATTTTAATCAGAATAATATCACCATTCCCACGTTGGTCTTAGGTTGAGGAAAATGGAGTCCACCAACCAAGGATTTCCCCTTGGAGGAAATCCTAGTCCTTTCTCCTCTTGGGGAGATGTTGGTGCACCTCATATGGCCACATTGTCACTTCCAGGATTGATGATTGGCTTGCCAATATGGCTCTTCTCAACCTCCATCGTTCAGAACACTGTGATTCCTGAACAATCGAGTCAGCAACTGGATGATACTAAAGTTAACCCCCAACCTTCCACTTCGTCTGATTCTCCCTCTCCTCCTTCCTCTTCGCTTGATGAAGCTGGTAAAGCCAAAAATCAAGTAACTAAGAAGGAGAAGAAGGGGAAGGAGAAGAAAGAGAAGAAGAAGAAGGAGCCAAAGGCGAAAAGGGGTAACCGGGCATCGTTTAGTGAAAATCCACACACTACACCGTCCAAGCCTATATCTCCATGTGTCATTTGCAAAGGAGACCACTATCATCGAGATTTTCCTTGCATCCCTCAGATCTTAAGGTACTGGTCTCCTCATTTGCACAATCCGGTGTCATCAACCTCTGAAAATCATGTTGAAAGTGCACCATCAACTAGTGAAATTGAAGCATTTGGACAAAAAGGGAAATGTAAATTTCCTTGTAAACTGTATGAAGGCGATCACGTCATCCACTGGTGTCCCTTCCTAGACGAAGTTAAAAGTGTTTTGGATAACCGTCCAGCTTCACCGCTACGGCTTCCTCCTGGATACAAGAAACTCTCGTCGAGTCCATCGCGAGTTGAAAATCCGACCGACATGCCATTGTGGTCGATCGAAGCATCTATCATTGAAGATAAACCCGCTGAATCCATACCAGACGAAAGTCAAAAGGTTGAGGCGGCAGTCGACCTGGTCTTGTCTTTTGAAGGTCTATCTTCAGATGACACAGTCACCGAAGAGAATGAGAATGACACCGTTCAAATTCTTTTCGTAAACACAGACTCTGATGAACATGGGGGCAGTCTACCCATTCCTTTACCGCAGGAAGGAAGTTCGTCAGAGTCATATCCGGCCATCTATTCGGTCCCACCTCCAAGCAACCTAGTCGTTTCCTTCGATTGGAATCTACTAGGAAGATCCCAGGTACCAGCTAATGTACCATTCCGAATCATTGTACAAGCTTACAAAATGATCATGGTTGGTACCATCATAGATGAAGGGGCTTCTGTGAGTATCCTTTCCTCAACTGCTTGGGAAGTGCTTGGCTCGCCATCACTTCTACTTGAGATGAGAAATCTGACAGGCTTCGATAAAGGAACCAGTCGACCATTAGGGATCCTTCCCAATGTGCCCATAATGTTGAGGAGGAAAACCGTTTACATGAACGTAATGGTAGTCCAAGGACATTTAGATTATAATCTACTCCTTGGACGTGACTATATTTATAGCATGGGAGTCATTGTCTCCTCACTCTTTAGAGTAATGTGTTTTCCGCATGAAGGTCGAGTGGTCAAGCTCATAGACCAACTTTCATTCCCCGGCTCACACATATCTAATAGTCAAATTCCATCCCTAAATGGTCTTTTCACGGAAGGAATGTCTCATCAATCTCCAGTCCGTCCACCTGAAGAGCGCGAGTGATTCAGGAGGACATGACTAAAACCCAGGGGGCATGCACCCTGGCCTATTTCGGCAGGAAAACCTTGGGTATAGAGTAGGTTTCCGCGGAGGATATATGACTAGTTTGACACACCCATCCATTTAGAAAAATGGGATTAGACTAGAATAAGATTCCCTTGTCAAAGTTATGTGAGTGGAGGCGACCGCGCCAATCACCTTTGTCTATTTCGGTAGACATCGCCAAGAAAGCATTTTGTCTGCAAAGCGGATGGAGAGCTTTCATATGGTAACCTGGAAACTCTACTTCGCTATGCCTGGGGGCATGCAAACCTTTTTGCATGCGAGCGAAGAGCAACCATTTATTTTCGTAGTTTGTAGTTTCTCAACCCTTTAAACTCATAGAATTGGTCATTCCTAGCTTACATAATGAAAGGATCTGGAGCAAAGTTTCAAATGGTGCAAGCTCCCTAAAAATTGAACCTATCGATGAGACGTCCTTATTATACGACTGGCACGAGTAGTTTTTATGCGGAGTTCAAGCTCGTTAAAAATTAAACATAAGCAATGAGCAAATGTTCTCCCAAAGTTTAAGCTCATTAAAAAATGAACCGATTTCCGGTAAATAACCATTGTGAATGCATTATCATCAGCTCTTGAGCCCTGGTCGTGTTCTCATCATCACCTCCACTCTATTTTAGCCGATCATTCACCTCCATTTGATTGTTTACCCCTTTTGAGTAACAGCTGCGAAGAGAGATCCTGTTAGCCATCCTTGTGACACTGCCGTGATTGGAAAATTCCAAACCTTACCTGGAATCAGCTGCTACCTGAAATTATCACTTGTTCCTAAAAAAATGAGTCTCCTTTAAGCTCTTTTCACCTGACTCATAAAATATGAAAAGATTGCCGAGCGATTGGCCTCTCCAGCTCGTTAAATTGACCGGAAGTGCTATCCCTCCTCTAGATTTTAATCCTTTTGGACCTGAGGGATTATTACACAAAAAGATCGAGCGCTTGTTTTGTTCGGCTCATTAAAATTACCGAAAATTCATCCCTTTCATATTATTTTATACTTTTTCAGACTTAAGGGATTATATGACGAAAAAGGATTATTGGAGTTTCCTTTACGTCCCTTTCAGACTCTCTAAAATTGAAAAGGATCGAGTTATCTTTGCCATTAAACTCGTTAAAACCGAATAGCGACAAACATGTCCATACAGACAAGAAAGAGTTTCACTGTTGCTAGGCTTATTAAAACGTAGCGACGGGTTTTCCCGAAGGGCAAATTATAGAACAAGCATATGTTATCCTCCTCAAGCTTGAAAAAAATAAATGGGTGCTGGTCAGCAATGACTGGGGAAAAATTGGGAAGAAAACTTGAAGAAACTTTATTGGTAGCAAGTCGCTCTTGAACATGACACTTTCACTCCGCATCCAAGTCGGGTTGGGTTGTTTCGTTCACCGATCATATCACCATTGGTCCACCACACCATCCATATTTTTGGTTAACGCTACCAATCCATGTCAGTGTCGCCGATATGTTCAAGAGAAGTCGCTCAGAGAATTCACCTGTGTCTCATCCGCTGCAATACATTCACGCTCCATTCTTTCATGACCGCCACCCTGAACCCTGTATCATCAGATCGTTTTCACCTCCAAAATCATTTACTCCATTCAGTGTCGTAGATGTGGGATCCATTAAGGCCCTCCTACGACGGGTCACTTCTTTTCGACATCAGCTCATTATCTAAGAAGTTGACTTAGGAACAACCCTTTCAGTACTTTGAAGCTTGCATGCCTCAATGGCAAGTTTCTCACTTCCGGCGATAGGTTTACATCAATGGCCTTCGACCGAAAGATTTTGCGTGGTGTTCAACACCAAATCCTTTTTCACACCACGTGAATTATACTGTAGTACCTTGAGGGTCATCATCATTATCGGTGACTCCTCTCGCGCTTGTTAACAGCCTACATCATTGGCTGGTAATCAGGCGATGTCTTTCCATGTTCGACTCTAGAACATCTTTCACATGGATCGACTTGTACTCCGAGGGAAGATTAGATGAGTTTGAAGACCCCAGATCTAGTTTCATCCATCCAGGCTACGATATATTCAGGAAAATAAAGACATCAAATGTACATTGCTACTACACAGATGATCATCCGAATCAAAGGATGATGACTCTATCAGAATCATCAGCCTCCTGCACAGACGGTTGTCTGTCCTATGTCCATGAAAATGAATTTATAAAGTTTAGCATGGGAATGCCCACCTCAGGTAGATCATGAAAAATATTATGAAGATAATGTATTGTATTGTATCTTATTACAGGTCGCATTCCAGCTTGAAAAAACTTCGGATCCTCATGATAAAGAATTTCACCCGACATCAAAAGATTAATGACCTCATGCTTTAGGGGGCAACTATTATAGAAATTTTTGGGCACTACAACCCCAATCATATATGTCCATAAACCAAGGGCTCCTAAGTCCCTAAAAGTGTTGTTCCATACCCTAAAAGAACAAGGTCAGCTGATTACATCATCTCCCAGAAGTTCTCCACAGGAAACTGCTCAGAACTGGTCAAAACTGGACCATACAGGTTGCTCAGTGCTAAGGGTGTGATGCATCCCACCTGCCCAGTGTAAAGTGTGTGATGCATACTGAAAAACCCTTATGTAGGGTGCGATGGGTGAGAGTGGACAAATGGCAGAGACAGTTCGCGAGGTGGATGATCATAGAATCTTCCAGAAACTTCTCCTATGACACTTGCCTCTCTAAATTCACCTAGGGATGAGTAGGAGATCATCAATCTCCAAGTGGAATCAAGAACTATGAGAGAGAGGACACTAATCAAAATCCCAGAAGCTGACTCACCCCCCTGCAATCATCTATATATGGATCCCTCATCCTAGAGATCCAGAGGCTGGAATTTTGTATCTTGTAAGGTAGTGTTGTTGGTTTCTTGGTGGAATATCATAGTGTTTGGTGATCTAAGCTTTTCATGAGGTGAAAGAAGGGCTTTCATGCTGGAGGATGATGCTGGGTCAAAAAAATTGGTTGTAATCCTCTTTGCTATTCTTGATATTAATAAAGCTATTCAAGTTTTCCTCCACATTCTTGTATGTTTGATGATATATGCATTTTTGTGGTCAATATATATCTAGTCCTATATTGTTTATGATTGTATATCTCTATTCTTCGATAGTATTATGCTGCTTTGATTTCACAAGTGCTCTTTGAAGCTGGGTAGATGAAGGAGAAGCGGCAAGGATCTGTCACAAGGGAGAGGAACCGAGCAAGGAACCAAGCACAAGACTGAGGTTGGTGTCCTTCATTCCCCTCTTATCTACTTCTCATAAAGGAAAACGAAAGTGGTTTTTGTTTGTTTGTTTCTAAGATAGCTACCAGTCTTAGTGGGACTAGCAACTCCGAGTGGACACTAGATTTCCTGATAACATAGGGAAAAGGGTTTTTTGGTAGGGGGATGATTTTTGAAAGGTAATTACTAGGGAAATGTGTGAAAGCAAGGGGTAAGGGTCAAAATGAAGGGAAAAAAGGGATTTATAAGTGATGAAGGAATAATGGGGAAATTAGCAAATAAACATGTGGGGTATAGTGAAATGAGGGGAAATTAGTAAACAAGCTTGTGAATATGTTTTCATTCTCATAAATCCTCCTGCACATGAAACATAGGATTAAGCATGATAAATGTGCTTTTGACTCAGCAACCTTGTGCATTTGCAACCTTTCTTCTACCTACACTTTATTTATCCTAACATTTTTTCTTCATTATATTGGATGCATTTGAGCTTGCTGACCCTTTATTTCCTTTTCTTTCGACAAGAAAACTATGTAATTGTAACCTTATAACTTCCAATGGCTCAGATTAAACTGATGAGCTCATTTTTATTCTCTACCTAACTACTGATCTGCCAAGGTTAAACAGTTTGGCTAGATCTTTTATTCTCTATCTATCAACATGAAATTTAAAGCATGAATGAGTCAAGATTAAGCTATTTGACCATCATGGATTGTGGCATTTCTGACAAGATGCACACAACCATACTTTTCATAGTAAAGTAAAAAGTAATGGCACTTGAATTTGCACATTTTCATGATCTGCTTTATTTTTTTGGGGGGTTCATATTTTTCACTTTTTTTATCTTTTTCTTTCTTTTTTGTCCTTTGATTATTCTTTTAGGACATACCCTCTTTACATTTTTTTATTTTTTTAATATGGAAAACATTTTGCAGAAAGCAAATGTATGTACAATATTACAAGACTAACCATAGCCAATTCAAAATTATGAAACCTATTATTATAGGACCATAATGCTATCTTGTACAAGTTTTTCACATGAACCCTTATCTTCATCACATGTCCCATGGCTATGTGTCTCAGGAATTCCTTTCCTTTGCTAAAGATCACATCATAACCACAGTCTTCCAAAAATGCAACAAAGATGAGATTTTTCTTTAGGCTTGAAATGAACATGACATCCTTGAGCTTGAGGGGAGAGCCCGACTCCCTCTGAAAGGTGACTGTACTAATCCTGGTTGCGCTATACCGTCCATCGACCCCCATTTCGATGTGCATTTGCAAATATTTTTCTTCTAGGTCACTGAAAAAGTCTCTATTCCTCGTCATTTGGAACCATGCACATGAATTTAGGTACCGCATGCTCCCTATCATTGTGATGGCCATGCATGCAATGAGGATAAATCCAGGCTTGAATTATGAAGCTGAACATTCACCTTCTGCTCCTCTTGAGGTCTTCTTGATTTTCTTCTTGTGTGGACATTTCATGGCATAGTTCCTAAATTCATGACAATGGAATCATTTAATTTTTGACAAATCCTTCTTCTTTCCCCCTTGACTGGATTCTAGTTTGGATTGGGTTTTCTTCCCCTTTCCCTTCTTTGCCTTTCTAGCCAAAGTAAAATTTTCTTCATCCTCGCCCTTGGATGAAGTCCCATCTCTAGTATTCTTCCTTATTTCCTCCTATACCAAATCAGACCATAAGTGCTTACAACTCAGTAGTTTCTCCCTTCCATTCACTTAATATTGGTAGCTATGCCAGCTCTTGGGAAGGCCCATAAGGTCTAGGGTCACCAATTCTTCTTCAGGGACATTAACGCCGACCCGACCAAGTTCATTACAACACTTTGTAAACTTCCTCAATACTGCGAAATTGTATCATTCTTCTGCATCTTGATACTTCGAATTTTATCCTTGAGTGCCAACTTCTTGTGATCACTACTATTCTTGAACAATTCTTTCAGTGCTTTCCTCATTGCAAACAAAGTTTATTTTCCACATAGATTCGAGACAATATGATCCCGTATTCCCTGCAATATTATTCTCCTCGCCTTGGCTACATCTTTCTTCCACTGAGCAAGGTTTTGGGCATCAAATGCTTGAGGTTTTGCAACATCTAACTTGATGTATTCTCATTATAAGAAAAAATTTAAGTAATAATCACATGAAGTAAAATTTGTCGACGTGTTTCGAACCAAAGAGTGTGGTTCATCGTCAGGACAAGATGAAGAATATGATCAAGGCAGCATGTTAAATAAACGGAAAGATCCTTCCAATGGCTATAAAGAAAAGACTAAAAAAATGGCTACTAAGGACTTTATCAAAAAATAAGGAAATTATATATATATTTCCTTGTTTTTAACATTAAAAATTAAGTTTCTCATTATTCTTAGTCCAGTCAAAAGTTAGTTTGTAATCTACGATCTTATTTTGTATTTTTATATATATTTAATTATTTAAATTATAATTTAGTTTGTAATCTAGGAGCTTAGTTTATATTTTGACAATACATATTTAATTATTTAAATTATAATTAAAAGATTAAATTTCTTAGTTTAGTAAAAAATAATTTCTAATTTATGGTAAAATAATATTAATATTTATTGATATTCATTTGACTTTATTATTTAAATAATATTTTGATTTTTTTTCCCTTATTTTTTTATCAAGTCCTTAGTAGTTGTTTTTTTAGTTGTTTCTTTATAGTCGTTGGAAGGATCTTTCCATCTATTTAACCTACTGCCTTGATCTGATTCTTCATCTGGTCCTAACAATGAACCACACTGGTTGGTTCGAAATGCATCGACAAATTTTACTTGATGTGATTATTACCGAAAATTTTCCTTATAATGCAAATATGGATCAAACAAGCCTAAATTCAATAGTTAATGTATTCTAGCAACCCATTGTCATTCAATATTGCCTCCATGTGGTCCTTCCATGCAACAAAATTAGAGGTGCCTTCCAAGACATCCTCTAGCCTTAGTCCATTGAAGGCCATCTTCTCAGCTCTAAAGAAATAATGCTACATTGATCTTCAAATTCGAACCTCTAAGAAACAAATTCGAATTTCCCGCTCTAATGTGAATCCAACTCTGATACCATGTAGAAATTAGGTTGTATATTTGCAACTTCTCATGATTTTTTAATCAAAATCATAAGACACAAACCTACTTTACTGCTCTACGAACTTTAATTCACAATTTGGAACAAAAGTTTGAGACATGCAATAAGAAATCACACGCATGCAAATAATAATTTTTCCTAGGGAAAGAAATCTTCTAAAAATCCCAATGCCTGTTGTTGGGTTGTGTTATATTCTTTCCATGTAGTTAACAAGGGGTTTGAAGGGCACCCGTAACCCCACTTTATGGGGTCCGAGGCAGCACCCCGGAAAATTTTGGTTTTGGACCCTATGTTAGGTTGGGCGGACCCACCTATGGTTTTCTGCATGATTTTTGTACATGTTTTTTGGAAACGATGGTTTTTCGGTCCATGGTATTGGACGCGATGGTTTTCAGTCCATGGTATTGGACGCGATGGTTTTTCGGTCCATGGTATTGGACGCGATGTTTTTCGGTCGATGGTATTGGATGCTTCGGCATGTATAAATATGTATTGTAACATTGAAAGAAATATAATGAAAAATCAAGCTGGTAGTCCCGGTTTTGGGATCCAAGGGAAAATCTCTGTGTATATGTGTTTTATATGTTATGCTCTCGCATTGTTTATTTTTTGTGTTTTAGAATTCGTATGCAGGTAATTTTTGTACAAGGTTAAAACCTACATTTGGTATCAGAGTAGTTTTGGCTTCAAGGGGACACCTTTGTTGCTGAGGGGTTTTTCTCGAGCCTGTGGTAGACCCTGTTCAGTGGGAGATCTACGAGATCGATTCTGGTGGTGAAAGAAGATGGCAAGTAGTGGAAAGATAGAGATCGATAAATTTAATGGTCAAAGTTTTGAGTTGTGGAAACTCAAGATGAAGGATCTATTGGTGGATAAAGATCAGTGGATCATGGTAGATCCGGGTACTAAACCAACGGGAGTGTCCAATGAAGAATGGAAGAAGTTGGATCGAAAGGAAAAGAGCACAATATGATTGTGTGTCTCAGATTCAATATTGTTGAATGTATCAGGGGAAGCTACGGTGAAGGCTTTGTGGGACAAGTTAGGGACTTTGTACCAATCTAAGTCTCTGGTGAATAAACTGTTCCTGCGGAAAAAGCTATATAACCTGAGGATGAAGGATGGAGACTTGGTGACAGAGCATCTGAACACATTTAATACTATGGTAAGTCAGTTAGCATCTGTTGATATTAAAATTTCAGATGAAGATAAGTGCATCAGTTTGTTGTGTTCTCTACTAGATTCGTGGGATAGTCTGGTTATTGCAATAGGTAGCAATGCAACTGCCTTGCAGTTTGATGAAATAGTCTCGTCTTTTCTGACGGAGGAGATGAGACAGAAAAATATGGAGAGCCAGAATAGTGATGCCTTGTCTGTACAAGGACGGTGCCAAAACAGAAACAAAAATAAGTCATCGAGTGGGAGATCTAAATCTAGAGGGAGATCTAAATCTCTAGGAAAACCTGTAAAGGTGGTGTGTTGGAAATGTGGAAAGGAAGGCCACTTTAAAAGGGACTGTAAATCTAAAGTTCCTGACAAAGGAAAGGGATCTGATGAGGCTCCTTCTGCAGAGGCGAAAACCACCTCAGATGAAGGTGGGGATGTGTACTTGGCTTCTTCAAGTACACATGTAGATCATGAGGCATGGTTGATTGACTCAGGTGCATCCTTTCACTTCACTCCCCATAGAGAGTGGTTCTGCGAGTAAGAGAAATATGGTGGTGGTGATTTCTTCTTGGGGGATGACAAGAAGGCTAGAATCATTGGTCATGGAAAAGTAAATTTGAAGTTGCAAGGTGAAAGGGTTAGAACACTTCCGAGTGTTCTACATATTCCTGCATTGGCCAAAAATCTAATTTCCGTAAGCAAGCTGGATGATGCGGGTGTAAAAATAGTGTTCGAGAAGGATACCTGCAAGATGGTTCGGGGAGCACTGGTATTGATGTGGGGAGTTCGGATTGGAACTCTGTACAAGCTGCAAGGTAGCACTGTTATTGATAGGTGCAATAGTTCTATGGTTCCTGAAAGTGGAGCAGAAAATCTAGTGGTCTCTAGAGAGAATACCATGCTGTGGCATCAAAGGCTTGGACATATTGGAGAGAAGGGCCTTAGAATACTTCATGGTAAAGGTATGGTAGAAGGTATGAGTAATAACTCTTTGGATTTTGATTTCTATGAAAATTGTGTATATGGGAATTAGAATCGGGTGAGTTTCCCCTCTGGTGGTAAGAGGGTGAAACAGATATTAGAACTTGTGCATAGTGATGTGTTTGGACCTGTGAAGGTTCCATCACTGGTTAAGTCTATGTACTATGTATCATTTATAGATGACTTCTCAAGGAATACATGGATATATTTCCTTAAGAAGAAATCTGAAGTCTTTGACAGGTTTAAAGAATTTAAGGCTGTGGTGGAAAACCAGACAGAGAAGAAGATAAAGGTGCTGAGGACAGATAATGGTGGAGAGTTTTGCAGTAAGGAATTTGAAGAATTCTATAAGAAGTGTGGTATATCACAGCAGAAGACTACTCCATAAACACATCAGCAAAATGGAGTTGTGGAAAGAATGAACAAGACATTGATGGAAAGGGCAAGAAGCATGCTCAGTGGTACCAGGTTAGGACAGGAATTCTGGGCAAAGGCAGTGGATACTGCATGTTACCTGGTCAACAGGTCACCTTCATCAGTGTTGGAGGATAAGACTCCACAAGAGGTATGGACTGGTAAGAAACCCTCTCTTTCACATCTAAGGGTATTTGGATGTGATGCATATGTACATGTTCCAAAGGAGAAAAGAACCAAGTTGGATAGTAAATCTGAAAAGTGCATCTTTATTGGGTATAAGGATGGTTTAAAGGGTTATAAGCCTTGGAACCTAGTAACAAGGAAGGTTGTGTATAGCAGAGATGTGGTGTTCAAAGAGATGAAAGATGTTATTAAACATGAAGTCCAACAAAAGGAACCTGAGAAGATAGAGTTTGAGCTAAAGGAGGAAGAATCAAACTCTACAGTAGAGGAGGAATCAGAAGATGAAGAGCCACAAAATCCGGCTGTGAGAAGATCAGTTTGAGAAAGAAGGCAGCTAGAAAGGTATAGTCCATCCGCTTTCTATTCAAATTTTTCTTTTTCTGTTACTGATGATGATCCCAGAACTGTGAAGGAAGCAGTGGATTCAGAGGATGGAAAACTCTGGAAAGAGGCCATGGTTCATGAAATGGCATCTTTACACAAAAATGAGGCTTGGGATCTGGTGGAGTTGCCGGCTGGAAGGAAACCCATCAGCAGCAAATGGGTGTTCAAAAAGAAGACAAATGCAGAAGGAAAAGTGGAGAAATACAAAGCTCGGTTGGTAGCAAAAGGTTATTCCCAGGTGCCAGGAACTGATTTTGGCGATATTTTTTCTCCTGTTGCCAAGGTAACTTCTATTAGATTACTTTTATCTGTTGCTGCTTCTTTTGATTTTGAAGTAGAACAGATGGATGTAAAGACAACATTTCTTCACGGGGATCTAGAAGAGGAAATCTACATGAAGAAACCTGAAGGCTTTGCGGTGAAGGGTAAGAAAGAACTGGTATGCAAGTTAAAGAAGTCTTTGTATGGGTTAAAACAGTCACCAAGGATGTGGTATCAGAAATTTGATACATTTATACGGGGCCTTGGCTTCACCAAAAGAAAAGCAGATCACTGTGTCTATTTTAAATTAATTGGTGACCGTGTTATTTATCTGGTCTTGTATGTGGATGATATGTTGCTGGTTGGAAATGACAAAGAAATTATCCAGGATTTGAAGACCCAATTGTCCTCCAAATTCGACATGAAAGATCTTGGTGCTGCAAACTATATTTTGGGCATTGAAATTAAAAGAGATCGGGCAAAGAGGAAGCTCTGGTTAAACTAGAGGAAGTATGTTGAGATAATATTGCAGAGGTTTAATATGCAGTATAGTAAACTGGTGAAGGTTCCTATTCCTGTAGGTGTGAGGTTATCTGCTGAACAATGTCCCAAGACACAAGAAGAGGAAGAGGACATGTCCCATGTTCCATATGGAAGTGTAGTCGGTAGCCTGATGTGTGCAATGTTCTGTACTAGACTAGACATTGCACATGTAGTGGGAGTATTGAGCAGGTTTATGTCAAAACCAGGAAAGGAGCATTGGACATCAGTGAAGCGGGTTTTCAGGTATTTGCGTGGCACTAGTGATTATGGTCTGTGCTACCAAGGAAGACCAGGATTGGACAGAGTGTTGGATATTCGTGGCTTTGTTGATGCAGACTCGGCTGGAGATCTGGATAAGAGAAGATCTACAAGTGGGTATGTGTTTAACCTATTTGGAGGTGCAATTAGTTGGTTGAGTAAGAAACAATCTGTAGTGGCACTATCAACTACAAAGACAAAATACATGGCAGCCACTCATGCAAGCAAGGAAGCAGTTTGGTTGCAGAGATTGTGTTCAAGTATGGGGTTAGTACAGGAAGCTATAAGGATAGACTGTGACAGCCAAAGTGCAATTTTCTTGGCAAAGAACCCTGCATATCATTCAAAGACAAAGCACATTGATGTTCAGTATCACTTTGTGAGGGATACGATAGAAGACAAAAAGGTGTTGTTGGTAAAGGTGGACACTTTGAAGAATACTGCAGATGCATTGACAAAATCTGTGAGCTCTGAGAAGTTCTCTTGGTGTAGAGAGACAACGGCCATTTCAAGGCTGGGAAAATGACTAAGCTCTCTTGTGGCCCCTTGTGGAAAGAAAACAACAAGTGGGAGAATGTTGGGTTGTATTGTATTCTTTCCACGTAGTTAACAGGGCGTTTGAAGGGCACCCGTAACCCTATGTTAGGTTGGGCGGACCCACCTATGGTTTTCTGCATGATTTTTGTACATGTTTTCTGGATGCGATGGTTTTTCGGTCCATGGTATTGGATGCAATGGTTTTCAGTCCATGGTATTGGACACGATGGTTTTTCGGTCCATGGTATTGGACGCGATGGTTTCAGTCCATGGTATTGGATGCTTCGACATGTATAAATATGTATTGTAACATTGAAAGGAACATAATGAAAAATCAAGCTAGTAGTCCCGGTTTTGGGATCCAGGGGAAAATCTCTGTGTATATGTGTTTTATGTGTTATTCTCTCGCATTGTTTATTTTCTGTGTTTTAGAATTCGTATGCAGGTAATTTCTGTACAGGGTTAAAATCTACACCTGCTTGCATTAATCTAATGAATATAGATCAACTGAGCACAACCTGCAAGTACATAACCAATCTCTCTGCTCACTAAAGGCCTTTGACCTATAATTAATCAAATTTTGCCTCGGCTTGAGATCCTATTTCCTTGCATTTTTCCTTGAAAATTAACCCCTATTATTTAGGAAATTCCTCTAATTGAATTGCATAATTCCTTAGGTTGATTATCTGAAGACATACAACACCTGTACACTCAAGGCTAGTCTACAACTGATGTTACACTGCCTTGGAATCTCCATCTCAACTGGGTAATTTGAATTATCTACATGCACTAGCTCTTTTGGGTTGATTAATCAGTTAACTGGATGATCACTAAGTTTGACTGAAGTCCCACTACTTAAATGACCTTCCACTAGTTCCTCCAAAAGTTGGAACTAGTTTAACTGAAAACAACCTGAGATAATTGACCTTGATTGCTACAAATTAACAATCACACATGCAGAACTGAACTCTGACTCCTCCAACTCAAATTTATTGAGTAAAATGGCTAACACAATCCATGTCATGCAAGTTAACATCATCCAAGTTGTTTGTTGATGTGGAAATTTGAATTTTCTCAATTTAATCAAGGCAAAATCAAATTAAGAATTTATTGCTACATTTTTCAACACTTTGGAGCTAAAATCTCTTCCTTTGGTGGGATCTGAAGCTCCATCTCAAGAAATCATGCATGGATTTATCCTCATCAAATTTTTCATCCCTTCACACAACTGTCATTCTGAGGGATGGAAAGTACACACGGTAGTTGTGGGGAGTTCCTGTGTAACCCTCAAATACCCCCAATTCTGCTATTGGCTCTAGCTTCTTCCTTGATTCTTTGGAGACATGGTAGTAAACAGAGGCTCCAAAAATATTGAAGTGTGACACATCCAGATTCCTCCTTGAGAAATCATCCTCCGGTGTAATCATGCCAAGAATTTGATGAGGACTCTGGTTCTGCAAATAGACTATTGTGTTGCACTGTCAACTTTCGTCAAATGCTTGTTTTTGCACAAAACTTTTTAAATTTATTTGACACGTACTCACCTCTATTATCACTCCTAACAGCCTTAACCTTCTTGTCAATTTCTTTCTCAATGATCCATAAACTTCCATGTATATTCCACTAGACAGTTCGTCACAACAGATCTTACAATATTATATTAAAAATCCAAAATTCTACACTATTACAGTTTTATTTAATTTCTAGATCTGTAGCTTTTATTGTAATTAGTGCATGCATGTGAATAGAAATTATGAAAAAAAGTAGAGAACGACAAAATTAGCTCACACACACACATATAAGACACAAAATATGATATGGGAAACCCTTTCGAGAGAAAACCCAAATAGAAGATGAGATCGCTTTTCTCTCTTTCTATGTCTCGAAAATATGGTTGTGGGTACAAAGAAGTAAGGCATGTGGCCCATGGGATGATACAATGCACAGATCCTCTCTGTGTGATCTACCTCCTATCTCTCCTAGCTATCTTTTCTCAAATATGGAACAAATTGTTCTCGAAAGAATGGAATGTCTCTTCCCCCTAGAGGCCCAGTTATAACATAGTCCAATAGCCTATTAGTGGTTAATTTTGACTACTTCAACTCTTAACTAGACTTAGAATATAGACTCTTGTAGAGTCTTTTACATAATAATGATCCAGGAACCTTTTGCTTATAGATGTATTAAAGAATCACATGTAGAAATTGCAGCTTAACCATAGAAATCTAATGTGCACATGAGAGAAGAAGAAGAAACACATAAAGCATGAGAAGAAGACAACAAGACTTGATAACGGAGTTCGTCCAACTTGGATTACATCTCTGGGCCCTACTCGATCAATGGGGAGGCCTTCATTCATTAAATGGCATGAAAAAGGAGAATACAATCATCAGTTACATAAAAAGAGTCTTATACCTCCATTCTGGAAAATGGCTGAGAAATGGAGAACTCAGATGGAGAAATGGATAGCACCACTGCATCCGTGGCATCGAGAGGGGTTGAAAACATATAAGATTTGTCCAATTTAGACAAAATGCACTTTTGCCCCTCCTGCACTGCTTTTGCCTCGAACTACGTGCCAAAAATCCTGCCCCCCCTGGTACTTTTTTTCCTTCATTGGGCTTTATAATCATTGCTTTTTTTCAATGCCACTGAAATCAGGGGTCTATCTGATTATAATAGAATGTTGTTCTAACAGAGGATCAATCGGACGTGATGAATCTGACCTTTCTTAACAACAAACCCTGAAACAACCTTTTTTCATTTAAAACACAAATACACATGGAAACATTGAAAAAACGAAAACCCTGGACTTCAAAATATATGAAATTGAGCTTATAAACCCATCGGGTCTGGTCCCCATATCGCAATCGCATATTGATTGTTCATTGGTCCTTGTCACAGGGATCTGTCGATCGTCGATCGTCGATTGCCGATATTGTCGATCGTCGATATCGGCATATCGCCATTGGCCCTAGCGCATCAGCATATCACATTGTTACAGCACAGTGATCCAAGTCTTATACCTTTGGTTGTGCCAACCCGATCCGATGATCTGATTGCTCCATCGCCGAAATCGTCATCGCCTGCCTTAAGTCGCCGATATCACCCATCGCTTACCCTTGATTGCGATTAATCAGAGATCGCTGATTGAGGGTTCCTCCTGCCAACCTTTAATCCGCCCTTTTGACTCCTCTTATTGCGATTTGTCCTATAAGGCTTAAAACCCATTTTTTAGAGAAAATTCCTCCTTTTTCAAAGGAGCAAAGGCAGAGTCTTTTGGCGATAACTTCATCATCCAGACTTGGATTGGACTGTCATTCACACCGTTAGAATTAGGGTGATGAGCACTTTGATCTAATGTCAAGATACTTGCCTTTCTGCCACTTTAAATTTTGAGATTTTTCATGCCACTGTGTTTGAAGATCCACCTGGATCAATCCTCCCCATTGAGGAGCTTTTGGACTACCAAAAGCTTTATTAGTCAATTGGCAAGTGAGGGAATTGTTCCCTCACTCTTTCCTTCTCCAGCCATTTTTCCTTGCTGGGGTGCATCCCCTTGAAACCAACTCGAAGGTATTCCACATCTCCTCATCGTGAAGTCTTGGTTCTTCTATCAAGGATGATGTCTTCAGGTAACTCATTGAGATACTCTGGTGCAAAATCATCAACTGTAGGAACTATGCCCACCTCCTCGGTATCCATAATCAATGGTTTCTCATACAGCTTTAAGTTCTCCATATTCACTACTCAGTGCATCTGCATATATATTGGCAAATCGAGACGAAAGGCATTCTTTCCAATCTTCTCCAAAATGGTGAATGGGCCATACCAGATTGGTTGCAACTTATTCCCTTCTCCCTTCATCTTGTCCTTGCTGATATGGAACCACACTTTGTCGCCCACTTAAAATTGATGGTCGACTCGGTGTTTGTCATGTCGAGCCTTGTAACGGGCTTGACTTTTCTCCAACTGCTCTTGTATTGCTTGGTGAATCAACTGGATCTGCTGAATGAACTGCTGCACTTTGTCCCTGTCATTACGTCCACTCTAGTCATCTTCCCTTCCAAAGACCATATCAAAAGGGTCCTTTGGTAGGTAACCAAAACATGTCTCAAATGGTGAATGTTGCGTAGATGAGTGCACTGCTCGGTTGTAGGAACGCTGCACAAATGGGAGACGCTGATCCCACAACTTAGGATGTTTCCCACAATAGCCTCGTAACAAGTGTACCACAGTGTGGCTGACAACCTCTGTCTATCCATTAGTCTATGGATGAAATGTCATGCTTATTTTCAACTTGGTGTCCATCATCTTCCACAAGCTGGTCCAAAACTCTGAGAAAGCGAGAGTCCTGCTCTGACACAATCGATGTGGGCAGCCCAAAATGGACCCAAACATGCTAAAAGAAAAGATAAGCAGTCTGCGCTGCAGTGATCTGCTTTTTACAAGGCATTAAAATACACATCTTACTAAAACGGTCAACGACGACATACAAATAGTTGTGACTTTTTCTAGACAAAGGCAAACCTCCTACAAAGTCCATCGACACACTTTCCCATGGACGACTTAGAATAGGGAGTGGTGTGTAGAGCCCGAGTTTTCTATTAGAGGGCTTTGAAACATAACATATCACACAACCCTTTACATAACGAGTCACAATGTTCTTCATATGAGGCCAAAAACAAAATCTTTGTACATGACATAAAGTCTTTTTGACACCAAAGTGTCCAGACACAAGAGAGGTGTGGGCCCCTCGAATTACATGTATTCGTTCCCCTGTGGGAATGCACAATTTTCCAAGGTGATACAACAGTTTCCCCTGCAAGTGATAGTTGTCCACGTGTGAACCATGGGTTAGTTTTGCATAAATTTCCTTAAAGTCATCATCGTTAGCATATTGTTCAGCATAACTCTCAAAAGATAATGAAGCATTATGAAAAATAATAGAAGTAGAAATAGGAGGTCGAGATAGCATATCGGCCACTTTAATGCTAGTTCCCTTCTTATACTTTATTACTAGATGAAACTGTTAAAGAAAACCCATCCACCTGAAATGACGAGATTGTTGCAACTTGGTTTGTGACTAAAGGTGCTACAAGCGCTGATGATCTGTATGGATGATGGTCTCCTTGCCAATCGGGTAGTGTTTCCACTTTTTCACACTCTACACCAAGGCATAAATATCCTTGTCATAAGTGGGATAGTTTATCACAGCCTGAGAAAACTTCTCTGAATGGTAACATATCGACTTCTTTTACTGCATCAGTACAGCTCCCATGGCATAACCATTGGCATTTGTTTCGATCTCAAATGGCTATTGGAGATCTGGTAAGGCTAAGACTGGCACAGTGCTGATCTTTTCCTTCAATGTTTCGAAGGACTTCTGTTGTCTTCCTCCCCATTGGAAGACCTGTTTCACACTTGTCAATGTGTGCAAAGGTGCTGTAATAACAGAGAAATTGGCAATAAATCTCCTCCAATACTGGACTGCACCTAAAAAGTTGTAGACCTCGGCTACACTAATAGGCTTAGGCCAATTTACATTTGCTTCAACTTTAGAGGGATTAATTTTTAACTGCCCATGACCAAAAATATGACCTAGGTAACCCAAAGAGGTTTTCCCAAACTCACACTTTGACAACTTTACATAGAGTTTTTCTTTTTTCAATACATCAAGCACTTTCTTCACATGACACACATGTTCATTCCAAATTTTACTAAAGACAAGTATATCATCTACATATACAAGAAAAAATTCATCAATGAAAGGCCAAAAGAGATCATTCATGACCCTCATGAAAGTGGCTGGAGCGTTGCAAAGTCTGAATGGCATCACTATCCATTCAAACAGCCCCTGTTTGGTCTTGAAGGTGGTTTTCCACACAACCTGCTCTGCAGTTCGGACCTAGTGATAACCACTACACAAATCCAATTTGGTGAAATAAATAGCATTCTTTAACTGATCTAATAAGTCATCAATGCGTGGAAGAGGGTAGCGATTTTTCACGTGATTTTGTTTAGTGCATAGTAATCCACACACATCCTCCATGTGCCGTCTTTCTTTAGCACTAAGATAATCGGTGAACCACACGAAGAATTTATCGGCCTGATGACCCCTTGGTCCAACAATTCTTGCACCTGTTTTTTGATTTCCTCCATCTCAATGGTTGACATCTTGTACATGCCAATATTTGGTAAAGGAGCATCATGCTGCAAATGAATCTCATCTTGGATTTCCCTCTTCGGAGGTAATCCCTTTGGTTCCTCAAACATATCATCATAGTTAGAAATTAATTCACATAATTCCTATTTATGTTCTTGATCACAACCCTAGAAAGCATCAGCTACTTCTGCATCTTTTCCCCTTACAACCATAAGCATGCAACCCTTATTGGAATTCACCAGCCTTTTCATTTGTCCTGCACTTACAAGGCTGGCATTGATTTTAGTTTGATGGGCCCTTACTATATATTCTACCCCATCTTTTGTGATCTGGTATTTGTTTTCATGACAAAAGAAGATTTCCTTTCTATCATATAAATATGGACTCCCTAACACCATGCCACAGATATCCAATGGGATCACATCAAGTTCTACTTCATCCACTAGCTTAGAAGCGATCACAAATTTTACTTTACATTGCTTAGTTACATTCAGTTTTTCTTTATCATGTATCCATCCAAGCGGGTAAGGTTTCGGATGTGGTTTTGTTTCTAAGCCGAGTTTCTTTACCAAGGATTTTGCAATTAAGTTTTCTTGGGATCCAGTATCAAACAGAGTTTCTACTTTAGTATGATTTACAACAACTCTGATATGAAATAGCTCAATTCTCTTTCGATCATTAGGAAGGGACTCATTTATAGAACTAGTGCCTTCATGCGATTCAGAATTAACATGAGGTGTAAGAGTACCTTTTGTTCCTGCTGCTGTGATCAATGCTTCATCTCTGGAATCAGATCCAAGGTCTTGCTGCACAGTTGCCACTATCTTTTGCTTGCCTTTTCCTCCATACTTCTTTGGTCTCTTTTCTGGGTGCATTTTCCAACAGTGATCATCATTGTGACCTTCCTTTTTGCAGTGATTGCAATAAGGCCATTCTCCTTCTTCTTTCTTGGCTGATGTCATCTTCTTCTCCTTTCCTTTCCATTTCACTTTAGATTTTCCATTGGGAGGTTTGAACAGTGGTTTTCTGGAATGATCATCTCTTTCATTTTTTCCCCTGTTCTCAATATGAATTGCCTTCACACTGGCTAAGTCAATAGTAGTTGGTTCAAACAATAATAATGAATGCCTAATGTAACTATGTAATGAGCCAATGTACTTAGTTACTACTTCAGGTGTCTCAAGTGCAATACCCAAATTAAGTGCTTGCTTTCTAAACTCCTCTATAAAACTATGAACATGTTGACCTTTTACTTGCCTTAAATACTGCCAATTCATTAATGATTTTTTCTTGTAACCCAAGGGATAAAACTGTTCCTTTAACGCATAAATAAAATCAGGCCATGAGGAAAAGAGGTTACCCACATTCTTACTGCTCTGCAATTTGCTGTCCCACCAAATGAGAGCGGTGCTGCTCACCTGTAGAGAGGCCAGCTGAATCTTTGCCTCATCCTCCACAATCTACTGAATCCTGCAGTAGATCTCAATCTGCCTAATCCAATTATTAAGCTTCTCTACGTTACTTTCACCATTAAACATGGGAAGACCAAATTTCACATCTAATTTAAAGAAAGGTTTCTTAGATACATCCCTGGGATTTCTATGATCATGGTGGTGAGAGGAAGAAGAACTTTCACTCGTTGAAGGAGAAGGAGGGGGTTCTTCTCCACCATTTCCATGCACTGAACCTTGTTCTTATGGATTTCTCTCTTTTGCTCTCTATAGCCTTGAAAGCAATTGACTGACATTCTCTGCCATTGAATAAAAGGTCTGGCGGAAATTGTGCTCCTCTTCAAGACGAGCTTCATCTTCTGCCATGTTTCTCCTTCGATGTGCATGCCCCACTTCGGGATCGAAAGGCTCTAGTTCCCCTTCACCTCTTCGGAGCCTATTTCTTGTTAGCATACAAACATGCAATTCACATCTAAAAAGACCTGCTCTGATACCACTTGATCCAGGAATCTTTTGCTTATAGATGTATTAAAGAATCACATGTAGAAATTGCAGCTTAACCATAGAAATCTAATGTGCACATGGGAGAAGAAGAAGAAACACATAAGGCATGAGACGAAGACAAAAATACTTGATAACAGAGTTCTTCCAACTTGGACTACGTCTCTAGGCCCTGCTCGATCAATGGGGAGGCCTTCATTCATTAAATGGCATGAGAAAGGAGAATATAATCATCAGTTACATAAAAGGAGTCTTATACCTCCATTCTAGAAAATGGCTGAGAAATGGAGAACTCATATGGAGAAATGGATAGCACCACTGCGTCCGTGGCATTGAGAGGGGCTGAAAACATTTAAGGTTTGTCCAATTCAGACAAAATGCACTTTCACCCCTCCTGCACTACTTCTACCTCGAACTACGTGCCAAAAACCCTCTCCCCCTATACTTTTTTCCTTCATTGGGCTTTATAATTGTTGTTTTGTTACAATGCCACTGAAATCAGGGGTCTCTTTGATTATAATAGAATGTTGTTCTAATGGAGGATCAGTCGGACGCGATGAATCTGACCTTTCTTAACAACAAACCCCGAAACAACCTTTTTTTGTTAAAACAAAAATACACACGGAAAAATTGAAAAATCGAAAACCCTGGACTTCAAAATATATGAAATCGGGCTTATAAACCCATCAGTTCCGGTCCCCATATCGCAATCGCATATCGCTTGTTCACTGGTCCTTGTCGTGGGGATCCGCCGATCGCCAATATCGCTGATATCAGTGTATCGCTGCTAGCCCTATTGCATCGGCATATCACATCGCTACGGCCCAGGGGTCCAGGTCTTATACCTTGGGTTGTGCCGACCCGATCCACCAATCTGATCGCTCCATCGCCAAAATCGTCGTCGCCTGCCTTAAGTCACCGATATCGCCCATCACTTGCCCCCGATTGCGATTAATCGGAGATCGCTGATCGGGGGTTCCTCCCGCTGGCCTTTAATCCGCCCTTTTGACTCCTCCGATTGCGATTTGTCCTATAAGGCTTAAAACCCATTTTTTAGAGAAAATGCCTCCTTTTTCAAAGGAACAAAGGTAGAGTCTTTTGGCGATAACTTCATCATCCGGACTCGGATTGGAGTGTCGTTCGCACCATTGGAATCAAGGCGACAAGCACTTCGATCTAATGTCAAGATACTTGCCTTTCTGCCACTTTAAATTTTGAGATTTTCCATGCCACTGTGTATGAAGATCCACCTGGATCAAATAACCACATTGCTATCCATTTTCCATGAATAATGGGGGATAACATGACATCCTCTCGAAGTATACGTGTGAAAATAGGAAGGTCAACTTCTGAGTGGCGTAACTTTTGCATACAGATTCTGATTGACGTGCTTCTTGCACCATTGGAAATATATTTGTGTGTAGAATAACATTATAGGGTCTTGAACTAAATCAACAATTTTTAACCTCCAAAAAAAGTCATTTGATGCCTCAAAATGCTTCTGCAAGGTTTCAGACACTATTTCGCCAAACTGGGTCCCACCAGTGAAAATGGTCCCATGAGATGATCCCTCCTCTTTTTCCACTCCAAATGCATCAAGATGGATGAAAAAAATATAGCAATGCAATCTAAATCACTCAACGAGTGCCTTGAATTCTACAAATTTGGAGAATGTCTCATCTTTCTTTTGCATGAAGAAGATCTAACACTTTGGTGAGAAGTCACCAATAAAATTGACAAAATATTTGTGCCTGGGAGTGGAGGCTATCGATAAAGGTCCACAGACATTAGAGTGGATCCTTTCAAGGACTACATGTGCTTTGTTCTCCCAATCATGGAATGTGGATTTTGTGTACTTCCTTAAAGTACATCCTTTCCATACATCTTGCTGCTCAAGTGGTCCTTTTGGGAGGCATGTGGTTATCTACTGCATGATATTCAGGGTACCATGATTTGGTGCTAAATTTCACCGACATCACCTTCTCCGTCTTTGTGCTTAATGCATCATAATCTTCCACATATAGCTTATACATGTTCTTAACACGAACCCCAATCTACTTCACTTGTCCTATGGTTTTGTGTCTCATGAATGCCTTTCCTTTGTTGAAAATCCAATCATAACCACAGTCTTCTAAAACTGCAACAAAGAAAAGATTTCCTTTAGGCTTGGAAAGAACATTACATACTTGAGCCTGAGGGGGGAACTCGACTCCCTATGAAAGGTTATTGTACCAATCCTAGTCGCATTGTACCTTCCCTCATCCCCCATCTTGATGTGCATCTGCAAATATTTTTCTTCCAAGTCATTAAAAGAATTTCTACACCCTGTCATGTGGAGAGATGCACCTGAGTCCAAGTACCACACGCTCCCCATCACTGTGCAGGTCATGCATGTGATAAGGGTAACATCAAGCCCGAACTATGAAACCAAGGTTTCACCTACTGCTTCTCCTAAGGTCTTCTTGCTTTACTTTTTGTGTGGACAATTCGTTGCATAGTACCCGAATTCATGACAATGGAAGCATTTAATTTTGGAAAAATCTTTCTTCTTGCCCCCTTGACTAGATTCTAGTTTGGATTAAGATTTCTTCCCTTTTCCCTTCTTTTTCTTTCTAGCCAAAGCAAACTTTTCTTCATCCTCACCTTTCGATGAAGTCCCATACTTGGTATTTCGCCTTATTTCCACTTGTACCAAATAGGACCATAAGCATTCCCAATTCAACAGTTTCTCGGGCTTCCATTCATTGAACCTTGATAGCTATGCGAGCTCTTGGGAAGGCCCAAAAGGCTTACCATGTCTTCTCGTGGAGAGTAACACCGACCCCGCCAAGTTCATCACGACACTTTGTAAACTTGCTCAGATACTGCGAAATATGCCATTCTTCTACATCTTGATACTTCGAAGTTTAGCCTTAAGTGACAACTTCATGTGTTCACTATTATTCTTGAACAATTCTATCAGTGCTTTCACATTGCGAACAAAGTTTCTTTTCTGTGGAGATTTGAGAAAATGTGATCCCATACTCCCTCCAAGATTATTGTCCTCATCTTGGCTACATCTTTCTTCCACTGAGCAAAGTTTTGGGCATCAGATGCTTGTGGTTTGCAACATCTGACTTAATGTATTCTAGTAATTTATTATCATCCAATACTGCGCCCATGCAATCCTTCCATGCAAAAAATTAGATGTGCCTTCTAAGGCATACTCTAGCCTTAGTCCATTGAAGCACATCTTCTCAGCTCTTAAGAAATCCTGCTACACTGAGCTCTAAAATCGAACCTCATGAGAACAACTTCAAATTATTGGTCTAATGTCAATGATACCATGTAGAAATTACAATGTAGATTCGCAACTTCTCATGAAGTTTTAATCAAAATCACAAGACACAAACCTACTCTATTGCTCTGTGGACAGTTTTCATAATCTAGAACAAAAATTTTAGACATGCAATAACAAATAACACACATGCAACAAGTATTTTTCCCAGGGAAAGAAAACTGCTAAAAACCCCAATGCCTACTTGCATTAAATTAGAAGAATAGATATTTATTACAATGTTTTTGCTCAACTGAGCACAACCTGCAAGTGCATAATTTATCTCTTTGCTCACTAAAAGTCTCTGACCTCGACTTACTCAAATTTTTTCTTTGCTTGAGCTCATATTTCCTTGTATTGTTCCTTGATAAATTAGGCCCCTATTATTTAAGAAATTCCTCAAATTGATTGTGCAATTCCTTTCTGTTAATCTTCCGAGTGCATGCAACACCTGTACACTTAAGACTAGTCTACAATTGATGTTACACTGCCTTGGAATCTCCACTAAGCTTGGGGAGTGTATGCACTAGCTATTTTGGGTTGATTGATCAGTTAACTGGATGATCACTAAGTTTGACTGGAGTCCCATTGCTTAACTAAACTTCCACTAGTTCCTCCAAAAGCTGGAACTAGTTTAACCAAAAACAACCTGAGATAACTGACCTTGGTTGCTACAATTTAGTAATCACACATGCCAAAGTGAACTCTAACTTCTCCAACTCGAATTTACTAAGTAAACTGGGTGACACAAGCCATGTCACACAAGTTAACATCATCCAAGTTGGCTATTGATGTGGGAATTCGAATTTTCTCAATTTAATCAAGGCAAAATCAAATCGATAATTTCTTGGTGCATTTTTCAACATGCAAGGGGTGCGATGGTCATGCCATCCCCTCTTTAATGTAAAGAGAGGTAGTGGGGTAGTAAGCTACCCTGTCCTTTGGCTCAATTTTCCACACCATGATTAGGGAATAATGTAAATTATGTTATATTATTGAGTATAAATATTTATTTAAATTAAAGATTTGTATTGTTTTTAATTTTTAAATTGATTTATATTGTTTTCAATTTTTAAATTGATGTTTTGTACTATTTGTTTCTTTTCAGTACTAATTTAGAGAGTACACCAATCTTATAATAAAATAAGTTTTTAGATTAGAAATTTGTGAAAAAAATTGATAAAATATAGATAAAAGTTTATTTATTTCAAAATCTATTTATAATGTAGTGAAATTTTTGTTTTTATTTTATTTTATTTTTTATTTCTAAATTTTTATTTTTATTTTTTAAAATTAATTTAATTTTAAATTAGTTTAAATTATCAAAATTTCGTTTAAATTTTAAATTAGTTAAAAAAAAATCTTTGCAACAAAACCTAAAATATTTTTTTTCCATATTATTAAATAACTTTATATTCTAATCTTTAATATTATCTAAACTTTTAATTCTTATATTGAAAAATATTTTATTTTTTATTTTACAAATACCAAATATATAAATATATAATTTAATCATAATTCTAAAATTAAAAATAATTAATTAATTAATTAAAAAAATTATAAAACTGTGAAAATTTCTAATAAAATATAATTAAATCATCATAAAAATAAAACTCATCATATATTTTTCAAAGACTGAAAATAAAAATAATAACATTGGAAAGGAAAAAGAACAAGAAGGAAGATTTATGTAGGAGAGATAGTGACCTCACATAGAAGGAATGAAGAGGAAACCATGATTTAATATTTGAGTTTGTAACCAATTTTGAGGGTCACTAACATTGTGGGTGGGTGTGGGTTCCCCTTTCCATTTATTAGATTCCATTCCCATCCCTTCCCGGTAGAACTAAATTCCACACGTCTTCTCATATATGTCCATTCATAACTATGGTATGACTGACTCTTCAAGTCTTTGTGGCAGGGACCACCTAAAAAGCTACTTTCCATACATGTGATGACTGACATTTATATATTTGTCATGGCACTGGTATTCTATTCCCTTCCCTTCCTGGGAGAACTAAATTCCACACATCTTCTCGGATATGTCCATTTGTAACTATGGTATGACTGACTCTTTGTTCAAGTCTTTGTGGCAGGGACTGTTACCAGGAAAACTAGTGTCTATTTAGAGCTGCTAGTCCCACTAAGACGGGTAGCTATCTTAGAAACAAACAAACTAAAGTCACTTGTGTTTTCCTTTACTAGAGATAGATGAGAAAGAAGCAGAGAGTACCAACCTCAGTCTTTTGCTTGGCTCCTTGCTTGTTTCCTTTCCCCTTTGACAGAGTTTCATCGCTCCTTCCTTACTTGTCTCGCTACAAAGCAGCATAATACCATCAAAGCATAGAGATCTATAACCATAAACAATATAGGATCAGATGTATATTAACCATACAAATGCATATATCAATACAAGATTCAAAGATATACAAGAATATGGAGGAAAACTCAAATAGCTTGATTTATAGAAGTAGTAGAAGAGAGGATTACAACCCATTGGTTTGACCCAGCACCATCCTCCCAGCATGAAAGCCCTCTTCACCTCATACAAAGCAAGATCACCCAACAATGTCTTCAAATAGAAACCAACAACACTTCCTTGCAAATTACCAAATTCCACCCATTAGATCTCAGGGATGAGGGATCCATATATAGATGTTTGCAGGGGGGTGAGTCAGCTTCTGGGATTTTGATTAGTGTCATCTCTCTGATAGTTCTTGGTTCCACTTGGAGATTTCATGATCTCTTACTCATCCCTAGGCGAATTCAGAGAGGCAAGTGTCAAATGAGCAGCTTCTAGAATATTCTCACGGTCTCCACCTAGCAAACTGCTTTTGCCATTTGTATGCTCTCGTTCATCACACCCTGCAGAAGGGCTTTCCAGTATGAATCGCAATTTTTGCATGTGGCAAGTGAGATGTATCGCACCCTTAGCACTGAGTAGTCTGTATGGTCCAGTTTTGACCAGTTTTGAGTAGTTTTTCGTGGAGAACTTCTGGGAGATGATGTAATCAACTAACCTTGCTCCTTTAGGGTATGAAACAACACTTTTAGGGACTTAGAAGCCCTTGGTTTATGGACATATGTGATTGGGGTTGTAGTGCCCAAATATGTCTATAACAGTTGCCCCCTAAAGCATGAGGTCGTAAATCTTTTTGATGTCGGGTGAAATGCTTTATCATGAGGATCTGAGGCTTTTCGAACTGGAAGGTGACCTGTAATAAGATACAATACAATACATTATCTTCATAATATTTTCATGATCTAGCTGAGGCGGGCATTCCCATGCTCAGCTTTATAAATTCATTCTCATGTACATAGGATAGACAACTGTCTGTGTAGCAGACTGATGATTCTGGTAGAGCCATCATCCTTTGGTTTGGATGATTATCTGTGCAACAATGATGTACATTTGATGTCTTTATTTTCCTGAATATATCACAGCCCAGATGGATGAAACTAGATCCGGGGTCTTCAAAACTCGTTCAATCTTTGCTCGAAGTACAAGTCGGTCCATGTGAAAAGATGTTCTGATGTTGAACATGGAAAGACATCGCCTGATTACCAGCCAATGATGTAAGTTGTTAACAGATGCGAGAGGAATCACTGATGATGATGATGACCCTCAAGGTATTGTAGTACAATTCATGTGGTGTGAATACATGAGTCGATTTCAAACACCACGCAAAATCTTTCGGTCGCAGGCCATTAATGTAAACCTGTCACTGGAAGTGAGAAACTTGCCATTGAGGCATGCAAGCTTCAAAGTACTGAAAGGGTTGTTCCTAGGTCGACTTCTTGGATAATGAGCTGATGTCGACAAGAAGTGACCCGTCGTAGGAGGGAATTAATGAATCCCACATCTATGAC
Source organism: Pinus tabuliformis (assembly GCA_031772625.1). Lineage (NCBI taxonomy): Eukaryota > Viridiplantae > Streptophyta > Pinopsida > Pinales > Pinaceae > Pinus > Pinus tabuliformis. The sequence goes on along the minus strand of CM062812.1, from coordinate 122,398,429 downwards.
ATGGAACAAAGAAAATGATTTTGCTGAGGTGAAAATGATCTGATGATACAAGGTTCAAGGTGGCGGTCTGAAAGAATGAAGCGTGCAAGTATTGCAGTGGATGAGACACGAGCTGGGGATGTGAATTCTCTGAGCAACTTCTCTTGAACATATCGGCGACACTGAAATGGATTGGTAGCGTTAACCCCAAAAGTGGATGGTACGATGTACCAATGGTGATATGACTAGTGAAAGGAGTAACCCAACCCGACTCGATCATGGTGATGGAGTGAAAGTGTCATGTTCAAGAGCAACCTTCTACCAATAAAGTTTCTTCAAGTTTTCTTCCCAATTTTCCTCAGTCATTTTTGACCAGTACCTCTTTATTTTTGTCAAGCTTGAGGAGGATAACATATGCTTGTTCTATAATTTTCCCTTCGGGCAAACCCGTCGCTATGTTTTAACGAGCCTAGCAACAGTGAGACTCGCTCTTGTCTGCTTGGACAAGTTTGTCGCTATTGTTTTAATGAGTTTAACAACAAGGATAAATCGGTTCTTTTCAATTTTAGAGAGTCTGAAAAGAAACGAAAAGGAAACTCCAATATTCCTTTTTCATAATATAATCCCTTAAGTTTGAAAAAGCATAAAACAATGCGAAAGGGATGACTTTTTGATAGTTTTAACGAGCCGGACAAGACAAACGCTCAATCTTTTTGTGTAATAATCCCTCAAGTCCAAAAGGATTAAAATCTAGAGGAGGGATAGCACTTCCGATCGCTTTAACAAGCTGGAGAGGCCAATTGCTTGGCAATCTTTTCATATTTTACGAGTCAAATGAAAATAGCTTAATGAAGACTCATATTTGAGGAATGAGTGATGTTTTCGGATAGCAGCTGGTTCCAGGTAATGTTTGGAAGTTTTTCAATCACGGCAGTGTAAAGAAGGTGGCTAATAGGATCACTCGTCACAGTTGTTCCTCAAAAGGGGTAAACAATCAAATGGAGGCGTATGATTGGCTAAAAAGAGTGGAGGTGATGGTAAGAACATGACTAAGGCTCAAAGGTTGATAAAAATGTGATCGCAATGGTTATTTACCGGAGGTGGGTTCATTTTTTAATGAGCTTAAACTCTAGTGGAACATATGCTCATTGCTAGGTTTATTTTTTAACGAGCTTGAACTTCACGTAAAACTGCTCGTGGCTTGGTTCATTTTTTAATGAGCTTGAACCATGTGACAACATATGCTCAGATTCAGTTTCATGTTTACACAAGCTTGAAATGAAAAACTATGCTTGTTATAAGTTTGCATGCCCCCAGCATAATGACGCAAATCGAGGTGCATGCCCCCCAAGCTTCATTGCATTCAACGAGGTGGATGGAATGAAGGTTCACTTTCGAGATTTTTGAAAGACTCGACTTGGATTTTACGAGAGTTGTTTCATATTTTAATGAGGTTGACACAGTAAAAGAACTATCCTCATGGCGACCTTTGATCACAACTCATAAGGGGTCATGAAGGAAAGATCTGGTTCCAATGCCCCCAGTACATAATGTACAACATCACTGAATTGATTATCAAATGATGTAGCTATGGTAGGGCTTGGAGGCAATACCTCGCGATGATCCATAATATCAAAATGTTCAGAGTTCTTCTTCATCTTTGTTGATGTAGAAGATATCATGTGACAGGTTTCCGTTGTGGCCACTTCTGCCAAATTACTCGGAGGCGGAAGGGCAAAAGTCCCCATTAAGGAAGGGTCTTTTAGGAGACCTACTCCGATATTTTGAAGCGATTGAGAGCTTCCATGGATCAATGGAATGCTTCCGATAACTTGAGAACTGTTGGGGAGAAAGGTTTGTTGATCAATGATTGTAATTCCTCCTTGAAATGGAAATGCACTCTTTCTAAAGTAAGTTGACACAACAACAGCCATAGCATAAATCCAGGGCCTTCCCAGTAGGATATTGTAATCGAGGTTTCCATCGATAACTTTGACGTCAATTTCTACTGTCTTGCCCCCCAGTTCAACTTGCAAGTTACTTAATATCCCATACGGCGTGTATGTTCTTCCATCGAATGTTTTTAATGTCGTTGATGATCATGACAAGGGTGGAGAGCCTAAATTTTTCCAGCAACTCATTGACATAATACAGGTAGATGCCCCCTCATCAATGATTGTTCGATGAACAGTTTTGTTGAGGGCTTTTACCTATATGAGGAAAGGGAGCTGGGCCAATAACTGAGGTTTGTATCCTTTATGATTAAAGGCCACTAGATCGGAATCCGCTGGATCAATCCCACCTATCGCTGATAACAAAGCCTGTTTTTGGGAGGGTCAATTCTGCAGTACTTCAAGTATCAACGTAGCGGATGGCGATTGGGCCAAATCCTCCACTATATTATAATTTTGTGCTGCTCGAGCATGAGGATTAAACGTCGATTTATGTACTACTCCCTTAGGTGGTTTTATTGTTAATTCAGGAATGATTGGTGGAACAACTTCTGGCGAAGTTGTTGTCGAACTACCGGGTTGATCTGTAGCCTTGCCGTTCGACGACTGTGGATTTCCATAATCTTTATTTCTTGTTGATATCAAAGCATCATTTTGGTGTTTTAAGATGGACAACATAAGCAATTGGGATGGAAAAGCAAGATCACTAGCAACCAGGTTTATTTCTGGGCTCAGAAACGGATTAGTCAACACCGTTGGGGTATTTGAAGTTTTTAAAAAATTCATAACCTTAGCTTTATGTGGAAAATCTTTCGTGAAATGCTCATCGTCGCATATGTAACATGGATAACAAGGTTTCTTTTGCCCAGTAGGGTTTTCAGAAGATTTTTCAGGAGGTGAATTTTCCTGTTTCTTCTTATTATTTTTCCCTTTCTTCTTGCCCCCTGGTTGCTTTGGATTTTTTCCCTTGTCAGTCGACATGGCATTGACCTCTGAGGCGAGAGGTTCTTCATTTGCATTTTGACTAGAAACCGTACGGGCTTTCTTAGATGTAGCCTTTGCGGTTTTTGTGCTTGTCGTACCTATCATGCCATCGTCGGCATGAGAGTCTTTGTTTGATTTAGGAGGAGGAGGAATAGAAAACTCTGGTCTAGGAGCATCAGGAATTTTGTCATAGAGCGTGCCAGACTGAGTATAGATCAAGTCTAGATATTGCACACGAGCAATGACTTGCTCTTCAGTGACAACTCCCCCCTTAGCCACATCTTCTGTAATAGAAGGTAACAATGACTTAATAAACCATTCAACTAGCAGCTAATCAGGAACATATGTTTTTACCATTCGATGACGACGTTGCCACTCATGAATATGATCAGATATGTGAGTGGCTGTCGTCTGCTTAAAATTGGTAAGAAGCTCCGTTCCTATTTCGTACCTTATTGGTAACTGAAAATGGGTTAAAAAGGTGGTGGCAAGGGTGCTGAAGTTATCAAACGAAGCTCTAGGCAATTCTATATACCATTTAGCTACCAGACCTGTTAACATTCGCTGAAAAAGGCAAAGCCTGATCGAATCATCATTCAGGGTGTTGGATGAACACCACAAATGGAATGTCATCACATGATTCGACAGATCTTCACCTGGATTTCCATTGAATTTAGGAATATCAGAGGGAAGTTTATGAGGAATCGCAGGCCACCAAGGGGTGTAAGCAATTGGATCATTCGTCAGCCAGTTTAGATTTGGTAATTCTAGAGTTGCTACAAAGGGCAACTGTTGATTCAGGTTAGGCGAAGCATATCCAGGATAAGATGGAATTGCTTGAGCAGTGGGTCTTTACATACCAGCATAATGTATTTGATGTTGGTAACTTTGATAAGGTTGATGGGCATAACCATTATAGTATGGTTGTTGATAACCGCTTTGGAAATGCGGTTGCCCATTACTTACAAAGACTTGTTTCTCAGGTCCTTGATATGATTGCTGGAATTGCGGTTGTTGATATTGAACCAGCCATGGTTGTTGGACCATTTGTTGTTGTCCAATACTGGATGATTGACCAAGATGAGGAATCATAGTGCCTATTTGAGCCTGAGTCACTCCAGATAAGGAGGCACTAACCTGAGGTTGTGATTGAATCGCTAAGACGAGAGGCTATTGTATTACAACCTGAGAAACTTGGGGTTGACATACAACAGGTAGCACTTGTACTTGCGATGCAGTCACCATAGCAGGTATAGTGGGAATATTCGACACAGGATGGACTGGTTGCATTGAATATACAACCCTTGGTTGTTGAGGCAGTATTGGTACCCAACCGCTAGATGTAATTCTAGTTTGACCTGAACTTTGTTGTAAACTCCCATATGGTTATTCTCCAGGAGGGAACAATGAAAAGGCATACTGCCCCCCATATGGTGGCAATCCAGTACTTAAAGGGTAGATTGGCCTTTGAAGACACATTAGATCAATTTGTTGAGTTTCAACATAAGAAATACCATATGAGAATCCGAATGAAGAAATAGGAACTAACCATGTCATCTAAACAGTCCCTGATTGGACTCTGACTTGTTGTTGATAACTTGTCGGGACAAATTGTATACCAGCAATCATTGTAGGAATGGCAGCAGGAAGATCCGTCGTAGCTGTGTCATTTGACACAGTCCTAGATGTTGATGGTTGTTCAGACATGTTTAGTCTATCCAAAATATTTCCTAGTGATTCGACAGTAACTTGCAATGAAAAAGAGCTAACTTCTGTAGTAGAAGGATGTAAGTGGATACCAGTTCCAAAATGCACTCGAGTACTGGGTGGAAGATCCTCCACTATCTCTTCTATAGCAATCAATCCAAGTGGAAGAGGTAGACCGTCAGGTCCGTAAAATATTTCTGGTGCTGAAGAAGGTATAGACTCTACAGCGACAGATGTTGGAGGGGTGACACCTTTCGAATTAGCCCTAGGTGGAGCTGTTTCAGGAATAGAGGTGTCTACCGTTACACTAGGATCAGTTCTAATGTCCTCTTGTAACTGCGGAACTTCTTTTGTAAAGGCAGATGTACCAAAAATAATTGGAGTAACTGTAATCTCTGATGATGTTGAAACACAAGTTTCAAATAAATCAGGTGAATTCAACTCAGTTAAACAAGAATGCCTTCCCCGAGATGGTTTCGTTTCTGGGGTCAAAAACGGTTGACTCGCTAGTCTCCATGAATGACGGGGTTTTGATTAACTTTCTTCCACGATTGCGGATTACTTGATCAACTCAAAATAAAAAGGGGAAAATTTTATTCCGAATTAAATGAATTTTATGACGCTTTGACACAACTTGATTTTTCAATTTTTAAGAGTCGAGAAAAAGCTAAAGATGACTCTAGTTGCCTTCGATTTTTAATGAACCTGAAGTGACAAGTGCTCAGAAGGACCTTTTCTTTTAAGGAGTCTGAAAAGGAACGAAAGTGACTACTCTGTAAATCTAGACAGAGGGATTACCAAACCAATAGCAAAACTGCTGAATACTTTTTACGGTACGGCAGTCAATCTTCTCGAATGCTGTGTTCAGTGCATGGTGATCGATAGGGCAGCAAACACGTCTTCCTAAGCATAAAGGATATAGCCTATTGTGGTCTCTCAATATATACTCGACGGTACATGGGACCACAAGTCCATACTGGCACTTGTCGTCTCAAAGAGGAGGAATCACCCAACCTACAATGAAAGCGACAGTTACCAGGCTTTATGACGCCAGAATACGTCTCTAGCCTAGACTTCTAGATGTTTTGCATTAGGTTCCAAAGCGTTTTTATGTTCATTGAATTTACTTTACAGTTGATCTTTCTTAAGAAGTTTTCCTTTAAAGTTCACCACGTGATGTAGATATACAATTCCTAAATATGCAATCTAAGATGATAAACAATCATTTACTCTTCTTTTTGCAATGAAAATCCTATCTACTAAGGAAAGAGAAGCGAAATTCTTTCAACATAGAGCAGAGAGCACACACTAAATGCATTGTCCTATATCAAAATCAACAAGCACTCTAAATGCAAATGCACATGCATGTATTTGTTTTCCGCTTTCTTACTGTGTGAATGACAAAAAGAATGCTAAGTACAAATCTGAATTATCTTTTCTTTCAAAGTGACAGTATTAACAATTTTCTTTTCAAAAAACGAAAGGAAGACAAGGAAGACACATTGCGATTTTGAATTGAAAACTGCTTTCGACACTTGAAATACTATTAATTCAGATCAAATACAAGAGTAACAGTGTAATCGACTATCAAAAAGAGGAGGATTCTTTTCTTTGACTGAAAACGACACTTGCAACACTTTCAAATCGAAAGACGACAGTTCAATTAAGATACTTTTTGTAAAGGAGAATTGTAAACAGCGAAAAATACATAAAAACATTCACAATTCTTTGTACAATGGAGGCTGAATAATGTAAAGGAAGGGGGTTTCAACAGTGGTATACTAATCATAGACAGCAAAACTCCTGAATAAAGTTGAAGACAATGAAGAAAAAACAAAAATCTGGAGGCAAAAACAATCTTATCGGATCATCGCACCTGTAACACAGGGAAACAGGGATGCATCCCACCTACTGCACACGGGAGGTGCGATGCATCTAGTCTGCCAAAAGGAGACAATGCGATGGTCCAGGGATGAGACTTTAACTTGGTTTTTGGTCACAGTTTGCAGCTTAGTTCAGGGATTTAGGTTGAGCTAATGATAGGCAATAAATACAAAGTATAGGGGCTGATCTAATGAGGTTACTTGAGCTACCACCAGGGCACTTAGGATGTTTGCAAGTTAGTTGTTCAGTTCATAAACAAACCCGGAGATTGACTGAAGCAGCGTTGATCTACTTTGCACTTGCATAGCAAATGCAGTTCGAAGGCTAGCTGGCTTAACTTCAAGCTCCGTCTATAGTTTATGAAGCAAACAAATAGAGACAAGCAATCAAACTATTCGCTCCCCAGTGGAGTCGCCATTTTGTTATTGGGAAAACTAGTGTCTATTCAGAGCTGCTAGTCCCACTAAGATGGGTAGCTATCTTAGAAATAAACAAACTAAAGTCACTTGTGTTTTCCTTTATGAGAGATAGATGAGAAAGAAGCAGAGAGTACCAACCTCAGTCTTTCGCTTGGCTCCTTGCTTGTTTCCTTTCCCCTTTGACAGAGTTTCGCCGCTCCTTCCTTACTTGTCCCACTTCAAAGAGCACCTGTAGAGTCAAAGTAGCATAATACCATCAAAGCATAGAGATCTATAACCATAAACAATATAGGATCAGATGTATATTAACCATACAAATGCATATATCAATACAAGATTCAGAGATATACAAGAATATGGAGGAAAACTCAAATAGCTTTATTGATAGAAGTAGTAGAAGAGAGGATTACAACCCATTGGTTTGACCCAGCGCCATCCTCCTAGCATGAAAACCCTCTTCACCTCATACAAAGCAAGATCGCCCAACAATGTCTTCAAAGAGAAACCAACAACACTTCCTTGCAAATTACCAAATTCCAGCCTTCGGATCTCAGGGATGAGGGATCCATATATAGATGTTTGCAGGGGGGTGAGTTAGCTTCTGGGATTTTGATTAGTGTCATCTCTCTGATAGTTCTTGGTTCCACTTTGAGATTTCATGATCTCTTACTCATCCCTGGGCGAATTCAGAGAGGCACGTGTCAAATGAGCAGCTTCTAGAAGATTCTCAGGGTCTCCACCTAGCAAATTGTTTCTGCCATTTGTCTTCTCTTGCTCATCGCACCCTACAGAAGGGCTTTCCAGTATGCATTGCACTTTTTGCATGTGGCAGGTGAGATGCATTGCACCTTTAGCATTGAGCAGTCTGTATATTCCATTTTTGACCAGTTCTGAGTAGTTTTTCATGGAGAACTTCTGGGAGATGATGTAATCAGCTGACCTTGCTCCTTTAGGGTATGAAACAACACTTTTAGGGACTTAGAAACCCTTAGTTTATGGACATATGTGATTGGGGTTGCAGTGCCCAAATATGTCTATAACAGGGACCACCCAACAAACTATTTTCCATACATGTCACAATTGACATCCATATTGCTTAGTTTAAAATAACCATGAATTTATAATTTATTAGAGTAAATAATGTTTTTATTAATAATAATGATTTTTTTTTTGAATTAATTACTTCATGATTGATGTTGTTAATTTTCAATAAATATACTATCTGGAAACAAAAAACTAAAATCACAATGTTTGAAAAAAATAAAAAATAAAAACATTATTTTTATAATATTATTGGTCAATAATATGTTATAACTGTTTTAAAGTTAAATATGATGATGATGATGGTTAATGTCCACTGAGACCAAACATTGGTCTATCGGACCTAAAGAAACAAATTATTTATTTTGATTTAAGATTTTATTCCTATGCTCAAAAAGCTTGGATAGAAGCCTCCCGAGCTCACTATAATTTTGACATTGTAAAAGACTAGGAAGGTCAATGTTGTAACAAAGATTGTGAAACTGAGATCTAATGTGATTGTACGCGGGGCACTCTAAGAGGAAGTGGTTTTCATCCTCGATGTTCCTATTCTCACATATATGGCAGATCCTTTCCATCCATGGTGTTTTAGGAACTGCCCAACGACCTGTTTCACTATGGAGCTCATGAGAATTCGTTCTAATCTTTGCTATATTAATTTTCTTCTTTGAGCTAGTTAAAATAGAGAGATACTTTTGATCTTCTAGGGTGGGGTTGATGACCTTCTTATAATAACTTAATTTTCTTTTAGCCGCTAAATCTTTCTCACACCACATTTTTTCTTTGAACTTAGAAGTAACAATATCTTTAATGTTATTTATGTTTTGCAATGCATCATTCTCGTTGATCTCCCAATAGTTTAACCAAGCCCTTGTGTCTTTATGCCACCCCCGATTGAGCCTTAGGTGGTTTTGGCTGGAATTTAAAGCTAGCTTAGGAAGTCTATGATCGTCTATGTTATTGAGTTTGTGCTTGTACAACAGAAACCTAATCATAGCTAGGCTCTCAATAGGGGAAAGACCTGCTTCTATAAGGAGAATAGGATAGGGTGTATTACTTTTAATTTTCAGGTTATAAGTTATCAAACGCTTCTGGATTTGCTCAATCTTTCTCCATGATTCTCTGGAGATGCTGCGACCCCAAACCTCACAGCCATATAAGATAACAGGAGTGACTAAAGTTTCAAAGAGGAACTTCTTTTTATCCCACATTACGAGGTTTGTTGTTTTAACTCAAGACCAAAATAAGCTTTCCACCCCCCATTAATCCTTTTCTCAATGCTATGGTTCCAGTTGAGCTTGTGATGAATATCAATTCCTAGGTACTTGTAAGAATACACTTCCTCCAAGTTATTATTGTCATACATAAAATTAGAGTAAGTGTCCTTCTTGGATTTGATAATCATAACTTTTGTTTTGTGAGTGTTAACAGTGATACCCATGGTAGAGCAGAAATCCTTAAGAAGCCTGAGTTGCTTATCAAGATCAGATGGGCACCTTGCCAAAAGAACAATATCGTCAGCATAGAGAAGAAGGATGACGACTATCCCAGCTAAGGTCGTGCCATCACATCCTGCTTCCTCTAAATAGCCTTCGAGCTTATCGATGTAAATGCCAAATAGGGTAGGGGAGAGGGGACAACCTTGTTTAACTCCAATGTTACACTTAATATCTTTCGACCACCCCTCATTGCTCTTTATCTTGGCAATTACATTCTTGTATAACCTTATAGCGACAACTCTCAACTCGAGAGGAACCTTTAGCTCTTCTAATCTATTCCAAAGGTTTTATCTGGGAACCGTATCAAAAGCCTTTTTAAAGTCCACAAAGCAACAAAATAAATTGGATTTATCATTATGACATTCCTCCACAATGATCCTAAGAGTAACGAGGTGGTCTGTTGTTGAGTGATGCCTTCTAAAACCTGCTTGGCCTTTAGCCTGCTTACCTTCACTTTCAAGCCATATGCTTAACTTCTTTTCCAAAATACTACCATATAACTTGGCTAAGAGAGGGTTGATCATAATTGTCCGATAATTAGAGGGGTTATTTGTATCCCCACTTTTAAAAATAGGGATAATGAGGCTCTCTGTCCAAGGTTTAGGGAACCCTTGCTTGACAACTTGATTGAAAAGCTTGTGGATGTGGGGGATGTGGACAGGACCTCCAATTTTTAAGATTTCCGCCTGGTAACCTTCAATGTCCTTAGCTTTCCCATTAGCGAGATGATTAACCCCAAACTTAATGTCTTCTAAAGAGAAAACTTCTTTCGTTGTGAGCAGGGTCTCCAAATTATCCATGACATTTAGAGATTCATAAAGCTTTTATTTTTAATTAATTTATTTCAATATAAAAAAAAATATTAAAATTTTTGAACGATTTCAAAATATATTTATATTAATTATATATTTAAAATTTTAAAAATAAATTACTAAGTGTAAAAATACTATATTCTAATTAGTTGATGGGAAAAGACAATTTATCTGATTTAAAATTTATTTCCCAAAAATTAAAATTATATTAAAATGAATAAAGAAACCATTAAAATCTATCCATCCGAAATTAAAATTATATTAAAATCAAGACGTCAGCCTTTTTGGGTAGCATGTTGAACCTTTCCATAAATAAAAATCAAGTGGGTGCAGCGAGACCCTGTTAATTCTGACGGAGCAAGTTACTTCAGTGGCTCCTCGCTAGTACAACACTGACGCAGATGCCTGTATAGTCCAGTTCATGGTTAATAAAATGTTTTTGATAACACCTCACATATGGAATTTAATAGGTAAATTGTTGGTCACTGTTTGATTTTTTAATTAAATATAGTTTGAAATTTTATAATATCTAAAAAAATTGAACTTGTAAAAACTAATTTTATAATATTTTCAAGATTTTTTTTGATGTTGTAAAAACCATCAAATTTAACAATAAATCTATTTTGAAATTCCAACTTTGCTCACAGCTAAATCATTAATGTTCAAAAGAATTATATTATTAGTGAAACAATAATTTACCATATAAATAAAATAACATACTATTAATGTATAGCTTGAGTGGGCCTAATGGTGAAGAGCATGTGTTTCCTCCTAAGAGATGACATGTTCAAAACCGAAGGGGGTAGAGTATGTATGCCTTCATAGACTTAGCAGACAAACAAAGGGGTCTCATACACCAATTTGGTGTTTTAAGGCAAATCTTGATAATTAAATTCGTAAAATCTTGATAATGAGGACCTCTGGGTCTTTTCTAAATTAATATAGTTGTAGTTTTTGGTTGTCCCACAAACAAAGGGGGTCTCATATACCAATTTGGTGTCTTAAAGCAAATCTTGATAAGATCTTGAATGGCTGAGTAAAATAGTGATTATTTGTTGGTTATTATAAGTGAATACAATTTTATTTATTAATTTTAATAAAATCTATTTATTATATATTGATTTGAAGTTAAATAAAATTTTAAAAAATGTTTTAAATATTTTTTAAAGTATATTATATATTATTCATAAGTATGGGTTAGATTTGTTTAAAATGGAAATGTTTAAAAAAAAAAAAAAATTAAAATATATTTACCAAAAAGTATACATATTTTTAATTTTTAATATAATTAATTAAATTGTTATTATATTGATAGAAGTGTTTATTTCAAAATAGGTAAATTTATTGATAATTCTTGGATGGTAAAATTTAATCTCCATAAAATATGTTAAAATATTTATAAATCGATGAATAAATTTGTTATGCTATTTTAATTAATTTTTTTAAAATTAATTATTTAAAAAGTATCATGTCAACATATTAAGTATTAAAAAACTATAATATTAGAGAAAGAACTATTTACCAATTAAAAAAATTCATAATAAAATATAGACCTCCAGAATTTAAAAAAACAATTATAATTTCATTAATTTTAAAGATTTTTTTAATCTGGAAAATACAATAAATATATTTAGTAACATAAATATTATAATAATAAATTACTCATTTTGTTACCATAAATTAAAAAAACATTAATTCAAAGAATGAATAATGTTAAAATACTTTAACCATACAACCTAAATGCCACAAGGTCTATATTCATTTCGTTGAGTTATCAAACAGCATCACACAATAAAATTGGAGGGAGATCATCATGCATACAAGTCCATGAATACAATCCTTTCACGGGTGAAATGGTCATATTTAACTCTGCTACATTGAAGAAGATCTTTCCGTGGAAGATGGTAGAGGTTTACCAAGTGCAGCAGAAGAATTGAAAGGCAACGGAGGATTGCTCACATAACCTCCATTTCCTTCTAACATTTGTACAACTCTGCTCATACATGGACGATCTCTAGAGTTGAATTGAATGCACCACAATCCAACTTTAGTCAATGTCATCGCCCTCTCTTCATCTTCCCTTTGAATTTCCCCCTCTCTTCCTCCTCCCAGTCTCATCCCCAACTCCTCACTCTCAAGCATCTTGAAAGCCCACTCAGGAAAGTACAAGCGACTGGAACGACTCACATGCACATCCAGATTCTTTCTACCCCCAACAATCTCAAGCAGTAGCATGCCGAAACTATACACATCTGATTTGTCAGTAACAGGGCCTATATGTCTATCACATACCTCTGGGGCAACATATCTCGGCGTCCCTCTTATGGCCATCAGTGAAATGTGGTCGTCTTCCTTCCCACAAAGTTTTGCGAGACCGAAATCAGAAACTTTTAGTGTGAACTCTGCATCCAGCAATATGTTGTGAGGTTTGATGTCGAAGTGTATGATGCGCTTCTCGCAATCTTGGTGTAAATACGCAATTCCACAAGCTACACCCAAAGCTATTTGTTGGGGATTTTTCTGTCAAAATCCCAAAAACACAATATAAAATCACAGAACAGAGAACAATGCTCTGTTCTTCACACACAGGATCTTTAACACAGCGGAAGTTTAAAAGATTGTTTCTGAGAACAGAGTATAACACGCATAAACTAGGATCTGTATTCATTAAAAATGAAAAGCCTGATACAAAATTCTTCCTCTTCTGCTCAGAGGGATTCACCAAAAGAAAACACAGTACTACTCTATTCATTCAGTTCAGATTACATTCTACGCTGCTGCGTATTGTAAAACATACATCACTTGCGCTGCTGCGCTTCTACACCCTTACACACACACTCTATCCACTAAACAGACAACTACTATTACATACAAAATCTGAATGGTATTAATGAATAATGATGGAGTCCCATACTGTGAACTGCTCGAGGCTGTCCTTCACGTCCTTGACTGAGTTGAGCTTTTACTCTGGTAGTTGAAAATTCAATGTGCAGGAGCTTGAACGCAACCTGCCTCCTTCTCGCCCATGCTGAAAATTGAAAGCTTCTGCCTGCTATGCTGTACTGTTCCATGCTCACTTTAACTGCCTCCGCGCCAATTCTCTGTTTCTCCATATATTTGAAAACATACATAAACGCTGCAAAACACAAAAAATTGCCTTTGGGTGGATTTCAAACATTATACAATTTGGTTTTGGGAAGCCATCGGGTCCGTGCTTCATCGCATAGCGCTCATATATAAAAAGGTTGTGAACCCATGGTTTCCCCGATTTCGATATGCCGCTCGCACTATGGGCCGATCCTTTGCTTTTCCCTATATTTCGAAAATACATAAAATACATTGAAAATGCCCTGAGCGCGGACTTGAAAATTTATTAAAAACTATTTATAATGTTGTCGGGTCCGCTCCATCGCGTCGCAACTTTACTCATGTTAAAGACCCCGACCCTATGACATTGCCGATAGCGATGTGCCGATAGCGATATCGGCGATCGCTCATCGCAAACACAAAAGCTTCTTTATAAGTCCTTCACTTCGACTTCGCCGATGCGATATCGGCGATCGCTCGTCGGCGATATTTCATATCGCTGCCGCTGCCTGCCTCCGATGCTCCAACCCGCCGATATGCCGATTTGTCGATACGCCAATATGATCTAGACCGTTGATCAGTTAGATCTGACGGCTGAGGTTAAAGCGGATCTTTAAGCCTGCAAATTTATTTTTGAATCGATTTTTCTCCCGATCCTTGGTGATACGCACGATTTATTGGCCTCATGCTGCCGCATGGCTCAACTGTTGCACAATTGAAATTATATTTTCAACACTCCCCTTTAATTTCAACTGTTGGGCATTCAATCATACCCAAACACTTCCTCAAAAATTCGAAGCTTTTCTGATCCAAAGGTTTTGTTAAAATATCTGCTACCTGTTCCTGAGTCCTGCAATGTTGCAAATTAATTTCTCCATTGCTTACCAATTCTCTGATATAATGAAACCTTGTATCAATGTGTTTCGTTCGTTTGTGAAACACAGAATTCTTGGACAGAGCAATAGCAGAGCTATTGTCACAATAGATCACTGTTGCTTTTCCCTGCTCTTGCCCTAAGCTCCTCAACATTCTTCTCATCCACACTGCTTGACATGCTGCTGCTGTAGCTGTCACGTACTCTGCCTCTACTGTAGACAATGCCACAATTGGCTGTTTCTTGGAAGCCCATGAGGTGGCTCCTGAACCCATGTGAAAAAGATAACCAGATGTGCTTTTCCGATCATCCACACTTCCAGCCCAATCGCTATCAGTGTATCCAATTAAATCTGAACTTTCTGAGACACTATATAATATGCCAAACATTTTGGTGCCTCTGACATACCTCAAAATTCTTTTTGCTGCCTGCCAATGTGCCTCCTTTGGCCTCTCCATGAATCTGGAAATTAAACTAACAGCATACATAATGTCAGGCCTAGTAGCTGTTAAATACATAAGGCTGCCAACAATACTCTTGTACAAACTAGGATCAAAATCCTTGTTGCTGTCCTCTCTGCTGAGTTTTAATCCCATTACTGTGGGAGTGATTGCTGCTTGTATCCCTTGACAACCAACCTTGCCTTGTGTCTTTCAATCTTACCTTCAGCATTGCTCTTGGTCTTGTAAACCCATTTGACTCCAATGACTTCTTTACCTTTTGGTAGCTCAACCAAATCCCATGTCTTGTTTCTTTCTATGGCATTAATCTCCTTATCCATAGCTTCTATCCATTTCTTATTTTTAATAGCATCTTCGAAATGAATAGGGTCTTCAACATGACAATACAAGGCAAATAAGGAATTCATTCCTTCATTATAAATGTCACTTAAGTTCCTAAACTTCTTACCTCTCTCACTTGGTGTGCAAGTGCTTGAAGATGCACTTGAATTTCTTCCTTGTGGTGTGCTTGGAGAAGCACTCTCATTTATCCTCAAGGGTGTTCCTTGTTGTTCTTGTGTTGGCGCTGCTATTTGGGGATGTATTTCAGCCACCTCCTCATCATCTTCATCATGAGACAAACAATTTTTAACATTCACTGTTTTCGCTATGCTTCCATCCCAAGCTTCCTCCTCAATAAACTGAACATCTCTGCTCACAAAGAATTTCTTGGTGGATGGGATATACAACCTATAAGCCTTGGATTCCTCACTGTATCCAATGAAGATACATTTCTCCCCTTTGCTGTTCAACTTCTTCCTTAGCTGATCCGGAATGTGTGCATAGGCCACACATCCAAAAACTCTCATGTGGGTGACTCCTTGCTTTCTCCCACTCCATGCTTCTTCAGGCACTTTGTTCATCACAGCTTTTGTAGGACACCTATTTAAGATATATACAACACAATTTACAGCTTCAGCCCAATAATCATTTGGCAAATGCTTTGCCTTCAGCATGCTCCTCGCCATATCCATGATGGTTCTGTTCTTCCTTTCAGCAACTCCATTTTGTTGTGGGGTGTACCTAGCTGTAAACTGTTTATGAATTCCATTTTCTCTACAAAATCTTAGGAGTTCCTTGGAGATATACTCACCTCCTCTATCAGTTCTCAAAACTTTAATGTGCAGCCCGCTTTGGTTTTCCACAAATGCTTTGAAATTTTGGAATTTCTCAAACACTTCACTTTTATTCTTCAAGAAATAAACCCAAGTTTTTCTTGTAAAATCATCAATAAATGTTAGAAAATATTGGCTGCCTGCTAAAGATTGATTTTGCATCGGTCCACATAAATCTGAGTGGATGATCTCTAAGGGTGCCTTTGCCCTTATGCTTTTACCTGATGGAAAACTTTCTCTATGTTGTTTTCCCAAAATGCAACCTTCACAAAGGCTATCCGGTTTCTCTATCAATGGTAGTCCTCTTACCATTCCTTTTCTGCTCAACAAGTTTAGACCTCCAAAATTGAGATGACCAAATCTCAAGTGCCACAACCAATTTTCATCCTTTGGCACGCTTTGGAAAGCCTCTTGGGTAACTGCTGCAATTACATTTTTGTTTTTCAAATCTGCCCTGATCCTGAGAGGGAACATCCTGTTCCTTGTCATTTTTACTTCAGCAATATATCTTTTGCTGGGTGCTATATCCATGATGGTGCATACATCATTCTCAAAGAAAACATTGTAACCCTTTTGAACAAGTTGTCCAATACTCAAGAGGTTACATCTCATTCCAGGGACATAGTAGACATCTGCTATGGTTTTCTTCTCACCTTGTTTTGTAAATATTTGAACTTCACCTTTACCCATAACAGAAATTTTGCTATCAGTCCCAAGTGTGACTTGTGACTTCACACTTTGATCTAAAGTAGAAAACAAAGCTATGTTTCCTGTCATATGGTTGCTGCAACCGGAGTCTAGAAACCATATATCTTCACTATTTGTTTCAGCCATATTACACGCTAACAACACATTATCTTGGCTGACATTTTCTCTAGTAATATTTGCATTAGATCTATTATTCACATCATGCTGCTTCTTCCTACATTCACTGGCATAATGCCCATATTTTTTACAGTAATAACATTGGACATTGGATTTTTCATACCTTTGTCCTTGAGCATGATGTTGTCCTCCTTGTTGGCTGTTGCCTTGGCCTTGGTTCTGATTTGGATTGTTGCCTCTTCCTTGAGTATTCGCTGGACTGTTTCTTCCTCCTCTGTTTTGGCTTCTGCCTCTTCCTCTCTTGTTTCCTCTGCCTTGACCTCTTCCTCTTCCAAAGGACATCTGGGTCTTGAAGGCTTGCTCTAGAGATGAGTTTTCATTTCTGCTCAACCTCTGCTCATGTGTGATCAGTGATGCATGAAGCTCATCAACTGAAAAGTTTGCGAGATCCTTTGTCTCTTCTATGGTGGTGACAATCACATGGAACCTTGAGGGTAGGCACCTCAATAGTTTCTCCACAATCCTCCTTTCTTCAAGTATCTCACCATGAGATCTTATTTGTGTGACCAGGCCAATTACTTGAGTGAAGAATGAGTCAATATTGTCTGACTCCTTCATGCACAGGTTCTCAAAATCTTTCCTCAGCAACTGTAGTTTTGCTGTCTTCACTTTCTCCATCCCTTGATAGGTTGTCTTGAGAGTTTTCCATGCTTCTTTGGATGTCTTAGCTGCTGCTAACCTTGGAAACACGCTTCCATGTACTGCTTGATATAAGAAGAAGAGGGCTTTTGAGTCCTTCTTCTTGTGACTCTTTAACAGATCCTTCTCTCCCTGAGTTAAAGCATTAAACTCATTTTCATCTGCTGGTTGTTCAAAACCATCTTCAACTATTTCCCATAAGTCTTGGGAAGAAAACAAGGCTTTCATTGTTATTGCCCGATAATCATAGTTTTTGCCATCGAATAGTGGGAGCTGCATACCCATGCTATTGCTGGTGCTGGTGCTAGCCATTCTTACAATACTTGACTATGTATTAAAAATCACTAGAAAATACCTTGGTTTCTTTTGCTTGAGACTTCGCTCTACTGGAGAAGCTACTGCAGTAAGAATCCCTCCTTCAGCTTCTTTGAATCCTTCAAAGAGCCTGAACTAGCTCTGATACCAATGTTGGGGATTTTTCTGTCAAAATCCCAAAAACACAATATAAAATCACAGAACAGAGAACAATGCTCTGTTCTTCACACACAGGATCTTTAACACAACGGAAGTTTAAAAGATTGTTTCTGAGAACAGAGTATAACACGCATAAACTAGGATCTGTATTCATTAAAAATGAAAAGCCTAATACAAAATTCTTCCTCTTCTGCTCAGAGGGATTCACCAAAAGAAAAACACAGTACTACTCTATTCATTCAGTTCAGATTACATTCTACACTGCTGCGTATTGTAAAACATACATCACTTGCACTGTTGCGCTTCTACGCCCTTACACACACACTCTATCCACTAAATAGACAACTACTATTACATACAAAATCTGAATGGTGTTAATGAATAATGATGGAGTCCCATACTATGAACTGCTCAAGGCTGTCCTTCACGTCCTTGACTGAGTTGAGCTTTTACTCTGGTAGTTGAAAATTCAATGTGCAGGAGCTTGAACGCAACCTGCCTCCTTCTCGCCCATGCTGAAAATTGAAAGCTTCTGCCTGCTATGTCGTACTGTTCCATGCTCACTTTAACTGCGTCCGTGCCAATTCTCTGTTTCTCCATATATTTGAAAACATACATAAACACTGCAAAACACAAAAAATTGCCTTTGGGTGGATTTCAAACATTATACACTTTAGTTTTGGGAAGCCATCGGGTCCATGCTTCATCGCATAGCGCTCATATATAAAAAGGTTGTGAACCCATGGTTTCCCCGATTTCGATATGCCGCTCGCACTATGGGCCGATCCTTTTCTTTTCCCTATATTTCGAAAATACATAAAATACATTGAAAATTCCCTGAGCGCGGACTTGAAAATTTATTAAAAACTATTTATAATGTTGTCGGGTCCGCTCCATCGTGTCGCAACTTTACTCATGTTAAAGACCCCGACCCTATGACATTGCCAATAGCGATGTGCCGATAGCGATATCGGCGATCGCTCATCGCAAACACAAAAGCTTCTTTATAAGTCCTTCACTTCGACTTCTCCGATGCGATATCGGCGATCGCTCATCGGCGATATTTCATATCACTGCCGCTGCCTGCCTCCGATGCTCCAACCCGCCGATATGCCGACTTGCCGATACGCCGATATGATCTAGACCGTTGATCAGTTAGATCTGACGGTTGAGGTTAAAGCGGATCTTTAAGCCTGCAAATTTATTTTTGAATCGATTTTTCTCCCGATCCTTGGTGATACGCACGGTTTATTGGCCTCATGCTACCGCATGGCTCAACTGTTGCACAGTTGAAATTATATTTTCAACACTATTGAATACAATTGTTCCCACCTCAAGATTTGTCCCTCATCCTTTCCCATAAATATAAACTTGTCCAAGGATCCATTAGCCATGAATTCATATACCAGTGCGCTTGTAAAGCTTTCAAAGCAATACCCCAACAGACGAACCAAATTGACGTGATGGACCCGGCCAATGGTGGCCACTTCTTTCATGAATTGGGTACTATCGCCGGGCCTATGGCAATCAAGAAGCTTAACAGCCACTAGAACGACGTTCCCAAGTTTTCCTTTAAACACCACACCAAAGCCTCCTTCTCCCAATTTTTCTGCAAAGTTGTTTGTGATCTTCTTGAGTTCAGATTGTGAATATCGAATTGGCATTTGATGAGCGTATTCCTCTAGGAATGTCTCCACCTTTGAAATGCAGCTAAGAGGAGGAGGAGGAGATTGTTTTATTTTCTTATGATAAAACGTTAACAGTATCGTTGTTGCTATCAGCGCAACTCCTCCCAAGGAGAGACCTGTGGTGGAATGAAGAGATTGATATCAATATGAACATCTTCAAACCGCGAAGAATATATTAATAGAAACAAGACAGGAATTCAGATTGACGTTAAATCGGAGAAGAAATCGAATACTAGGAGGAAATCAGATTTACCTATTACAATGGCGGACCTGTTTTTCCGACCTGCAACGTAGCATAACAATTATTAATATGAGTAACAGAAACAATCGACTGTTTTTGAATACTTGACACATAGGGAAACACGTATACAGTGCTAGATTCAAGGATACAGGTACTGGTAATGGAGCATTTAATTCATTTGACGTTAAATGGGAGATACTAATTTGGAAGAAAATATATTTACCTTCTTTACTGGCAGACGGCTTTCGATCATCTGTGTGGCCGTCATCAGGATCATGTGGAGGACCTACAAGGATCCACAGTTTTTGGTAAGAGAATACATAGTTGACAAAACGGGAAACCCATACACATATATCCAAATGAAGGAAGCATTTATACCGTGTATAGAATTTGAAAATTGAACTTTGTAATTAATATAATATTGATAGAATTCAGAAATAGAACTTTGTAATCAAATTGCTAAAAGGCAGAGAGGAGATGTACCATGCAGGGGGGGGCATAAGTCTGTATATGTTTCACCATCGGGACAATAGCAAAGAAATTGTGCTGAAATGTTATAACCACAATGCCCGCCACTTTCCGAACAAGCATCACAGCATTGCTTTCTGTACTGGTCGACCCGCCATGTTACCTCAAAACCCTGCTGTAGTAAATTCTGATTAACAATCCACCCCGGAGAGAGGTAATTCATATCAATTGGTACTTGAAGATGAATTTGACAGAAGTCTGCCCCGTCTTCTGGTTTCGTAATATTTTAATACCAAACATCGCCACATAACGGAAGGGATCTTAATTGAGACATCTCCACATTGCTTGTATCGCACTGCCTTGAAAGTGTGAGATTGGTGTATGTTTCGGTGCTGATACGAAAATGAGAGCCGGGCGACCAGAGTTGAGAGTATTTGCCCGAAATATTACAATTACTCCCAAACAGATTGTTGTTAACAATTGTCATGTGATAGTCGAACAAAAAATACTTTTGTATGCGATATTTCTCTCCACTGATATTGAGCATAGGATGGCCGCTGTGGTCATCACAGTCAAGAAGCTGAAACTCAGGGTCACCGCATCGGCTGCCATTTTGCCCAAATGGATAGCCGAAGAAAAAGTTCCCACATGGAAACGTATGGAAATCACAATCCTGGTATTGAGTGGCGAGACATGAAGTTGTGGAACAAAGGAAGAGGAGCAAAGCAGATGAAACAAGAAGGGAAAGATGAAAAGTGAGAGGCATCGAATTGGGAAGAAGAAAGACAGATATCCTCATCATCTACACTGCTTTTCTGTCTGAGGCAATTTCAAGTGAACAGAGGAGGCGAATGACAATAAACGGTTTCTGCAAATACATTAAGAAGACGAAGGAGATGGAAGTACAAAGAGCGGACGTGAGATAAACGACATGGAATTGCGGTGCAGAAGACTGCACAGTCAACACGCGCCAATGAGACTCTGCTTGACTTTTAACGGTATTTTAGGTTGACTTTTATTGTGAAGGGGCACCAACATTGCGGGTTCTCCTTACGTCATCTTCTTGCATTGGTGGACTGATATCTGTGGGGGAGAGTAAGTCGACAAACAACTTGTGATGTGATGACTAACATGCGGATACCTTTTCCATCCTACAACAATGTTCATATTTTCATGTGAAAGTCGCCTTCTAACTTGACATCTGATGCAACCTTCATATCTTTGGCGTGACCATGGGGGGAGATTTAGCAATCCCTTACGTTTGAGGATACTTCCACCTATTCTTTTTGACATACCTTGGTGTAACATGCTCACCCAATGTTTATGTAATTTACCACATAGGAAAGAAAGAGAAAAAAGAACAAAAAAAAAAAAAAAACAACATAAAATATATATAACCATGACATTATATATCGGCTTAATCTTGTCAACATAATAATAATGTACAAAGGTTTAAATGTAATGACGAGTTAATGTATTGTTTTTATTTCACAGTACACTTTTTAATTTATATTGCCATAATTTAGATCGCCTTACTGTGGTTTGGGTTGGGTGACCATTTGTGGTCCCAATGAAGTACAAAATCCTTTACCTACCATTGATACCTTGGAGGTTTCTCGATGTTTCTGGTGTTGTTCCCCATTGGTGAATGTACGTGGCTTGATAGATTGCATACTCACCATGCTAGATCTTTATCGTATTTATCCAATGGCTTATGTATGTTGTGCGAGATTTAGGGTAACTACTACAACGCTGACCCTAGAGCAAAGCCATTTGCTTTATTCTTGCGACAAGGTTGCGCCTCTGCGACTGATAGACTCTAAGCGCTCGTTTACAAATATGTTAAATGTAGGGTAAGTTCTTATTTCCGGTACCTTTACTTCATAATAGCTTGTTTCTCCATTTTCAGTTCAACCTCCACTAAACCTGACAAGGTTTTTTTTGTGGAAAGAGGGTCATAAATAATTGCTACCCTTACGATGTCCGACCATCTGAGCTATCCAGCTTCGCAGAGCTCGCACTGGGCTCAATATGTCGTCGGTTGTTAACTTCTTCCAACATGCAGAGTGTAAAATTAATTTTCATGACAACTTACAACTCGAAATTCACCACCTCACCTTCTGGCCAACTCGAGTACAAAGAGGGTTATTAAAGTCTTCATTTAATTGTCAATTTCTTTGATTTCTCTTCATAGGTTAATCTTACCAACCCTAACTCAGGTCTTTTGTCATCGGAGGGGTTTCTTCAGAGGCTCCGACCACACCCTTCAACCATTGGTTTGAAGAGCACGATGAAACACTAAACAACGACACTTCCAGGTTGGCTTTGGATACCATCAAGAACTGTTTACTGCTTCATGGGTTGCAAGAATTAGGGTCTCAAGTTAAAAAAATGTTTTCTTACTCGCAGTTGACGGTTTAGGTCTCAGATTGAATAGTCATTGATGCTGAAGCTATTAAAATTGAACTTGTTATAAGAATTTGGGTCTCAGCCCATCTTATGGTTACAATTTGTTGTGTATTGCATTTTTGTTTTAATATTGTTTGTTTCTTTGTGCCAAGATCTCGTACATGGTTATGGTTTGAGGAAAAATTCCCTTAATAGTATAGCTCACTGTTAAAGCACTCCTTTACAAAGTTTTGGTTTTACTTAGTATTATTTTTGGTCTTGAATTCCATGAGTTTTCTTTCACTTCATTTTCAGTGACACTATTAATAATAGCTTATCTCTATACATGAAAAGCATAGACATGTTCATTCGGCCTTTACTGGTCTATGAACGAGTTCCCTTTTAATATTCTGTCTAATATTGTTGTTAATGTATACTATTGTTGTCACTGTACATTATTGTTATTACTATACATTATTGTTATTACTGTATATTACTGTGGTTTTAATTGTCAAGCCCTTTTGGCTACCCTACCCCCAATATTTCAATGTAAGTTTCCTTAATAGGTTTAAGGCCATTAATGGGACTCCTTAATAAATTAGCTACACAATTGTGTAGGGGATTGGACTGAGTCAATGCAGAGTCAACAACTCAGTCCTAACCCCATCACCATTATTATGTGTGATTATACTTTTGTTAAATGAAACTTGGAACTCTCAGGAAACAACAAAACTACGTCTCTTTGGACTCGGTTAATAATTATGATTATACTATCTTCCTTTAGCCATATATAACACCCTCTTCTACTTAACTGATTCAGCGGGTTCAAGTATTCCTATAATATCATTTCCAGGTTTGATTGTTTCTGCTCCAAATTTTACTGTCGTACTCCATTTCACATTTCTATGTGAGTGTAGGGTTATTAGTTCCAGTTATTCAATTATATCTTATCGTCTGCAACGGTGTTCACACGAGCAATACAAATTGCATTTGAACTATCGATTTGCAACAAAACAAGTTTATAACAAATCTTTATACATTCATCATTCATTCTCAAATCTATATCATAGGGAAAATATAAATTCTGGATTTTACTTTCATGTTTTTAACCATAGTATTAACAGGCACTCTTCCATGCAAAAGGTATAGACTTAAAACAATCTTAAATACTTATCTGTTCACTGAAATTCCTCGAATTCAACAGGGTGAGACCTTCTCCACCCAACTGTAAGAAGGGAAATGATGTCCTCTTCTACCCCCGAGCTTCCACTCCAGAACAACAGGTAACAATATTCTTTGTTCTTGAATCAGGCAACAGACCTTAGGATTGCATTCCAGTCTTCTAGCCTCTGATTCCTTTTCATAATGAGGTTATCCACTGGCTCAAGTATAGCTCTGGATGTCCCTTCTGTAGCTCCACTTTCAATTCTTTTTCCAAAAACTGGCTAAACCCCTTTCTTTCCACCGAGATCTCTTTTTATCTCCAGGAAAGAAAGGTGTAACTATCTTAACTGTTCCTAACTACCTGGAGGTTGCAATTTGTTTCCAGTCTCCCTTCTTGAATTCTGAAATTTCATAATATATTAAAAAAACAATATTATTATCTTGTTTAGATAATCTTCGGCAAAATCACATAACCAATCTTTTGTCGACGCGTTTCGAACCAACCAGTGTGGTTCATCGTCAGGACAAGTTGAAGAACCAATCTGGCCTAGCTTGCTTAAATAGAGGTGCAGAGACTCCAGGGTTAAAAATACCAACGGCTAATTTCAAAATTAGCCGTTGGTATTTTTAACCCTGGAGTCTCTGCACCTCTATTTAAGCAAGCTAGGCCAGATTGGTTCTTCAACTTGTCCTGACGATGAACCACACTGGTTGGTTCGAAACGCGTCGACAAAAGATTGGTTATGTGATTTTGCCGAAGATTATCTAAACAATGTTATGGATCACAGAAGTCTAAATTCCTTAAATATTATTATCATTTAAATATCCATCTAAATGTCATTTGACTTTCCAGATTCTCATTTACCAACAAGATAAAATAGTTATGACTGCTATCCAGGAGGTGTTACATCTTTCCCCGTAGGCAAAACATCATGCCTAGTGTCTACTGTAGCCCATGAAACAGAGTAGGATAAGTTTGTCTCAGTAGGCTTTCATCTTCCCAAGTAGCTTCCTCTAGGCTAAAGTTCTTCCACCGCACTTTAGCTTGGGTGATAACTTGCTTTCGTGGCATTTTTTCTCTCTGATCGAGAATACGTAGGGGTTCTACCAAAAATTCCCCATCGGGTTCGACCTGTCAAAACACCATTATCACCATTAGTTATTCATTCTAGTTGGGTTACAATATAAGCCAAATTCATAAATACTTACTTGCACATATTGTGAATTAATAATGTGCTTGGGGTCATACACATATTTCTTTAATACTGATACATGAAACACGTTATGTACTTTTATGTGATGAGGAAGAGCGAGATGGTAAGCTATTGGTGCAACCCTTTCCAAGACATGGAAAAGGCCACAGTAGCGGCATGCCAATTTAGCATAATTACCCCACTGCAAGATGCTTTTCTTGGGTTTTATCTGGACATAAACATGATCCTCGACTTGGTATTCTTTCAAACTTCTCTTTCTATTTGCATAAAAAAAATTTCTATCTTGAGCCACATTTAAGTTTTGTCAAACGTTTTTTACTTCTTATTCCATTTCTGCTAACATTTCGAGTCCTAGGATCCATACAACACTTCATAGGGGCTCATCTTTAACGATTCATGGTAGCTATTTTTATACGCAAATTCAACCAAATGGAGGTAATCCTCCCATTTGGTTGGTTGTTACATCACATACATTCGTAACATGTCTTCTAGCACTTGATTGACTCGCACTGTTTGCCCATCCATCTAAGCATGATAGGCTATGCTAAATTAGATCTGAGTACCTAGCCCTGTAAAAAGAGCATTACATAATGCAGATGTAAATTTTACATCTCTATCTGATATTACAACTTTCGGCATATCGTGCAATCAAAATATTTCCATCATAAAGATGTTTGCTATTTCCACGACTTTATAGGTGGACTTAATTGGAATAAATTGAGAAACTTTTCTCAACTTGTCCACCACCACCATGATGGAGTCATGTTGCTTCCAAGTTCTCGAAAGTCCAATTATGAAGTTGAATGTAGCCATTTCCCACTTCCACTCAGGTATAGGGAGTGTTAGAGCAGTTCAAGGAGGTGTTGATGTCAGCTTTAACCTGTTGGCACTCTAAACACTTCGCCAAATAAAACATGATGTTCTTCCTCATTCCAGGCAAAAAAAACCTTTTCTTGATTACAGAGAATAACTTATGATAACCTAGGTGAGCTGCATAAGGATTGTGGTGAAACTCATTTAACAACATTTGTTTGAAGCTTACCTGATTGGGGACATACACCCTTCCTTTAAAATTCAACAATTTCTTATCACCAATGCCATACTCAGTTGGTTTCCCTGAGTCCTGCATTTGCATAGTTTGCTACCATAAGAATTTATATTCAGGATCCTTAAGGGCAGCTTCCTTGAGTTGTTCTGTCACATCAAACTCCACACAATGATATCAAATTTCGTACACACACTGAACCTTTCTGCTTAAAGCATCATCTACTCAGTTTTCCTTGCCTTTAAGGTGTCTTATATCAAAGTCAAACTCACTCAGGAATGTTGTCCACTGAGCTTGGCGCGCATTTAAATTAGGCTGCTTAAAGAAATTAGTTAGATTGTTATGGTCTATCATAAGTACAAATTTCTTTCCCAACAAGTAATGGTGCCATACCTTTAATGCATGCACTACTACAGTAAGCTCTAGATTGTAAGTTGAATATCACTGCTCATGCTCTTTGAGCTTTCTTGACTCATAAGTAACCACTTTACTATCCTACATCAGAACTCCTCCAACTCCTTGCTGGTAGGCATCCATACAAACAGTAAATTCCTTTCTTGTATTATCTACTTTCAATATTGGGGCAGATGTTAACAAATGTTTAAATTACACGAAACTGAGTTAACATTATGTTGTCCACTTAAAAACCCTCCCTTTTTATTGTAGGGATGTCATGGGGTATGCAATTATAGAAAACCCCTCAATAAATCGACAATAATAACTTGCCAACCCCATAAAGGACTGAATGTCTGCTACATTTTTAGGAACAGGCCAATCTAAGATGGTTTTAATCTTTTCAGGGTCAACAACAATGCCTTCGCAAGATATCACATGCCCGAGATATTGTATTTGTTCCTTAAAAATGTCACATTTGCTGAATTTGGCATAGAGTTGATTTTCTCTTAAGGTTTGGAGAACAATCCTTAGATGCTCCTTATGTTCTACTGCACACTTTGAGTAGATTATAATATCATCAATAAAAATTACAATGAACTTGTCTAAGTAGGGGTGGAAAATCCCATTCATCAAACTCATAAAATTTGTCGGAGCGTTAGTCAACCCAAAAGGTAGCACAATAAACTCATAATGGCCATAACATGTTTTAAACATTGTTTTACATAAATCCTCGTCTTTAATGTGAAGTTGATGATATTTCGATCGCAGATCAACTTTAGAGAAAACAGTGGCGCCTTTGACCTGATCAAACAAGTCATCTATTCGAGGTAAAGGATATTTGTTTTTGATGGTTAACTTGTTTAATTACCTATAGTCAATACAAAGCCTCAACGTTCCATCTTTCTTCTTAACAAACAACATGGGTGCTCCCTAGGGTGATACACTTGGTCGGATGTACCCTTTATCAAGTAATTCCTATAGCTACATTTTGAGTTCAGTCAACTTAGGAATACTCATACGGTATGGTGTCTTTGACACCGGGGCAGCTCTAGGAATAAGTTCTATGGTGAATTCATTGCTTCGTTTTGAAGGTAACCCAGGTATGTTTTTCGGAAATACGTCAATAAACTCTTGGACAACAAGTATATCTTACAAAGCTGACAATTTATCCTTCGAGTTCGCATATCCAACCTGTAAAGCATATATTTGACAACCCTTCTAGGCACATTTCTTTAACTGGTTAGCGATGATTGACTGCAACTCAATATTTCTTTTAATACCCTATATTTCCTGTCTGTTTCCTTCCTATGTGAGGAAACTGATGGTTTTATCCTTACAATTTACTAAGGACCAATGTCCTTCCAGCTAATCCATTCCAATTAGTACATCATAAGAACCCAAAGGTAATAAATTTAGATTTACTTTGGTGGATTGAACTGCAATTTCTACAGGCCAATTTTCTACCTTAGTTGTCACTCTATATTTTGCCCCTGTGGCCAATTGCACCAGCCAATAGGTTTTAAATTTCATACTTGATAAATTACACTTTTTGACTGCTTTTGGACTAACATAACTAAGAATTGCTCCTGGGTCAATAAAAATAGACACAGTCTAGTTAGCTATCTTACCTTCAAACTCCACCATAGCGGGTTGATACTCTGCTTGATGATCTAATCCAGGTGGCTCCAGAGACACACACAAGACAAAGAGGGCTTATGGAAGCTCGAAAATCAAAGTGATCAAAATGCTTTTGAACTAGGACTAGAGCATATATCTCATCGTCCTGGTCGCAGTGGTGCAAACGGTTCGTTAATCTGAGCTCGTATGAGGGAGAATGAGCCAGTCAAAGTTTTGGTTGACTTTTGTTGACTAGCAGGCTTAATGGAGAAACAATTTGGAAGTTTTCCGACAGATGGAATCCAGCCAACTCCAACCAAATTCTGGGTGAATTTGCAGCATGTTTAATTTGACTCCTTCCATCAAATTTTGGAATTTTTGAAATGGCCTTATTATATTAAAAATTAAAAAATATATATGGAGGAGGTGGTGGGCCACCACCCCCACCACCCCACTTCTCCCCATAATAACATGGATTACGTTAGCCATGTTAAATAAGGATGTTGGCAAGTATCGAGCCCGTGCCAACCACGTGGGCTGGCCCGCTACCATGCAGCGGCCCCATGTACAACAAACAACCCATGATACGTACCAACCACGATACTCCAATACACACGATGCTCCAAAAAATATTAATGCGCCAACAGCCTGTGGGGGTTATGGGGCGGGCCACGCAATGTGGACTTGACCCCCACCCAAAAAAAAATCATGCAGTTTTTCAAAATAATGAATTGCATTTAAATGTGGAGGGGTTGGGATTTGACCACCCAACCTCCTCCTTCTGATTCAGATCTTTCACCAATCCACCTAAACACATTCTTGTTTAATCCGCCCGAAGAATTTATATAAACCTCATTTGCACAGTGCGCCCAGGAAACATGGAGGAACCAGGAGTAGGCATGAAAATTGAGATGACAATTTTTTTAATTAATTTTTTAATGCAGGTGGACCATGAAGGAGCAAAATTTCCAGGAGGGTGAAATTTTTGCAGTGTCCAAATTGGACAAACTTTATGTCGATCTTACACCTCTCGGTGAGACGAACCTGATGGCACAGTGAATTTCCTGATCTGAGCAGCCGATTTGCAGAGGAATAGGAGGAGGGAATCTTTGAGGAATCTAAGGGGATCTAAAAGATTCCTTAAGCCCCAGAATTCCACTTTCTCATAATTCAAAAATTTGACAGTCAATTTTTCACTATTCGATGCCACAAATCTGATGGTGTGTTTAGATTTTCCATTTTCTCATTCTTTTTTTTGGCCACTTTTCTAAGTGGAGTGTAGGTGTCAACATTCATGTGCACGCAGTCATTCCATGAGATTCGACGCAGCGAGATCGATGGTTCAAACAACTTTAGCTATCTGACATCCTTTCCTTCAGATGGCCCCAAAATGTGAGGTATATGCAGTATGTTCATGTACTTGTTTTTGCAATGTATTGTGCTGCACAGATCCCTGTTTGATGTTCGATGAGGGATCTTGTTTCTTACGTGTTTTCATGATTCCTACTTGATGTGATGCAGAATCATCTGTTTGATGTACTTATTGTCATGATTCGTCATGTTTTATTTGAGATCCCTTTGTCTTCATGTTGATGGTATAGTCATGTTGTCACCATGTATGTTTGCATTGAGATCCCTTTTGTGCCATGTTGGCGGGATGATCATCATGCATGAGTTTTATGTCATACTGATAGGAGTCATTTTTTTTACTAAGAGTTCCTGTAGCGGAACATCTCTTGGAGCCACTCCTGTGTGAGGGCATTTTCCTTGTATGATAGCAATGTCATCTCTTATGTACATCATCACTATTGACAACACTTAATGTAGCAGCCTACACCATCTTAACACCGGAGCCCAGAAACGTAGTCCCTCCTAGACAAACTCCGTTATCAATGGATTATGTTTTCATGTGCTAATGATTGTCATGTTCCTCTTCTTTACAGCATGCAGATGTATTCATTTATGTTCTTTTAAAAATGCAATTTAACACATCACGAAAGTAAAAGGTCTTGGAAGGGTACTTTGTCACACCTGGATGTGGATCAAGTGGTATCAGAGCGGTCTTTGTGTAAATGTGAATTGCAGCGTGAACAATGGAACATGTGCGACAGAGGATGAAAAAGCGATGTACGAAACCATGCCCAAAATTTCCCAAAGGGTGGAGATTATGTATGAAACTCTACAGAAAGAGACAAAGGAAAAGGAGCGATTACAACTTTAGTTGAAGCCACAGAAGAGGCCCTAGAAGAACTGAAGCACAACAACCAAAGTCTTCAAACAGATAATGCTAAATTGAAGATGTGTATACATGAAGAGAGAGAGGAAAAACATAGTTTTCTACGACAGCTACAAGCAAAGAACGAGGCCTTAGAAAAGCTGCAGCGTGACCCTTGTGAGGTAAAAAGTAATTCTCTGAATTCATGTATGTGTCCTGATAATGATTTCGTTGTTTTTGAAAATCATACCACAGGAATTGGCTCCAAACTATTGAAGAGAATGGGTTATGAAGGAAAAGGCTTGGGCATTAATGGCCAAGGAATTTTCAACCCCATAAAAGTAGAAGAATTACCTCATCAAGCAAAAATTGGGTATTTTAGAAAGGAAGTTGGGGAATGCGCCGTGACAACAAGCGAACCATCAACAACAGATGATGAGAAGCCCTCATCAGTTCTTTCCAAATAAACAGAGGAGGTAAAAGATGTTGATTTCCTTTCGGTTTCATCTTCACATAGTATGATTTTTGTTGGAGATTTGGAGATCCCAATTATAGGTGTTGACATAGATTGTCATTGATGTCAATATGGCAATATTCGAGGAGCCAGAGGAAGCAAACAGAGCCATTGGAGGAATCAAACAGAGCCATCGGAGGAAGAAAATAGAGCTATCGGAGCCATTGGAGGAAGTAGACAGAGCTATCGAAGCAAGAATGCCAAAGAATACACTATCGGGAGCTATTGGGAGCAATATATGCCACAAAAGAGTTATATGCATGCATTAACACTATCAGAGGCCAAAACTCACATATATATGCATTTACACAATTGGAGGCGGAAGACTTGGTTGTATTGCAAATACACTATCGGAGGCAGAAGACTGAGTTATAGTAGAATACACTATCGGAGCGGAGAAGTACATATATATCGGAGTATAGAGGCAGCATGTATATAAATCAGTGATATGATAATGGGCGGTTTAGTTTTGTGCCATCACCCCAAACCCCCGACAACGACATATATATGTGAACACACTGCAACAATTGTGATATGGTTTAATGATATATCACATCCGCCCATTGCAATGATACACAAAGGGTTGTCCTCCTAGAAGCCAATTGTGATGAATGTTGCAGACCCGATGCAACATTACAATTGACTTAATGCTATATCACATCTGCCATGTCGGAAGTGACCATTGCAAGTTATAAAGGATGGCGCGATAAGCTACGACTGCCGATTGCGATTACACTACGGACCTGATGTAGGTATAGATGAGGGTGCAATAAATTTGAAGTTTGCCCTTTAACATTTTCGCCGGTTTTTTCTCATATTTCCTGTGTATTTGAATATTTTCCTTGCGCGGGGTTTGAAGGAAAAAGTGCATTAAGAAATGCTCCCAATAGTTCAGGAGGCTAAACTAAAGCCGATTGCTATTGCGATTGGGACATGGCATGTCTGTTAAACAATATTGTCTCTATGTATGCTTATTATCATTGAAAAAATGGGGCTCTGTTATAGTTTTAACATACAATGACTAAAAATCCAGGAAGCCGAATGGAAAGCGAGCGCAGATGAAACTGAAAAGCCAAATCAATGGAGAAGAGGGAAGCCAAAGGACAAGCCAGCGCAGAGGAAGTTGAAGCAAGCATGAAAGAAGCCGAAGAGCCAGTGGAAAGTGAAAACAAATATTCAGAGGCATCAAGATTACATAAAAATAGAAAAAACAAGGAGAGATGGGTATGTGCGAATAATCAGAGTGAGAGGAAGTGGAAGTTCAGGCAGAGGCAGCAGAGTCGGGAGAGGCAGGAGAGGCAGGAGAAGCAGGAGAACAAGAGTGAAGCAAAAGCTTAGCAGGTTTGTGACTAGAGAACTACAACAAAATAGTTTATACCAGGTTTGGTTTGGAGCCCACGGGGATGAGCCTCATAACTGAAAGGTACTGGAATCCTTGGGAGTTGGTGCTCCTAAGTGTAGAACTATTGCCTTGGAAGAATAGAGTTGGTGCTCTAGAGGTTGGAGCCTCACAAAAGTCCAAGTTGGTGCTTGGCAACTTATTTCAACCAGTTATATATTGTATCTATTTCATTGCACTGTTTGAGTTAATAAAAACATTTATTTCAGCTATCTATTTCTGTGTTCCATATATATATGTCTTGGTGATAAAAAGAACAATCAAAAAGAAATATTGATTCACCCCCGCTCTTATTATTTCCCACAAATGGTATCAGAGAAGGCTTCTTCATATTAGCCTAACAACTTGAAGAAGGATTCATAGCCATGATGAGAAATCACAAAGCATCAGGAAAACCTCCTCTGTTCGATGGCACTAATTTTTGTTTCTAGAAAAAGAGAATGACCTACTACTTAATGTCCCTTGGACTTGAAGTCTAGCATTTGGTTCAAAATCAGTACCAAATTCCTCCCACTCTTCCAACAGATCAAGACGAGAGGAAAGCCTACACTGTAAATGCAAAATCCTTGAACTCCTTCACTAGTGGAATCACTGATTCCCAGTTTACAAAAGTCATGAACTGCAACTCTGCCAAAGAAATGTGGGATAAGCTAATTGTCTTATACGATGGGGACTCAAAAGTCAAGAAAGAAAAGCTTCAAACTCATAGAAGGTAGTTTGAAAGTCTGAAAATGGAAGATGAAGAAGATATTGCAGCATACTTTCTCTGAGTAGCTGAAGTGGTCAACTCTCTTAAAGGATTGGGCGAAAACATTGAAGAAAGTACCATTGTTCAAAAGGTATTAAGATCTCTTCCAGATAGATTTGACTCCAAGATAAGCACCATAGAAGAAGCAAAGGATCTAGATACTCTCAAGATGGATGAACTCCATGGAATCCTCACTGCCTATGAGATGAGAAAAGGTGGCCCAAGCTCCAAAGATGCAGCATTCAAGGCTTCAAAATCAAAGAGGGGGAAAGAAAGGAATGACTATAGTGATGACTCCGATTTGGAATCCAAATTGGCTCAATTTGTACGAAAGCTGAAGAAAGGATCCAAGCTAAAAGGTAAGTGATCTGAATTGGATCCTTAAACACTCTTAAAGTTCCCTGAACTTTGTAAAACTCATACCAAAGTTTCAAAGTATTATGGATGTCGAAGCTTATCAAAAATTACCTCTAAACAATGGCAATTTGTGGTCAGCACAGAACAACGAGGACCGTCGGTCAAAGCGCGCAAACCGTTGGCCCATGGTGACCGCGCACTGGCACAAATTAACAAACGGGAGGTCAAATCCAAAAACAGAGGTAGTTTCTGATACACGATTAGCGCTAAAGTGCTAATCGCATATCGCAAGGCATCCCCCTTAGTCAAGGAAAGCCCCCAAGCGCTTGGTCATGAGGAAAAGCATAAAACCGTATGGAAATCACCAATTCCGTCAAAAGGTGGGTCCTGCGCTAAAACCGGTAGGATATTGGAAGGGCTTCAAGTGGTAAGCGGGTTCGACCGAGTCCCACCCGATTCCATACAATGGGTGACATGCATCTAGTGGATGAGAGAGAAAACTGCTCTCATCATGCGGGTAAAGGTCATGCTACTTACCCGCGCGATATGAACAGAGACCATAGGATCTGGAGGCCCCAAATAAATGATAGAGAAGCAATCCGATGGATGACTAGATTCGACTGGGAAATAGATTGAGGCAGATAAGATTTGAGGTCCGGCATGACCGATGAGTTGGTAGAGGAATTAGTTTCGTGGGCAATCTTGGAGCAACAGAAATAATGATTGTTCAAAGAGAGCTGACAATTAGTTCGTGAGGAAAAAGGTGTCCACCTCTCTGTGAAGCGTTACAATGATGATGACGCAGAGCAGGGGAATTCCAGCGGACAGAGGCAGGAGATCCAGAGAGCTGGGAAGTGGAAACGAACAGTCAGGGAGCAGATTAGCTTTAAGCCACGAATATACAAAGAGAAAAGGGAGCAGAGAAAGAGAAGCAGAAAGCCAAGAGGCAAGAAAGAAGCAAATTGTAGAGAACATAGAAGCTGAGCTAACCTGCAAAGTAAGGGCAGCATCGAGCAAACAAAGTCAGAGAGAGTCCGAGAGTCTGTGAACTCCAGAGAAGGCTTGAGAGGTTCAAGCAACTCTTCTGTGTATACCTGTCCAGTATTGGGTACCAAATTGGACTCATACCACTGAGACCAGTTGAGGTCGACATTTAGTAAGGGGAGTTAGTGTACTCTAGAGACTTGGGGGATCCAAGTACAATCCTACTAATCATCATCTGTTAAGTGAGACTCAAATTGAGCTCCTTATTGTAAAAAATCTGCTTTAAGACACAATAGAAAGGCCACCACTAAAGGCTGGACTAGGAGATGTAGCCCAGGAGGATTGGGTGAACTCTTTGTTAAATTTGTTGTGTTTATGGGTTTTCTTACTGTGTTCTCTTACTGTTTCAGTGTCTATGTATTTCGCAATCTTATCGATCCGTTGCATAAAAATAACATAGGCACACCCCAGCACTTGAGTCTGTAATACCTTCATTATTTCTCTGAGATCTGGGTGATTTCAGATCAGTAAGTACCCTCTTATCTGTTTCAAATGTGGAAAAGTAGGTCATTATGCTGCAAAATTTCCTCATAAACATGATAGTTATTATGAAGGAAATTCTAAAAGAAGGGTATACAAAAAGAAAGGGACCAATAAGAAGAACTTCTTATCTAAGAAAGATGAGTCTGATGAGGATGAATTTGTAGTAATCAAAAGGAAATCAGATGAGGAAAGTGACCATGATGAAAGCCAAGAAACATTATTCATGGCATTCACAAATGAAGATGACTTAGGGCTAGAAGGAATGTAGATGAACTGTTAATAAGTGCCATTGAAGAAAATGAGAAATTACAGAATAAAATCATTTCTCTCAAGGTAGAAAATGAGGAAACAAGAAGAAGAGAAGATCTTTTGGAAACAAAGTTAAAAGAAAAAGAAGAGACTTGCAAAGATCGTGAAGCCGAAATAGTATCTCTAAGGAAGGAATTGGAGCAAGTCAAAAAGGGTTGGAAAAGCTCTCAAATACTTGAGACTATCCTAAAAAGTCAAAAACCTCAACATGACAAGTCTGGAATAGGTTTTAAAGGAGAATCATCAAGCACTAAGAACAGTGTGAAAAGCTATGCTGATGCACTTTCCAGCAACCCAAAAGAAGAAAAAGTATGTCATCAAAGGCGCATCCTAGATCCAAAGAATGAAGAGAGAATAACTCCAAAGAAGAATGTGGATTCGAATCATGGATACTATAGCAAATACAAACTAGTATTCCATCAAAGGCCCATCTCAAATCCAAAGAATGAAGTGGTAGTAATTCCAAGGAAGGAAATTGACCCAAACCATGGCTACTACAACAGGTACAAAACTATCTTTCTTGGACATTGTTTTCATTGTAAAAACTTTGGTCATCAAGCCAAAAATTGCATGGCTTGCAAGAGTGAAACACTAAAGCTAAAGGATCAAATAATCAAACCATATGGCCCCAAAAGGCAGGGACAAATCAAAACCTTCAATTCATTTGATCCCTTGACCAAATTTGATCTAATTTGCTCATTATGCTACAATAATGGACACTATGAACAAAAATTCCCTCTCAAAAGAGGAAAAACAAGTAGTGAGAATCCCAACATGGATAAATGTGGCCTAGCTCTATATGCTCAAAATAATGAAAATCATTGGTTTTTGGATAGTGGGTTCTCCAGAAACATGACAGGAGACAAAAGGAAGTTTGTCTCATTGAGAAAAAAGGAAGGAAATGTGTCCTTTGGAAGTGGATCTGGCAGAATTGCGGGAATAGGAACTATTACCCTCATCAAAGGAAAAGTAAAAGCTCAAGATGCTCTACTAGTAGAAGGGCTCAAACACAACCTCCTGAGTGTTCAAGGACATAATGTTGTCTTTAACACGAAAGACTGTGAAATAAGGAACTCTTCCTCAGGGGAACTTGTGGCGAAAGGGGTTAGAACACTAGACAACATTTAAATTCTGAATAAGATTCAAGAGAATAAATGCTACCTAAGTCAGACAAATGAAAGTTGGTTGTGGCACAAGCGACTTGGACATACAAGCTTCGAAAATATGATCAATATCAGCAAGATTAAAGTTGTACGAGACATCCCAAGGCTATTCAAACCAAATCAAGGAGTATGTGGTCCCTGTCAACATGGAAAGCAAACCAAAACCAGCCACAAGATCAAGGAGCTCTCTTCATCAAAGCCCTTGAAGATCATCCATGCTGATTTATGTGGACCAACTAGAAATCAAGCACTCCAAGGAGAAAGGTACTTTGTTTTGTTTGTTGATGACTATACTAGAATGATATGGATATATTTTATAAAATATAATTTTGAAACATTTGAGTGTTTTAAGAATCTAAAAGCACTTATAGAAAATGAAAAGGACTCAAAAATTAAGTGCCTCGGAATAGATAGAGGGGGAGAATTCACATCAAAAGAATTTAATGAGTTTTGTAACATACATGGAATTAAAAGAGAATTCTCTGCTGCCAGAACACCCCAGCAAAATGGGGTAGTTGAAAGAAGAAACTGGGTAGTTCAAGAAATGGCAAGAATAATGTTATTAGCAGTAGACTTGCAACCAAAATTCTGGAGAGAAGCAGTGGGGACAGCTGTCTATACCTTGAATCGAACTCAATTAAGACCGAATTGTGAAAAAACTCCTTATGAATTATGGAAAGGAAGATCTGCTTCAGTAAAGTACTTCAAGATATTTTGAAGCAAGTGCTTCATAAAAATCAATTATGGCTCACCAGGAAAGTTTGATTCTCGGTTGATGAAGGGATATTCCTTGGATAGTCTACACGGAGCAAAGCCTACAAGTGGTACAATTTTCAACTAAAGAAAATAATGGAGAGCATTGATGTAAAGATTGATGAAGACCTTCCAGAAAAAGAAATTGAAGAACATGAAGATGATCCTCTCATTCAAGAATAACCTAAAAAATAAGAAATAGATCATGAAGAAGAAGAAGAGGAAAAAGAACCACCTCATACCCCTTCAAATATGAAGTTTCTCTAGAAATATCATCCAAAAGAGCAAATTATTGGCAATAGAGATGGAGGGATGCAAACCCGAAGAAGGATGATAGTTACACCAAAGAGAAATGTTATTGCTCTTCTATCCATGATAGAACCAGAAACAGTTGCACAAGCAAGTAAGGATCCTCATTGGGTAAAAGCCATGGAAGAAGAAATGTCCCAAATTGAGAAGAACGAGACATGGGAGCTAGTACCTCGTCCAAAGGAAAAAAACATAATAGGAACCAAGTGGGTATTCAAAAATAAAATGAATGAAGAAGGACAAGTTATCAGAAACAAGGCAAGGCTTGTCTGCAAAGGCTATTCACAAATTGAAGGAATTGACTTTGAAGAGACATTTGCACCAGTAGCTCATATGGAAGCTATCAGGATGTTATTGGAATTTGCTTGCTCAAAAGGATTCAAAATCTATCAAATGGACGTAAAATCAGCATTTCTAAATGGAAAACTCAAGGAAGAAGTCTACATGGAGCAACCAGAAGGGTTTGATCTAACGGAAGGAAAAGACTTAGTCTGTAAGTTGAAAAAGGCATTATATGGGTTGAAACAAGCTCCTAAAGCTTGGTATGCAAGATTGGATCACTATCTACAAAAACAAGGCTTCAAGAAGGGAGTGGCAGGAAGTAATCTCTACATAAATATGGATGAAGGTAAGCTACTAGTCACACTTGTTTATGTTGATGATCTGATTTTTGCTAGCAATAATGATGAAATGAGCCATGAATTTTCTCAAAATATGTCAAGAGAATTTGAGATGTCAATGATAGGAGAGTTATCTCACTTCCTTGGACTACAAGTATCTCAAACCAGAGCAGGATTGTTTATATCTCAAGCCAAATATCTTAAAGACATGCTTAAAAGATATGGAATGGAAGACTGTGCACCCATGAGCACACCTATGACCACAAATTGCAAATTGAGCAAAGATGATGACTCCCCTCCAACAGATGCAACTCATTACAGGTCAATAATTGGAGCCCTTCTATACTTAACTACTACAAGACCCGACATAATGCAAGCAGTAGGAATGGTGGGAAGATTTCAATTTGCTCCTAATCAATCTCATTTGTTAGCGGTAAAAAGAATTCTCAGATATCTGAAAGGAACTCCTGATTTCGATCTTTGGTACCCTAAGAGCTCAACATTGACTGTAACTGCATACACCGATGCTGATTGGGCTGGAAGTGTAGATGATCATAAAAGTACTAGTGGAAATGCATTCTTCCTAGGAGACTATTTAGTATCTTGGCTCAGCAGAAAAACAGACGTCCATATCACTATCCACAGCCGAAGCCGAGTATATAGTTGCAACAGACTGTTGTACTCAAATACTATGGATGAAGGAAGCTCTAAAATATGTCAACATAGGTACAGATCAACCAATTACCATCTATTGTGATAACACAAGTGCTATCAATCGCAGCAAAAGTCCAGTGATGCACTCAAAGACCAAACATATACCAATCAAGTATCATTTCCTTTCGTGAACAACTAGCTGAACAAAACATCATTTTGGAATATATCAATACTAAGGAGTAGATAGCTAATACCTCTTCCTCAAGAAGAATTTGAACATCTTCATCAAAATATGGGGGTTATCTCTTTAGCATCACTCAATTTCATTCATAAAGATGTTGCAAGACAGGGGGAGCAGTTCTACAAGGGGAGCAGTTCGACAGGGGGAGTCTGTATGCATTCCTTTGCCATTGATGTCAAAGGGGGAGAGCAGAAGAATATTTCCATCAATAACAAAGGGGGAGATTGTTGACATAGATTGTCATTGATGTCAATATGGCAATATTCTAGGAGCCAGAGGAAGCAAACAAAGCCATCAGAGGAAGCAAACAGAGCCATCGGAGGAAGCAAACAGAGCTATCAGAGCAATGGAGGAAGAAAACAGAGCTATTGGAGCTATCGGAGGAAGTAGACAGAGCTATCAGGAGCTATTGGAGCAAGAATGCCAAAGAATACACTATCGGGAGCTATCAGGAGCAATATATGCCACAAAAGGGTTATATGCATGCATTAACACTATCGGAGGCCAAAACTCACATACATATGCATTTACATAATAGGAGGCGGAAGACTTGGTTGTATTGCAAATACACTATCGGAGGCAGACAACTTAGTTATATTGCAAATACACTATTGAAGGCGGCACACTGAGTTATAGTGGAATACACTATCGGAGTGGAGAAGTACATATATATCGGAGTATAGAGGCATCGTGTATATAAATTGGGGATATGATAATCAGTGGTTCAGTTATGTGCCATCACCCCAGACTCCCGACAGTGACATATATATGCGGACCCGCTGCAAAAATTGTGCTATGGTTTCATGATATATCGCATATGCCCATTGCAATGATACATAAAGGGTTGTCCTCTTGCAAGCGCCGATTGCGATGAATGTTGTGGACCCGATGCAACATTACAATTGACTTAATGCTATATTGTGTCCACCATGTCAGAAATGACCATTACAAGTTATAGAGGGTTGGCGCGATAAGTTGCGACTATCTATTGCAATTACACTGCAGAACCTATGCACGTATAGATGAGGGTGCAATAAATTTGAAGTCCACCCTTTAACGTTTTCACCATTTTTTTCTCATATTTCCTGTGTATTTGAATATTTTCCTTGCGCGAGGTTTGAAGGCAAAAATGCATTAGGAAATGCTCCCGATAGTTTAGGAGGCTGAACTAAAGCTGATTGCGATTGCGATAGGGACGTGGGCATGCCTGTTAAACAATATTGTCTCTGTGTATGCCTATTATCATTGAAAAAATGGGGCTCTGTTACAGTTTTAACATACAGCGACCGAAAAGCTAGGAAGCCGAATGGAAATCCAGCGCAGAGGAAACCAAAAAGCCAAATCAATGGAGAAGAGGGAAGCCAAAGGACAAGCCAGTGCAGAGGAAGCTGAAGCAAGTGTGAAAGAAGCCGAAGAGCCAGTGGAAAGTGAAAACGAATAGTCAGAGGCATCAGGAATACATAAAAACATAAAAAACAAGGAGAGATGGGTGTGTGTGAATAATTAGAGTGAGAGGAAGCCGAAGTTCAGGCAAATGCAGGAGAGGCAGGAGAAGCAGGAGAACAGGAGTGAAGCAGAAGCTTAGCAGGTTTGTGAGCAGAGAACTACAACAAAACAGTTTATACCAAGTTTGGGTTGGAGCCTCAGAACTGAAAGGACTAGAATTCTTGGGAGTTGGTGCTCCTAAGTGTAGAGATATTGCCTTGGAAGAACAAAGTTGGTGCTTTGGAGGTTGGAGCCTCACAAAGGTCCAAGTTGGTGCTTGGAAACTGATTGCAACCCGTTATATATTGTATCTATTTCATTTCACTGTTTGTGTTAATAAAAGCATTTATTTCAACTATCTATTTCTGTGTTCCATATATATATGTCTTGGTGATAAAAAGACCAATTAAAAATAAATACTGATTCACCCCCCCCAGTATTTCCAACAATAGGGACAAACATGAGGCTTATTACAAGGATGAGGCACGAGGAGGAAAAAGAACTTGGTGTTAATAACCAAGGCATAACTCAACCTTTGGAGGTTGTGCATAAACATCGATTTGCAGTCTTGGGATACACTGAAGGAGAATGCTCGAAGGTGTCATATTCTTCCAAGACATCGTCGAAATCGTCGAAGGAAGAGAATGATGGGAACACGTCCCCATCATCCCATGGTAGTGCCCATTACAGGGAAAGAGTTGAGGCAAGCTCTCATTGCCATACTTACACTAGAGATGGCAAGGAAAGGTATAACCACTCTCGACATTCGAATGTTCATTTCGATTATAATCATGTTGTTAATAATGGACATAAATCATGGAATTGAAAAACATGTACCTTTTGTGGATTACATAACCATACATTTCAAAGTGTTGGAAAAGAATAGCAGCACACCAAAGGAGGAGGCATGAAATACCCCCTCAATAGCAGGTAAAGAAACATGTTAAGCAGATCTGGAGGAAGAAGATGTATTGCAATCATTGTGACAGAAGTGGCAATCAAAGAGCCACATGTTGGAAATTCCATCCAGAGAAGCACCTTAAAGACAAAGTGTCGGTGCATGAACCAAGTGAAACAATTGTTCGACAAGAAAAACCACCACAGGGGGGTGACCCATTCACATTGATAAGTGAAAAATAGTTTCTATATATGTTATCTTTTCATGGTCGTGCTTTTGAAAATCATTTGTTGCATTTTAAAATGTAAAAGTGATGATGTGTTTTCAATCACTTTTTAAGCAACAATGATGTCTGGTCTTATTTTGAGTTGCATGATACTCTGTGAAAGTGATGTCATGTTTCCATCACTTGTCAAAGCAAGAATGGTGTTTTTCCTTATTGTTGTAAATCATGTGTTGCAGTGATGACGTGTTTTCCATCACTTGTTGAAGCAACAATGATATTTCGGCCTTGTTTTCGTAACTGGGGTATTGTGTCCATATTGATGTAAACTTGACCACCGAGTATGCATTATAAACTCGTGGAAAGTGTGGGATGCTTGGGTCATTAGTTGGTCATGAGAGTCAAGCATGTAATTTGTAAAAGCAATGTACTATAGGTTGCAGAGGTTGCAAGTGTTAGCTCATCGCTTAAGGCTCAGAAGAACAAAGGTGAAGGAGATGGAAGCAAGACCTTCCAGGACGCTTGTGATGCAGACAAGGTACATAAAAGTTGCAGATTCTTTTTCATGCTTTTGGAGGACCAAAAGCTCCTTAGTGGGGAGGATTGATCCAGGTGACTCCAGAGACACACATAAGACAAAGAGGGCTTATGGAAGCTCGAAAATCAAAGTGATCAGAATGATTTTGAACTAGGACCAGAGCATAGATCTCATCGTCCTGATCACAGTGGTGTGAATGGTTCATCAATTCGAGCTCGTATGAGGGAGAACGAGCCAGTCAAAGTTTTGGTTGACTTTTGATAACTAGGCAGGTTTAATGGAGACACAATTTGGAAGTTTTCTGGCAGACGGAATCCAGGCAACTCTGGCCAGATTCTAGGTGAATTTGTGGCCTGTTTAATTTGACTCCTTCGGTCAAGTTTTGGAATTTTTGAAATGGCCTTCTTATATTAAAAATTAAAATATATATATATATATATATATATATATATATATATATATATATATATGGAGGTGGTGGGCCACCACCCCCACCACCCCACACCTCCCCATAATAACATGGAGTACGTTAGACATGTTAAATAAGGAGGTTGGCGAGTATCGAGCTTGCGCCAACCACATGGGCTAGCCTGCCAACGTGTCGTAGCCCCATGTACAACAAACACCCCATGATACACACCAACCACGGTACTCCAATACACATGACACTCCAAAAAATATTAATACGCCAACAGTCTGTAGGGATTATGGGGCGGGTCGCCCAATGTAGACCTGACCCCCACCAAAACAAAAAACAAAAAAATCATGCAGTTTTTCAAATAACGAATTGCGTTTAAATATGGAGAGGTCGGGATTTGACCACCTAACCTCCTCCTTCTAATTTAGATCTTTCACCAATCCACATAAACGCATTCTTGTTTAATCCACCTGAAGAATTTATATAAACCTCATTTGCACAGTGTGCCCAGGAAGCATGGAGGAACCAGGAGTAGGCACAGAAATCGAGATGACATTTTTTTTAATTAATTTTTTAATGCAGGTGGAACCATGAAGGATCAAAATTTCCAAGAGGGTGAAATTTTTGTAGTGTCCAAATTGGACAAAATTTATGTCGATCTTACACCTCTCGGTGATACGAACCTGATGGCATAGTCAGTTTCCTGATCTGAGAAGCCGATTTGCAGAGGACCCGGAGGAGGGAATATTTGAGGAGTTTAGGGGGAATCTAAAAGATTCCTTAAGCCCCAGAATTCCACTTTCTCAGAATTCAAAAATTTGACAGTCGATTTTGCACTATTCAACACCACAAATCTGATGGTGTGTTCAGATTTTCCATTTTCTCATTCTATTTTTCGGCCACTTTTCTAAGTGGAGTGCAAGTGTCAGCATTCATGTGCGAGCAATCATTCCATGAGATTCAACACAGTGGCATCGATGGTTCGAACAACTTCAGCAGTCTGACTTCCTTTCCTTCAGATGGCCCTAGGATGTGAGGTATATGTAGTATGGTCAAGTACTTAATTTTGCGATGCATTGTGCTGCACAGATCCGTGTTTGATGTTTGATGAGAGATCTTGTTTCTTACTTGTTTTCATGATTCTTTCTTGATGTGATGCAAAATCATCTGTGTGATGTACTTGTTGTCATGATTCGACATGTTTTGTTTGAGATCCTTGTTATCACTTAGGTTGTCCCTTGGCTCCCTAAGGGATACGGCCGAGGTAACCACAAACGAACCTTTGGACTGCAGGTCCTAGCCTACCTGCAATCAGAGAGGGCTCTCTCTTTATGATTTAGCTTTGTTTAGGGGTGATTTTAGGCTAGACATGAGTGCATGAGTTTGATTTAAGTTTGGTGGGAAGGATGATGCTTTCAAGCAGAGTTGGGATGCATAGTGTGAGAAATTTGAACCATTGGGCATAGAGTCAATGAATGTGAACTGAAGGGTGTGTTTTCTTTGGCAGAAGAGGGGAATACAGAGCAGGATAGCTACACATGGCACAATGTTAAATGCTGGAACAAGGATGAAATGGAGGTTAGGGAATGAGAGGCAATTAAGGATCTCTCATCCAGCTGAAGAGGGAAAGTGGATGAAGGCTAAATAGGAGCAATGAAGGATTCCTAAACAGCATTCAGAAATGAGAGAACTAGCTTAAACATGATCAATAATGTATTCATATCCATTACTAATTTAGAGGAAAACATAAAGAAATGACAGGAATTGAGCATAGAGTGCTGCTAGGCAAATTCTAAGCTAATCTTTCTTTCTTGCTATTTAGATGGTGAAACCAATGTGGCATAAACACATATAAACTGAAAACAGAGAAAAGAAATACTTATTGAGTCATGTAGAAACACCAGAAATCTGTAGCATACTCTTTAAGCCATCAAATCCATAACCAACAGTTCAGAAACAAGCATTCCAGCATCTTTGATTATAGAAACTTTCAGGCTTACAGCGCAAGTCTAGAATGAGAAAACAAACAACCAACCAACCCTTTCTACATCACTGAGTGTTAGGATATTCCGACACATAGGATATAGTTAAGTTCAACTTGGTCTAGTATAGAGTTAGGTTAGAGTTAGGTAAAGTGTGTTTCTTTACCGTTGTACATTTTGTAACTTACAATCCGACGGTCACGATATGTAGTGATCCGACGGTTCACTCTCACCTCGGTATTACCGACACTTGATCCGTGGCTTGACACCCGATTGGTCCATGAGTTCTATTTAAAGTGCATGGAGGGTCATTGTTCGGGTAATCCGTGCATGAGAGAAGCTTATGTAAATTTTCATTCTTTGATTAATAAATTGCCTGTAGTACCCACGTTGGGACAGGCCGTGGACTGTTTCCCTCCTTGCACTTTGAGGGTTTTAACCATGTCAAAAATACTGGTGTATTGATTTGAGATCTGGTTGTGAGCGGTGTCCTTTTGGTGTTCTTTCTGAGGAACTTACCCTGTAAATTCCTACATGGTATCAGAGCTATTTGAGGGCCGCGTCCGTTGGT
Organism: Pinus tabuliformis; assembly: GCA_031772625.1. Taxonomy (NCBI): domain Eukaryota; kingdom Viridiplantae; phylum Streptophyta; class Pinopsida; order Pinales; family Pinaceae; genus Pinus; species Pinus tabuliformis. The sequence goes on along the minus strand of CM062812.1, from coordinate 122,353,433 downwards.
GATCCAAATCTGAAGCCGATAGAACTGCATGCGGCTGTCGTTTCCTAGATCTGCTGTTTCTGACTGCTTTCGGGCTGAGAGGACTGCTCTGTTGCGTTCGGAGCATCTGTTCCAGTGAGGAACCCCTTTCGTTTCACGCGAAAAGGTTTCCGGTAGCCCTAGCTGCGTCATTTTTCAGATCGGGAGGTATACAGTGTTTTTTGCAGTTTACTGTTATTTTCTCTCTGCTTATTTCGGTCTCAGTTTATTTAGCCTTTTTTTTAACCGGATCTATACCTTTCATTTCTGCGTATGCTCTTTGCGCTGTGACTCTGTGCGATCTGGGCAAATCAGAAACAGAAAGGAAGGATTTTTCTCATGCGTATGCTCTTTTCCCTGCACCTTAGTGTGATCTCGGAAAATCAGAAACATTGAGAAAAATATTTAGTTTTTCGGCTAAAGCTAACTTTGAGATTTTTTTTTTAAATTTCTAGTTTTTTGGCTAAAGCTAACTTCGAGCCGCAAGGTTTGTTTTTCTTTGCATATTCGTGTTGGGTTTTGTGTTTTGTGTTTTGTAGGGAAAAAAGAGCTTTCTCAAGGCAAGCACGCAAACCAAGGCCCCCCCCCCCTCTCTCTCTCTCTCTCTCTCTCAAATTTTTTGTATAGATCAATTGGTTCAAAGCTATTTTAAGAGAGTAGAGGTCTTGGGTTCAAGTCTCCATTTTGTGGGGGCGGATTTTTTTTTTCATTCCCGCACATTCGCGCACTTTGCCGGCAACATCAACAATTTTTTTTCAAAAAGCCATAACTTCTTCATCCGGAAGCCTTTTTCAGAGCCGTTTTTTTTAAAACCGCCTATTTTTTCGAGATCTATCCATTGGAACACTTACTTTTAGCATCTTCAGCTTCAGTTTTTTTAAAAAAATGGAAAGTCCATGCCAAGTCATTCTTGACAGCACTAACTACTTCCAATGGGTAGCCTACATGGAAGATTTACTTAGAAGTAAAGGTCTCTTCAGAATAGCCACAGACCAAGAGAAGAAACCAAAAGATGAAGACAAGGTTGCAAAATGGGAAAATAGACAAGATCAAGCACGTGGTTTGATAGGGATGTCTATTTCTCCTGATCTTAGATTCCACATTGCAGACCTTGAGACTCCTCATGAAGCATTAGAAAAACTCGCTAAAGTTTTTGGGATTAAAAATGAAATTAGAGCCCATCAACTTGAAAATGAGCTGCTTACTTTGGATCCAATTTTTCTTGCATTGAAGATTTCTTGTCTAAATTCAAGACCCTTAGATATCTCTTGGAAGGTGTTAAAGTTAAGAAAGAAGATGGTAACCTTATTTATTCCATCCTTACTAAGTTGGGACCAGCCTACTCTGTATTTGTTTCCACTTTCCATTCTACAAGGGAAGCTTTCATTTGTCAAGGAAAAGACTACAAGGCCCCTTCCTTTGACTCCTTTTGTGATTCCTTAATAAGAGAACAAGAAAAACTCTTACACCTTGGTCTTCTTAATCTTGGAAACTCTTCCACGAAAGCATTAGCCGCCCAGCAGCAACCAAATTCAAAGAATCCTAAGAAGTCATATCCTCAAAAGAATGGTCCTAAACCATCTCAGCCTCAAAATGAAAGATCATTTCAGCAAAATGATAAGACCAATAAAAACAAATGGAAGAAGACTGATAGACATTGTAACTTTTGTAATCGAGATGGCCACTTAGAATCTAAATGCTTTAAGAAGATGGAAGCCTTGGAAGCCGCAATGAAGAAACATAACATCCATGTGGAGCCTACTTCAACTTCAACTTCCGGAATGGCACTTTCTGCATGTCATTGTCAATCATCTCAGTCTGGTTATGCATTAAATGTATCTTCTTCTTCTTCTCATTCTCATGAGTGGCTCATTGATTCTGGAGCCTCTTGTCACATGGCCAAAAACCAAGCCATGTTTTCTTCTTTAAATGATTGTAACACCAAAAATATATATGTTGGTGATGATAGATCTCTTAATGTTGTAGGGACTGGAACTGTTCATCTAGACAATGGTCAGTTTAATGATGTATTATGTGTTCCAACCTTATCCTGCAACCTTCTATCTGTCTATCAGATAACTCATTCAGGTGAAGGTAAAATTGTTGAATTTTCACCTCATGATGTTGTAATCAAGGATCTAAAAGATCCTAAACAGATTCTAGCTACTGGTCTTGCTGATGATTCCAAAAGGTTGTATAAGTTTCACAACTTTGGGTCATCAAATCTTCCCTCAGTATTTGTTGCTCATAATGATGAAGTGAGCAAACTTTGGCATGAGCGATTTGGTCACTTAAACTATCGCTCCCTTCAGCATCTATGTAAAGAAAATATGGTGACAGGTCTTCCTATGGTATCTTGCAGAGATGGTGTTTGTTCCGGATGTGTACTCGGAAAACATCATCGGGACAGTTTTGACAAACGTGCCTCTTGGCACGCCTCAGCCCCTTTACAGCTTGTGCACAGTGATTTATGTGGTCCTCTTCCTGTTGCTTCATTCTCTGGCTGCAAGTACTTCTTAACTTTCATTGATGATTTCTCCAGACGCACTTGGGTATACTTCTTAAAACTCAAGAGCGAAGTATTTAACACCTTTTTGGCCTTCAAAGCCTTTGTTGAAAAACAATCTGGACATCAAATTCTTAAGCTAAGAACTGATAATGGTGGAGAATATGTTAAAAACACATTCATCAACTTTTGCACCGAAAATGGAATTCAAATGCAACATACTGTTCCATACACTCCACAACAAAATGGTGTAGCTGAAAGGAAAAATCGCACCTTAAAGGAAATGGCTAATTGTATGCTGCAATCTAAAGGACTCAGTCTTAGTTTTTGGGCCGAAGCAATTAATTGTGCAAATTATATAATCAATCGCACTCCTACTAAGGTTCTAGAGAATATCACTCCAGAAGAAGCTTGGAGTTCCATTAAACCAGATGTAAGTCACTTTCGTGTGTTTGGAAGTGAAGCATGGGCCCATATTCCAGATGAAAAGCATAAAGCTTTAGAACCTAAGAGTGAGAAATGTACTTTTGTTGGATATTCTGAAGATGTAAAAGGTTATAGACTTATTCCATTTAAGTCCAAAAATGTTATCATTAGAAGAGATGTAAAATTTGATGAAAATAAATCGGCCTGCGAGCCTAGTCCGGCGGATGTGCCACCTCTTCCTATCTCTTCTACTTTTGAAAACATTTCTTCTTCAGATGATGAAAGCGAGGATGATAATCCTCCCCCACCTTCTCAGGATCCTCAACTTCCACGATGGGTCCGTGCTACTCGGGATGCAGCAGGTGATCTTGCCGGTGATCCTACAGATCAACGACGTACACGTTCTCAGTTTGAAAGAGCCTCTTCTTTACTGGCTCAAGCTCCAGTAAATCATGATCCTGACACTTTTGCAGAAGCTTCAGGCCATCCACATTGGGAAGCAGCTATGAATGAAGAATATCATTCATTGATGACAAATGATACATGGGATCTTGTTCCTCTACCAAAGGGACGCAAACTTGTTAGATGTAAATGGGTTTACAGAACCAAGTATGGACCAGATGGGAAAGTTGATAAACATAAAGCTCGTCTCGTTGCTAAGGGCTTTTCACAGGTTGAAGGCATTGACTACACTGAAACCTTCTCCCCTGTTGCCAAAATGAACTCTATCCGCCTTGTTCTTTCCCTTGCTGCCTCTTTAAAATGGGAAGTCCATCAGATGGATGTTAAATCTGCCTTCTTGCATGGGGACTTGCAGGAAGAAATCTATATGGAACAACCCATTGGCTTCATACAAACAGACTCCAGCCTTGTTTGTCGACTTAAGAAATCCCTTTATGGCCTCAAGCAAGCTCCTCGGGCTTGGTATGCCAAAATGGATAGCTTTCTTTTAGAATCTGGCTTTTCTAGGTGTCATTCTGACAATACTGTCTACACCAAGAAAGTGGGCAACTCTCTTATCATCCTTGTTCTTTATGTTGATGATCTTATTCTTACTGGTAGTGATCCCAACCTTATAAACCATGTGAAGTCCAACCTTAAAAAGAAATTTGAAATGACAGACTTAGGACACTTACACTATTTTCTCGGTCTTCAAGTCTTGCAATCCCAGGAGGGTATTTTCCTTTCCCAGTCCAAGTATGCTTGTGATATTCTTCGTCATTTTCACATGGAAGACTGTAAGCCAGCCCCTTCTCCCTTTCAGTCTGGAGTCAAACTTTCAGTCTCTTGTACTTCTCCTGAAGTTGATGCTACCTTATACCGTCAACTTGTCGGAAAACTCTTGTATTTAACCCATACTCGTCCTGATCTTTCCTTTGTTGTTGGCCTTGTTGCTCGTTTTATGCAAAACCCCCGTGAAAGTCATTGGAAAGCAGCTAAAAGAATACTTCGTTATGTTCGAGGTACAGTACAGTTTGGGATTCATTACAGTGCCAAAGCAGCTCCTCTGTTAGTTGGTTTCACTGATTCTGATTGGGCTGGTGACCCTGATGATCGGAAGTCTACTGCCGGTTATGTCTTCACTCTTGGTTCAGGACCTATTACATGGGCTTGTAAGAAACAGGCTGCCATTTCTCTTTCGTCAGCAGAAGCAGAGTATCGTGGTGCCGTGGAAGCTAGTAAGGAAGCCTTGTGGCTTCGTCAGATCCTATCAGAGTTTGGCTTTGAGCAGCAGCATCCAACCACACTTTGGTGTGATAATCAAAGTGCCATTCAGCTATGCAAAGATCCAGTCCAGCATCAGCGCAGCAAACACATTGAACTACACATGCACTTCATCAGAAAGCTCATTCATGACCATGTTCTTGAAGTGCAATATTGTCCAACAGATGATCAGGTTGCAGACATCTTCACAAAGGCTCTCACAGAGGCGAAGTTCACTAAACTTCGATATATGCTTGGAGTTCAGGAAGTTGTCACTAAGGGGGGATAGGCTCTAGTGCCTCCTTCCTTCTCCTATTGTGTCATATTTGTAAATCCTTCAATCCTATCCCAATTTGTTCTTAAGGGGGGATGTTAGGATATTCCGACACATAGGATATAGTTAAGTTCAACTTGGTCTAGTATAGAGTTAGGTTAGAGTTAGGTAAAGTGTGTTTCTTTACCGTTGTACATTTTGTAACTTACAATCCGACGGTCACGATATGTAGTGATCCGATGGTTCACTCTCACCTCGGTATTACCGACACTTGATCCGTGGCTTGACACCCGATTGGTCCATGAGTTCTATTTAAAGCACATGGAGGGTCATTGTTCGGGTAATTCTTGCATGAGAGAAGCTTATGTAAATTTTCATTCTTTGATTAATAAATTGCCTGTAGTACCCACGTTGGGACAGGCCGTGGACTGTTTCCCTCCTTGCACTTTGAGGGTTTTAACCACGTCAAAAATACTGGTGTATTGATTTGAGATCTGGTTGTGAGCGGTGTCCTTTTGGTGTTCTTTCTGAGGAACTTACCCTGTAAATTCCTACACTGAGGGCGGTATATATAGAGAAAAAATGTATAGACCAGATCCCTTAGAAGATCTCAAGGGAAAAATATCTCAAAAATATCTACAAAACAGATCTCAGGGGAGATCTGTGGCAATAACTATGATCTAGCTACCTTCTACTGGACATAAATGCAAAAATATCTATCTAACAGCTGCACTGGGGCAGCTGGGACCTCAAAATATCTATTTCAGCAGATCTTAAGTAGATCTGAGGGAAATGAGTGCTTTAATCTATCTTATCTTGAAGAAAATGCATAAAATATCTACATGAGCTGTGCAGGGGACAACTGCCTCAAAAATGGATTAATACAGTCCTTTGCCGCTTTGTGCTGGCTCTTTAGCCATAACTGTGCTTTAAATTCATTCATCTGTGCCTGCAAGTGGTTCTGCTGCCTTAAGTGGCCAAAATTATGAGTTTGTGAGCCTTTATGGCTCAGAGCTGCTTTATTGACTTTGCTGGGGGGGTCTTTAATGTTTTCCTGCTTCAGGCCGCTGATATATCTTCACTGATACACTTTGCCGCAACACTGATACTCTTTGACACTGAATCGGGACACTTCTCTTCCCTGATATACTTCAAACTGTCAAATCATCCCTTTACTGGCCGCTGTTCAGCCCAAAGAACTGTTGTTGCACTGTCTGCTGCCTTAGGAGCTGCTATCGGGACCTTTTATTGCTTTTCTGCTTGTTGGGAAGGCTATCGGCACTGGCCGATCCAAATATTATAAAAACGGAGGAATACTGCATAATAGAGGAGGACTGTGCAAATGGAGACTGTGTCGAGGCCTTAAACTTGCTGTCTGGAGCTTTTATGGGCTGAGGCGATAAAAGGAATGAAGGAAAAAATGTTGGTTCCTTTGCCTTTGGAGCGCGCGGGCGTGATGCATGAAAACGTAAGAAAAACCCTTTTTTCCCTTTATAAGGCAATAAACGCCTTAAACGTGAAATTTGATGAAAATCCGGGCGGGAGCGATCACTGTTCATTGGATTAAATCCTGGCTATTGGATCCGGCGCGGGCCGATCCAACGGCTGGCGCTAACTTGGCAATCGACGGATCGGCGGTCCAAACACATGAACCCCCGACGAGCGATATAGTAGGTGGACCCGAAAATGCATTAAGGCCCTTTTTATTTGAAATCGGGTCCAGCCCATTGGCGAACCCAAATCGGTGGAATTATAATTGAAACGGGTCCGCGGACCCGAAATCCCTTCAAAACTGCTTCTTATAACTTTTCGGGCCACGAAATGGAGGGTACAGTACTACCCCTTTTCGGACCCGAACACTTTAGGCTCTGCTTTATTGTTATTTCGGTTCCGAAATATTGGAGCAGTCCTCTTTGCCATACAAAAGGGCCTTTTGGAACCCGAAAAATCTATATGCTGTGCTTTATATTATTTCAGCTCCGCTGGTAGGAGCCATATATGGGGTTGCTACGATAAAATATGAGTCGTTGATCTGCAGGCCCGAATGGGCGGCTGAGATTAACTCGGCACTTCAGCAATCGGCGGGGCGGATGGTATATACATATGTGCGATCACCAAAACGGGCGATCGCCGAAATGATGAGGGCCATTGATCTGGGCGGGGCGATGGACGGCTGCGATGCGATGAAGTGGTAAGCGGGGAAATATTGCGGAAAAGGGGGTTTTTACGTTAAAACCTAAGTTTTATAAAAAACTTAGGTTATAATGATAAAAGGGAAGATTCGATACAATGGCGGATATACACTTATAAAGGGAAAATATGATGGGGGAAGCCTCCGATAGCGATATCGCATCGGGGCCAGAAGGAATGGGGGCATATATATATGGGCCAGCATTGTTACCACCTCCGACAACGATATCGCGTCGGAGGGGGGAAATACATCGGAGGAAGGGTTTTTATTATACAAAGGGGCTTTTAATGATCGGAGGAAGGGTTTAGTGCATCGAAAGGGTTGTTAATGCTTTTGGAAGGGGTCCAAAGCATTTGGAAGATGGGTAATGAGGAAAATGAGGGTTCTTGCTAAGTTTCAGGTAAACTTAGCAATTCCGAAGCATACTTATGGTTATTTTTCAACCAGAGGGAGGGGATATGTACATAGAGGATATTTATCTATATTTTTAGTAGGGGGAGGGGAAATAGATAGGGATTTACATAATAAGTTAGAGGTTAATATGAAAATAGTGAAGAAAGTGCTAAGTATAGGAATCCTTAGAACTAAGAGGGGAGATAGAACTTTGTAGAGGACACATGAACACTCCTTAAGTAAAGCAGGTCTTTACTAAGGGAAATGATATGAAAAATGATGAATTTAAGAGGTATCAAGTAGATCTTGACCTCTTTGGGGAAGTTAGTGAATGATTTGGGGAATAAGAAGAAGGGGGAGTTAGACATGCCTCGCTTGAGCTGCTCCGAATGAAAACTGCCTCATACTTGTGATCTAAGCAGATATAACACTTGAAAACATGAAATGGATCACAATTCTTTATTGTGAAATCCTTCAAAAATGGAACTTTTGCAGCATGGAAAAGATGAACATTTTTGGCACTTCCACTGTCAATCATGAAATATGAACACCTATTGCAATAGGAGGCTAACAATGGCTCCAATTGGGGATGGCTTTTCCTTGTGAAAAGTCAAGAATAGAAGGTCAGATTGCCTTGATCTTCAATTGTTGCTGTATTCTGAAAACTTCCCTTTGCTGGCTGCTTTATTTATATATATGACAGCAGACTTGAAGAGCTTAGGGCCTTCACTTCGGGCTTCAACTGCAGCAAGCTGCTATCCAAACAGAAAACTGAAATCCTACCTACCTACTCTAATCAACACTTACTTTGCTGGTTAGGTGAAATGAAACAGCCAATGCAACCACTTAAGTATTAAAAACATCAATGAGCTTTGCTGCTTGTGCTTGCTGGTGCTTGAAATGGAGATCTTGCTATCTGATATAGCTTTGTTAACCTTTGAGAAGAAAAGGGAATTGCTGATCTCCTTTGCTGAATCTAAACACTGTACAAAAGGGTTCTGCAACATATATACATTATTGCTGAGCTGAAATAAACAACTGTACAAAAGTTTAGGATCGCTATCATGCCTTTGAATTGGGAAATCACCAGCATCTTGATTTTGAGCCTTACAACCTGCTAATGGAGCAGAGTAGTGATTTATTTCATCACTCAGCCTATCAACAGATGGAGTACACGGAACATGGAATGATATTTGCAATTTGTTACATACAGGCTCAGATGGAACCTGACAAATCTGCACAGGCTGCTCCTCTCTATCTTTAAATAATTCAGATGTTTCAAAAGAAAGCAGCAGAGAATCAACTTGGACTTCTTGATCATCAGCAGCTGCTTCCGAGTCTTCTTCTTCAATCTGACATTCAATGGCACTCTGGGGCTGCAAATCTAGAGGTAATGCATCAGGAGCAAGGATTTTACTCTCCTCTAGATGGCCAATATCAACACTTGATGATACTTGGTTACAAACTACATGATAATTATCCTTAATAAACTGAAAAGATTCAAAACAGAAAGGTAAAGTTCCTTCACTGAAATCAAAATTCTCTGCATTTTCCTCCTCCTCTTCATAGCTGAAACAGGCAAGCTGATCACTGGGTTCAGGCTGCTGATCCTAAACTGTGCTTTATGCCAAAATAGGCTCTGACTCCTCTGCAAGTCTGATTTGGACATTAGGCACATAATCATCATCATATTGGTGATATTTGGGCAGACAACTGAAAGAAGGAAAGCAATTATATTCATACAATAGATTGGGAGATTCATCCATATATTGCTCAGAAACTGAAGTTTCATCTTTGCAAGTAGTTCTTCTCTCAGCTCTTGCTCTGTTTCGCTTGGCAGTCAGATTTGCCTCCACACTAACAGCTACATTCTGCATGTCTGCTAAGTTTTGAGGAGCTCTTTCCCTCAATTGATATGCCATGTCGGCATCAAAACCATCTGGGAATTTATACAAAGCAAGATCAGGTGGAGGCCTGAGGTTCTGTGGGATTGCATTATAAACATTATTAAATCTTGCACAATAGTCTAAGACAGCCTCTTGAGGGCCTCTTTTGATAGTATCATATTTTGATAATATGTGCAGGGGATCCTTCTTTTTCTCCCATATGTTAAGAAATGTTTGGTAAAGGGCCTCTGAGTCAGCTATGGAATTTGCAGGAAGAGCTCTAAACCACGGCCTTACATCTCCATTTAAACTTTGGACAAAAGTCTTCATTCTTATAGCATCATCATCTATTTCATAAATCTCAAAATAGTCCTGCATTTTTTTGGTATGTTGCAGGGCTGTGCAAGAACCAATACCATCAAAATATGTGATTTTGGTTTGATAGTCCTGAGGCATAGCCCCTAGATTTGCAGGTAACTATAAAGGTGCATAACGATTCGCCATATTTGTCCAGATAAATGGAACAACAAGAAGAAATAGAATAGCTGGGATGGAAGAGGAAATAATAGAAGGAGTTGGAATATGGCTTTGCTGAATTGTTTCAGAGGAAACTTAAAGATTTTCTCTTTCAAGTTCGTTTCTCCAGTGGAGTCTGGATTGAAAATGATGTGGAGTCGCCAGGTGGATGACTTAACTTTGAAGTGCCTGATCTCTGTCCACCATCAAAGATCAGAACTAAACATGAAATAATTCTGAAGAAAAGGAGGACTTTCTCCAGAAAACGAGATTTCCTCTTTGGAGCCAGCTTCTAACTTATTTTTTGGAATTTTCTGAAGATTTCCCCAGCGGAGTCGCCATTATGTTATCACTCAGGTTGTCCCTTGGCTCCTTAAGGGATACGGCCGAGGTAACCACAAACCAATCTTTGGACTGCAGGTCCTAGCCTACCTGCAATCAGAGAGGGCTCTCTCTTTATGATTTAGCTTTGTTTAGGGGTGATTTTAGGCTAGATATGAGTGCATGAGTTTGATTTAAGTTTGGTGGGAAGGATGATGCTTTCAAGCAGAGTTGGGATGCATAGTGTGAGAAATTCGAACCATTGGGCATGGAGTCAATGAATGTGAATTGAAGGGTGTGTTTTCTTTGGCAGAAGAGGGGAATACAGAGCAGGATAGCTACACATGGCACAATGTTAAATGCTGGAACAAGGATGAAATGGAGGTTAGGGAATGAGAGGCAATTAAGGATCTCTCATCCAGCCGAAGAGGGAAAGTGGATGAAGGCTAAATAGGAGCAATGAAGGATTCCTAAACAGCATTCAGAAATGAGAGAACTAGCTTAAACATGATCAATAATTTATTCATATCCATTACTAATTCAGAGGAAAACATAAAGAAATGATAGGAATTGAGCATAGAGTGTTGCTAGGCAAATTCTAAGCTAATCTTTCTTTCCTGCTATTTAGATGGTGAAACCAGGGTGGCATAAACACATACAAACTGAAAACAGAGACAAGAAAGACTTATTGAGTCATGTAGAAACACCAGAAATCTGTAGCATACTCTTTAATCCATCAAATCCACAACCAGCAGTTCAGAAACAAGCATTCCAGCATCTTTGATTATAGAAACTTTCAGGCTTACAGCGCAAGTCTAGAATGAGAAAACAAACAACCAACCAACCCTTTCTACATCACTGAGGGTGGTATATATAGAGAAAATATGTACAGACCAGATCTCTTAGAAGATCTCAAGGGAAAAATATCTCAAAAATATCTACAAAACAGATCTCAGGGGAGATCTGTGGCAATAACTATGATCTAGCTACCTTCTACTGAACATAAATGCAAAAATATCTATCTAACAGTTGCACTGGGGCAGCTGGCACCTCAAAATATCTATTTCAGTAGATCTTAAGTAGATCTGAGGGAAATGAGTGCTTTAATCTATCTTATCTTGAAGAAAATGCATAAAATATCTACATGAGCTGCGCAGGGGACAGCTGCCTCAGAAATGGATTAATACAGTCCTTTGCCGCTATGTGCTGGCTCTTTAGCCATAACTGTGCTTTAAATTCATTCATCTACGCCTGCAAGTGGTTCTGCTGCCTTAAGTGGCCAAAATTGTGAGTTGGTGAGCCTTTATGGCTCAGAGCTGCTTTATTGACTTTGCTGGGGGGCTCTTTAATGTTTTCCTGCTTCGGGCCGCTGATATATCTTCACTGATACACTTTGCCGCAACACTGATACTCTTTGACACTGAATCGGGCCACTTCTCTTCCCTGATATACTTCAAACTATCAAATCGCCCCTTTACTGGCCGCTGTTCAGCCCAAAGAACTATTGTCACGCTGTCTGTTGCCTTAGGAGCTGCTACCAGGACCTTTTATTGCTTTTCTGCTTGTTAGGAAGGCTATCGGCACTGGCCGATCAAAATATTATAAAAACGGAGGAATACTGCATAATAGAGGAGGAATGTGCAAATGGAGACTGTGCCGAGGCCTTAAACTTGCTGTCTGGAGCTTTTATGGGCCGAGGCGATAAAAGGAATGAAGGAAAAAATGTTGGTTCCTTTTCCTTTGGAGCGTGCGGGCGCGATGCATGAAAACGTAAGAAAAACCCTTTTTCCCCTTTATAAGGCAATAAACGCCTTAAACGTGAAATTTAGTGAAAATGCGGGCGGGAGCAATCACTGTTCATTGGATTAAGTCATGGCTATTGGATCCGGCGCAGGCCGATCCAACGGCTGGCGCTAACTCGGCAATCGACGGATCGGCGGTCCAAACATATGAACCCCTGATGAGCGATATAGTTGGAGGACCCGAAAATGCATTAAGGCCCTTTTTATTTGAAATCGGGTCCAGCCCATCGGCAAACCCAAATCGGCGGAATTATAATTGAAATGGGTCCGCGGACACGAAATCCCTTCAAAACTGCTTCTTATAACTTTTTGGGCCACGAAACGGAGGGTACAGTACGACCCCTTTTCGGACCCGAACTCTTTAGGCTCTTCTTTATTGTTATTTCGGTTCCGGAATATCGGAGCAGTCCTCTTTGCCGTACAAAAGGGCCTTTTGGAACCCGAAAAATCTATATGCCGCGCTTTATATTATTTCGGCTCCGCTGGTAGGAGCCATATATGGGGTTGCTGCGATAAAATATGAGTCGTTGATCTGCAGGCCCGAATGGGTGGCTGAGATTGACTCGGCACTTCAGCAATCGGCGGGGCAGATGGTATATACATATGTGCGATCAGCGAAACGAGCGATCGCCGAAATGATGAGGGCCGTTGATCTGGGCGGGGCGATGGACGGCTGCGATGCGATGAAGTGGTAAGCGGGGAAATATTGCGGAAAAGGGGGTTTTTACGTTAAAACCTAAGTTTTATAAAAAACTTAGGTTATAATGATAAAAGGGAAGATTCGATACAATGGCGGATATACACTTATAAAGGGAAAATATGATGGGGGAAGCCTCCGATAGCGATATCGCATCGGGGCCAAAAGGAATGGGGGCATATATATATGGGCCAGCATTGTTACCACCTTCGACAGCGATATCGCGTCGGAGGGGGGAAATACATCGGAGGAAGGGTTTTTATTATACAAAGGGGCTTTTAATGATCGGAGGAAGGGTTTAGTGCATCGGAAGGGTTGTTAATGCTTTTGGAAGGGGTCCAAAGCATTTGGAAGATGGGTAATGAGGAAAATGAGGGTTCTTGCTAAGTTTCAGGTAAACTTAGCAATTCCGAAGCATACTTATGGTTATTTTTCAAACAGAGGGAGGGGATATGTACATAGAGGATATTTATCTATATTTTTAGTAGGGGGAGGGGAAATAGATAGGGATTTACATAATAAGTTAGAGGTTAATATGAAAATAGTGAAGAAAGTGCTAAGTATAGGAATCCTTAGAATTAAGAGGGGAGATAGAACTTTGTAGAGGACACATGAACACTCCTTAAGTAAAGCAGGTCTTTACTAAGGGAAATGATATGAAAAATGATGAATTTAAGAGGTATCAAGCAGATCTTGACCTCTTTGGGGAAGTTAGTGAATGATTTGGGGAATAAGAAGAAGGGGGAGTTAGACATGTCTCGCTTGAGCTGCTCCGAATGAAAACTGCCTCATACTTGTGATCTAAATAGATATAACACTTGAAAACATGAAATGGATCACAATTCTTTATTGTGAAATCCTTCAAAAATGGAACTTTTGCAGCATGGAAAAGATGAACATTTTTGGCACTTCCACTGTCAATCATGAAATATGAACACCTATTGCAATAGGAGGCTAACAATCCCTTTGTCGTCATGTTGATGGGATACTCATGTTGTCACCATGTATGTTTGCATTAAGATCCCTTTTATGCCATGTTGGTGAGATGATCATCATGCATGAGTTTTATGTCATACTGATAAGAGTCCTTTTTTTTTACTGAGAGTTCCTGTAGCAAAACATCTCTTGGAGCCACTCCTGCATGAGGGAATTTTCCTTGTATGATAGCGACGTCATCTCTTATGTACATCATCACTATTGACAACACTTAATGTAGCGGCCTACACCATATTGACACCGGGGCCCAAATACGTAGTCCCTCCTAGACGAACTCCGTTATCAATGGCTTATGTTTTCATGTGCTGATGATTGTCATGTTCCTCTTCTTTACAACATGCAGATGTATTCATTTATGTTCTTTTAAAAATGCAATTTAACACGTCACGAAATTAAAAGGTCATAGAAGGGTCCTTTGTCACACCCGGACCTACATCATGATCCTCCAAGGCAGAATTAATCTTGGGTATGTTTCTAGCCACATCTCCAACCGTGGAAGCCTCCTGAACACTTGTTGTAATTCCATTTCTGGTGCGATGAGGACAGTTCTTGTAGTAGTGGGGTTCCCCACACCCCCAACACTGCAGGGGCAGTTTTGGTGGTTGTCCGAGTTCTGTCTTGTTATAAGTTTATGTTATTTTGGCTTCATCCAGGTTCCAGTTTCATGGCTGATACTTTCCAAAGGTTCCTCCCCCTGCTTTTCTGGGTACTGGCTTCATCCCACCTAATTTGTTACCCTTAAAATTGCTTGAAAATCCTTTCTGTCCTCTTTTCCCTGACCAGTTCTTATTACCTTCACCTTTCTGCCGCATCTGCTAATAACAGATACGGGCCTTTCGAATAATTTCATCCATTGTTTTGTGGTGGTCAAACTCTATTTGTTCTTTCATATGAGCAGGTAGACTACTTAGGAAACGTTGTATCTTCGCCTTTTCTTCTCGTATATATGGAACGTAACACAGTAAGGAGGTAAACTTGGCTATAAACTCATCCATAGTCTGTTGTCCCAATCGCAAGTCATGGAATTCTTTCGCTTTCTCATCATAAAACCTTTTTTTCAAGTATATATCTTTGAAATATTTCTGAAAGGTATCCCAAGTTACCCCATGCTCGTCCACGTTTCAAATTGTTTTAATCTCTTCCCACCAAAGGGTGGCTTTAACTCGCAATTGGTAAACATATAGTCGGGCCTTTAAATGATCATCGTATTCGTATATTTGAAAATACTGGTTTAGATTAATCAACCAAGCTTCTGCTGCCTCTTCTGTTTTGACATAAAATAATGGAGGTTTTATTTTCTTAAATTATTCGTGTAATTCAATTCTTGGCTTCTTAGTCCCTCTACCTCCGAAAGTATTCCCAGATTCTGCATCATTATTATTCATCTGAGTTTCCTCTATTTCTAGAGGACCTCTCTGATGCTGCCTTGTCTCCTCTCTGTGTTCATTGTCTGCACTAGGATTTGGATCCCTCATATTCTGTCGATCCAAGAGACTTTTTAGGATTCTCTCCTTCTCTAAGCTCAGTGTCTCGTTGTCAACATGCAAGTTCATCATTTCTGCTCATAGATGTTGAATAGTCTCTAGTAATACAACATTCGCATTTTTCCTATTTTCCCCCAATTGAACCCACATTTCTTGGTTAGGTGGGGTAATTCCTCACCCCTTTCTCATATTGTCCTTTTCTCCGAGTCTTTGTGAATTTAAACATTTGGTTATTGACAATTTTCTTGCCCAAGGCCACAAAGTTAGAACCTGTGGCTCTGATACCACTTGTAACATGCACACTTAATGTTTATGCAATTTACCACATATGAAAAAAAAAACATAAAATATATAACCATGACATTATATACATCGGCTTAATCTTGTTAACATAATAGAAATGTACGAAGGTTTAAACATGGTGACAGGAGTGAATGCATTGTTTTTATTTCACGTTACAAATTTTAATTTACATTTTCATAATTTATATCCAGTTACTATGGTTTGGATTGGGTGACCGTTTGTGGTCCCAACGCAACCTAAAATACTTTACCAACCATCGATACCTTTGATATTTCTCAATGTTTCTGGTGCTATTCCCCAATGGTGCATGTATGTTGGTTGACAGATGGCATACTCACCACACTAGATCTTTCCCGAGTTCATCCAATGACTCTTGTCTGTTGTGCGAGGTTTAGGGTAACTTCTCCAAGGTGACCTCGAAACTAATCCATTTTATCTATTCCCTTGACAAGGTTGCAGCTCTACAACTGGTAGACTCTTGGCGCTCATTTACAGATCCTCGAGGATTAATTCACCAGTTAAATGTAGGGTAAGTTCTTATTCTTGTACCTCTACTTCACAACAGCTCGTTTCTCTATTTTCAGTTAGACATCAGCTAAACCTGACGAGGTTTCTTTGTGGAGACATGGTCATAAATGATGCTACCCTTACGGCATCCTGCCATCCACGCTATCCAGCTTCGCAGACCTCGCACTGGGCTCAATATGTTGTTAGTCTTTAACTTCTTCCTTCATGCAGAGTGTAAAATTAATTTCCATGATAACTTACAACTCAGAATTCACCACCTTGCCTTTTTGACCGACTCAGGTACAAAGAGGGTTGTTAAAATATTCATTTAATTGTCAATTTCTTTGTTTTATGTTCGTAAGTTAATCTTACCAACCCTAACTCAGGTCTTTTGTCATTGCAAGGGTTTCTTTAGAGATTTTGACCACACCCTTCGACCATTGGTTTGAAGAGCATGATGAAACCCTAGACAACAACACTTTCAACTTGGATTTTGATATTATCAAGAACTGTGTACTGCTTCATGGGTTGCAAGAATTAGGGTCTCAAGTTAAAAAAATGTTTTCTTACTCGTAATTGACTGTTTATGCCTTAGATTTCATAGTCGTTGATGCAGAATCTATTAAAATTGAACTTGTTATAATAATTTGGGTCTTGGCCCATCCTATGGTTACAAGATTTGGGTCTCGACCCATCTTATGGTAACAAGTTGTTGTGTCTTGCATTTTTGTTTTAATACAGTGTGTTTCTTTCTGCCAATATCTCGTACATGGTTATGGTTTGAGGCAAAATCCCCTTAATAATATAGCTCACTGTTAAAGCACTTCTTTACAAAGTTTTTGTTTTACTCAATATTATTTTTGGTCTCAGATTCCATGAGTTTTCTTTCACTTCATTTTCAGTGACACTTTTAATAATAACTTATCTCTGTACATGAAAAGCATAGACATGTTTGTTCAACCTTTACTTGTCTATGAACGAGTTCCCTTTTAATATTCTGTCTAATATTGTTGTTAGTGTATACTTTTGTTTTCATTGTAAAGTATTATTATTACTGTACATTACTTTGGATTTAAGTGTCAAGCCACTTTGGCTACCCTACCCCCAGCTTTTCAATGTAAGTTTCCTAAATAGATTTAAGATCATTAATGGGACTCCTTAATAAATTAACTGCACAATTGTGTAGGGGACTGGACTGAGTCGCTGCAGAGTTAGCAACTCAGTCCTAACCCCTTCACCATTATTTTGTGTGATTACACTTTTGTTAAATGAAAACTTAGAACTCTCAGGAAACAACAAAACTATGTCTCTTTGGACTCAGTTAATAATTATGAATATACTATCTTCCTTTAGCCATATATCACACCCTCTTCTAATTAACTAATTCAGTGGGTTCAATTTTTCCTATAATATCGTTTCGAGGTTTTACTACTTCTACTCCAAACTTTACTATCGTACTCCATTTCACAGTTCTATGTGACTGTAGAGTTATTAGGTCCAGTTATTCTATTACATCTTATCCTATGTAGCAGTGTTCACACCAGTAATACAAATTGCACTTGAACTACCGATTTGCAGCAAAAGAAGTTTATAATAGATCTTTATACATTCATCATTCATTCTCAGATCTATATCATAGGGAAAATATAAATTCTCAATTTTACTTTCATGTTTTTAACTATAGTATTAACATGCACTCTTCCATGCAAAAGGTACAGACTTAAAACAATCTTAAATACTTATCTATTCACTGAAATTCCATGAATTCAACAGGGTGAGACCTTCTCCACCCAACTATAAGAAGGGAAATGACGTCCTCTTCTACCCCCTAGCTTCAACTCCAAAACATCAAGTAAAAATATTCTTTATTCTTGAATCAGGCAACATACCTTACACATTAGGGGATTTTTGATGTCTAAAATGGACCTCCTAAGGAAATTATAAAATATTAGTGGAAATAATAAAATAAAATTAGATGACATCATCAAATTTTAGAGGGAAAAAATAAAAAACTATTTTTTCAACTCGTATTTTCAACTTATCTCCCTATGGGTTTACTCAAATTTCGAGTGGAAACACTCATTGGATGCATAATTTGATTCCTCATCCAAGGAGTACCCATGTTGCATACTTTCAATGGACCCTACTACACAAAAAATGAGAAATACATGAAAAATGTGATTGCAATCATGTTTTTTCATGTATTTCTCATTTTTTTTGTAGTAGGGTCCATGGAAAGTATGCAACATGGGTACTCTTTGGATTAGGAATTAAATTTTGCATCTAACGAGTACTCCTACTTGAATTTGATTAAAACCTTAAGGAGATAAGTTAAAAATACGAGTTGAAAAAGTAGTTTTATTATTTTATTATTTTTTAATCTTTTTACTTTTTTACTCCAAAAATGGTGAAGCATCCCCCATAGTTGACATCATCATCTTGAATCCTATTGGTTCTTATAAAGTTTATTTGGTTGTACATTTTTCTTAGGAGGCCCATTTTAGACCTCAAAAGTCTCCTAATGACTGCAGTCTAGTCTTCCAGACTCTTATTCCTTTTCATAATGAGTGATGACGCTCATCATTGGGTAACTATATGGACCTTAATACACCTCCAAGATTATTAAAATCAACTCTTCTCATAATTCCTTATATGTTTTAATTATATTTTACTTAATGAGATGGTTAAAAGTAAGATGTTATTTCTAGTGGTCTAATGTGCATTGACTGCAGGTTTTTGGGAGAAAATCATGGCAATTTTGGCTAATTAAGGTGCAAGAGCTTGAATGAGACAAGAAGGATAGATTAATGGAGATGGATCTTCCTCATTAAATCCTCACTCATTCGAATATCCCTTAATCAAATCACACTAGCTCGAAGTTGCAGGCAGCAGAGCCAGTCATAGTTAAGAACCAGTTCATCTTGAGTTTGGGAGCCAACACTCCCTATATTTAAGGAAGTTGTTGGATAATTTTAGTTGTATAAATAAGGAGGCCTAGAGCCTGATTAGGATTCATATTTTTTAGGCAAGATAACTAAGCATTTTCGAGTTAAAGGATTGTGGCAAAACATTGTTATGTATTTCTTGATATGATAATGAGAATGAGAATTTCCTTGATCCAACACTAAGTTGACTCAGAGGGATGAAGCTCTTGGGTTAGGGCCCAAACCTAGTAGTAGAGGTTCATATTATTGTACTTGTATGCTTAGGTTATTTCATAGATTACTTATTGAATTGATTTTGGCATTGTTTCATTTCAAGTATTGATGAATTTGATTAGTTTGCTTCCATTTGTGCATAGCTTTGGCAGTAGCTTTAGAGAGATAAAGGAATACCAAGAAGGCTAATAATAGATGGGTCTTACCTCACTCCTCCCTTCAAGGACCATGGTTTGAGGAAAAACTCCTATTTAGCCCCAAAAAGATAGAATTCTGATTTCTTATGGAATTTAGGGTTTTTTGCTAATTAGGCCAGCATCTTTTCAATTTTCAAGGATAGGTTGCAGTTATTATTTCTGATATCTCCATATTTGTAATAGATTTCATGATTTTTCACAATAGACTGCAAGTATTTCCATGCATGAACTAGGCAAATGAATAATGAAATTATGTTTTCTTATGTCGTTGGAAATCTTTCTTGCTTTGACATGATTTATGGGTAAATGCCAATGATGTGTATTGAAGGAGTTTCAATAATGTATGAAGACCTCATGTCAACATCCCTAGCCTAACCTCATCCATCCATGATCGCCAAAATCCACTAAGTCCATAAACCGATTTATCATTTCATAAGAACAACTTTCCATGTTTGTTGAGCAAATCCAACCATCCTACAAACTTTGGTTTGAGTTCTGAGGAAGTCCTAGCCACTCCCTTGCCTTATTCCTTCCATCATTCACCTTCCCTAAGCCCTATACCATTGTCTAAATCACTCCTCATGCTTTTGGCATGATCTTGTAGGAATATAGGGGATCTTGTAGGTGCATTAGGACATCCTATAGGACGACCTGTAGTGGCCTGTTTTGAGGCTGATTTGTGGAAAATGCATCCAGAAAGATAGGAGAAGACCCCTGCTTGCCTCTCAAGCCATCTGACCCTTCACAACCATCTCTCTCCACACCTAACCCACCTGCCATACAATCAAGAAGAATTAGCATTCATGTTTTCACAAAAAGGACAAAAAGAAAAAGGTTATTGTGTTCATTCATATGCACAACAGTAAAGTGTTTGATTATCTCAAATTGCATGCTTAGGATAGTTAGGGTTACACATGTGTTAGCTTAGAATTATTCTGAAGCAAGATCTCTTAACAAATAGCTAGATGAGTGGTGTGTTTAAAGCATTTATTTCAATCTTTCATTACTGTGGTAGATAATATTTTATTTCTCTCAAGTAGGGTAAAATTCCCCTTTCTCCATCGGTAATCAAACTTTTTCTAAATAAATAGAAGGTTTGTTTGAGAAACCCTAGTAGTTTATCACCAGCTCAGCCATGACAAAGAGTGGACCCATTACATATACTTGTGTATACAACACTGTCACCTCAAAATTTGTACGAACCCCGAGTTGATAAAGTAAAGTTGGTAGCCCCAGGATTTGCAACATTCTTGCTGCAATGCTGGTGCTCATCACTTTTTGGCACCGTTGCCAGGGAGGAGTCTAAGTAGATGTGATTTTTGCTTTCTTTCTTCCATTTCTTATCTTTTCCATTCTGCTATTAGCTTCATTTTTGAAAAAGTAGTTGTAAGTTGGTTTGTTTTCCTTTCCATTCTGCAAATGAGTTCATTCAACAGTTAGCTTCAATTTAGTTGTTCATTTCAATTCTAAAATTAGTCTTAAAGCTTGAAAAAAAAAAAAAAAAACACTTCTTTCATGCCTCGTAGGAATAGGGATAACTTAGGAAAATTTCTACCAAATACCCCCACCACTTCAAACGGCTAACCTTCCCTCTTCTTCGGTGGCTGTGAATTGGAGGACACCTTAGGTGAACAACCAGAGATTTTTGAAGAGCCTACAAGGGGAGAAGAAGAAGGAGAACCCATTCCAACTGACCTAATGGCTGAAAATAGAAATTATAGAGGAGACAAAGAAAGAATTGAGGGTGATTTTCCCATAAGAGAAACCAATGGGGATGCCAAGATGAAAAACATAATCCCCTCTGCTATTTCTCACTTCCATGGCCTGGCCTCAAAAGACCCAGATACTTTATTGTTTGAGTTCGTTGTTATATGCAAAACTTATGATTACACCACTAATGATTAGAAGTTGAAATTATTCCCATCCACTCTCAAGGATGCAGCTCTACGTTGGTTCATGGGTTTACCTGGGGATAACATCACCACCTGGGCTCAAATGCAACAAGCTTTCAACAACAAGTATCGGGACTACTACAAGTCCAAAGACACTAAAGAGGAAATTTTTAGAATGACCTTGGGGCATGATGAGTCCTTAGAGGATTATGAGGAAATATTTCAGCTTAGCTACAAAAGGGCCAGGTGCACACTTCATCCTGAGTCAGTAAAGCTAGTCCTACTTAGGGGGGTCAGGGAAGATCTTCTAGATACCCTAAACCTGCTATCAAGAGAGGACATCTACCAGCTACCCTATGAACATATCAAGACCATCTTTAAGAATCATTCTATGGCAGCTAGGAAAAAGGGTAGGGGTAGTTAACCAAGGGCTAGCTCATCCTCTTCCAACACATCTATAAAAGGTGAAATTGGAAACACGTTGGAATATTTTAAGAGTGAAATGTCGCAAACCCTTTCCCTACAAATGGACACTATGCACATCAAGAGAAAGCAGGAGGAAGCAGAGAGAGCATTAGAAATCTTCTACCCCAAATGCATAAGGATGCACCCTAGGAATGAATGTCCATTAAACCTGATAGAAATCTACTCGATCTGTGAAGAAAACCACTCCACAGATAAGTGCCCTTCTCTACCTGGACTAAAAGTTGTGTATCAGGGAACTGAAGGGGTGAATGAACAACTCTGCTACATAAATCAAAGAAGGCCTCATGGGCCTCGACCATACCAGTAGGGCATGCAAGGGTCATCCTATGCATATTACAACCCTAACCAAAACACATCCATTCCCTCTTGGGGCCCCCCTGCTCATCCCTCCTAGTCTACACCTTCTCCTTGGTCTTTTTCACCTTAGTACCATTCCTAGCCAACCAACTAGCGATTTCAGCCATATACTCCTCCACAGCCTTAGTGGAATGCACCACCCTAGGGATGGAGGACCCCATACAACAATGCTCCATCGTTATTTCCTTCACCTCACACTCAACCACAACTTTTACACCCTGCTCCACCTAAACAACCTAAGATGCCCGCCTAACCAAATTCGAACCCGAACAACAAACAGGCACAATATGTCTACAGTGGAGAGACATCCTACCTTGCTTATGTTGTGGAAATTCAAGAAATCAACCTAAGTTTTGGGAGAGTACTCGTGGTCAACCAACCTCCATCTCCACCTAGGGAGAGTGAGGAGGAAAGAGAGGAAAGTATTCCTAGAGTGAATCCACCACCCTTTCCTGAAAGATCAACTCATCCAGTCCCGCCTACCCCAGAAAAGAATGAACTTCTGGGTGAATTGAAAAATATATGTGTCAAAATTCCACTTCTCCAAGCCATTAAGGATCTACCTATTTACAACAAGCTAATTAAAGAGAAGTGTTTCAAACATCCAGGGAGGCAAAAAAGAGACACCCATAACATTAATGTCATTGGACAATTGTCTGCCTTAATGTTGGCGCAGGTAATTTACCCAAAATATTTATACCCTGGAAGCCCTGTGATAAATGTGCACATCAATGGCACCATTGTCCCACATACCTTGATAGATCTTGGGGCTACCATTAATGTCATGACTAAGGACACCATGCTCACGCTGAATCTCTAGGGTTCATTAAGAAAGACCACAATAACCTTGTAGCTTGCAGACCAATCCACAGTAGCCCCTGAGGGGATTGTTGAGGATGTGATAGTCTCCATTAACTCCTAGGAGTACCCTACAGACTTCCTAGTTCTCCAACCTAAGGGCAAGTTTAATGGTTATCCTCTCATACTTGGGAGGCCTTGGTTAGTCACTATCGATGCCTACATGAGTTGTAGGGCTGGAAACATGACTATAAAAAATGGGCATCTATCCAAGCAGTTGGTCTTGTACCATCCTACTCAACCATATTTAGAACATGATTTAACTTTATGGCTAGAAGAAGAGGAAGAAGATGAATTCGACTCCACCCAACTCTATACCCTAGAAACTGCCACGGGAGGAGGATAGCCAGATGAACATGATTTGATTGAACACATCCTCCAAAATCCAACTCCCAACACCTTTTCTTTAGAAGAAGTAGTGAAAGAAACCAAGAGAAACCATCAGATTGATCTATGCTTAGCTGATTCAAACCCTACATGTGTCAAGACAATAGAATTCGGCCCTGAAAGAACTTTGAAAATCAATCCCTCTCTTTCTGTATACCAAGAAGAAGAGTTATGTAACATGCTAAGGGAGCATTTGCATGCCTTTTCTTGGAATTACAAATAAATGAATGGAGTGCACCCCTCGGTGTGTACTCACCACATTTATATCAAGGAAGGTTGAAAACCAGTGCGACAACCCCAAAGGAGGACAAATCCAACTCTCAAAGATATATTCATAGAAGAACTACAAAAGCTGTTGGATATAGGATTCATTTACCCTATCTCGGGCAGTGAGTGGGTGTCTCCTTTGGTGTTGGTTCCAAAGAAAAATGGGAAGTGGAGGATTTGTGTTGATTATAGAGAGTTAAACAAAGAAACAAAGAAGGACCATTTCCCTCTACCTTTCATTGACCAAGTGTTAGATGACCTGGCAGGGAAAACTTTTTTCTCTTTCTTAGATGGGTTCAGCAGGTACAATCAAATCCAGATTAGCCCAGAGGACCAGGATAAAACCACCTTCACCTATCCTTGGGGTACTTTCACTTATAGGGTTCTTCCTTTTGGTCTATGAAATGCTCCTGCCACTTTCCAGAGGGCAGTCCTAAGTATCTTTCCCGAGATAGTCCATGATGCAGTAGAAATTTATATGGATGAATTTACATCCTATGGGTGTGAGTTCTAGGAGGCTCTCTCCAACCTGGGTAAGGTGCTGAACAAATGTATTGAAATGAACTTATCCCTTAGTCCAAAAAAATGTGAGCCCTTGATGACTGCAGGGACTATAGGTAGACCCAAATAAGATAGCCATCATCCAAAGGGTCCCAGCTCCACAAAAGAAAAGGGATGTCAGAAGTTTTCTAGGTTTAGCTGGATACTATAGGAGATTTATAAAATAATTTAGCAAATTAGCTTCTCCTTTATTTGGGTTATTGGCCAAAGACTCCAAATTTTTATGGTCAGAAAGATGTCAAGAAGCCTTGGACACCCTAAAGGACAAGTTGACTACTGCACCTATTCTCCGAGGCCCAAATTGGGCTCTTCCTTTCCATATACATGCCGATGCCTCTCACAAATCCATAGGAGCAACTCTAGGCCAAATAGATGACAAGATACCTTATGCCATTTACTTCATCAGTAAGAATCTATCAAAAGTCGAGCTAAACTACACAGTGACTAAAAAAGAGCTCCTAGTTGTTGTGCATTCATTGAATAAATTTAGGCATTACATTACTGGTTACCAAACATTTGTACATACTGACCATGTTGCAATTAAATACTTGATGAATAAACCTAATGTAAATGCCCGGATTATTAGATGGTTACTTTTATTGCAACAATTTGATTTAACTATTATTGATAAGCCTGGCAAGGAGAATGTTGTTACAGATTTTTTATCCAGATTGACTTCGCTTGCAGAGGAGGAAGGAATGGTTGATGATTAGTTACCAGATGAACACTTATTCACCATTTTAGTTCTCTCTCCATGGTTTTCTGACATAGCAAATTACTTGGTGTCTACCTAGTTTCCACCAAATTTGTCCTCCGAGGAAAAGAGCAAGATCGTAAGGAAGAGCGCCCCATTCACTTGGATTGGGGGCAACCTCTTCAAACTAGGACCAAATAAAATTGTGAGAAGATGTGTCAGGGAGGAGGAAGTCTTTGACATCCTTCTGATCTGTCATCATGGGCCTTGTGGAGGTCACGTTTTAGCCAAAAGAACAATATTCAAGGCACTACAAGCTGGTTATTACTAGCCCACTCTTCACCAAGATGTGAGGAGGTATACTAGTTAGTGTGTTTGGTGCCAAAGGATGGGGAAACCTACCCAAAGGGATGAAATGACTCTGCAACCTCAAGTGAGTTTCGAGCCATTTGACAAGTGGGGCATGGATTTCATTGGAGCCATTAACCCTCCATCTAGACAAAAGTAGTACATCATTGTGTGCACTAACTATTTAACCAAGTGGGCTGAAGCCAAGGCCATCAAAGTAGCAACAGAAGAAAAAGTGGTTGAATTTTTAAGGGAAAATGTGTTTTATAAGTTTGGGTACCCTAGAGAATTGGCCACTGAACAAGGTAGTCAATTTACATCTCACATGATTGAGAATTTGTTAAGCCAACACAAGATCAAGCACAGGGAATCCACTCTTTACCACCCACCGGCTAATGGGCAAGTAGAGGTAACCAACATAGTGCTGAAAGGAATTCTGACCAAAGTGATTAGAAGTGGTAGAAAGCATTGGGAAAATAGATTATTTGAGGCCACTTGGGCCTACAATACCACCTAGAAGACCACCACTGGATTCACTCCTTATGAGCTGGTCTATGGGAAGAAAGCCCTGTTGTCCATTGAATTTGAATACAACACCTTAAGAATGGCAACACAACTAGATCTAGATCTCACCAGGGCACAACAAGAAATATTTCTCCAGCTGAATGGGTTAGATGAATTTAGGATGCAGGCCCTCCTGCACACAGAGGTGACTCAAGTTCAAAGGAAAATTTGGCATGACAAGAATATAAAGGAAAAACAGTTTCAAGAAGGTGATTGGGATTTGTTGTATGATTCCCGGTACAAGGATTTTAAAGGTAAGTTAATGACTAGATGGATAGGGTCATATGTCATAGAAAAATGTCATGATAATGCTGTTGTACAAATAAGAACCATTGATGTAGAGGCTATCCCTTTAGTTGTCAATGGGTATAGATTAAAGATCTACAAGAAGCCCTTGTCAAAGCAAGGATTCATCAATAGAACCAGAAAGACAGTGATGGTGGTGGAGCAAGTCTCATCTACCACTCCACCAAGTCCCTAAAAGAAAAGAAAAGAAAAAGAAAAAAAGACCCTGGTGAAAATCTCCATGAGGCACCTAAGCCCCACCGTTGGGTTGAAAACCTCTTGAGGTGACCCAAGGGTGCTTTAAAAAAAAGAGAAGGAAATAAAAAGATCTCTGGGTGAAAACCTCTTTTGAGGTACCAGGGGCAAGAAACTAGGATGAAAACCTCCTTGGAGGTAGACAAGTTGTTTTACAAAAGGAAAAAATAAATAAAAAAGAGATAAAAAGATACAAAAATTGGAAATTTTGTTTTACAGGTCAGCAAGAGGAGGATAAACACAACATGAGAGGGACATAAGGACCTACAAGAGGCATGTTTCAATCCACCCATCTCATATCTTTCATTATTCATCTGTTCTCCCATCTATGAACCCCTCTAGCTCATCTTACACAAGCTCTATGTTTTCTACAGGATTCCCTGTAAACCTACTGGAGTTTCCTATAGGAATTATAGTGGCATTGAAAATCCCAAGAAATCTAGTCTAAGAATAAGGGGATGACAAGCTTATGTCTGAAAAAATACCATTCACTCCACCACATCATAGCCATGCCTTTCATCACCATGTCACCCCTGCATCCATCAAAGAAATCAATTGAAAAAAAAATAGTTCACACAAGAAAAAAACAAATAGAAGAGAGAGAGAAGAAGGAAAGAGGAACAATAACTAGAGACCACAAATCTCACCTACCATTCCCTACCACCCTTCTCCACTCATGCCAACATCCCCCATGCTTCAGAGTTGAAAAAAATATGAAAGTTTAGGGGAGAGGCAGCTACAAGACATCCTGTAGGTTTCCTATAGAATCCTATCCCACAAAAGAAAACACACATGCAACCATCTTCAGCACAAGGATTCCAAGGATGAAGAAGCTCTCTAGAGCTCAGCGGCAGCAACAAGATCACTAGCATCACTCTCCAGCACTTTCACATCAAAAGAAACAAACATCAAAAGAGGCAAATACATAGAAGAATATGCAGAAAAAACAAAGCACAGAAACATCACTCTCCAGCATGCATCATCATCAAAGCATCTTACCCATAGGTATGTCATATTTATCATGCTCTCTCATTAGTACGATATGCTCAAAACTGTAGGATTATGGGAGAGTTGGTTTTATAAGTAAAGGTGTCCAATTAACTTGACCACCTTCGGCCAGTCGACGAGAAGAAAAAAGTTAGACCACTCCACATGTGGTAAAAGTCAAATAAGGAGAAAAAGGGAATAAAGCCAAAAATGGTACAGTTACGGAGGATATGAGTGGGAGATGATTACAAGGTAAGGTGGAATGATGGACTGATAATGGGACCAATGTTACAAAAGGAGGTGCTCGTACATAGATAGCCAACACACCACCCCACACGATCATCCATATATGGAAATAAAACACTGATTCCCATACAAAGAGAGCATTAGCAATTTTGAGAATCCATCGAATGAAGAGGTTTCTCTTGGCCTTCTTGAAGCAAAACCTACAGGAGACAGTCAACATTTACAACATAGGAGATCTACAAGAACCTACAGGAAAACCTACAGGAAGCCTATAGGATATAGAGGAATCAACCTACAGGATTATCAGTGGGCACTAAGGGAGGAGAAATCAAAGGTTTTCCTCACCAGAACATAGCAAAGTGAGGTAGGAGCTATACCTTCCATGTTTTCCAATTGAAAGAAGAAAAAATACTCAATTTGATTAAGGAAATTGCATTATAGGAGAGTTGTATTGCATGTCAGTAAAAGTTAACATTCATACCTCCCTCACCTACCAGAATTCTTGACTTGTATCCACACAAGCCTCTACAATTACTAGGGAAAGATGACAGGAGGTTTCAACAAGAGAGAACCCACAAACACAGTAAGGATCCACTAGCATCCTCCTATAGTAGAAATTTTCACAAGGCACCAATGGATGGGGTTCTTTGAGAGGATGAGAGGATACAATGATGAGGTGGCCAAAGAATTTTCTCTCTCACTCATACCCCTCACTAGGACCAATTCCACTGCTGTGGTGAAAGGCCTATCAGTAGTAATTACCCCTGAAGTTATAAGCAGAATCACTACACTCCCTTTAGGGTTACCATGGAGAAAAGAGGACAAGGGTAACAACACCCTTGCAAAGAAAATATTCTTTTTGGAAGGAGAGGATCCAATGGAGGAAAAAAATGGGGTTAGAAGGGAAAGCATTCCATACCCTTGGAATGAAGTTAGTTACCACCTCATTAAATACATATCATGTGAAGGGAGATATAGTGTGGTGTATAAAAATCAGTTCAGACTCCTCCAAGAACTAAGATTTGGAGAAAACACACCTCCTCAAAATAGATTGAGTATACCCTATTTTCTTCTTCAATCAATGATAGACATGAGCATCAAAGTGTAGGATGGAAAAAATCAACAACTAGCCCATCATGGGTTGATAAAACTTATCCTAGAAGATGCTCTATAAAACCTAAGACTCCCTATTTCATGGACAGCCTTCAGAGACATGCAAGCAAGAGGAGAAATTCAAGCTCTTGAATATGACAAAAGCCCCACTTCTAGTGAGAAGGGAGAAGAAACAGAGGAGGAAAATGAAGAAGAAACAAAGGAGGAAAAAGAAGAAGAAACAGAGGAGGAAAAAGAGGAATAAAAAGAGGAGGAGAATGAAGAAGAGATAGAAGAAGGAACAAAAGAAGAGACAGATGGGAAAAGTGAGGAAATAGAGGAGGAAGAAGAAGAGGAAGACAAGAATGAGAAGGAAAATGGAAAAGAGGAAACAGGATAGAAGGATGAACAAAGTTCTACAACTCAAGGCAAAGAAGGGGAAGAATCACCAAGGGTATCTCCAGAAGCCACTAAGAAGGAGGCAACAGCTACTCTTACTACCCTAAGTACACCTATCAAGTCAAAATGGAAGAGGCAAAGACAAACCCCACTATACTTCAGGACAAGAAAGAGCACTAGGATTAGAAAAGGGAGACCTAAAACCCCCACAAAAACTCCAATTTTCATTGAGGATTCACCAAATAAGCAAGAGAAGGCAGCCCCTCTACAGAACAATCAAGGAGAAGGATCATCAGAACAAGCCTCTCCCAAATCTCCCATCACTTATGTTAGGAGGCCTGTCACAAGGTCAACCTCATCAAAGGGAAAAGGTATCCTACAGGAGACACACATAGACCTACAAGAAGCAGAGGCCATCCTACAGGAAACTCTGTCAAACATACATGAAACACAGAAAATAGACCAAGAAGATATCACTCAGCAAGAAACAAAGAAAGAAGACCATTAAATGAGAGAGCCTAGTCCACAACCCAACCTCAACTCCTCCTATAGGTTCATTGAAGGAGGTAGGGTAATCCCACAGAAGTTTTCCATTCCATTATTATTTGAACTTGAAAAAGAGAGGGCAAGGACAGATAGGTGGATGCAAATTGCCAAATCAAAAGGAGTGGAGGATGTAGGCCACATGGAGAAGAAATTGAAGGAGATGGGTGTAGAAAATCTGATGTAGGTTAACCTGATAATGCAATATTAATCAAAGCAGAATACTATAACCTACTTCTACTATCAAATTGTGGAAGCCTAAAGATCGAGCTGAACAATATAACTAGAAGAAGATGAATCAATTGCACAATACACATGAAAATACTTTGGGGAAAGTCTCAGCTAAAAACCCCAAACTATTGTATTATCATACAGGTGGAAATACATAGGAATTATACAAAGTTGTAGCTCTCACAGCTAGCTAGCTCTTAGTACAATCCTAACAGATGCTCATAGGAAATCTTAGCTTCTCGTCAACCTTCCTCTCTACCCTCCAAGCTTCTATTTCCTTGCGTTGTTCCTAGTGGATGATCTTCCTTCAACCAAGTGGATGACTTCCACCAAAACTGTGCAATACTCAAGGATGATCCCTTGATTGCATGCATGAGTTTCCTTTATAAGAAAACACATGCAACTGATAGTACACTGTCCTTGACTTTATCTCAACTGGGTCTTTCTTAGAATAGACATGCATGAGTTTTTGATGAGGGAATCTTCAGTTAACTGGAGTAGCACTAGTTGAGTGCATGCATGCATCAATTGACTATTAACTCACCATTAGTTCCCCGGGCAACAAATATTGCCTTATGCTTCTCCACACTAACATCAGTAGCTTGCTTTACCTTGTAAAGCCAATGGGAACTCACAACTAACTTGTTCTTCGGTCTCGGAACCACATCCCAAACACTGTTACGAACTATGGAGTCATACTCCTCCACCATATCATCAACCCAAATCGGTTGCTGCACTGCTTCCTCAAAGTAAGATGGCTCAGTCTCAACACATTCCCCAGCAAGGGCCATGTATCCAGTGTACCTCTTAGGCGACCTCCTCTATCTGTGATGAAAAGATGGTGCTCCCACATTCTCTCTTGCATCCTCCAACAATCTGTCAGCTTCTTTTGCGCGCTTTCGTCCATCTCTGGAAGAATCTGCTTGAGTGGATGTCTCCACTCCTGGAACCTCTGCATGCGGTTGCTCCACATCAATATGAGGCTCCTCCTCCTTAGGAACTATCAGTTCCTCCACAGCCTGTAGTTGGAGATCCCTCTCAAGGGAAATGTGCATGGCCTTCTACTCATCAAACTTGAGATCTCTATTCCTCTGACTGGTAGGCAAGTACACCCGATATTTATGAGGTGTATCAGTGT
Organism: Pinus tabuliformis; assembly: GCA_031772625.1. NCBI lineage: Eukaryota > Viridiplantae > Streptophyta > Pinopsida > Pinales > Pinaceae > Pinus > Pinus tabuliformis. The sequence goes on along the minus strand of CM062812.1, from coordinate 122,322,464 downwards.
ACCCCACAAGTATCCCCAACTCTGTTGTCAGCTCAAGCTTCTTCAGTGCATCCTTTGTCACATGGAAATATATCGATGAACCAAAGATCCTGAAGTGACCCACATCTGGTCTTTTACCGGAGAAAGATTCGTCTGGTGTCTTCATCCCATGTGTTGGTACTATTTTATTGCTATTCTTTTCTTCTAAAAATCCATCATTTATCTACCATTTTCTTCCATAAACTCCTCATAGTCCATTGAAATTGATTAATAAAGTATTATAATTGTTATTTTACATTAAATTTAATTTATGGGTTTTTATGTTAAAAAATGGAATTTTTCAACAAAATTACGGGATGTAATGACTTCCTATAATTGGTTTATGTTGTGTCATGTGGCATGGCAGGAAAATCGAAACATAAGATAAGGACATGATCTAGGATGTACATACATGGTGGAAAATATATTTAGCATCGAATTTGAAGCTCCTGAATACATGGTCAATGCTGGTCAAACCCAGCCTATTCAGCAGAAAAAACTGAAGTTACAATGAATGTACTTGATCTTTTGCTTAAGATTTTAATAAATAGGAGGATTTTGATTATTATGAAAAAATATGCTAGTGAAGACATTGAAAGAGCAGACTTAAGACTGTAAGCGTATTCCAGAACTCTGTTTTTAATGTAATCTACTCTCAGAACTTAATCAAAGGTAGAATTTCATCAATTATGGTGTTTATGAGTTAACGTTCTTATCACTTGAAGTTTTTCAAAGTGTGCCATCAAAGTGTGGAAGGGCCCCTATGTGAGGATTGGTACACTTTCTTTTCTTTTTCATAGAATTTAGTATTTAGATCTGAATAGCGTTTTATTTCACTTCATTGCCTGTGAGTTTATCAATTTAATTAGAAGTTCTTGAGATTGTTATTTTATGATTCATAGTAGTAGCTTGAAAATTCAATTGCAAAATTATTGAATAAGTCCTTGTAAAAGATTTAATTGAACATTGAATTTCAAAATATTTCTATGAACTCTGTTTTCATGAATTTTATTTTTAGCATGCTTAGTGTGTTATTTTGAAAGAGTTTTGTGAAATATATCCTTGTAAGAGGATTGAGAACTCTGACTAGTAGCACTCTATTTTTTTAGAACAGTTAATTAAATTAGATGATATAAGTGTTTAAATTATGAAAGGAAGCATACCTCAATCTCTTGTAAAAGAGTGTTGTAGCCTGTCACACTAGACACTTATTTAGAAAGATTGGATCCTCTTAGGTCTATAAAATTTAGACATGTGTCGTGTTGTAGCCTGTCACACTAGACACTTATTAAGAAAGATTGGATCCTCTTAGGTCTATAAAATTTAGACATGTGCCTCTAAGTTTACCTACCTTGGTTGACATTAAATTTAGTCTAATCTAGAACCCTGGATTGGTCTCTACATTTTGGCATCGTTTTCGGGGATGCGCAACTAGAGGATTTCTAAAAAAAAATAAAAACAAAAAAAAACATAGATTTAATTTTAATGCATCATTTCAGAAGTCATGTTTACTTATGTCTAGACCTAGAGATGATAAAGGTAGATTCATAAAAACCCCCCATCCAAGAACTAATCCACCACTAGGAGCAGACCCTTTAAGAAAAATTGAACACACAACACCAACTGGGAAAGTCACCATACAAGAATTAGAGGATAAACAAAAATCAGGTCAAAGAATCACACTCATTGAGAGACAAATTCTATTGGCATACGAATCAAAGAAGAAATATCTCCCTGAATCCTCTACAAAAAGAGAAAGTAGTAAAATAACTCAACAGTCTCTCCTTAAACCTACTGATTTTGAAAAATCTCAAGAAGGAGAAGAATCACTAGAACAATTTCTCTTTGAAACAAGTGACACTGAACAAGAAATTAAATCAACAGAGGAACCTATCAAAATGGCTGAGGAAGGAGGAGGATCAGCAAGAGGACCACAAAATCAAAGAGAGGAGGAAGAGTCAACCTTTAAATTTCCTATTCAAGAACCAGGAGATTATGATGAGGAAATAAAAATGAAAAACATACCTCCATCTGTGTTACCAAACTTTTATGGCATGGCTTCAGAAGATCCAGACTCATTTTTGTTTGAATTTGACATAGTATGCCGAACATATGGTTTCCACAGATGATGCCCATAGGCTTAGACTCTTCCCAGCAACATTAAAAGCATCAGCATTAAGATGGTACATGGGACTTGGTGAACATGCAATAACTGATTGGGATGGCATGAGAAAAATATTCCTAAAAAAATATCAACCTTATTGTAGATCAAAAGACTCTAAAGATGATATCTTTAGAATGAATCAACAAGAGGATGAAAATTTAGAGGAGTATTTGGAACGATTTGTTTACAATTTACAAAAATCAAAACATAGAACCATGTCTCTTGATCTGATTCGAACAATATTTTTGAAGGGCATTCGAGACGAATACTTAGATGAACTTAATTTGATGGGCAAAGGTGATATTTCCACTTTACCTTTTGAAGAAATTGTTGATTTATGTGAAAAGTATTCTAGGAGCAAAGCCAGAAATGGAAAAAGAGCTATATCATCCAAAGCCACAAAATCTACTTCAGCAAGTGTCACAAGGGTTGAAATAGGAAATTTGTTAGAAGAATTCAAAACAGATCTATTAAGTACCTTAGGAAATCAAATTGACACTCTGAAAGCAAAGAAGAGACAAGAAGAGGAAGATCAATTAATGGCTGTCTTTTGTCCAAAATGCCGAAAGAAACATGCTTTCAAAGACTGCCCATTAGAAAACATTCAAGTTTGCGCCCTTTGTACTGAAAATCATGATATATTTCATTGCTCCAAAATCAACATTTTGCAGAATTGTAATTTGGAAGCTAAAGCAGATATGGAGAATATGTATTTCATGGGCGCTAAGAGACCATGGCAACCAAGACCTCCACCTCCAGGTATGTTTCCAAACCAAAATTTGCAATTTCCTGCACAAGATCAGATGTATGTTTAGAATTATTGGAATGTACCCATGCCATGGCAACACCAAAATTTCCCACAACAACAATGGAAACCATTTCAGCAATATCAACCATATCCTCAACCATACCAACAATATTCTTAGCCATATCAACAGTATCATCAGCCATATTCGCAATATCCTCAAACATATCAACAATATCCTCAACAGCAAGTTGTTCATCAACCCCAAAATACTCAACAAGCATTGCCTGCTCCTCCACCAATAAATCCACCTCAATTACAACTTCCATCTAACCAACCTCCTAGACCCACTCAGATTCCTTCTCAACCTGTACCAAATCCAAATAATAGAGCAGATAGACCAGCTTACATTGTATATGAGGGACCATCATATCCCACATTACCTTTACAAAATATCGTGCTGAGGTCTGGTAAGGTACTTCAAAAAGAACCTCCAATAGCTTAAAAACAAGAAGAAAACGAAGAAAATGAAAATGAACTCCAACTCAAAGGAAACAAAATGATGACATCAAAAATAAACAAATGCAACTATTGAATCCACCACCTTTTCCAGAAAGATTGGTCCAAGCAAAAATTCCCATGTTTATACCACAGTTTGATGTTTTAGATGAGATAAAGAATGTCTATATAAAAATTCCACTATTACAAGCCATAAAAGACATTCCGATATATACTAAAACAATCAAAGAACTATGCCTCAAGAAGCCTACCAGGAAAATAGTTGATCCACAAACTATTCATGTTATTGGACATTTAGTTGGTGTTATGACAAACACCATTTCAATGGAAAAGTATGTTGATCCTGGTATTCCCAGAGTCACTATAATCATTAACAACATACATATTCCAAACACCTTAATTGACCTTGGGGCCGCAATAAATGTGATGACTCTTGAAACAATGAAAACACTGTAGCTCACAAACTTGTAGTACACACCAATTGTTCTAGAACTAGCTGATAGATCTAAAGTGATTCATGAAGGGATTTTGGAGGACATAATTGTTTCACTGGACTCTTGGGAGTATCCAGTGGACTTTTTAGTTCTTCAACCAAAATCTAATTTAGGAGGACACCTTATCATCCTTGGTAGACCATGGTTAGCAACTGTTGATGCATTCATAGGATGTAGATTGGGTAATATGATTATTTCACGAGGAACTGAAAGAAAACAACTCACTCTCTACCCATCAGCACAATCACCAGCAGTAGCACACAATTTATGGCTTGATGATAAATACAATGATAAGGAAGAAGTTCAATCTATTTTCAGCATCAATCAAATCTATGATTTTCAAGAACATAATAATGATGATTTGGTAGAATCGTTCCTTTCTCAACCTCATATTTCTGAAGAATTAAGAAATGAACAATACCATGCTGCAGATGAACTGTTGGCACAGAATTTTCAGGAAACATGCACCATTCATTCTTTGCAAACAATATTTCAGAACATTTTTCCCATTCAATCTATCACAAACACACAGAGCAAGACCATAGAGATTAGTCCAGGAAAAAATTTGAATATTAGCACTCACTTAGACTCATCTCAGGAGGAAAAATTGACTCAATTATTGAGAAAATACCAAAAAGCATTTCCTTGGGACTACACCGATATGCATGGAATTCACCCTAAAACATGCACTCACCATATTTATATGGATAGTAATATCAAACCAGTGAGGCAACTGTAAAGAAGAATGAATCCCATTCTTCAGGATATTGTTAGAGATGAATTACAAAAACTATTGAAATTCAATTTTATTTATCCTATCTCTGACAGTCAGTGGGTATCCCCATTGGTAGTAGTGCCCAAGAAAAAAAGCAAGTGGAGGATTTGTGTTGATTACAGACAATTGAACAAAGCAACCCTCAAAGATTATTTCCCCCTACCATTTATTGACCAAGTGCTAGACACATTAGCTGGGAAATCATCATTCTCTTTTCTTGATGGTTTCAATGGTTATAACCAGATCAGGATAGCCTTAGAGGACCAGGACAAAACCACTTTTACTTGTCCCTGGGGCACTTATGCCTATAATGTTTTACCATTTGGATTTTGCAATGCTCCAGCTACATTTCAGAGAGTTGTATTAGCTATTTTTGCTGATTTAGTTCATGAATGTGTTGAAGTTTATATGGATGATTTTTCAGTGTATGGTGATTCATTTGAGCATTCATTAGAAAATCTTGAAAAAGTTTTGAAGAGATGTATCGAAGCTAATCTGTCCCTGAGTAATGAAAAGTGTTTTATGATGTTAAATGAAGGGATAGTATTAGGTCACTATATTTCTTCTCAAGGCATTAAAGTTGATCCATCAAAAATCCAGATCATTGTCAATTTGCCAATTCTGAAGACTCAAAAAGAGGTAAGAAGTTTTCTTGGGTATGCAAGCTATTACAGAAGGTTTATTGAACATTTTAGTAAAATAGCTTTACCTCTGTTTAAGCTTCTAGCAAAAGAGACACCTTTCAACTGGAATGAGAATTGTCAAAAAGCTTTTGAAACACTCAAAGAAAAGTTATCAACAACACCAGTCTTAAAAGGACCTAACTGGACCCTACCATTTCACATCTTTACAAATGCATCTGATACTGCAATAGGTGCCTCATTAGGCCAAAAAGAAGAATCTTTCAATTATTCCATCTATTTCATTAGTAAAAATCTAACACCTGCAGAATTAAATTACACAGTCACTGAAAAGGAAATGCTTGCAATCATACATGCTGTGAATAAATTCCGACATTATATAACTGGTTATGAGGTTTTTGTACATACTGACCACTCTACCATTAAGTATTTAATGAATAAACCAATCACTAATGGTAGAGTTACCAGATGGTTGTTATTATTACAGGAATTTAATATTACAATGTTAGATAGACTAGGTAAGGAGAATCAGGTGGCAGATTTTCTCTCTAGACTGCAAAATTCAGGTGAAGTTGTTCCGGTTGAAGATTCTTTTCCAGATGAAAATTTATTTGCAATTTCAATAGTGAATCCTTGGTATGCTGACTTAGCTAATTATTTGTCCACAGGAAAAACACCTCCATATTTCACTCCAAAGGAAAAGAAGAGGCTGATCAAACAAAGTGCTAGATATTCATGGATTAATGGAGATTTATTTTACACCGGTTATGATATGATTATTAGAGAATGTGTAAGAAATGATGAAATAATTGGTATTTTAAAAGCTTGTCATGATGAACCGTGTGGTGGGCATTTTGCAGCAAAAAGGACAGCATTCAAGATTCTCAGTCTTGGATACTATTGGCCATCTATTTTCAAGGACTCCAAGAAGTATGTGAAAAATTGTGACAGTTGTCAAAGAATGGGCAGACCAACAACTACAGATGAAATGTCACTTCAGCCTCAAGTACATTTAGAGCCATTTGAAAAATGGGCTCTAGATTTTGTAGGACCCATCAATCCAACTTCAAAAGGCAAAAAGTACATCCTAGTATGTACTAATTACGTGACAAAATGGGCTAAAGAAAAAGTACTAGTCCAGGCAACTGAACAAACAGTGTTAAACTTCCTTTTTGAAGAAAGTTTTGTAAGGTATGGAGTACCAAGGGAAATAGTGACAGATCAAGGTACGCAATTTACTTCAAAGCTGGTCCAAGACATCACAGAAAAATATAAAATCAGGCACAGGAAAAGTACACCTTACCATCCACAGGCCAATGGCCAGGTGGAATCTACAAATAAAATATTGGAAGGAATTATCACTAAGACAGTAGCAATGAACAGAAAGAATTGGGAAGAGAAGCTCAAAGATGCACTCTGGGCTTACAAGATCACGTGGAAAAAAACTACAGGATTTACACCATATCAGCTAGTGTATGGAAAAGAGGTAATGCTTCCTATTTAATTTCAAATACATTCCTATAAGATGGCTACAGATTTAGAAATTGATCTCAATGAAGCACAAAAAGAGAGAATTATGCAATTGAACCAGTTAGATGAAATGAGGTAGCAAGCAGAGGAGAGAGCAATCCTAATGCAGCAATAAAGGAAGCAGTGGCATGATGCACACATTAAAAAGAAATAGTTCAAAGAAGGAGACTAGGCTTTACTCTTTGACTCTAAATTCAGAGATCATAAAGCCAAATTTACAACACATTGGATGGGCCCATATGAAATAGTTCAAGTATATGAAAATGGATCAATCAAGCTTACTACAATTGATGGAGAAGGCAACACCTTCATTGTCAATGGACATAGGTTGAAACTCTATCATAAGCCCGTCAGCAAGGAAGATTTTATTCAAACTGTATCTCAACAAAGGGAGGTTGAGATATTACAGCCTTTAGCTATGATATCTCTACCTTAGTTAATTCAATTTCTTTCTTAAAAAAAAACATAATAAAAATATAAAAACAATAAAAGAAAAAATACAAAATAAAAATTTAAAAATTAAAAAAATTAATAATGGTTTAGATGTGAAAACCAGACTCTGGCACACTCTAAACCCGAATTCTTACTAGAAAACCAATCATTTGGCTGGTAAGAATTCTTTGTTCTACTTGTTTACTATTTTTCAACAATTCAATAATGACTTGAGGACAAGTCAAAGACTTAGTGGGGGAGAAGAAACAATGGTTTTTCCCTATCTCATCTCCTCATTTTTAAATCTTCAAGGAATTTGTTTCAGTAATTTAGTATTTCAATAAAAGAGCTGTTTTTGTTCTAATTAGAGGGACCTGTTCAGAAGACTATGTCAACATTGACAGTGAGGGACCTGTTCAAGCAATGAGATATGCAGTGGGACCTGTTCAGAAGACTATGTCAACATTATCAATATCATAGGGACCTGTTCAGAAGGCTATGTCAACATCACCAATATCAGAGGGACCTGTTAAAGACTACATTAAAGATACATCAGGCTACTTCAACAAATTTTTCAAAGGTTGCTTATCATCAGAATTATAATCAAGGCTACATCAACACCAAGGATAAAAGAAGCTTCACAAACATGGTTCTTCAGATTTTAAAGGGACCTGTTATATTCAATTTCATTTCAAAGGGACCTATTTTAGAAAATGAAGATCAGTAATACCTGTACCAACAAATTAGTCATACCTGTACAAACAGATCAGTCATACCTTTGCAAGCCAAATCAACATTTTGTCAACCAACAAGTGTAATGTATTGTTGAAATTTTTATTTTTAACATTTAAAATTCTTAAATTATTTTAGTGTTAAAAATGATAATTATTATTGCTTGTTATCAATTTCAAAAATCCTTATACCCATAACCTTTGTAATATTCCCTAAATACTCACCTCATTATTACTCTGCCTATTTCTATATGATCATTTCCATTTCCCTATCACACCTTAACCTATTTTTATTTTCTAATTCCTACTACGCTCTTCAAACCTTTTCATAAACCACTCTTCAAACATTTTCATAAACTCATCATTTTTAAATCTGACCTCTGTCAATAAAGTACCAACGAGTAGTGGATACTCAATGTCAAAGTCCGTTCAATGGAGAGACATTTGTAAACCGTCTGTCCTCAAATGATTTCATTTTGACTGCTGGAGTTACAAAAACAATCTTCTGACCCAAATCTGCTTATGAAATGTATCCGTTATCATCACACGATTTGCATATTGTGATATCATGATTATGCTTCTGCAAATCAGTACTACTCCTCTGTATTCATGATTTGAATGCACCTTCTGGCTCTGCAAACAAACTTACGGCCCTTGATTGAAGACTCTGTTCTCTGCGTTATCATCATAGCAATTGATCTTATGACGTCAAGCAAAATGAAGGTCGGCTGTTGAGTTTTTATTTTATAAAACTCTGAGTTCATAAAGTTAGTTACGGAGTTAATGTTTAGACTCTGAGTTTCTTAAAGAGGGCCGAGATAGTAGGTGCTATAAAGGGAGAAAATATAGCAGACAGGCTTATCCAGAGTTTTTTTACTTCTGCCCAGAATTTGAGGATGTTAACTAGGTCAGCTCAGGCATTGAAGAAGTAAGCTCGGAGAATTTAGGACGTTAACCAGGTCAGCTCAGTGGAACGTAGGAAAAGAGGTAACAAGTTGAAAACCCTGATTGAATTTTTGAGCATAAAAAAAAGGGTTAGAACAGAGATTTTTAAAATGACCAATAGAGCAGAGCCCGAAAACTTTGATAGTTCAAAATATCATGAAGACTGTGTCAAGATTTTAAGGGAAAAACACTGGTTACCTTTTCTAGAGAAATTTAATGGAAATAATGAAGAGGTTACGAAGCAATTTGCATTTTCCTTCAATGGAGAGAAAGCTTTAATAGGAAATTTCTATTTCAAAATTTCAGAGGATACAATAGCACAAACATTGGAAATCAGTCTAGAAGGGGAAAAGTATTTCAAAACCAAGCAATTTAGAGAAAAATCATGGACTCAGTTTATGTGTAGGTCAAGGGTTTCCTCTGTCAATTGGAAAAAGGGTGTTCCCAGAAGTTGGCTAATTCACCCATGGGATGAGATGGTATACATTATTCAAAAATTTGTTACATGTGAAGGACGTTACAGTATAGCATACCTATATCACATAAAAAATTTGTTGCACTTAAAAGGTCAATGTACTATCAGTCTGCCCTATTTCCTCTTATGAAGTCTGACTAAAATGTAGAAGACCATTCAGAAACAAAAAGGTAATGAAGATAGGAGTTTGTATCATTTTTGTTTGATCAAAATTCTAATTGAATTTGAGTTGCAGAGGAGAGGAAAAACATGGAAAGAATTTCTAATTGACAATCAAATCAAAATTAAAGAAGATGAACAGGAAAAGCAAGAAAGCACAAAGTTTATGATTGATATTGATGAGGAAATCCCTGAGCTTAAGTCAAGCAATGTCCCTCAACCCAGAAGTAGTGTAACGACAAGAAGGATGAGGCAAGAAACTGCCAAGAAAATTGAAAAAGATAAAATCTTCACTACTTATAAGAGAAGATCAAGGAGAATAAAAAGGAATCAGACATAAGATGATCAATCAGAGCCGAATGCAAATGCACCAATGGAAATTGAAAGAAGTGCTAACTCACAGCCGGTACAGGAAGCAGAAATGGAAACTGAGAGTAACAAGGAAGAAAGGAAAGAGTCAACACCTACAAACAAGAAACAGAGAAGGTTAGAGAAACAGATTGAAGAGCTAAAAGAGGAATTGATGGAAGCAAACATGCTAGAGAAGGTCATAAAGAAGGAAAATGAAATGTTGAGAGCTCAGAGCAAGAAGATTCAGCAGGAAAATGAGAAACTGAAGAACAAAGTCAACGAACTTGAAACTGATCAAACTGAAATATGCAAATGGGCGACAAAATGGTACACTCAGAAAAAAGTTCTCAAAGAAAAATATAAGAATATGAAACATGAGTCCCGAGTTTAGAAGAATGTAGATGTATTGCTACAAGCAGCAGAGGCACAAGCAGAAACAGAATATAAAGGGAGCACATCAGGATTAGCATGAGGACATGCTAAATCATTAAGTTTGGGGGAGATGTTGGTACTATTTTATTGTTATTATTTTCTTCTAAAAATCCATCATTTATCTACCATTTTCTTCCATAAACTCCTCATAGTCCATTGAAATTGATTAATAAAGCATTATAATTGTTATTTTACATTAAATTTAATTTATGGGTTTTTATGTTAAAAATTGGAATTTTTCAACAAAATTATGAGATGTAATGAATTCCTGTAATTGGTTTATGTTGTGACATGTGGCATGGCAGGAAAATCGAAACAAGAGATAAGGACGTGATCTAGGATGTACATACATGGTGGAAAATCTATTTAGCATCGAATTTGAAGCTCCTGAATACATGGTCAATGCTGGTCAAACCCAGCCTATTCAGCAAAAAAATATGAAGTTACAATGAATTTACTTGATCTTTTGCTTAAGATTAGGGACCCTAAACTGATTTCGATTTGTTTTAGAAATCAGTTAGGATTAGGAAGAAAGAAAATAGCCTTTTTGGTTGTAAATTTTAATAAATAGGAGGATTTTGATTATTATGAAAAAATATGCTAGTGAAGACATTGAAAGAGCAGACTTAAGACTGTAAGTGTATTCGAGAACTCTGTTTTTAATGTAATATACTCTCAGAACTTAATCAAAGGCAGAATTTCATCAATTATGGTGTTTATGAGTTAACGTTCTTATCACTTGAAGTTTTTCAAAGTGTGCCATCAAAGCGTGGAAGGGCCCCTACGTGAGGATTGGTACACTTTCTTTTCTGTTTCATAGAATTTAGTATTCAGATCTGAATAGCATTTTATTTCATTTCATTTCCTGTGAGTTTATCAATTTAATTAGAAGTTCTTGAGATTGTTATTTTATGATTCATAGTAGTAGCTTGAAAATTCAATTGCAAAATTATTGAATAAGTCCTTGTAAAAGGTTTAATTGAACATTGAATTTCAAAATATTTCTATGAACTCTGTTTTCATGAATTTGATTTTTAGTATGCTTAGTGTGTTATTTTGAAAGAGTTTTTGTGAAATATATCCTTGTAAGAGGATTGAGAACTCTGACTAGTAACACTCTTTTTTTTTAAAACAGTTAATTAAATTAGATGATATAAGTGTTTAAATTGTGAAAGGAAGCATACCTCAATCTCTTGTAAAAGAGTGTTGTAGCCTGTCACACTAGACACTTATTTAGACAGATTGGATCCTCTTAGGTCTATAAAATTTAGACATGTGCCTCTAAGTTTACCTATCTTGGTTGACATTAAATTTAGTCTAATATAGAACCCTGGATTGGTCTCTACACCATGTATGTGATGCGGGCTTCTATTCTACAAATTGACCATTGTGTTGCATGCCTCAGCCCACAAGTGAAGTGGTAGGCCTTGTTCATGTAGTATTTCCCATGTTTCCCCTACAATAGTTCTATTCTTCCTCTCAGCCACCCTATTCTGCTATGGGTTATGAGGTGCCATCAACTCTCATTTAATTCCTTCCGCTGAGTAAAAGTCCTTAAACTCTTGAGAGACATATTCTCCACTGTTGTCGCTTCTCAGGGCCTTGATCTTCTTCCCTGACTCTTTCTCGACCAAAGATTTTAACTCACAAAAATTTGTGAAGGTTTGTTCCTTCTTCTGCATGAAATAAATCCAGCATTTACAAGAATAATCATCAATGAAAATCACATCATAACTTTTCTTCGCTATGGATGCTGTCGAGAATGGTCCACACACATCATTATGAACTCGCTATAAGATAGCCTCTACTCAACTGTCTCAATCATAAAAGGAAGACTTAGTGTACTTTCCCAAGGTACAACCTTTGCATGTGTCAACTTTCTCAAGTTTACCTTTGGGAAGTCCTATAGATATCTGCTGCATTATCTTCAAAGCCCCATGATGCAAATGGCCCAACTGCCTATGCCACAACTCACCAATGTCTTGGCTTTGCACCAATTCTGCTTTCGTACTCAATGCCGCACAATCATCTACCTCTAGTTTATAGAGATTCTTCACCTAAATCCCTATCCTCTTGGTTTGACCCATGGCTATGTGTCTTAGGAACACCTTTCCTTTACTGAAGACAACATTGTAGCCTTTGTCCTCCAATATCGTGACTGATACCAAGTTCTTCTTCAGTCCAGACACATACATCACATCTGTCAAGGTGATAGGAGGTCCATGCTCCCTCTGAAAATCAACCGTGCCCACTCCTGAAACACTATACCTGCCGTCGTCACCCATCTCTATGCACATCTTGAGGTCTTTCTCCTCCAAGGAACTGAATAAACTTTTATCACTGGTCATGTGGAATGATGCTCCACTGTCAAGATAACAAACACAACCCATCATCAATGGCACCATGCATGTGATGAGGTGAAGTCCATTTCGAATTGAGGGGCTAATGCCTCACCTTCTGATCCTTCCGAGGATCCCTTCTTGGACTTCTTCAATGGGAAATTAGTCGCATAATTTCCCATCTCATGAAAATTAAAGCATCTTACTTTAGACTTGTCACCCTTCTTCTGTCCATGAGAAGAATTCAATTTGGAATGGGAAGCCTTCCCCTTCCCTTTCCTTGCCCTGCTTGCTAAGGCCAGATTTTCTTCATTGTCATTCTTGGATGAAGAACCATTTTGAGTGCTCCTCCTGATCTCCTCCTGCATAATATCCAACCACAGTCATTCCCAATCCGGAATTTTCTCCCTTCCATTCACAGAGTCCTGGCAGCTATTCCAACTCTTTGGAAGGCCAAGGAGAGCGAGGCTCACCATATCATCATTGACAATAGTTATTCCCACACTACCAAGCTCATCTCTGTAGGTGGTGAGCTTGTTCAGATATGTGGAAATAGTATCGCCCTTCTCCATCTTGATTCTTCGAAGCTTATCCTTAAGCACCAATTTCCTCTGGTCGTTACTGTGCTGGTAGAGGTCCTTCAATTTCTTCCACATTGAAAATGGAGTATCCTTCCCATGGAGACTCGAGACAATATGGTCTCGAACTCCCTCAAGGATGATCCATCTCACCTTCGCCACACACTTCTTCCACTCAGATAACTCTTGTGCATTAGTTGAAGCTGGCTTTGGGATTTCTTGATTAATGAATTCCTTCAAGCCATTGTCTTCTAATACAGCCTCCATTCTATCTTTCCATTCTATGTAATTTGAGCTACCTTCCAATGCATACTTGAGTCTCAAGCCATAAAACGCCATTAGCCAACCTTGAAGTATGATATGAATTTGATTTGCACCTGCAACCCCGAACTTCAAACTTCAAATTCTCTTCTCAGTATATTGTTCATAGCTTTGATACCATATAGAAATTTCTACATATCCAGCTCTGATACCATGTAGAAAATCTGATGTAGGTTAACCCAATAATGAAATATAAATCAAAGTAGAATATTATAACCTACTTCTACTATCTTTGCGGAATCTTAAACATCGAGCTGAACAATATAACTACAAGAAGATGAATCAATCACACAATACACATGAAAATACTTTGGGGAAAGCCTCGGCTAAAAACCCCACAGTATTGTATTATCATATGAGTGGAAATACATAGGAATTATACAAAGCCTTAGCTCTCACAGCTAGCCAACTCTTAGTACAATCCTCACAGATGCTCACAGGAAATCTTGGCTTCTCTCCAGCCTTCCTCTATGCCCTCCAAGCTCCTATTTCCTTGTGCTATTCCTAGTGGATGATCTTCCTTCAACCAAGTGGATGACCTCCTCCAAAACTGCGCAATACTCAAGGATGATCCCTTGACTGCATGCATGTGTTTCCTTTATAAGAAAACACATGCAACTGATAGTACACTTTCCTTGACTTTAATCTCAACTGGGTCTTTCTCAAAATAGACATGCATGAGTTTCTGATGCGGGAATATTTAGTTAACTGGAGTAGCACTAGTTGAGTGCATGCATGCATCAATGGACTGTTGACTCACCATTAGTTCCTCAAATAGTTTGGAACCAATTTAACTAGACTTAACTCAGTAAACTGAGTTAACTAATTACAACTCAAATATAACTCAATCTTATCTCCTTAATTTAAGGGATAACTCTTGCATGACATTAGAAATACTTCTAACTTTAATTTCTCCAACTAATTAATTTGAAACAAATTAATTGATTATTTCCAAGTAGCTGTTAAGACTAAATTCGATTTTAAGTCACAATTGAATTCAAGGACAAATTAAATTGGAATATTCTTGTTGTCATGTTTCAACAATGGGTAGAGAATTGAGCAATATAAGGGACAGAGAGGCAATGATGAAATATCATTTAGAAGTATAGAATGCATGGCTAAGGGGAAAGCTACAAGAAAGGGAAATCCAGTTGGCAACTATGGCCAGTGTATCCTTGGAGGCAATCCAGTGTAGGATGTCTATTAGGTCCCTATACTACTAGTGTAACCCCTTATTGTTATTAGTATAACCCCCTTATTATATTGTTGTGCCCATGTAGTCCCCATATTGTTATTAGTGTGCCCCATAGAAGCCCACTAATGTTATTATTGTTCCCTTACATTATTATTGTTATGTCGGCTCTGATTATATTATGACCCCTTAGACTCCTATATATAGAAAGGAGGTCTTGTCATTTGTATGATCCAAGAATTGTTCATTTGTGAATGTAAAGAAGGTTGCCCCCTCGAAGAGACTAAATTCTAAGGCGTTCAACTATATTTTCTATCTTTTTGTGAGTTGGTTTCATAACATTTGGTATCAGAGCTTTGGATTCTAGGGTTTCGCTAGTCCAAATAGGTCATCGTTGAATTTTCGCTATAAATTCCTTTTTGCGACATTTCAGAATATAAAAAAAACCCATTTGAGAAAAAATTGCACTAAATCTCGTGTCTGAATTTCAGATCTTGTATCGCTATATTTTCAAACATATGATCTACGAAAGTTAGGGTTTTTTTCAAGCTCCAAAATTTCATCTAAAACAGGCCATCGTGGAAGTTTCACTATATCTTGTTCTCTATGAAGTGTCAGAAGCTAAACAAAGAACCCATTTGAGAAGAAAGTGGTGTGAACCACGGATCTGAATTATAGATCTTGGCTCGCTGTATTTTCGGATATATGATCTGAGGAATTTGGTATTTTGTAGACTCCCGAATTACATCTTAAATAGGTGACCTTGGGAAAATCGTCATAACTTTCTCTCTGAGCATCAGATTGAAATTTTGTAAGAAGTTACAGAAAGAGGAATTCATGTAGTTTTCTGTATATCAATTTTAGGTACTAAGGTCAAAATAATGAAACGTGGAACTTCATACAAGTTCACTCTTCTGAAAAGGTCTATAATCAGGGTATTGTGGGAGATTTGACATAACACTTTCTTGTAGAATCCAATCTTGATCAAACTTGCAGCATTAGAAAGAGAACACAGAGAGATACCACAGGAAGAAATTTCAGAACTTGGAGATCTGAAATTACAGAGGTACATTCATTTCAAGATTGATCTCCTAAAATCAAGAAAAGGCGATATGAGGAAGTTTGATGGCAAGGATCTGGTAAATTGGATACTTCAGATGGAGCAATATTTTGATCTACATGGTGTACCACTGTTACAAAAGGTATGTATTACATCTTCATATTTAGAACCAAATCAATTTTTATGGTATAAAGGGCTCTGTTCTCGTAAACAACTTGTTACGTGGTCAATTTTCATGGAGGAAATGATAGCACATTATGAGGATACAAAGAGCAACACCTTCTTTAGAGCAACACCACAACAATTGGAAGAAAAAAGAGAAAAATGGTTTTGTTACAAAGTGGAAAGAAAAATTATGGCAACAAGGAAGTCTACCCCTTACAACTATAAAGATGGAAGTGTTGTTTCTCCTAGCCTTCCACAACCTACAAAGGTTACACCACAACAATTCGAAGAAAAAAGAGAAAAAGGGCTTTGTTACAATTGTGATAACAAATACATTAATGGTCATCAGTGTGCTGAGAAGAAATTATTTTACATTGATTGTGGAGAGGAGGAAGAAAAGGATCAAGAAACGTCAAAAGAAGAGTATATACACCAGGAACCAACCCCAGAGAAAGAAGAAATGAATCCGACCATATCTTGTAAAGCATTAGAAAGAATTACTACTCCTTAATCTCTTAAGATAGAAGGACATATCAAGAAGAAAAGGTTCAAGAAGTGAAAGATCACATCGAGAAAGAAGAAATGAATGCAACCATATCTTGTAATGCATGGGTCGGAATTACCACTCCTCAAACTATCAAGATAGAAGGACATATCAAGAAGAAAAATATTCAAGAAGTGAAATATCACATCGAGCATCAAGAAATGAATCCGACCATATCTTGTAAATAATTGCAAGAAATTACCACTCCTCAAATTCTCAAGATAGAAGGACATATCAAGAAGAAAAAAGTTCAAGCAGTCAAAGATCACATCGAGCATCAACGAGTTCTCCAACTTTTAAAGGATAATGCCACTTTGGTGCAAAATCGAATGAAACAATAGGTAGATCAACATCACAGTGAAAAAAGTTTTGATGTAGGTGATTGGGTATTTTTACGGATACATCTCAAGCAAGCTATTTATGAGAAGGAAATGTTGGCAATACTACATGCACTTAAGAAATGGAGACCTTACCCTTGGGAAGACACTTCAAGGTAAAAATGGATCATGATAGTCTTAAATACTTTTTAGAAAAAATATTATCTTTAGAAGAAAAGAAAAAATGGGTCACAAATATGTTGGGTTATGACTTTGACATCATCTACAGAAAAGGGAAGCAAAATGTTGTTACAGATGCACTCTCAAGAAAGGATGAGGATGTGGAAGCATTGTTTTGTAATATTTCTATTATCCAACCAGATTCGATAAACAGAGCAAGGGATGAATGGAAGAGGGACGAAGAAGTGTGGCCACTCATTCAAAATTTGCAGAAGATCCTAGTTCAAACAATATTGCCAGAACTTGACGAGGAAGGAAAAATCATATTGGAGCCTGGATCAGTCACAGAAACAAGAACTCGACAGCTACGAAATCGATCAATTTTAGAGTATCTCATCAAGTGGAAGAAGTTACCCGCAGAAGATTCCACATGGGAGGACAAAAATTTTATACAAAAGCATCGAGAACTACTCAAGCATTGAGGACAACACCTTTTGAAGGAGAGGGGCATGTTAGGTCCCTATACTATTAGTGTAACCCCTTATTGTTATTAGTATAACCCCCTTATTATATTTTTGTGCCCATTTAGTCCCCGTATTTTTATTAGTGTGCCCCATAGAAGCCCACTAATGTTATTATTGTTCCCTTACATTATTATTGTTATGTCAGCTCTGATTATATTATGACCCCTTAGACTCCTATATATAGAAAGGAGGTCTTGTCATTTGTATGATCCAAGAATTGTTCATTTGTGAATGTAAACGAGGTTTCACCCTCGAAGAGGCTGAATTCTAAGGTGTTCAACTATATTTTCTATCTTTTTGTGAGCTAGTTTCATAACATTTGGTATCAGAGCTTTGGATTCTAGGGTTTTGCTGATCCAAATAGGTCATCGTGGCATTTTTGCTATAACTTCTTTTCTGCAATGTTTCAGAATATAAAAAAAAAACCCCATTTGAGAATAAATCGTGCTAACTCTCATGTCTGACTTTCAGATCTTGTCTCACTATATTTTTGGACATATGATCTGCGAAAGTTAGGGTTTTTCTCAAGCTCCAAAATTTCATCTAAAACAGGCCATCGTGGAAGTTTTGCTATACCTTGTTCTCTACGAAGTGTCAGAAACTAAACAAAGAACCCATTTGAGAAGAACGTGGTGTGAACCACAGGTCTGAATTTCAGATCTTCACTCGCTATATTTTCGGATATATGATCTGATGAATTTAGGATTATGCAGACTCCCGAATTACATCTTAAACAGGTGACCTTGGGAAAATCGTCATAACTATCTCTCTGAGCATCAGATTGAAATTTAATAAGAAGTTACAGAAAGAGGAATTCATGTAGTTTTCTGTAGATCAGTTTCAGGTACCAAGGTCAAAACAGTGACACGTGGAACTTCATACAAGTTCACTCTTCTGAAAAGGTCTATAATCAGGTCATTGTGGGAGATTTGACATAACACTTTCTTGTAGAATCCAATATTGATCAGACTTGCAGCATTATAAAGAGAGCATAGAGAGATACCATAGGAAGAAATTTCAGAACTTGGAGATCTGAAATTACAGAGTTACATTCATTTCAAGATCAATCTCCTAAAATCAGGAAAAGATGATATGAGGAATTTTGATGGTAAGGATCCAGTAAATTGGATACTTCAGATGGAGCAATATTTTGATCTACATGATGTACCATTGTTACAAAAGGAATGTATTGCATCTTCATATTTAGAACCAGATCAATTTTTATGGTATAAAGGGCTTTGTTCTCGTAAACAACTTGTTACGTGGTCAATTTTCACGGAGGAAATGATATCACATTATGAGGATACAAAGAGCAACACCTTCTTTAGAGCAACACCACAACAATTGGAAGAAAAAAGAGAAAAAGGGTTTTGTTACAAAGTGGAAAGAAAAATTATGGCAACAAGGAATTATACCCCTCACAACTATAAAGATGGAAGTGTTGTTTCTCCTAGCCTTCCACAACCTACAAGGGTTACACCACAACAATTCGAAGAAAAAAGAGAAAAAGGGCTTTGTTACAATTGTGATAACAAATACATTAATGGTCATAAGTGTGCTGAGAAGAAACTATTTTACATTGATTGTGGAGAGGAGGAAGAAAAGGATCAAGAAACGTCAAAAGAAGAGTATATACACCAGGAACCAACCCCAGAGAAAGAAGAAATGAATCTGACCATATCTTGTAAAGCATTGGAAATAATTACTACTCCTCAATCTCTTAAGATAGAAGGACATATCAAGAAGAAAGAGGTTCAAGAAGTGAAAGATCACATCAAGAAAGAAGAAATGAATGCAACCATATCTTGTAATGCATGAGTTGGAGTTATCACTCCGCAAACTATCAAGATAGAAGGACATATCAAGAAGAAAAGTGTTCAAGAAGTGAAAGATCACATCGAGCATCAAGAAATGAATCTGACCATATCTTGTAAAGCATTGGAAGAAATTACCACTCCTCAAACTCTCAATATAGAAGGACATATCAAGAAGAAAAAAGTTCAAGCAGTGAAAGATCACATCAAGCATCAACAATGAGTTCTCCAACTTTTAAAGGATAACGCCACTTTGGTGCAAAATCGAATGAAACAACAGGTAGATCAACATCGCAGTGAAAAACGTTTTGATGTAGGTGATTGGGTATTTTTACGGCTACATCTCAAGCAAGCTATTTATGAGAAGGAAATGTTAGCAATACTACATGCACTTAAGAAATGGAGACCTTACCCAATGGGAAGAAACTTCAAGGTAAAAATGGATCATGATAGTCTTAAATACTTTTTAGAAAAAATATTATCTTTAGAAGAACAAAAAAAATGGGTCACAAATATGTTGGGTTATGACTTTGACATCATCTACAGAAAAGGGAAGCAAAATGTTGTTACAGATGCACTCTCAAGAAAGGATAAGGATGTGGAAGCATTATTTTGTAATATTTCTATTATCCAACTAGTTTCGATAAACGAAGCAAGGAATGAATGGAAGAAGGATGAAGAAGTGTGGCCACTCATTCAAAAGTTGCAGAAGATCCTAGTTCAAACAATATTGCCATAACTTAACGATGAAGGAAAAATCATATTGGAGCCTGGATCAGTCACAGAAACAAGAACCCGACAGCTACGAAATAGATCAATTTCAAAGTATCTCATCAAGTGGAAGAAGTTACCCGCAGAGGATTCCACATGGGAGGACAAGAATTTTATACAGAAGCATCGAGAACTACTCAAGCATTGAGGACAACACTTTTTGAAGGAGAGGGGCATGTTAGGTCCCTATACTACTAGTGTAACCCCTTATTGTTATTAGTATAACCGCCTTATTATATTTTTGTGCCCATGTAGTCCCCATATTATTATTAGTGTGCCCCATAGAAGCCCACTAATGTTATTATTGTTCCCTTACATTTTTATTGTTATGTCGGCTCTGATTATATTATGACCCCTTAGACTCCTATATATAGAAAGGAGGACTTGTCATTTGTATGATCCAAGAATTGTTCATTTGTGAATGTAAAGGAGGTTGCCCCCTCAAAGAGGCTGAATTCTAAGGCGTTCAACTATAATTTCTATCTTTTTGTGAGCTGGTTTCATAACAATGTCAGCAAAGTCTTATGCCTTATATCTCAAGGAACAATGGCTACAATTCCATATCAAGACTTTAGCACAGAGAGGCACTATGCCCTTCTAAGGCTATAGACAATTCATTGATCTCTGTGATCAAAGTACCTTGGAAGATAGAGAAAAAATGTCTGATTTTTACCTACACAACTTGGTCTTGACATATTTGAATGTGTGGGACCCAAATTCAAAACTAGGAGATTTTCAATTGATGGCCTTAGCATCATGGATGAATCATGAGGAGGCAAGAGCTACAGATATGAAAAAGGTAATGGAAAGAGAAGAGATAGAACCCCTTATGATCAGAGCTGAACAATCTAACCCAATGGTTGTCATCAGCATACACAACCTCATTGCAAATGATCCTAAGCTTGCACGTAGGTACCTAGCTGCACAAGAACAAGTAGTCACACACTTTGAAGACATGTTCAGATTTCTAGGAGATGACAACATACAAGCTTTCCAAAGGAGATGGAACACCTTGCCTTACAGCCTAAAAATCAGAGAATACCATTCTCTTGACAGAATGAGAGAGGCACTAAATAGAACCCCCATGTATAAGAAGGCTCTACAAAGACTCAAAGTCAATTGGATTGGCTTGAGACTCAATCCACCATTTCTTTTAGGAATTTTGGAAGGAAGGAAAGAACAAGAAGAAAGAAAGCAGTGGGAAGAGATAGAGAGGAAGGTAGGATTTTATTCACAGGAAGAGGAAACTACAGCAGAAGCATGGGATGTCAAGGAAGCCACCAGAGAAATGAAGGACATGGACATAAATTAAGTTGCTCAGAGGATGAGCACCAGTTTCAGTGGGGGTGTGATGATGAGGCTCATCATTGGGTAACTATATGGACCTTAATACACCTCCAATATTACTACAATCAACTCTTCTCGTAATTCCTTACATGTTTTAATTATATTTTACTTAATGAGATGAGTAAAAGTAAGGTGTTATGTTTAGTGGTCTAATGTGCATTGATTACAGGTTTTTCAGAGAAAATCATGGAAATTTTGGCTAATTAAGGTGCAAGAAATTGAATGAGACAAGAAGGAGAGATTATAGGAGATGGATCTTCCTCATTAAATCCTCACTCATTGGAATATCCCTCAATCAAATCACACTAGCTCGGAGTTGCAGACAGCCGAGTCATGAAGATCATTGGCAGCCGAACCAGTGATAGTTAAGAACCAGTTCATCTTGAGTTTGGGAGCCAAGCCTCCCTAGATTTAAGGAAGTTGTTGGAGATTTCAGTTGTATAAATAAGGAGGCCTAGAGCCTCATTAGGATTCGGATTTTTTAAGCAAGATAAATTAGCATTTTCGAGTTAAAGGATTGTGGCAAAACATTGTTATGTATTTCTTGATATGATAATGAGAATAAGCATTTCCTTGATCCAACACTAAGTTGACTCAGAGTGGGTTACAGCCAAACCCTAGCATCATAGGTTCCTCTTATTGTACTTGTATTCTTAGGTTATTTCATATATTACTTTTTGAATTGATTTTGGCATTGTTTCTTTGCAAGTATTGGTGAATTTGATTAG
This sequence comes from Pinus tabuliformis, assembly GCA_031772625.1. NCBI lineage: Eukaryota > Viridiplantae > Streptophyta > Pinopsida > Pinales > Pinaceae > Pinus > Pinus tabuliformis. Next base: position 122,300,173 of record CM062812.1, on the reverse strand, counting down.
TTTGCTTCGATTTGTGCATAGATTTAGAAGTAGCTTTAGAGAGATAAAGGAATACCAAAAAGGATGATAATAGGTGGGTCTTGCCTCACTCCTCGCTTCAAGGACCACGGTTTGAGGAAAAACTCCCATTCAGCCACAAAAAGATAGAATTCTATTTCTTATGGAATTTAGGGTTTTCTACTAATAAGACCAACATCTTTTCAGTTTTCAAGGATAGGTTGCAGTTGTTATTTCTGATATCTCTAACTTTGTATTCGATTTCATGATGTTTCACAATAGGCTACAAGTATTTACATGCATGAACTAGGCAAATGAATGATGAAATTCTTTTTTCTTATGTTGTTGGAAATCTTTCTTGCTTGGACATGATTTATGGGTAAACTCTAATGATGTTTATTGCTGGAGTTTCAATAATGCAGGAAGGCCTCATGTCAGCAGCCCCATCCTAGCCTCATCCATCCATGATTTCCAAAAGCCACTAGGTCCATAAACCAATTTATCATTTCATAAGAACAACTTTCCATGTCTGTTGAGCAAATCCAACCATCCTACAAACTTTGGTTTGAGTTCTAAGGAAGTCCTAGCAACTCCCTTGCCTTATTCCTTCCGTCATTCACCTTCCCTAAGCCTTATACCACTATGTAAATCACCCCTCATGCTTTCGGCCCGATCTTGTAGGAATACAGGGGATCCCATAGGTGGATTAGGACATCCTGTAGGTGCATTAGGACATCCTATAGGATGACCTGTAGTGGCCTGTTTTCAGGTTGATTTGTGGAAAATACATCTAGAAAGATAGGAGAAGACCCCTTCTTGCCTCTGATCATATATTGATCCAGGCCCTTAATGATAGCTCAAATTTCCACTGTTGGTCTGTTCCATCCGATCCAACGACTATTACGTCACCCACTTGCCAACTAGCTTGCTCGTTCTCCACCGTCGATCAATCCCGCATGATCCAACGGCTATCGCGCAATCTTGTGTGAATTCTTGCACGACCGATATCAGATCAAGAACGCGTGAGAAAAGTAGTTTTCTCATGCTATGTATCACCCACTTAGGCTATTCACGTGAATTTTAGAAATACCATTTACCACCTTTAGGGCATGTGAGATACCACTTCCGCCAAGCTTTGTTTCTTAAATTGTAACGGTTGCGGATCCGGGGGTTAGGACCACCAGTGGTCTTACTGGCCAGCAGTCCCATAAAAATGGTCATATGTTCCGATGCCAACATAACCGATGGTTGGAAACAGTCCCACGCAGTTCCTGATTAATACAACCGCTAGCTTTATCCCTAACCGTCGGGGATTAATCGCCCCATATGCATGCCAGAAAGTTATTGTAATGGCTACCTCTGATGGTCAGCCTGGCAGAGCAGCTAAACTTAGGGGTTATGCCAAGTTTAACTGGAGTTAGGTGCAGTTTGCCAAAATTGGTGGAGTATCCCTAGGGGATATTTCCTAAAGGCACTCCAAGAGTAGTTTTCGACCAGAGAGAGGGAAACAAGAGGCTAGCTAGGCTAATTGGACCCTTTTGAAGCCAATGGAATAGTCTAGAGGAGCTGAAGAAGTCATCTTCATAGAGATTTTCATCCAGGGAGGTTTTGGAGCTTAAGGCCACAAGGAGTTGGAGGCAGTTGTAGGAGTTACCTGTAATCGTTCTTAGGAAACCAATAGTCATTCCGAACTATAATGAGACTTATAAATCCATTGCATGGATTTTCATAATCATTTGGAGACTTCTAAAGGTCGAGATGCTACAAGGAAGTTTCAAGCAGCCTAGTGCCAACCATTGAGGAAGGCCTAGTTTGGGGATGCAGTGCTCATTTTGAGCAAATGATCATTCTATTGTTGGTGTCTGATATGTGATGGAGATAGTAGATGAAATTTTAGTGATAGTTAAAGAATTATAAGGGAGCTACTACCATCAAGAATCTCAGAGTAGCTTAGAGCACTGATTAAAGGAATCAAGTCTAAGGGAGCTTAGATCTATTTGCAAAGTGATGACAACCATGACAGGGATATAGATGGTATTCTAAGCCCATTGGTTCAGCTCAGTAACCTTTGGAGTTAAGTGTGGAACTTGTAAAAGAAACTTTGCCATAACCCCAAAGAGCCAAGTCAAGATGACAAAATCTCAAGGAGACATAGCCCGCGATATTCAGGTGAACTCCTAGATTAAATTTGTTGTTATGTGTTGATGTTTATTTGCTGCATTATGGCTGTTATATTTTTAATATTAGCAAAAACAAATGGACTTAAATCACTTAAACAGTTAAACAAAAACAACATACACCTGTCTCAAGTATTTAATTCCGCAAATGTCATACATAAGCTAGATCATTTATTTGTCAAGATTTGAGTGGGAGGTTCTTGTAAGAATAACAAGTTGTTAAACCCCCATCTATAGATCAGGTGGTATCAGAGCAGGTTGCTTGATTGACAAAGAAAAAGGTTGCTTGTTTGACTTGAAAGGTGTTTAAACAGTACAAAGAATTTGACTATTTGACTGTTTGTAAACTGACTATTGCTTGAGTTTGCGAAGGTGAAGGGAAAGCTACTGATAGCTAAGTCCAGGAGAGGAAAAGAAGGAAGAAGGGCTGAAGGAATTCTCCTTACCCAAAGGACCTCAAGGAAACCCTTGAAGCATAAGAGGGTTTGTTTGCAAAGACTGCTTGAATAAGAGTTTGACTCTACAGTCATTTAGTTCAGAAATTTTGTCAATAAATTCTGAAAGTTTTGTGAATTTGGTTGAAGTTCTTTTGTTCATTTTTATAATGACAACTTCTACAAGTGAGTTCTCAAAATCCTCCTCCTTCACAAGATTCTTTGATGAAGACATGAAGCGGGACTTGGTCATCATGATGGATATGGTGAAACAAATGTATGAAGATGAAAGGAAGAGCACCAAACTTCGAGAGCAATTGAAATCCATGAAGGAAGAGAAGCATATGCTTTTTGATAAATTGCGGGAAATGGAGAGCCGACTTAATATTGCAAATATCGATCTAGAAAGTATGCATGAGATGGAGACACAACTCCTTGTTGCCAAAGAAGCCTTAGTCAAGCATCAGTTTGAAGAAGGGCTAAACAATTATAGTTTGTCTTATATTTCATCTAAGAATGTTTATGTTGGTTCTTTTGAAAAACATACAAGAGGTATAGGGCCCAAGTTGATGTCAAAAATGATCTATGAAGGAAAAGGATTGAGCAAACATGCACAAGAAATTATTGAGCCAATAATGGTTGAGGAAAGGCCTAAGTATTTGGGTCTTGGCTATGGACAATCTTGTGGAGAAAGTTCCAAAGCAGCCATGAAGGCAATTGAAACAGTTCCTAGAAAGAGTTTCATTTTAGGTTCTCTACCTCAAGTTTGTAAAGATTGTATTCATGGGGAATGCAATTGTTTGAAACATACTTTACAAGAAGAAGGTATTCATAAGCATGCACTTGAACAAGAGAGTGGTGAAAGCTCTAAAATTATTGAAGAGATTGATGATGTTCCGAAGGGAGCCACTTCTACATTCAATTCACCTTCTCATGAAGGCAACAAAGGTGAAAGTGAAAGGTATAAATCTGATTTCATTCACATTTCTTTTGATTATGTAAAGCATGGTAAATTTCCACATAAGAATTGGAAAAAAATTACATGTTCCTTTTGTGGTTTGGTTAACCATAGTGTTTCTAGATGTTGGAAGAAAATGGCCACATACAGGAAACTTTTGAAGAAAAGGAGGCAAGAAGCCAAAGGTCCATTGGACAAGGCAAATTATGTTGTAAAGAGGATGAACATGTGTTGCACTTATTGCCATAAGCAAGGACATATTGCTGAAAAGTGTTGGATTTTGAATCCAACAATGCTTCCATGAAATTTGAAGAAGGTGGAAAAAGAGAATGGCAAGAATGGAAAGGAAGTTTCCATAATTGATGTGTTTCAGGATGATTCACATGTTGATATCGATGTGCAGTTAAAGGAAGCACCTTTGATGTGGATTGGTAAGAAATGGTTAGAGTTCTTATCCAATTAAAGTTGCATGTCTTTTGATTTGATACATTTTTGTGCCAATGTAATGCAAGTTGCATGGTTTTACCAAAAAGGTGAATGGAAAAGTTGAGTATGAGACTTGCTTTATTGCAGAAAAATTATATTCATTTCAGCTTTGTATGTACATTTACATATGATTTGGGATCTTGTACTTATGATTGTGCTTAAGATAAAGTTGAAGAATGGAATACATGCATGAGAATGGTATGTATGAACAAAGGAATGTTGATGATTTCATTGTACTTGAACATGTATGTGTAATTGACTTGATGGTCGATTTCTTTGTTTAAACATGCATGCACTGTCATATCAACTTGGAAAAGTTGATTTTGTCTCCAAGATTGAAAAAGAGAGATAAGGATGAAGTGTTTCACAAGAGGTGGAATTCTTTCTACTTTGAAAAAGAATCGTCAAGTTATTTTTGTATATGCTTGACTTGGAGAGTCAGTTGTTTGAAAAGGCATGTTTTGTCGACTTGTGATTTAGTCGATCATTTGTACACAAGATGTAAGAGACATGATCATGATTCACATGATGTGAATTTATGTCGTCAAGTTGTTTTTTTTGCATTATGTTGTTTTTGACAAGATGTCAGAAGAAGATTTGCAACAGCAAAAGTCACCATAGATGTGGCTTGGTAAGAAGTGGTTTGACTTCTTGACACAGTAAAACATACTTTCATTGGTACATATGGAAATTTCAGTTAAATATGCATGTATTTATGATGTAAGCTCATTGTATAGTCATTCCTAACTGTATGAGCCTTCTGAATCCATTGCAGGGATTTGCAGAAGCATTTGGAGACTTCTAAAGGCTGAGATGCTATAGGGAAGTTTCAGGCAGCCCAATGCCAACTGTGGATGAAGGCCTAGTTTGGGGATGCAGTGGTCATTTTGAGCAAATGATCAGTCTATTTTTGGTGTTTGATATGTGCTGGAGATAGTAGATAAATTTTCAGTGATAGTTAAAGAATTTTGAGGGAGTTAGTGCCATCAAGAAGCTCAGGGTAGCTTAGAGCACTGATTGAAGGAATCAAGTCTAGGGGAGCTTAGATCTGTTTGCAGAGTGATGACAGCCATGCTAGGGATATAGATGGTATTATAAGCCCATTGGTTCAGTTAAGTGTGGAACTTGTAAGATAAACTTTTCCATAATCCCAAAGAGCCAAGTCAAGATGACAAAACCTCAAGGAGATGTAGCCCATGATATTTGGGTGAACTCCTAGATTAAATTTGTTGTTATGTGTTGATGTTTATTTGCTACATTATATGGCTGCTATATGTGTTTAATGTCAGTAGAAACAAGTGGACTTAAAGCACTTAAACAATTAAACACAAACAACATACACCTGTCTCAAGTATTTAATTCCACAAATGTCATACATAAGCTAGATCATTTATATGTCAAGCTTTGAGTGGGAGGTTCTTGTAAGCATAACAAGTTGTTAAACCCCCATTACAGATCAATGTCTCAAGCCATCTGACCCTTCACAACCATCTCTCTCCACACCTAACCCACCTGCCATACAATCAAGAAGAATTAGCATTCATGTTTTCACAAAAAAGACAAAAAGAAAAAGGTTATTGTGTTCATTCATATGCACAACGGTAAAGTGTTTGATTATCTTAGATTGCATGCTTAGGATAGTTAGGGTTACACATGTGTTAGCTTAGAATTCTTCTGAAGCAATATCTCTTAAAAAATAGCTAGATGAGTGGTTTGTTTAAAGCATTTATTTCAGTCTTTCATTACTGCAGTAGATAAAATTTCAATTCTCTCAATTAGGGTAAAATTCCCCTTTCTCCATTGGTAATCAAACTTCTTCTAAATCAATAGAAGGCTAGTTTGAGAAACACTATTGGTCTATCGCCATCTAAACAATGACAAAGAGTGGACCCATTGCATCTACTTGTGTATACAACACTGTCACCTCCAAGTTTGTACGAACCCCGGGTTGATAAAGTAAGGTTGGTAGCCCCAAGAGTTGTGACATTCTTGCTACAATACTGGTGCTCATCAATGAGGTTATCCATTGGCTCAAGTCTAGCTCTGGATGTCCCTTCTGTTACTCCACTTTCAATTCTTTTTCCAAAAACTGATTGAACCCCTTTCTTTCCATTGAGATCTCTTTTTATCTCTAGGAAAGAAAGGTGTAACTGTCTTAATTGTTCCTAACCGCTTGGAGCTTGGAATTCATTTCAGTCTCCCTTCTTAAATTATGAAATTTCATAATATATATATAAAAAAACAATATTCTTACCATTTAAATATCCATCTAAAAATTCATGGGCTAAAGTAGACACCAACAAGATAAAATAGTTTTTACTGCTATCTGGGAGGTGTTACATCTTCCCGCCCTAGGAAAAAAAATGTCCCTGGTGTCTACTTTGTTGGAAATAATACTGAGAGGGGGGGGTGAATCAGTATTATCTAGCAATTTAATAAATCTTCCTTATTTGATCTTTGAATTATTTTTGCATGTCAGTACCATAAAATAATGAGCATGAAAAACAGATAGTCACACCAAAGAACACAAGATGTAAGGTGGAAACCCAATGTGGGTGAAAACCACCTGCTACAATATGTCTCTATCTTCTTTCAATTTAGAAACTTCTTTTACAATGATTTTGTACTGGTGCAGTCCTTTACCAGTACGCAGGCTGCAACCTGCAGAGAGCTACAACTCTCTCTCTCTCTCTCGTTTTCCAGTCTACTCCTGGAAGGGAGCTACAACCCCCTACTTCTTTTCATAAAGCATCAGATAATCAACAAGTACATAACAGATATAGATCACTACAGATATCAGATCAGCAACAACAGAACTAACCCAGAACACCTTATCAATAGAGAAATTCAATCAACAGAACATCTTAAAAACAGAGACGCAGTTTTTCTTTCTGTGGCCTGCGACCAGACGCCGTTAACCTTCTGCTACTCTGCGTCCACACGCAGATATCCTTCTGCTCCGCTGCGTGCCCACGCACTGTTCCTTTGACTTCTCTGCGTTCTGTTGCTTCAGGGACGCACCCAAAGATACTATCGCGCCGCGTCTTTCGCTACAGAGACGCACCTGAAATCACTATCGCGCCGCGTCCTTCTGCTTCAGAGACGCACCTGAACCTTGATCACCCTGCGTCCCCACGCAGGTCTCTTTCTACTGTGCTGTGTCTCGGCGCACTTGCCCTTTACAGTACCTGCGTCCCGGCGCACTTTTCTTCCACTGAACCTGCGTCCCTTCAGATATAAATGATATGAAGACTTCAAGATTAACCCAAACAGTCAGATCTACAGATCTGATCATGCGCCATAGAGATCACAGTCCATTAGAAGATTCGCCCTCTTAGATCTGGACTAGATCTCACCAAATAAGATATTCAACCAAAGACGATGCACAATCCAAATGAACTCCTTTGCTTTATATAGGCAAGCTCCTCCCCAAAACATGGAACAATACCACGAGCCGACACCATAGAAACACAAAACCGTCGGCTAGATACCACACAAGAAACCCCCACGTGCTTTTCTCTGCCTTGAAATGTGTGCACTGGGTAGACGCACCCCCTGAACGGCTGGCCGGCGTCCCTGGACGCGGGTTCTGCATGGTATACCTGCGGGGACGCACTTTCTGAACCGATTTCCTGCGTCCTTCTTAATTTTCAACAAACTGAGAGCCTTACCACTGGAGTTGCCATCAAGTACAACATCTGTAACATACAGTCATACCAGAAAACATAATGCCAACAATCTCCCCCTTTGGACTTGATGGCAACCTTACAAACTTCAGCTTCATTCTCCCCCTTTGACATCAAGGGCAAAGGGTATGCTCCCCCTAAGCTCATGCTCCCCCTGAATATGAACCAGATCTGCAGCAACGCACCACCATGAAAGAGATAGAGACATATTGCAGCTATTTCCAAGATCTCCTTCTCCATAATGCCAACAATGCATTATGTGCTCCCCCTGAGCCTGTACCACCAATAAGAAGAAGTTCAACAAGATGATGCATCAACAACCCCCAGCTTTTGCCTGAGGTATTCAAACGTGTCCCTGGGCAATGGTTTGGTAAGAATATCAGCAACTTGTTCCTTGGAAGGAACATACTCCAACTTGACTTTCTGTTCAAGCACTTGTTCCCGGAGAAAATGGTACTTGATTGGTATGTGCTTGGTTTTTGAATGCATAACCGGATTCTTTGAGATGCTGATTGCACTTGTGTTATCACATAAGATGGGGATAGGTGGTGTACAAGTGATTTGAAAATCCTGCAAAGTCTGCATCATCCAAAGGAGTTGAGTGCAACAAGATGCAGCAGCAACATATTCTGCTTCAGCTGTAGACAAGGCAATCGAACTCTGTTTCTTGCTGAACCAAGATACCAGTCTGGAACCCATAAAGAACGCACCACCACTTGTGCTTTTCCTGTCATCCACGCTTCCGGCCCAATCTGCATCTGTATAAGCATGAAGAGTAAGATCTGTATCTCTAGGATACCATAAGCCATAATTTTGAGTCCCTTGAAGATATTTGAAAATTCTCTTTACTGCCTGAAGATGAGTCTCCTTCGGATTTGCCTGAAATCTTCCAACTATTCCAACTGCATGCATGATGTCTGGTCGGGTACCTGTCAAATATAGTAAACTTCCAATCATAGATCTGTAGGTTGGTTGATGTACTGCTGCAGATTCATCATTTGCACTGAGACTACATCCTGTGACCATGGGTGTACATACTGGTTTTGCATCTTCCATGCCATATTTCTTCAAAATCTGCTTGAGATACTTGGTTTGAGATAAAAAGATTCCTCCTTCCTTTTGTTGGATTTGCAAACCAAGGAAATATGTCAGTTCTCCTAGCAAGGACATTTCAAATTCTTTCTGCATGACCGAGGCAAAGCTTTGACTCATAGCTTCTTCATTGCTGCCAAAAATAATGTCATCTACATACACAACAAGTATTAGCAATTTGTCATTTTCAACTTTTATATACAGATTGCTATCTGCTGAACCTTTTGAGAAACCTTGTTGATGAAGATATTTGTCCAACCGGTAGTACCAAGCCCTTGGAGCTTGTTTGAGACCATAGAGAGCCTTTTTCAATCGGCATACAAGATTTGGATCATTTCCAAGAATGAACCCATCTGGCTGTTCAATGTACACTTCTTCTTCCAAGTCTCCATTCAGAAAGGCTGATTTCACGTCCATTTGAAATACTTTGAAGTTTTGAAAACTTGAGAGAGCAAGGAACATTCGGATGGCCTCAAGTCTTGCAACAGGAGCAAAAGTTTCTTCAAAGTCTATTCCTTCTTGCTGCGCATACCCTTTACAAACAAGTCTGGCTTTGTTTCTAATTACTTCTCCATTTTCATTCAATTTATTTTTGAAGACCCATTTTGTTCCGATAACATTCTTATCCTTTGGTCTAGGAACCAGCTCCCAAGTGTTGTTCTTTTCGATTTGCTCAAGTTCTTCATCCATTGCTTTCACCCAACATTCATCTTTGCATGCTTCTTTCACATTTTGTGGTTCAGTAGAGGAGAGTAATGCCAAATAGCTTGAGGCTTCTGCAACTGTTCTTCTTGTTTGTACACCTGCTTCTTTCTGCCCCACAATCTGAGATTCTGGATGATTCTTCTGAACATATCTGGATGGAGTTTTCTCTTCTATTCTTGTCTGCTCCTCTGGTTCTTCTTGAGGTTCTCCTTGGGGTTCTTCTTCTTCATCATTCTGTCTTTGAGGGTAGCCTTCATCTTCTTCTATATCTTCATGATGTACTTGCCTAGGAATATATCCCTTCTCATCAACCACTACATCAATGCTGTCAACAATTCTGCCAAGTCTTTTATTGTAGCATTTGTATGCTTTGCTATGTGGAGAATAGCCAAGAAGAATGCCTTCATCTGCTCTAGGTTCAAGTTTGCCAAGCTGCTCATCAGTATTCTTGATATAGCATTTGCTCCCAAAGATTTTGAAGTGCTTTACCGAAGGAGTTTTACCACTCCAGAGCTCATGAGGAGTTTGAGTGCTGTTCACCCGGACATTTGTTTTGTTGAGAATAATAACCGCAGCATGTGCAGCTTCACCCCAGAAAGTTGCGGGAGTTCCTGATTCATCAAGCATAGCACGAGCCATTTGTTGGATTGTTCTGTTCATTCTTTCAACAACTCCATTTTGCTGAGGAGTTCTAGCTGTAGAGAATTCTCTCCTTATCCCATGTTCATCACAGAAATCGAAAAATTCATTTGAAGTAAATTCCCCACCTCTGTCGGATCTGAGGCACTTAATTTTGTGACCTGATTCATTTTCAACCAAGGCTTTGAAGGTTTGAATTTTTCGAATGCTTCATCTTTGTGCTTCATAAGTCCTAACCAGACAAACCTGGAGAAATCGTCAATAAATAATATCAAGTATTCCTCTCCTCTAGGTGTTCTTTTCCTGAATGGGCCACATGTATCTGTATGTACTAGCTCAAGAGGCATGCTAGCTGATCCTTCTTTCTCTGGAAAGTTAGTCCTGGTTTGTTTTCCAAACTGACATGATCTGCATATGGTGTTGTCAGGAATTTTGATATCTGGAAGATCGCGAACTGCCTGATATTTGCATGCTTTCCTTATTTGTGAGAAGCTTAGATGTCCCAACCTTCGATGCCATAACCAGTGCTCTTCATCCTTGCTAAGATAGCATTGTTGTTGTCCTTCTTCAAATATGTACAGATTATTTGGAGTTCTTTTGCCTTTGAGTACTGTTTTACCTGTATCAAGATCACGAACAAGACATCCATTCGATCTGAAAATAACCTCGGTTTTTTGATCACACATCTGGCTGACACTTAGAAGATTATGCTTCAATCCATCAACATACAAAACATTTCCAGCCTTGACCTTTTCTTTTAAAGGAGCAATACCTTTTCCTTTTATAGTTGCAGGAGTATCATTTCCAAAAGAAACTTTCTTTCCCTTTTCTAAAGTAGAATAAGATTCAAGTTTTTCTTTATCACCTGTCATATGTTTCGAACATCCACTGTCAATGTACCATAGATTTTCCTGTCCTTCTGCATAAAATGCTATCCCACATCTTTCTGTTTGAGGTTCCTTTATTCTCCATGTTTTGGTGCTTGTGGCTTGTTCCTTTTTCTCCTGAAACCTGCTCCTGCATTCAGAGTCTTCATGACCAAAATTATTGCAAATAGAACATTCAACTTCATTTTCAAGAACCGAAAAGTTGTTATAGGTCCTTTTTGTAATCCCTGTCATACTTCTTTGTTTTTGAGCTTCCCTAGTCATGATTGTTTTATATGCAACACATTGAGCTGCTTTGTGACCAAAGTTATGGCAAGAAAAGCATTGTCCATTGAAGAAGCTTCTGCGGTTATTGAATCTACCAGCCAACTGATTGTAATTTCTATTTTCATCTATTCTTGAACCAAACTGAGAAGATTTTACCTGTGGCTGGTTGTAGCTTTTGTTCACCCTTAAGATGGATTGTCCCTGATAGTTTCTGTTTGTAATTCGTCCCTGCTTTACCTGATTATCTTCATTGTTCTTCTGCTCATTTCTTCTTGCTGCATCAAGATAACTTTTTGAGGTGGATGCTTGAGAGGTTTCTCCATTATAGCCCAAACCTGTCTTGTTTAGAGGAGACCGCTGCACATTGATAATCTCATCCAAAGTTTCAGATCCTTTGACAAACTTAAGATTAATAGCTTTTGTTTTCTCAATTTCTTTTCTGAGACCAACAATTTCACCTTCTAGTTTTTCAAGATGTTTTTCCTTTTCATCAATTTGAAATTGTAGAGTATCAATGATCACATTCTTTTCTTCTATGCATCTCTTGAGTCTAGTAATTTCATCATAGAGATTATCCACATCTACAGCATCCTCATAATCATCATCTTCAAATGCCATTAACAACTTATATTTATTACCTTGTTCATCTTCATCACTGTTTGATAAGCCATCACTATCTTCATGGGTGTAGTAGCTTTTCTTATTTGCACTTTGTTTCTTGTTCCATCTAGCAGGTTCCTTTCCTTTATCCTTATAAGGACATTTTGCAGCATAATGACCTACTCTTCCACAAGCAAAGCATTTGAAAGGTAGCTTACCTCTGAACCTTCCAGAACCCCTTTGAAGATTTCTGACAAAATTTGATTCTTCTTCCTCTTCTTCTGGAACATGGCTTGCTTCATAGTAATCTTCTTTGCCTGATGCCTTAAAAGCAGCTTCCCTTCTGTCTGATGGACCTCCCTTTCTCATTTCATAAGCAGTTAGAATTCCATGTAGCTGAGACATAGTGAGAACACGGAGATTTTCCTTTTCTTCTATTGCAGATACTTTAGATTCAAACTTGGGGGATAATGATCTTAGAATCTTTTGAACTACTATAGCCTCTTTTATTTCTTCACCCAAATTTTTCATACAATTAACAATCTCATCTACCCGAAGAAAATAATTAGCCACACTTTCATCATTATACATCTTGAGAGTCTCATATTGAATCCTGAGAGTTTGAAGTTTAGCTTGTTTTACCTGTTCATCTCCTTCATAGCTCGTGACCATTTTGTCCCATATCTCTTTTGCTGATTTGAAGTGCATTACCTTCATGAATTCTGTTTGGGATATACTTCCTAATAGAGTACTGACTGCTTTTGCATTTGTTTCATACTTCTTTTTCTCAGCTGGATCTGTAGGAGTAGCTGAAGGAAAAGCATAGCCTGTTTCTACAATGTCCCAAACTTCTGTACCAAGAGATTGAAGATATGCAGTAACTCTTACCTTCCAATAATTGAAGTTTGTCCCATCAAAAATCGGTGGCCTGATTGATGCTTCTCTCTCGTAGTTGCTCATGATGAACGATCTACCTTCAAGCGATCAAGCTTCTCTGAAGGACCTGCTCTGATACCAATTGTTGGAAATAATACTGAGAGGGGGGGTGAATCAGTATTATCTAGCAATTTAATAAATCTTCCTTATTTGATCTTTGAATTATTTTTGCATGTCAGTACCATAAAATAATGAGCATGAAAAACAGATAGTCACACCAAAGAACACAAGATGTAAGGTGGAAACCCAATGTGGGTGAAAACCACCTGCTGCAATATGTCTCTATCTTCTTTCAATTTAGAAACTTCTTTTACAATGATTTTGTACTGGTGCAGTCCTTTACCAGTACGCAGGCTGCAACCTGCAGAGAGCTACAACTCTCTCTCTCTCTCTCGTTTTCCAGTCTACTCCTGGAAGGGAGCTACAACCCCCTACTTCTTTTCATAAAGCATCAGATGATCAACAAGTACATAACAGATATAGATCACTACAGATATCAGATCAGCAATAACAGAACTAACCCAGAACACCTTATCAACAGAGAAATTCAATCAACAGAACATCTTAAAACAGAGACGCAGTTTTTCTTTCTGTGGCCTGCGACCAGACGCCGTTAACCTTCTGCTACTCTGCGTCCACACGCAGATATCCTTCTGCTCCGCTGCGTGCCCACGCACTGTTCCTTTGACTGCTCTGCGTTCTGTTGCTTCAGGGACGCACCCAAAGATACTATCGCGCCGCGTCTTTCGCTACAGAGACGCACCTGAAAACACTATCGCGCCGCGTCCTTCTGCTTCAGAGACGCACCTGAACCTTGATCGCCCTGCGTCCCCACGCAGGTCTCTCTCTACTGTGCTGCGTCTCGGCGCACTTGCCCTTTACAGTACCTGCGTCCCGGCGCACTTTCCCTTCACTGAACCTGCGTCCCTTCAGATATAAATGATATGAAGACTTCAGACAAACCCAAACAGTCAGATCTACAGATCTGATCATGCGCCATAGAGATCACAGTCCATTAGAAGATTCGCCCTCTTAGATCTGGACTAGATCTCACCAAATAAGATATTCAACCAAAGACAATGCTCAATCCAAATGAACTCCTTTGCTTTATATAGGCAAGCTCCTCCCCAAAACATGGAACAATACCACGAGCCGACACCATAGAAACACAAAACCGTCGGCTAGATACCACACAAGAAACCCCCACGTGCTTTTCTCTGCCTTGAAATGTGTGCACTGGGTGGACGCACCCCCTGAACGGCTGGCCGGCGTCCCTGGACGCGGGTTCTGCATGGTATACCTGCGGGGACGCACTTTCTGAACCGATTTCCTGCGTCCTTCTTAATTTTCAACAAACTGAGAGCCTTACCACTGGAGTTGCCATCAAGTACAACATCTGTAACATACAGTCATACCAGAAAACATAATGCCAACAATCTCCCCCTTTGGACTTGATGGCAACCTCACAAACTTCAGCTTCATTCTCCCCCTTTGACATCAAGGGCAAAGGGTATGCTCCCCCTAAGCTCATGCTCCCCCTGAATATGAACCAGATCTGCAGCAACGCACCACCATGAAAGAGATAGAGACATATTGCAGCTATTTCCAAGATCTCCTTCTCCATAATGCCAACAATGCATTATGTGCTCCCCCTGAGCCTGTACCACCAATAAGAAGAAGTTCAACAAGATGATGCATCAACAACCCCCAGCTTTTGCCTGAGGTATTCAAACGTGTCCCTGGGCAATGGTTTGGTAAGAATATCAGCAACTTGTTCCTTGGAAGGAACATACTCCAACTTGACTTTCTGTTCAAGCACTTGTTCCCGGAGAAAATGGTACTTGATTGGTATGTGCTTGGTTTTTGAATGCATAACCGGATTCTTTGAGATGCTGATTGCACTTGTGTTATCACATAAGATGGGGATAGGTGGTGTACAAGTGATTTGAAAATCCTGCAAAGTCTGCATCATCCAAAGGAGTTGAGTGCAACAAGATGCAGCAGCAACATATTCCGCTTCAGCTGTAGACAAGGCAATCGAACTCTGTTTCTTGCTGAACCAAGATACCAGTCTGGAACCCATAAAGAACGCACCACCACTTGTGCTTTTCCTGTCATCCACGCTTCCGGCCCAATCTGCATCTGTATAAGCATGAAGAGTAAGATCTGTATCTCTAGGATACCATAAGCCATAATTTTGAGTCCCTTGAAGATATTTGAAAATTCTCTTTACTGCCTGAAGATGAGTCTCCTTCGGATTTGCCTGAAATCTTCCAACTATTCCAACTGCATGCATGATGTCTGGTCGGGTACCTGTCAAATATAGTAAACTTCCAATCATAGATCTGTAGGTTGGTTGATGTACTGCTGCAGATTCATCATTTGCACTGAGACTACATCCTGTGACCATGGGTGTACATACTGGTTTTGCATCTTCCATGCCATATTTCTTCAAAATCTGCTTGAGATACTTGGTTTGAGATAAAAAGATTCCTCCTTCCTTTTGTTGGATTTGCAAACCAAGGAAATATGTCAGTTCTCCTAGCAAGGACATTTCAAATTCTTTCTGCATGACCGAGGCAAAGCTTTGACTCATAGCTTCTTCATTGCTGCCAAAAATAATGTCATCTACATACACAACAAGTATTAGCAATTTGTCATTTTCAACTTTTATATACAGATTGCTATCTGCTGAACCTTTTGAGAAACCTTGTTGATGAAGATATTTGTCCAACCGGTAGTACCAAGCCCTTGGAGCTTGTTTGAGACCATAGAGAGCCTTTTTCAATCGGCATACAAGATTTGGATCATTTCCAAGAATGAACCCATCTGGCTGTTCAATGTACACTTCTTCTTCCAAGTCTCCATTCAGAAAGGCTGATTTCACGTCCATTTGAAATACTTTGAAGTTTTGAAAACTTGAGAGAGCAAGGAACATTCGGATGGCCTCAAGTCTTGCAACAGGAGCAAAAGTTTCTTCAAAGTCTATTCCTTCTTGCTGCGCATACCCTTTACAAACAAGTCTGGCTTTGTTTCTAATTACTTCTCCATTTTCATTCAATTTATTTTTGAAGACCCATTTTGTTCCGATAACATTCTTATCCTTTGGTCTAGGAACCAGCTCCCAAGTGTTGTTCTTTTCGATTTGCTCAAGTTCTTCATCCATTGCTTTCACCCAACATTCATCTTTGCATGCTTCTTTCACATTTTGTGGTTCAGTAGAGGAGAGTAATGCCAAATAGCTTGAGGCTTCTGCAACTGTTCTTCTTGTTTGTACACCTGCTTCTTTCTGCCCCACAATCTGAGATTCTGGATGATTCTTCTGAACATATCTGGATGGAGTTTTCTCTTCTATTCTTGTCTGCTCCTCTGGTTCTTCTTGAGGTTCTCCTTGGGGTTCTTCTTCTTCATCATTCTGTCTTTGAGGGTAGCCTTCATCTTCTTCTATATCTTCATGATGTACTTGCCTAGGAATATATCCCTTCTCATCAACCACTACATCAATGCTGTCAACAATTCTGCCAAGTCTTTTATTGTAGCATTTGTATGCTTTGCTATGTGGAGAATAGCCAAGAAGAATGCCTTCATCTGCTCTAGGTTCAAGTTTGCCAAGCTGCTCATCAGTATTCTTGATATAGCATTTGCTCCCAAAGATTTTGAAGTGCTTTACCGAAGGAGTTTTACCACTCCAGAGCTCATGAGGAGTTTGAGTGCTGTTCACCCGGACATTTGTTTTGTTGAGAATAATAACCGCAGCATGTGCAGCTTCACCCCAGAAAGTTGCGGGAGTTCCTGATTCATCAAGCATAGCACGAGCCATTTGTTGGATTGTTCTGTTCATTCTTTCAACAACTCCATTTTGCTGAGGAGTTCTAGCTGTAGAGAATTCTCTCCTTATCCCATGTTCATCACAGAAATCGAAAAATTCATTTGAAGTAAATTCCCCACCTCTGTCGGATCTGAGGCACTTAATTTTGTGACCTGATTCATTTTCAACCAAGGCTTTGAAGGATTTGAATTTTTCGAATGCTTCATCTTTGTGCTTCATAAGTCCTAACCAGACAAACCTGGAGAAATCGTCAATAAATAATATCAAGTATTCCTCTCCTCTAGGTGTTCTTTTCCTGAATGGGCCACATGTATCTGTATGTACTAGCTCAAGAGGCATGCTAGCTGATCCTTCTTTCTCTGGAAAGTTAGTCCTGGTTTGTTTTCCAAACTGACATGATCTGCATATGGTGTTGTCAGGAATTTTGATATCTGGAAGATCGCGAACTGCCTGATATTTGCATGCTTTCCTTATTTGTGAGAAGCTTAGATGTCCCAACCTTCGATGCCATAACCAGTGCTCTTCATCCTTGCTAAGATAGCATTGTTGTTGTCCTTCTTCAAATATGTACAGATTATTTGGAGTTCTTTTGCCTTTGAGTACTGTTTTACCTGTATCAAGATCACGAACAAGACATCCATTCGATCTGAAAATAACCTCGGTTTTTTGATCACACATCTGGCTGACACTTAGTAGATTATGCTTCAATCCATCAACATACAAAACATTTCCAGCCTTGACCTTTTCTTTTAAAGGAGCAATACCTTTTCCTTTTATAGTTGCAGGAGTATCATTTCCAAAAGAAACTTTCTTTCCCTTTTCTAAAGTAGAATAAGATTCAAGTTTTTCTTTATCACCTGTCATATGTTTCGAACATCCACTGTCAATGTACCATAGATTTTCCTGTCCTTCTGCATAAAATGCTATCCCACATCTTTCTGTTTGAGGTTCCTTTATTCTCCATGTTTTGGTGCTTGTGGCTTGTTCCTTTTTCTCCTGAAACCTGCTCCTGCATTCAGAGTCTTCATGACCAAAATTATTGCAAATAGAACATTCAACTTCATTTTCAAGAACCGAAAAGTTGTTATAGGTCCTTTTTGTAATCCCTGTCATACTTCTTTGTTTTTGAGCTTCCCTAGTCATGATTGTTTTATATGCAACACATTGAGCTGCTTTGTGACCAAAGTTATGGCAAGAAAAGCATTGTCCATTGAAGAAGCTTCTGCGGTTATTGAATCTACCAGCCAACTGATTGTAATTTCTATTTTCATCTATTCTTGAACCAAACTGAGAAGATTTTACCTGTGGCTGGTTGTAGCTTTTGTTCACCCTTAAGATGGATTGTCCCTGATAGTTTCTGTTTGTAATTCGTCCCTGCTTTACCTGATTATCTTCATTGTTCTTCTGCTCATTTCTTCTTGCTGCATCAAGATAACTTTTTGAGGTGGATGCTTGAGAGGTTTCTCCATTATAGCCCAAACCTGTCTTGTTTAGAGGAGACCGCTGCACATTGATAATCTCATCCAAAGTTTCAGATCCTTTGACAAACTTAAGATTAATAGCTTTTGTTTTCTCAATTTCTTTTCTGAGACCAACAATTTCACCTTCTAGTTTTTCAAGATGTTTTTCCTTTTCATCAATTTGAAATTGTAGAGTATCAATGATCACATTCTTTTCTTCTATGCATCTCTTGAGTCTAGTAATTTCATCATAGAGATTATCCACATCTACAGCATCCTCATAATCATCATCTTCAAATGCCATTAACAACTTATATTTATTACCTTGTTCATCTTCATCACTGTTTGATAAGCCATCACTATCTTCATGGGTGTAGTAGCTTTTCTTATTTGCACTTTGTTTCTTGTTCCATCTAGCAGGTTCCTTTCCTTTATCCTTATAAGGACATTTTGCAGCATAATGACCTACTCTTCCACAAGCAAAGCATTTGAAAGGTAGCTTACCTCTGAACCTTCCAGAACCCCTTTGAAGATTTCTGACAAAATTTGATTCTTCTTCCTCTTCTTCTGGAACATGGCTTGCTTCATAGTAATCTTCTTTGCCTGATGCCTTAAAAGCAGCTTCCCTTCTGTCTGATGGACCTCCCTTTCTCATTTCATAAGCAGTTAGAATTCCATGTAGCTGAGACATAGTGAGAACACGGAGATTTTCCTTTTCTTCTATTGCAGATACTTTAGATTCAAACTTGGGGGATAATGATCTTAGAATCTTTTGAACTACTATAGCCTCTTTTATTTCTTCACCCAAATTTTTCATACAATTAACAATCTCATCTACCCGAAGAAAATAATTAGCCACACTTTCATCATTATACATCTTGAGAGTCTCATATTGAATCCTGAGAGTTTGAAGTTTAGCTTGTTTTACCTGTTCATCTCCTTCATAGCTCGTGATCATTTTGTCCCATATCTCTTTTGCTGATTTGAAGTGCATTACCTTCATGAATTCTGTTTGGGATATACTTCCTAATAGAGTACTGACTGCTTTTGCATTTGTTTCATACTTCTTTTTCTCAGCTGGATCTGTAGGAGTAGCTGAAGGAAAAGCATAGCCTGTTTCTACAATGTCCCAAACTTCTGTACCAAGAGATTGAAGATATGCAGTAACTCTTACCTTCCAATAATTGAAGTTTGTCCCATCAAAAATCGGTGGCCTGATTGATGCTTCTCTCTCGTAGTTGCTCATGATGAACGATCTACCTTCAAGCGATCAAGCTTCTCTGAAGGACCTGCTCTGATACCAATTGTTGGAAATAATACTGAGAGGGGGGGTGAATCAGTATTATCTAGCAATTTAATAAATCTTCCTTATTTGATCTTTGAATTATTTTTGCATGTCAGTACCATAAAATAATGAGCATGAAAAACAGATAGTCACACCAAAGAACACAAGATGTAAGGTGGAAACCCAATGTGGGTGAAAACCACCTGCTGCAATATGTCTCTATCTTCTTTCAATTTAGAAACTTCTTTTACAATGATTTTGTACTGGTGCAGTCCTTTACCAGTACGCAGGCTGCAACCTGCAGAGAGCTACAACTCTCTCTCTCTCTCTCGTTTTCCAGTCTACTCCTGGAAGGGAGCTACAACCCCCTACTTCTTTTCATAAAGCATCAGATGATCAACAAGTACATAACAGATATAGATCACTACAGATATCAGATCAGCAATAACAGAACTAACCCAGAACACCTTATCACAGAGAAATTCAATCAACAGAACATCTTAAAACAGAGACGCAGTTTTTCTTTCTGTGGCCTGCGACCAGACGCCGTTAACCTTCTGCTACTCTGCGTCCACACGCAGATATCCTTCTGCTCCGCTGCGTGCCCACGCACTGTTCCTTTGACTGCTCTGCGTTCTGTTGCTTCAGGGACGCACCCAAAGATACTATCGCGCCGCGTCTTTCGCTACAGAGACGCACCTGAAAACACTATCGCGCCGCGTCCTTCTGCTTCAGAGACGCACCTGAACCTTGATCGCCCTGCGTCCCCACGCAGGTCTCTCTCTACTGTGCTGCGTCTCGGCGCACTTGCCCTTTACAGTACCTGCGTCCCGGCGCACTTTCCCTTCACTGAACCTGCGACCCTTCAGATATAAATGATATGAAGACTTCAGACAAACCCAAACAGTCAGATCTACAGATCTGATCATGCGCCATAGAGATCACAGTCCATTAGAAGATTCGCCCTCTTAGATCTGGACTAGATCTCACCAAATAAGATATTCAACCAAAGACAATGCTCAATCCAAATGAACTCCTTTGCTTTATATAGGCAAGCTCCTCCCCAAAACATGGAACAATACCACGAGCCGACACCATAGAAACACAAAACCGTCGGCTAGATACCACACAAGAAACCCCCACGTGCTTTTCTCTGCCTTGAAATGTGTGCACTGGGTAGACGCACCCCCTGAACGGCTGGCCGGCGTCCCTGGACGCGGGTTCTGCATGGTATACCTGCGGGGACGCACTTTCTGAACCGATTTCCTGCGTCCTTCTTAATTTCCAACAAACTGAGAGCCTTACCACTGGAGTTGCCATCAAGTACAACATCTGTAACATACAGTCATACCAGAAAACATAATGCCAACAATCTCCCCCTTTGGACTTGATGGCAACCTACAAACTTCAGCTTCATTCTCCCCCTTTGACATCAAGGGCAAAGGGTATGCTCCCCCTAAGCTCATGCTCCCCCTGAATATGAACCAGATCTGCA
This sequence comes from Pinus tabuliformis, assembly GCA_031772625.1. Taxonomy (NCBI): domain Eukaryota; kingdom Viridiplantae; phylum Streptophyta; class Pinopsida; order Pinales; family Pinaceae; genus Pinus; species Pinus tabuliformis. The sequence continues at coordinate 122,279,240 of CM062812.1, read as the reverse complement.
GCAACGCACCACCATGAAAGAGATAGAGACATATTGCAGCTATTTCCAAGATCTCCTTCTCCATAATGCCAACAATGCATTATGTGCTCCCCCTGAGCCTGTACCACCAATAAGAAGAAGTTCAACAAGATGATGCATCAACAACCCCCAGCTTTTGCCTGAGGTATTCAAATGTGTCCCTGGGCAATGGTTTGGTAAGAATATCAGCAACTTGTTCCTTGGAAGGAACATACTCCAACTTGACTTTTTGTTCAAGCACTTGTTCCCGGAGAAAATGGTACTTGATTGGTATGTGCTTGGTTTTTGAATGCATAACTGGATTCTTTGAGATGCTGATTGCACTTGTGTTATCACATAAGATGGGGATAGGTGGTGTACAAGTGATTTGAAAATCCTGCAAAGTCTGCATCATCCAAAGGAGTTGAGTGCAACAAGATGCAGCAGCAACATATTCTGCTTCAGCTGTAGACAAGGCAATCGAACTCTGTTTCTTGCTGAACCAAGATACCAGTCTGGAACCCATAAAGAACGCACCACCACTTGTGCTTTTCCTGTCATCCACGCTTCCGGCCCAATCTGCATCTGTATAAGCATGAAGAGTAAGATCTGTATCTCTAGGATACCATAAGCCATAATTTTGAGTCCCTTGAAGATATTTGAAAATTCTCTTTACTGCCTGAAGATGAGTCTCCTTCGGATTTGCCTGAAATCTTCCAACTATTCCAACTGCATGCATGATGTCTGGTCGGGTACCTGTCAAATATAGTAAACTTCCAATCATAGATCTGTAGGTTGGTTGATGTACTGCTGCAGATTCATCATTTGCACTGAGACTACATCCTGTGACCATGGGTGTACATACTGGTTTTGCATCTTCCATGCCATATTTCTTCAAAATCTGCTTGAGATACTTGGTTTGAGATAAAAAGATTCCTCCTTCCTTTTGTTGGATTTGCAAACCAAGGAAATATGTCAGTTCTCCTAGCAAGGACATTTCAAATTCTTTCTGCATGACCGAGGCAAAGTTTTGACTCATAGCTTCTTCATTGCTGCCAAAAATAATGTCATCTACATACACAACAAGTATTAGTAATTTGTCATTTTCAATTTTTATATACAGATTGCTATCTGCTGAACCTTTTGAGAAGCCTTGTTGATGAAGATATTTGTCCAACCGGTAGTACCAAGCCCTTGGAGCTTGTTTGAGACCATAGAGAGCCTTTTTCAATCGGCATACAAGATTTGGATCATTTCCAAGAATGAACCCATCTGGCTGTTCAATGTACACTTCTTCTTCCAAGTCTCCATTCAGAAAGGCTGATTTCACGTCCATTTGAAATACTTTGAAGTTTTGAAAACTTGAGAGAGCAAGGAACATTCGGATGGCCTCAAGTCTTGCAACAGGAGCAAAAGTTTCTTCAAAGTCTATTCCTTCTTGCTGCGCATACCCTTTACAAACAAGTCTGGCTTTGTTTCTAATTACTTCTCCATTTTCATTCAATTTATTTTTGAAGACCCATTTTGTTCCGATAACATTCTTATCCTTTGGTCTAGGAACCAGCTCCCAAGTGTTGTTCTTTTCGATTTGCTCAAGTTCTTCATCCATTGCTTTTACCCAACATTCATCTTTGTATGCTTCTTTCACATTTTGTGGTTCAGTAGAGGAGAGTAATGCCAAATAGCTTGAGGCTTCTGCAACTGTTCTTCTTGTTTGTACACCTGCTTCTTTCTGCCCCACAATCTGAGATTCTGGATGATTCTTCTGAACATATCTGGATGGAGTTTTCTCTTCTATTCTTGTCTGCTCCTCTGGTTCTTCTTGAGGTTCTCATTGGGGTTCTTCTTCTTCGTCATTCTGTCTTTGAGGGTAGCCTTCATCTTCTTCTATATCTTCATGATGTACTTGCCTAGGAATATATCCCTTCTCATCAACCACTACATCAATGCTATCAACAATTCTGCCAAGTCTTTTATTGTAGCATTTGTATGCTTTGCTATGTGGAGAATAGCCAAGAAGAATGCCTTCATCTGCTCTAGGTTCAAGTTTGCCAAGATGCTCATCAGTATTCTTGATATAGCATTTGCTCCCTAAGATTTTGAAGTGCTTTACCGAAGGAGTTTTACCACTCCAGAGCTCATGAGGAGTTTGAGTGCTGTTCACCCGGACATTTGTTTTGTTGAGAATAATAACCGCAGCATGTGCAGCTTCACCCCAGAAAGTTGCGGGAGTTCCTGATTCATCAAGCATAGCACGAGCCATTTGTTGGATTGTTCTGTTCATTCTTTCAACAACTCCATTTTGCTGAGGAGTTCTAGCTGTAGAGAATTCTCTCCTTATCCCATGTTCATCACAGAAATCGAAAAATTCATTTGAAGTAAATTCCCCACCTCTGTCGGATCTGAGGCACTTAATTTTGTGACCTGATTCATTTTCAACCAAGGCTTTGAAGGTCTTGAATTTTTCGAATGCTTCATCTTTGTGCTTCATAAGTCCTAACCAGACAAACCTGGAGAAATCGTCAATAAATAATATCAAGTATTCCTCTCCTCTAGGTGTTCTTTTTCTGAATGGGCCACATGTATCTGTATGTACTAGCTCAAGAGGCATGCTAGCTGATCCCTCTTTCTCTGGAAAGTTAGTCCTGGTTTGTTTTCCAAACTGACATGATCTGCATATGGTGTTGTCAGGAATTTTGATATCTGGAAGATCGCGAACTGCCTGATATTTGCATGCTTTCCTTATTTGTGAGAAGCTTAGATGTCCCAACCTTCGATGCCATAACCAGTGCTCTTCATCCTTGCTAAGATAGCATTGTTGTTCTCCTTCTTCAAATATGTACAGATTATTTGGAGTTCTTTTGCCTTTGAGTACTGTTTTACCTGTATCAAGATCACGAACAAGACATCCATTCGATCTGAAAATAACCTCGGTTTTTTGATCACACATCTGGCTGACACTTAGTAGATTATGCTTCAATCCATCAACATACAAAACATTTCCAGCCTTGACCTTTTCTTTCAAAGGAGCAATACCTTTTCCTTTTATAGTTGCAGGAGTATCATTTCCAAAAGAAACTTTCTTTCCCTTTTCTAAAGTAGAATAAGATTCAAGTTTTTCTTTATCACCTGTCATATGTTTCGAACATCCACTGTCAATGTACCATAGATTTTCCTGTCCTTCTGCATAAAATGCTATCCCACATCTTTCAGTTTGAGGTTCCTTTATTCTCCATGTTTTGGTGCTTGTGGCTTGTTCCTTTTTCTCCTGAAACCTGCTCCTGCATTCATAGTCTTCATGACCAAAATTATTGCAAATAGAACATTCAACTTCATTTTCAAGAACCGAAAAGTTGTTATAGGTCCTCTTTGTAATCCCTGTCATACTTCTTTGTTTTTGAGCTTCCCTAGTCATGATTGTTTTATATGCAACACATTGAGCTGCTTTGTGACCAAAGTTATGGCAAGAAAAGCATTGTCCATTGAAGAAGCTTCTGCGGTTATTGAATCTACCAGCCAACTGATTGTAATTTCTATTTTCATCTATTCTTGAACCAAACTGAGAAGATTTTACTTGTGGCTGGTTGTAGCTTTTGTTCACCCTTAGGATGGATTGTCCCTGATAGTTTCTGTTTGTAATTCATCCCTGCTTTATCTGATTATCTTCATTGTTCTTCTGCTCATTTCTTCTTGCTGCATCAAGATAACTTTTTGAGGTGGATGCTTGAGAGGTTTCTCCATTATAGCCCAAACCTGTCTTGTTTAGAGGAGACCGCTGCACATTGATAATCTCATCCAAAGTTTCAGATCCTTTGACAAACTTAAGATTAATAGCTTTTGTTTTCTCAATTTCTTTTCTGAGACCAACAATTTCACCTTCTAGTTTTTCAAGATGTTTTTCCTTTTCATCAATTTGAAATTGCAAAGTATCAATGATCACATTCTTTTCTTCTATGCATCTCTTGAGTCTAGTAATTTCATCATAGAGATTATCCACATTTACAGCATCCTCATAATCATCATCTTCAAATGCCATTAACAACTTATATTTATTACCTTGTTCATCTTCATCACTGTTTGATAAGCCATCACTATCTTCATGGGTGTAGTAGCTTTTCTTATTTGCACTTTGTTTCTTGTTCCATCTAGTAGGTTCTTTTCCTTTATCCTTATAAGGACATTTTGCAGCATAATGACCTACCCTTCCACAAGCAAATCATTTGAAAGGTAGCTTACCTCTGAACCTTCCAGAACCCCTTTGAAGATTTCTGACGAAATTTGATTCTTCTTCCTCTTCTTCTGGAACATGGCTTGCTTCATAGTAATCTTCTTTGCCTGATGCCTTAAAAGCAACTTCCCTTCTGTCTGATGGACCTCCCTTTCTCATTTCATAAGCAGTTATAATTCCATGTAACTGAGACATAGTGAGAACACGGAGATTTTCCTTTTCTTCTATTGCAGATACTTTAGATTCAAACTTGGGGGATAATGATCTTAGAATCTTTTGAACTACTATAGCCTCTTTTATTTCTTCACCCAGATTTTTCATACAATTAACAATCTCATCTACCCGAAGAAAATAATTAGCAACACTTTCATCATTATACATCTTGAGAGTCTCATATTGAATCCTGAGAGTTTGAAGTTTGGCTTGTTTTACCTGTTCATCTCCTTCATAGCTCGTGACCATTTTGTCCCATATCTCTTTTGCTGATTTGAAGTGCATTACCTTCATGAATTCTGTTTGGGATATACTTCCTAATAGAGTACTGACTGCTTTTGCATTTGTTTCATACTTCTTTTTCTCAGCTGGATCTGTAGGAGTAGCTGAAGGAAAAGAATAGCCTGTTTCTACAATGTCCCAAACTTCTGTACCAAGAGATTGAAGATATGCAGTAACTCTTACCTTCCAATAATTGAAGTTTGTCCCATCAAAAATCGGTGGCCTGATTGATGCTTCTCTCTCGTAGTTGCTCATGATGAATAATCTACCTTCAAGCGATCAAGCTTCTCTGAAGGACCTGCTCTGATACCAATTGTTGGAAATAATACTGAGAGGGGGGGGTGAATCAGTATTATCTAGCAATTTAATAAATCTTCCTTATTTGATCTTTGAATTATTTTTGCATGTCAGTACCATAAAATAATGAGCATGAAAAACAGATTGTCACACCAAAGAACACAAGATGTAAGGTGGAAACCCAATGTGGGTGAAAACCACCTGCTGCAATATGTCTCTATCTTCTTTCAATTTAGAAACTTCTTTTACAATGATTTTGTACTGGTGCAGTCCTTTACCAGTACGCAGGCTGCAACCTACAGAGAGCTACAACTCTCTCTCTCTCTCTCGTTTTCCAGTCTACTCCTGGAAGGGAGCTACAACCCCCTACTTCTTTTCATAAAGCATCAGATAATCAACAAGTACATAACATATATAGATCACTACAGATATCAGATCAGCAACAACAGAACTAACCCAGAACACCTTATCAATAGAGAAATTCAATCAACAGAACATCTTAAAAACATAGACGCAGTTTTTCTTTCTGTGGCCTGCGACCAGACGTCGTTAACCTTCTGCTACTCTACGTCCGCACGCAGATATCCTTCTGCTCCGCTGCGTGCTCACGCACTGTTCCTTTGACTGCTCTGCGTTCTGTTGCTTCAGGGACGCACCCAAAGATACTATCGCGCCGCGTCTTTCGCTACAGAGACGCACCTGAAATCACTATCGCGCCGCGTCCTTCTACTTCAGAGACGCACCTGAACCTTGATCACCCTGTGTCCCCACGCAGGTCTATTTCTACTGTGTTGCGTCTCGCCGCACTTGCCCTTTACAGTACCTGCGTCCCGGCACACTTTTCTTCCACTGAACCTGCGTCCCTTCAGATATAAATGATATGAAGACTTCAAGATTAACCCAAACAGTCAGATCTACAAATCTGCAGCAACGCACCACCATGAAAGTAGCACATGATTGACTCACTCCGTTTTCCCATCCATCTAAGGATGATAGGCAGTGCTAAATTGGATCTGAGTAACTAGCCTTGTAAAAAGAGATTTCGAGAATGCAGATGTAAATTTTACATCTCTATCTGATATCACTACTTTTAGCATATCGTGCATTTGAAACATTTCCCTCATAAAGATGTCTGTTATTTCCACCGCTTTATAGGTGGACTTAACAGGAATAAAATGAGCAACTTTGCACAACTTTTCCACCACCACCATGATGGATTTATGTTGCTTCTAGGTTCTCAGAAGTCTAGTTATGAAGTCCAATTTAATCATTTCCCACTTCTACTCAGGTATAGGGAGTGGTTGGAGAAGTCCAGCGGGGTGCTGATGATCAGCTTTAACCTATTGGCACTCTAAACACTTTGCCAAGTACAACATGATGTCCTTCCTCATTCCAAGCCAAAAATTTATTTTCTTGATTGCATAGAATAGATTTTCATAACATGGGTGAGTAACATAAGGACTGCGGTGAAACTCATCTAACAAAATTTGTTTGAAGCTTACCTGATTAGGGACATACACCCTTCCTTTAAAATTCAACAATTTCCAATCATCAATGCCATACTTAGTTGGTTTCCCTGAGTCCTTCATTTGTATAGTTTTCTGCCATAAGAATGTATATTTAGGATCCTTAAGGGCGACTTGCTTGAGGTGTTCTGTCACATCAAACTCCACATGATGATATCGAATTTCGTACACACACTGAACCTTTCTGTTTAAAGCATCAACTACTTGGCTTTCCTTGCCTTTAACGTGTCTTATATAAAATTCAAACTCACTCAGGAATTTTTTCCACCGAGCCTGGCACACATTTAAATTAAGATGCTTAAAAAAATTAGCTAGATTGTTATGTTCTAACGAGTAATGATGCCATACGTTTAATGCATGCACTACTGAAGTAAGCTCTAGATCGTAAGTTGAATATTGTTTCTCATGCTCTTTGATCTTTCTTGACTCATAAGCCACCACTTTACTGTCCTGCATCAGAACTCCTATAACTCCTTGTTGGTTTGACATTTTGTTGTCCACTTAAAAACTATCCCTTTTTCTGTAGGGATGTCATGGGATACGTAATTCTAGAAAACCCCTCGATAAATCGACGATAATAACATGCCAAACCCATAAAGGACCTAATGTCTGCTGCATTTTTAGGAACAGGCCAATCTAAGATGGTTTTGATCTTTTCAGGGTCAACAACAATGCCTTCAGAAGATATCACATGCCCCATATATTGTATTTGTTCCTTAAAAAAGTCACATTTGTTGAATTTGGCATAGAGTTGATTTTATCTTAAGGTTTGGAGAACAATTCTCAGATTCTCCTTATGTTCTACTGCATTCTTTGGGTAGATTAGAATATCATCAATAAAAATTACAACAAACTTGTCCAAGTAGGGGTGGAAAATCCCATTCATCAAACTCATAAAGGTTTCCGGAGCGTTAGTCAACCCAAAAGGTAGCACAATAAACTCATAATGGCCATAACGTGTTCTAAACAATGTTTTACATACATCCTCATCTTTAATGTGAATTTGATGATACCCTGATCGTAGATCAATTTTAGAGAATACAGTGGCACCTTTGACCTGATCAAACAAGTCAGCTATTTGAGGTAAAGGATATTTGTTTTTTATGGTTAACTTGTTTAATTGCCTATAATCAATACAAAGCTTCAGTGTTCCATATATCTTCTTAACAAATAACATGGGCACTCCCCAAGGCGGTACACTTGGTTATATGTACCCTTTACCAAGTAATTCATGTAGCTGAATTTTGAGTTCATTCAACTTAGGAATACTCATACGGTATGGTGTCTTTGACACTAGGGCAACTCCAAGAATAAGTTCTATGGTGAATTCAATGCTTCTTCTTGGACGTAACCCATGTATGTTTTTCGAAAATACATCAATAAAATCTTTGACAACAAGTATACCTTCCAAAGCTAACAATTTATCCTTCGAATTTCATATCCAACCTATACCACATATATTTGGCGAGCCTTCCAGACACATTTATTTAACTAGTTAGTGGTGATTGACCACAACTCAATATTGCTTTTAATACCCTGTATTTCCTATCTGTTTCCTTCCTTTATGAGGAAACTGATGGTTTTGTCCTTACAATTTACTAAGGACCAATGTCCTTCCAACAAATCCATTCCAATTAATACATCATAAGAACCCAAAGCTAATATATTTAGATTTACTTTGGTGGATTGACCTATAATTTCTACAGGGCAATTTTCTATCTTGGTTGTCGCTCTACATTTCGCCGTTGTGGACAATTGCACTAGCCACGAGGTTTTAAATTTCACACTTGATAATTGACATTTTTCGACTATTTTTGGACTAACATAACTAAGACTTGCTCCTCGGTCAATCAAAATAGACACAGTTTGGTTAGATATGTTACCTTCAAACTCCACCATAGCGGGATGATACTCTGCATGATGATCCTCCAAGGTAGCATTAATATTTGGTATGTTTCTTGCCACATCTCCAACCATGGAAGCCTCCTAAACACTTTCTATAATTCCATTTCTGGCATGATGAGTACAATTCTTGTAGTAGTGGGGTTCCCCACTCCCCCAACACTACAGGGATGGTTTTGGTGGTTGTCCTAGTTTTGTCTTGTTATGAGTTTTTGTTGTTTTGGCTTCATCTGGGTTCCGATTTCGCGGCTGATACTTTCCAAAGGTTCCTCCCCCTATTTTTCTGGGTAGGGGCTTCATCCCACTTGATCTTTTACCATTAAAATTGCTTGAAAATCCTTTATGTCCTATTTTCCCCGACCAATTCTTATTACCTTCACCTTTCTGTCGCATCTGTTGATAACAAATACGGGTCTTTCGAATAGTTTCATCCATTGTTTTGGGGTTTTCTAACTTTATTTTTTCTTTCATATGAGAAGGTAGACTACTTAGGAAATGTTGTACCTTCGCCTTTCCTTCTCGTATATATGGAACGTAGTGCAGTAAGGAAGTAAACTTGGCTATAAACTCATCCATTCGCAAGTCATGGAATTCTTTCGCTTCTCATCATAAAGCCTTTCCATCAAGTTTTTACCCCATCTGAAACATTTTTGGGTTAGGTGGGTAATCCTCGTCCCCTTCACATTTTGTCACTGTTTGCCCAAGGCCACATAGTTAGAACTTGTGGCTCTTATACCACTTGTAACATGCTTACTTAATGGTTATGCAATTTACCACATATGAAAAAAAAAACATAAAATATATATAACCATGACATTATATACATTGGCTTAATATTATCAACATAATAGCAATGTACAAAGGTTTAAACGTGGTGACAGGAGTTAATGCATTGTTTTTATTTCACGTTACACCTTTTAATTTACATTGCCATAATTTATATCACGTTACTATGGTTTGGGTTGGGTGACCGTTTTTGTGGTCCCAACGCAGCATAAAACACTTTACCTACCATCGAAACCTTTGAGGTTTCTCAATGTTTCTGGTGTTGTTCCCCAATAGTGCATGTATGTGGCTTGACAGATGGCATACTCACCACGCTAGATCTTTCCTGGGTTCATCCAATAGCTCTTGTTTGTTGTGCGAGATTTAGGGTAACTACTCCAAGGGTGACCCCAGAGTGAAGCCATTTGATTCATTCTCACGACAAGGTTGTGGATCAACAACTTGTAGACTCTTAGCGCTCATTTCCAGGTCCTCGGGGATTAATTCACCGGTGAAATGTAGGGTAAATTCTTATTTCTGGTACCTCTACTTCATAGTAGCTCATTTCTCTATTTTCATTTCAACCTCCACTAAACCTCATGAGGTTTCTTTATGGAGACAGGTTCATAAATGATTGATACCCTTACGGTGTCCCACCATCCAAGCTATCCAGCTTCGTAGAGCTCACTTTAGGCTCAATATGTTGTTGGTTGTTAACTTCTTCCTACATGCAGAGTGTAAAATTAATTTCCATGACAACTTACAACTCAGAATTCACCACCTTGCCTTCCGGTCAACTCAGCTACAAAGAGGGTTGCTAAAATCTTCATTTAATTGTCAATTTCTTTGGTTTCTGTTCATAAGTTAATGTTACCAACCCTAACTCAAGTCTTTTGTCATTGTAGGTGTTAGCACTCCACAGTGTCCCAAAGCTGAGAAAGGATATCGATGGAGGTAACATCAAACAAACTTTGGATTTGGTAGCTAGCCCTACCAAATCAGAGAGGGCTCTCTCAAGAATCTCATAGCCAATGAAGTGAATGGAGATGAAATCAGATGTTAGGCTATATACTAAGCTCACTTGGGTTTGATTTTAGGATTTTTTGGATGAAGCTCATATATCTAGGAACTAGGCTAGGGTTTCAAATGATCAATTACAGAGATATAATGCGGAAAGGTAGATATGATCAGTGACAAAAGTGGGTTTTCATTGTGGTATAGGGATGAAAATATAGAGGATTAAAATGATCATGTAACCATGAATTCACTCATCAAAAGAAATTGAACACTAGCATGAAATGTTGACCTAGGTTGTCATTGATGTCAATTTGGCAATATTCTAGATACTAGATGATGATATGAAACCAAGGGAAGCATAGCAGATCCATGAAGAGATAGGAGCAAGGGCATTCGGATAGCCAACCCATAAGCAAGAGTCTGTCAATGGAGGAGTTAACAAAGGAGGCATATCAAAGCATATTGCATAATATCAGAGCAAGAGAGGCATATTGCAGAATATCAAAGCAAGAGATCCATATTGCAGAATATCAGAGCAAGAGAGGCATATCGGAAAAGGCAGAAGCCATCAAAGTATGAACATACCGGAGGAGCAAACAAAGCTATCAGAGGAGCAAAGAGCAAACAAAGCCATTGGAGGAGAAAACCGAGCTATTGGAGCACAGGAGGAGTGTTATCGGGAGTAATACATGCCAAAGAGTCTTATTGGGAATAATGTATGTAGGCCAAAGAAGAGCAGAATACATATATGCAGAAGAGTTTGTCAGGCCAGGCAGTAACTCCATTAGGCAGAAAAGATGATTCGATTTATTTCATTAGGTATGCTATTGATATATACAAAGGGTGTGACTGCTTAGTTCATCTCCTGATGACTGTTCACATTCCTAATTTAACTATTTACATAAATTCACCCAATCGCAGAGGATTAGGTGTCAACATTCCCCCCCTTAATCTGAAGGGATTTTGGTGAGTCCAAGCATCGTTCTGAATCTTTTAAGCTTTTCTCTTCCAAGCGCTTTGGTGAAGATGTCTGCAATTTGCTCATTTGTGGAACAATGACGGAGATGGATTGCTTTGGCCTCAACATGATGTCGGATCAGATGATATTTAGTATTGATGTGCTTTGTTCGATCATGGAACTTTGGGTTCTTAGCAACTTTATTGCAAAGGTGTTGTCAATCATGAGTGGAGTTGATTGTACTTGTTTTACCTGCAAATCTTCAAGAATTTTCCTGAGCCACACAATTTCTTTTGTTGCTTCAGCTGCTGCCATGTATTTTGCTTCTGTTGTGGAATCTGCTAGAACTGAATGTTTGCATGATCTCCAAGAGACAGCTCCTGATCCAAGACTCATAGCATATCCTGAAGTAGATACCCCAGTTTCTTTGTCTCCATCGAAGTCTGAATCAGAGTATCCAATCAAGCTGAAGTCGTCCACCTGTGTATACTTGATCCCAAGGTCTTTAGTTCCCTTCAAGTACCTTAGAACTCTTTTTGCAGCAAACCAATGTCCCTCACAAGGCTTTTGCATAAACCTGGAGAGGATTCCAACAGCAAATGAAATGTCTGGTTTGGTAGTAGTGAGGTAGATGAGACTTCCTACAAGCTGTATATACTTTGTTGCATCCTCAAATTCCTTTCCTTCAATAGATGTGAGCTTTAAGTTTTGTTCCATTGGAGTACTCTGTCATGCCAAATCTGTTTAACAAATCTCCAATGTATTTCTTTTGAGAAAGAAATATGGACTTTGGATGTTGGGTTATTTCAATGCCAAGATAGTAATGAACATAGCCCAAATCAGTCATTTAAAAACTTTTCCCCAATTCCTTCTTTATGGATGCAATTTAGCTTTCATTGTTCCCTGTCATTAAAAGATCATCTACATATACCACAAGATATACAACAGTTTTTCCAACTTTCTTGACAAATAAAGTTGCATCATCAAGATCAAAATGATTGAAGTTGAGTTTCAGAAGATGCTTAGTTAGTTTTTCATACCAGGCTCGCGGTGCTTGTTTGAGGCCATACAAGGACTTCACAAGTTTGCATACTTTATGTTCATGTCCTTTCACAGCAAATCCTTCAGGTTGCGACATAAAAACATTCTCTTTTAGATCTCCATTCAAGAAGGCAGTTTTTACATCCATTTGATGGACTTTCCAACCGTTCTGAGCTGCTAGTGCAAAGAGTGTCCGGATGGTGGCCCATTTTGCTGTGGGGGCAAAAGTTTCCTCATAATCGACCCCTTCCTTTTGTGCAAAACATTTTTCCACAAGCCTAGCTTTGTGCTTGTCGGGTGAGCCATCAGCTTTGTACTTGTTCTTGTAGACCCACTTGCAGCCAATTGGTTTGGTTCCAAATGGAGGATCAACCAGCTTCCAAGTGTCGTTCTTTATGAGGGCATCATACTCCTTTTGCATCGATGTTTTCCATTCATCATGAGAAGCAGCTTATTTAAAGGAGGTTGGTTCAAAATCTGTAGACAAGTTCAATTCACAATCATAAGAAACATCCATATCAACAGGTGAATTAGAGTCATCTACATCACCTCCATTTTGTCAGTTTGAATTTATGGTTCCTGTTTTTCCAATTTCATCAGGATGAACACTTTCAAGTGTCTTTGTCAGCCACTTTGGGGGACCTTTTTGAGATGGTCCAGGCTGCACTGTTGATTGAGTTGGGACTGAATCAAGATTGAGTCTCCCAATTCTATCAATTACATCACTTAAAGCATCATCCGTTGTTGGAGTTTCATTCGGGGGAGAGTGTTCTTTAGAAGAAGATCCCACATGTCGATCTAGAATAGGAATCCCCCCTTCAAGATGTGGAATCTGATTATCAAATTCTTGAAATGATTTTGTTTTAGAGAATCTATCCAAGCGATCAAGTTGCCACTAACCAACATTGTCAGATTTGGATGATTCTAGAAAAATTACATCTCTCGATACAACAAACTTTTTATTTACTTCATCATAGAGGCTGTATGCTTTGGAGGTGTTTGAATACCCTAGGAAGATACACTTACAACTTCTAGCACCAAGTTTGTTTCTATGTACCTTTGGTATCAAAGCATAACAGGTGTAACCAAAGACCCTGAGATGTTTTACCGAAGGAACATGTCCATACCACAATTCATAAGGAGTCTTGTTTCTTATAGAATTAGATGGACATCTATTCTTTATATATGCAGCACATAGAACAGCATCAGCCCAAAACATTATCTTTACATTTTTGAAGAAAAGCATGGATCGTACCATATTCAAGATTGTTCTATTCATTCTTTCAGCTACACCATTCTGTTGGGGATTATAAGGCACAGTTGTTTGATGTTTGATCCCATGTTGGCGAAGATAGTTTTCAAATTCATTTGATGTATATTCTTTTCCATTATCAGTGCGAATAGACCCAATATGAGATTGTGCATCATTTTCAATCCATTTATGAAAATTATTGCATGTTTGAAAAGCATCAGATTTGTTCTTCAATAAATAAACCCAACACATTCTGGTGTAATCATCAATAAATGTCATGATATATTTATTTCCATTTGTAGAAGGAACAGGCATTGGACCACATAAATCTGAATGAATGAGTTCAATCTTCCTATGTGCTCTTGAATGTGAATCATGAAAAGACTGTTTGCTATGCTTTCCTAGAATGCAAGCATCACATTGCTTATGTTTCCTAGGAATTGTACGCAAACCAACAACACCATTTTTCTTCAATAAGCAGAGACTGTCATAGTTTAAATGTCCAAATCTAGCATGCCATAATAAACTTGATGGAAGTGTACCTTATTCATGATGAGAAATATATGAGAAATGTTGTGTATGAGCAGAGGTTCCTTGCAGTTTGAGAAGCCTTTCTTCTTCTATTCCCCTCATGACAAGTGAGTGGTCAGATGCTTTTCTTACCTCAAGCTTGACATCAAACATATGAATGGAGTGACCTTGCTGGCAGATGTGGACCAAGGACAGCAAGTTTCTCTTGAGCTGTGGGAGATATAGAACATGATCCAGAAGAAAGTCTGGAAGCCCAGGCAGTTTAAGCCTGATTGTGCCAAGCCCTGATGGCTTGATTTTTGACTGATCTGCAAAGTATACTGCTCCATCAACATTATCAGTGAAATCTTCAAAAAAATATTTTCTATGAGTCATGTGACAAGTTGCTCCTGAATCAAGCAACCAATCATTTTTCGAAGAAGCAAGTGAAGCATTAAAAAAATCTTCATTTACTCCAATGTTACATTGTGCCTCAATATAGTGAGCGGATTCAGGTGCTTTACCTTTGTCTGTATCATCAGTTTTACCTTTCTGTTGGTTTCTTTTCTGCTCAATTTTGTCCCATGGTAGCTTGCATGTAGAAGCATCATCTGATCCATTTCTTTTGCAGTGAATGCAGTGTAAGTCTGCCTTTTCTCCTTGAGAATGTCTGCCCCCCCTGCCTCTGAAATATCTTCCTCTTCCTCTTCGTCCACCTCTTCCTCTTGTAGAATCTTCAGCAGGATGCTTTTCTTTATGAGCAAGGCACACAGTCTCTTCAGAAGATTCAGGGGTTGTCTTCTTTCCAAAGGCTTTCTCTCTTTCAGCAAACTTTTTCACAAGAGAGTCAAAGGTTATATCTTTAAGATTTCCATTTGCTTGTAAAGACTCAAGATAATTGGAGTAGGTAGGATAGAGTGCCTTGAGAAAAGCAATAAGAGGGATATCCAGCTCAACCTTAGTGGATTTGATATCATGCATTATAGACTTTACTTCAGATGCAAGAGCAAGAGGATCATTATTTTTCAGTTCAAGAGTGAAGAGTTTAATCATGAACTGAACAACTTCAAGTGCAGAATGTGAGTCATAGAGTTCTTTCAGCTTTTGTAAAGCTTCAAAGGCAGTTGAATATGATGAAATATGGTGACTCACCTCTTCATTTACAGATGTTGCGATTAATGCATAGGCTTTGCTATTCTTGTTTTCCCAAATGACGAGCTCTTTGTCTGAGGTAGGCTGTACTGGGTCTTTGTCTCCTTCTCCGACACACACCCCTTTCCACAACTCATTGAAGATGAGGGTGTGTTTTATCATCCGGGACCATTCAGGATAGTTCTCCTTGCCAGTGAGAACTATTCCTACCATGGATATGATTGAATGCATTCTGTAAAAATCCGAGAGCTATAAAAATACTTTTGCTGGCAAAAATGTGCTTTCGTGTAGAGAAAAAAAACTTCTGCTGCTAAAAGAAAATTTATTCTGATATCAAAAATGTATCTTGGCCTTAACTATGTTAGTCACTTTTGAGAACAGCTTTAAAAAACACCACTATGGTAGCCTAACAGCGTGGTATATATATATCCTAGCAACAAAATTCCGCTGTGCTAAAGAGCTTCACCAGACATTACATACAAAGTGCACTAAGACCATCAAACGCTATTCATATACTGTGAATAGAACTTTGCTGCGCCAAAGATATTTACTAAACATTATATACAAATAACTGTTATCGAAATTATATGCATGTCGAAATTTAAATTTTAATACATCTCAACAGGCCAGACCACCGTATGTCGGCCAGACCATCGTATTTCAAGCGTAGCTGAGGCTGTTACCATTACTAACCACCGGCCAGACCATCGAACTTGCGGCGTAGCTAAGGCTATTACCAATACTAACCACCGGGCTAGCAAATATGGACCTGTAGGCTGCAACTCCCTGCTGTCGCTTTCACCCTTGTTCGTAGCTCATCTCAAGCATTGCTGCATTGTGCAACGGTAAGACATGGCATTTTGTAGATGGTGGGTCCCGGGTTCAAACCGCAACATTGCCAACTCGACGTCCCGTTCTCTCTGGGCTTCCACTGCTTATAAAACGCAGCAGAAATAGGCGTCCAAATCTTGAGGAGTAGGCAGACCAGCACCCAATCGCTCTCAACTAATAGGGAGCGGGAGTTGGTTGTCAAAATGACAATGGTGTGAAAGGTAGTGAGAGCCACTGCACAACCTTCACAATCAGCGAGTGAAGAGTTGCTCAACTGAAGAATCTCCATGACATGGATATTGTAGCACTCGATTCCTCGGTCTACAACACACAACGCGTTTCTATCCAAGGATCAAATGAGAGAGCTTATGGATGAATACGAAGAGGGCACGACTGTCTACAAGCAGAGGGAAAAACATTCATTCCATTGAAGAAGAAGAACAACCAAAGGTCGCCCCCATTTCAAAAAACGTAAAACAGGAATGAACAGTGTAAGAAATGAACAGCGTTGAATCAGGCCATGTCAGGTCATCACAAAGATAACACAAACGTTTCAAAATGACAGTGCTATTCACAAAAAAAAAAAAATTATTAATGTACAGCGCTTCTGTCTGGACAGCATGGACAGATGCGTTATGAGGCAGCACTGGAAAAGAATATGGAAGAGGTAGGTTATGTCAGGATACCATGTCAGGACAGAGGAGAATATGGCAGAGGCAGAGCAATGCTGGAAGGTAACTCAGGACAGGACAGAGGAGTTACAGGAGCATAATAGCTAAAACAAGGAGTTGGCTCTGATACCATGTTAGGCCAGGTAGTAACTCCATTAGGCAGAAAAGATGATTCGATTTATTTCATTAGGTATGCTATTGATATATACAAAGCGTGTGACTGCTCAGTTCATCTCCTGATGACTGTTCACATTCCTAATTTAACTATTTACATAAATTCACCCAATCGCAGAGGATTAGGTGTCAACAAAGTTAAAGGAGCGGAGCATAGCAGAAGAGTTAAAAGGAGCGGAGCTGTATATAATATATGTATATGCAAAATACACTATCGGGAGCTATCAGAGCAAAGTATGGCAAAGAATGCCAAAGAATACACTATCAGAAGCTATCAGGAGCAATATAGTGTATATGCATGCAAATACACTATTGGAGCAAAGTATGGCAAAGAATGTCAAAGAATACACTATCGGGAGCTATCGGGAGCAATATAGTGTATATGTATGTAAATACACTATCGGAGGCAGAAGACTCATATATATATATATGCATTTACACTATCGGAGGCAGAAATCATAGTTATATCCGAATACACAATCAGAGCGGAGAAAAATGTATATATTGGAGTATAAAGGCAGAATATTTTTATATCGGCGATATTGTTATCGGTGGGTTCTACTATATGCCATCACCCCAAAATCCCCGACAGCGATATATATATGTGAACCTGATGAAACATATATGTTCGGGTGTATCTTATATCGCATCCACCCTATTGGTACTTGCATATCACAATA
The DNA here is from genome assembly GCA_031772625.1 of Pinus tabuliformis. NCBI lineage: Eukaryota > Viridiplantae > Streptophyta > Pinopsida > Pinales > Pinaceae > Pinus > Pinus tabuliformis. The sequence continues at coordinate 122,261,744 of CM062812.1, read as the reverse complement.
CCTAAAGGGTTGTCCTCCTGCAAGCGCCAATTGCGATGAATGTTGCGAACCCAAGGCAACATTGTAGTTTGGTCTATTGTTATGTTGCATCCGACATATCGCAAGTGCTTAAGGCCTTGCTGCCCTGAAAGCGCCGATTGCGATATACATTGCGGACCCGATGCAGGTATAGATGCGAGTGTAATAAATTTGAAGTCTGCCTTTTAACGTTTCGGCCAGTGGTTTTCATATATTCCTGTGTATTTGAATATTTGTGTTGTGCGGGGTTTTAAGGGAAAATGCATTAAGAAACGCTCCCGATAGTTCAAGAGGCCTGAACGAAATCCGATTGCGATTGCGATTGTGACATGGCATGTGGGTCCATCATGCTAGTACAGTCTCTCCGTAAAACGATAAAGTCCTATTTATGAACGTTATTAAAGAAAAAAAAAGGCTCTCTCTAATATTGGTTAATAAGCATCATTTCCTTGGTAATATGACCTGCTCTTCTATATTAACGTGTCCATGAAGTAGTGGCTAATCTAAATAGGTAGAGGAAACTACAACACTCAAGGAGGGAAGCCGAAGGATCAAGCGAGGCAGAGGAAACTACAGCAACCGAGGAGGAAGCCAAAGAGCCAGCGGAAAGAGGAAACTAACGGTCAAAGGCATCAGGAAGATACAGAAACATAGAACAAGCAGTGTTGAATGTTGTTGAAATAGTTGGAGGAAATAGAGGTAGCTGGAGGGTCCAACAGAACAGAAAAGGGCCGAAGGACCAATAGGACAGGAGGCATTTGAAGGGGAGAAGTAGTTAGAAGAGAAGCAGTCATGCTGAAGCATTTACTATGGCAGTAAGTACAGATGCTTGAACAGAAAGTTGGTTCATATGCAGAGCTTAGTGCAGCTAATAGTGGACTCATTAGAGCTATGTGGAGACATTATCAGAGGCCATGAAGGCTATTGGAGACTCTGTGTGGACTGTATAAAGAGTTGTAAAGACTCCTTCATAAGAAGACTGGTTTTCATTGATGCTATATCATGGAGACTACAGTGAAGTTGTAAACAAACATAACTCAGTAATGAAGAGTTTTGAGAGTAGAACATTTCTATCAAACGTGCCTTGACAACATTTGGTCAGAACCCTTGGGGCTGGTGCCTCAAAAGAAAGAAGGATTGAAATCCTTGAAGCTGGTGCCTCAGAAATAAGAAGGATTTGAGTCCTTGGGGTTGATGCCTCAGAAGTAGGAAGGATAGCTGTCTTTGGGACTGGTTTCTCAAGAACTGGAAGGAATGAAGTCCTTTGGGGTTGGTGCTCCAAAGTCCAAGATTGTTGTCTTGGCAAAATAGAGTTGGAGCTCTAGAGGTTGGAGCCTCACAAAATTCCAAGTTGGTGCTTGGAAACTGATTGCAACCACTTATATATTGTATCTATTTTATTGCAAAGATTATATTAATAAAAGCATTGATACTTTTTGTTCATCTTGTGTTCTGAATATAAATGTTTCAACTGGTAAAATAATAGTTGAAAAAAGAAATACTGATTCACCCCCCTCTCAATATTTCCAACAATTGGTAACAGAGCCAGTACCTTCATTCAAAGCCTAATAGCTTGAAGGTTGATCTTTAGGACACAAATGGCGAAGTCAAGGAAGAAAGTCTCCAATCCTCCCAAGGATGTGTCTCCCTCTACCACTAAAATAGAAGATAATCAATTTGAGGGGGCTCCAACGTTCAATGGGAACTTTAATATATGGGAAGCAAGAATGAGGAATTTCTTATAGACTTAACGCATTGAAATCTAGAAATCGGTGATTATTGATGGCAGGATGGATGAAGAATCTGAGTACAATGCAAAAGCAATGAAGGCAATCTTGAATGGGATACCTGATTCTGTAAAGAACGATCTAGGAAAATATTCATCAGCAAAGGGCATATGGGACAAACTTCATGACCTTCACTCAAAAGGAGCATTGACCATGACCATCAGTTAAGAAGATGATGGAAATCAAGAAGGAAATCCAGAACCCATCATAGAAGTTGAAAATGAGAATGATGACATCAAGGCTAAAGCAGACCTAGAAGATGAAGAGAATGAAAAAGATTTTGTAGAAGAACTCCTTGCTCAACTTATGGCTGCCATGGAAGAGATTAACAATTTGAAAAAGGAAAATGAGGAACTTAAGAAGAAATCACTAGCTGGTGACCAAGATCAAACAAGGGGGAAAGTTGACTTTGTCAAGCTTCAAGCACAAGAAAGGGATGAAGAGCCTGCCAAGATTAAGAAGGAATTTCATCAAAGCAAAAGAAAGCATCATGAAGAAGTCATATCCATGACAAATAAATTAGATAAAGCAAAGAAACGGGAAGATACCTTGTCAAGTCAACTTGAACAAAGGAAGAAGAGCTTGAACAAACTTGAAGAAGAGATTTGTCAGTACAAGGTAGAGGTCTCCTCTCTCAAATCTCAACCACAAGGAGCCAGGAAACAAGCACAAGGAGTTGAGAATACAATGGAAGCATTGGAAATCATAGAAGCATAGGTTGATGAAGCAGGAAAGGAAAGAAACACCATGATATGTAAACTAAAATCAAAGGATGAAGAAATCTTCAAAATGAAGTTAGATGTCATCTCCCTTAAAATAGAAGCAGATGAAGCTACTCGTATCAAGGAAGAAACTAAGAAACAACTTGCTAAGAAGAATAATGAGTGTGAAAGATTGGAAGAAGAGATTGTCCTCCTCAAAACAAAGGTTGAAGGGATGAACAAAACCTTGAAGAGCTCTCAATCCTTGGATGACATGCTCAGCTATCACAGATTTCCATTTAATAAATCAAATCTCAGATATGTAGGTGAATCCTCAAACAAGAATGAAAATGCTTCAAACAAAAGGGATGTGAAGAAGCCAAAAAGAAATGGTGATGCTCCCAGTTCCAGCAAAGGCAAGGAGAAAAATCAAGACTACAATAGAAGAAATCCTGCTCCAAGAATAAATGTAGATGATGTCAAAGATGCGATAGGCAATGGTTATCATCAAAGGATCTCAAGTCAGAAAGGCTTCAGAAGTACATCAAGGAAATCTCCATTCCCAGGTACGAAAGTTCATTTTTTGGTTATTGTTATTCTTGTACAAACTTTGGTCACATGGAAAAAGACTGTAAAGCATACCATAAAGATAGATGTTATGGTCCCCAACCATCTCATAGAGATAGATATTATAGTCCCCAACAATCTCCAAGAAACAATTTTGCAGGAAGAAATCATGAACAATGTAGAATGCTTCAAGTGTCATAACATTGGTCATATGGCACATGATTGTAAATTAACTTGGGCTCTTACACAAGCTAGAACCATGCAAAAGAATAAAGTTACACAACTATGGGGAAGGAAGCAAATACAATCCAAAAGTCCCTTGAACTCTCCAGCCAATAACATATGTCATTGACCTAAATTTTGACAATCTAATTATTTGATGGGAAGACTCTGCTAGAAGGGATGATGCATATAGTTAGGGGGAGCCTGTGATCCTTGATCAGTATTGCAGAAGCTATTAGTGAAAGGGTCCTTATGAAATCCTTGTTGAGCTATATTAACAATCATTCTTTGATGAAGATCATTTCTCAGGAGTACTCCATTGAAGAACATGATCCTGTAACCATTCTTTGGACTGTTGTTAAAGATGCTTTCCACTTAATCACTTAGTAGTATTTGGAGCAACAGAGAAAGTCATCTAATGCTAGAGAAATAGGGCAAATAACTATGGTGCTAATATTACAGATGCTAAATGTCTTGACTCAGGGATTTAATGTGAGAATAGATAAATTATGGACACTAATAGAGGCAATCTTCAAACAAACAGATACATCTGGAATGGAGTTTGAAGTGAGAGAAGCTGGTAGTATATAACAAAACTGAAGTATTGCAAGAAGATGCAAATCAGCAGAATGAATTTAAAAGATAGTCATAGATTGGATATCTAGATCTGCTAGGGAAATAACTTGCTGAGATATGTACAAGAGCACAAGGAAAAGATATCTCATAGAAAGGAGAGTGTCGTGCAGTCAAATATAACTTAAGCTGATACTGGCCACTTACAAAATACAGCAACAGTGAGGCACAACCTCTCACCATTTCATCCAAATGCAATGACGTTGAATACTGGATAGCAATGACTTAAGGAGAAGCACAGAAACACAAAGGAACTTGGATCTGAAGAAAGATGGCAAGAAAGAAAATTTTAGTGGCAGTTTCTCTTGATTTGGACTATGAAGGCCTCTCAATTGTGACGATGGAGATAACAACATGGATTGAAGCATAAAAACCTAGATTTGGACACTTGGTGTATGTCTATTTGCAATCTGATTGAAAGCATTGAAGTAGAGCATATTTAAGCATTGTTGAAGCCATGATAAAGTTGTCCTGAGACATAAAGAGGGAATAATGTGCTAATTGATGATGAAGGGGGAGTCACAGACCCATGAAAATCTACCATTCATGAAGAACAGAAGCAGTTTGATAGGGGGAGTCCCAGAGCACTCCTTTGCCATTGATGTCAAAGGGGGAGAGAAGAAGAATATTGCCATCAATAACAAAGGGGGAGATTGTTGACCTAGGTTGTCATTGATGTCAATATGGCAATATTCTAGATACTAGATGATGATATGAAGCCAAGGGGAAGCAGAGCAGATCCATGAAGAGACAGGAGCAAGGCCATCAGGATAGCCAAGCCATAAGCAAGAGTCTGTTAACGGAGGAGTTAACAAAGGAGGCATATTGCAGAATATCAGAGCAAGAGAGACATATCGGAAAAGGCGGAAGCCATCAAAGTATCAACATATCGAAGGAGCAAACAGAGCTATCAGAGCTATAGGAGGAGCCATATATATATGGCATATACATATGCCAAAAAAGAACATATCGGAGGAGCAAACAGAGTAAACAGAGGAGAAAACAGAGCTATTGGAGGAGCAAAGAGCAGACAGAGCCATCGGAGGAGAAAACAGAACTATTGGAGGAGCAAAGAGCAGACAGAACCATCGGAGGAGAAAACAGAGCTATCGGAGCTCAGGAGGAGTCTTATCGGGAATAACGTATGCCAGCCAAAGAAGAGCAAAATAAATATATGCTGAAGAGTAAAAGGATCAGAGCATAAAGAAGAGCGGAAGAGTTAAAAGGAGTGGAGTTGTATATAATATATGTATATGCGAAATACACTATCGGGAGCTATCGGAGCAAAGTATGGCAAAGAATGCCAAAGAATACACTATCGAGAGCTATCAGGAGCAATATAGTGTATATGCATGCAAATACACTATCGAAGCAAAGTATGGCAAAGAATGCCAAAGAATACACTATCGGGAGCTATCAGGATTAATATAGTGTATATGTATGTAAATACACTATCAGAGGCAGAAGACTCATATATATATGCATTTACACTATCGGAGGCGGAAATCATAGTTATATCCGAATACACTATCAGAGCAGAGAAATATGTATATATTGGAATATAAAGGTGGAATATGTATATATCGACGATATTGTTATCGGCGGGTTCTACTATATGCCATCACCACAAAACCCCTGACAACGATATATATGTGTAGACCCGACGAAACATATATGTTCGGGTGTATATTATATCACATCCGCCCTATCGGTACTCGCATATCGCAATACCCAAAGGGCTATCCTCCTGCAAGCGCCGATTGCGATGAATGTTGCGGACCCGATGCAACATTGCAGTTTGGTCTATTGTTACGGTGCATCTGACATACCACAAGTGCTTAAGGCCTTGCTGCCCTAAAAGTGTCGATTGTGATATGCACTGTGGACCCGATGCAGGTATATATGCGGGTGTAATAAATTTGAAGTCCACCCTTTAACGTTTCAGCTGGTTGTTTTCATATATTCCTGTGTATTTGAATATTTGTATTGCTCGGGGTTTGAAGGAAAAAATGCATTAAGAAATGCTCCCAATAGTTCAGGAGGCCTAAATGAAAGCCGATTGTGATTGTGATTGTCACGTGGCATGTGGGTCTATCATGCTAGTACAGTGTCTCCGTAAAATGATAAAGTCCTGTGTATGAACATTATTAAGGAAAAAAAGGGCTCTCTCTGATATCGGTTAATAAGCATCATTTCCTTGGTAATACGACCTTGTCTTCTGTATTAACATGTCTGTGAAGAAATGACTAATATGAATAGGTAGAGGAAACTACAGTGCCCAAGGAGGGAAGCTGGAGGATCAAGCGAGGCAGAGGAAACTACAGTGACCAAGGAGGAAGCCAAAGAGCCAGCGGAAAGAGGAAACCGACAATCAGAGGCATCAGGAAGATACAAAAATAGAGAACAAGCAGTGTTGAATGTTGTTGAAAAAGTTGGAGGAAACAGAGGCAGCTGGAGGGTCCAGCAGAACAAAAAAGGGCTGAAGGACCAACAGGACAGGAGGCATTTGAAGGGGAGAAGTAGTCAGCAGAGAAGCAGTCATGTTGAAGCATTTATTGTGGCAGTAAGGACAGATGCTTGAACATAAAGCTTGTTCCTATGCAGATCTTAGTGCAGCTAATAGTGGACTCACTAAAGCTATGTGGAGACATTATCAAAGGCCATGAAGGTTATTGGAGACTCTGTGTGGACTGTATGAAGAGTTGTAAAGACTCCGTCATAAGAAGACTGGTTGTCATTGATGTTGTAGCATGGAGACTACAGTGAAGCTGTAAACAGACAAAACTTAGTAATGAAGAGTTTTGAGAGCAGAACATTACTATCAAACATGCCTTGACAAGATTAGGTCGGAACCCTTAGTGCTGGTGCCTCAGAAGCAAGAAGGATTGGAGTCCTTGGGGCTAGTGCCTCAGAAGTAAGAAGGATTGGAGTCCTTGGGGTTGATGCCTCAGAAGAAGGAAGGGTAGGTGTCTTTGGGGCTAGTGTCTCAGGAACTAGAAGGATTGAAGTCCTTGGGGGTTGGTGGTCCTAAGTCCAAGATTGTTGCCTTGGAGAAACAGAGTTGGAGCTCTGGAGGTTGAAGCCTCACAAAAGTCCAAGTTGGTGATTGGCAACTGATTGCAACCACTTATATATTGTATCTATTTTATTGCAAAGATTATATTAATAAAAGAATTGATACTTGTTGTTCATATTGTGTTCTGAAAACAAATGTTTCAACTGGTAAAATAATAGTTGAAAAAAGAAATACTGATTCACCCCCCCCCCCCAACTCCCCCCCCCCCCACCCAAGTGTTTCCAACATGAAAATCTCATCAAAACATAGCATATAACTTATGAATTCTTCTTATACACCTATGAGATGATCACAAGAAAGCATAGATATGGTAGTAACAAGAAATATATATTCAATTTTATGATAAAACATGGAAAAAACAATGTCACAAATCATACCACAAGAATCCCAAGATAATAGTTGCAATTGCGTGTTGTATTACTACAAAAACATGTACACTAGCTCCATGATATGATTATCAAGCATCCAACCCTCTCTACGACTTATATCAGGCCAAATATAGACCAAAAACCACAATCCCCCTCTCAGGGGTTGAATTCATCAACCTAGGAACTAATTACATCAATATCTCTAACCAAACCTAAAGCTAGGGAAGTTAGATACTAATTCCCTGTTTTTAGTTGATTCGCTTTGACTTTACAAGCATTAATGAGCATGCATCTACATCAATTTGACATTTACCAAATCCATTACAATTAATTACATCATTTGAAAACCTAATAAGACAAAATACATCATGAAATTTTGACCTGGACTAATAAAACTCAAAAATATGACCTCCTATCAAAAGCGCAGGGAAATTTCTCAGAAGCGCGGCATGAGAGACAGAAGCACAGTGTGCTGCTTGTGGGGGATTTTCGATGGGTTTTCCTTGATATTTTTCCTGACCTGAAGGCTGATGAAGATAGATTAGGATATCTACTATCCCTATGAAGTCTTAAACCTACCAAAATCCTTCTCCAAGGCACCTAACAGATAATTTTCCCAAGGCTACTCCAGAAGCTCAACGAGGGGTCCAAAAAGGAGGGAGAAACATGAAAATTGACCTGTTTATTGACATTTTCTCCAAAATTATGAGATGACATGGAAAATAAAGTACATGGATGTGATGTATGGGTCAAGGGTTATCCATCCATGCAAACCATTTGTGATTTGGATGCCCAAAGTAAAAGTGTAGCGTGGCCATGTTGCGCTTCTATGCAACTCAATTGCCAGAATTCACCAAAAATTCAAAAATTGACCAAAATTTCTCAAAATTGGATGAAACTTCATCTTTAACATCTCTGAATGGTGGCCTAGACAACTAGAGATGCCTTAGCAAGAAAATCTAAGTTATCCTTCTTCTTTATCTTTATTAGGGTTTTCTTAAGTTTACTTTTCATGCTTCTAACCCTAATTTTTCAAATCTAGTTCTTGGTGAAGTAGTGCCTAGCCATGTGTCTTTGAAGGTTTTTGGCTCTGTTTTCCTTCCTTAGGAGCTTCTCTAAGTGCTCATTCACCTTCTCAAGCTAATATTTTCTATCCTTACCACTGCTTGCAACTATAGGATCAATAGGGTCTTTCTGTACTGCTGAATGAGATGGCTCCTTGTCTTCAAGCTGCTCTTTTGAACCAATCACTGCTTTTCCTTTGTCCTTTGCCTTGCTAGGTGATGGATGACCTTGTGAGGTATCATGTTGCATCAATCTCACCTTCAAAAAAATTTTCTCTTATTTCAAGAAGGTGGTTTGCCTTTGCAAGATCATCTTTGAGCTCTTGTATTTGTGCTTGTTGTTCCTTGATAATCTATGCATTTGATCTATATCCATGATAAAAAAATCTCTTTCTCATCATACATCGCATCCTCAAATTGTTGCAAGGGTGACGCAACTGCATGCCTAGGTGATTGCTCCATTTCTCCTTGAACTTTCTCAACTGTAGTTTTCTTATGTAACTGTTTAGTTTGTAACCTAGTCAGAGGTCTAGGTGTAGACACCTATTTAGTGATCCCAGGGGAAAAAACCAATATTTTCCCCTTCTCGTAGGTTTGTGTGATCTCTACCCTAGGTGTCTTTCTGACTGAAAACTTGTTGGATGAGCCAACCACCTGTGGCCTTAGTGGTGCTGAAGGAGTGCTATGATTGGTAGGTTGATTACTGGTAGGCATAAAGGAATCTGGTTGCAAGAATGTCTCCCATGAGATATTAACCTGTGAAAGCTAATGAAGAAAAATAACCTTGACCAAACCATGATGAAAAAAGTTTCCCTTGTGATCTTTCCCTTTTCTTTGTACCTTTTCAGCCATCTTGACAAGGCTTATGTATAAGTAATGAGGCAAGTTCAGTGGTATGATGGCAGTGAAATGCATCAATAGCCTTATGTGATACTGGTACAACCTTGAGAACCTCCCCTTATAGGTAAATAACTTCATGATCATCTTCATTAAATGAGCATACTTTTCAAGAAAATGTCTAAAGGGAAAAATGTGTGTAGGAGCATTTTTGTAATATGGCTTTAAGAAAACTTTGTAATTCTCAATGTCCAAATCCATCCCTTTAAACCAGATTTCTCCATGGTTAGGGATACCAGTGGCTAAGGCTATGGAATCTTCTGAGATGATGAAGTCAACCCCTGCTATGTTGGCCTTATCCCTCCTAAAATTGGTGGCAAAGAGGCTTGTCAATTTGACATGGGAACCTGCCTCTTGAATCCTTTCACAAAAACCTAGGTAGCCCACATCTTGAAAGGATTTCTTGATGAAAGATGAGGCCATTATATCTAGGACCTAAGTGCAATCATACCTAGAAAATTGCCCTCCTTTTTTGTGCTTTTTATTCTCACTATCCATGGTTTTAGTCTGCATGATAAAACCCTAGCTTGGTAGGGAGGAAAGATAGGTTATGATTTTGGAAAACAGGGAAAATGGGATAGTTGTGTTGATGGAAGGGGATGAAGGGGTTAGGGATTAGGTAAATTTGTGGGAAAATTATAGGGGGTAGGGATAGGTGTTAGGGAATGTAGGGAGGGATATTTTCTTTAAAAGTGTGAGGGAAAGGTGGAAAAAACACCAAAACATAGTCGTATCCTAGGAATTTGTCAAAAGCACAACGTAGGCTAGGGTTTGTAGGAAAATGAGGGAGATCAAGGGAATGGATATGGGAAAAGTTTAGGGGAGGTAGATGAGGTGTGGGTGAGGGTGATAGAGTAGAAAATGTAGTTTTTTTACTAATGAAATGAAGCAAAAACCAAGAATACACAAAAGTGCAGTGAAAACCCTAGGAGAGGGATTTCATCACTTGCTGAAGAAAAAATTTGTATGAAAGTTGATGGGAGGATGTAATTACTTGTTTATGATGCTATGAAACTTTTAGAATGATGAAATAACCCTGTTGTGCCTTCCTTTTGTCCCCAATTCGAAAAACACAGTGTGCTCCCAGAAGCACAATATGCTAGCACAAAAGTGCAACGAATTGTCTGGAAAAGGCTTAAAGAAGGAAATTTGCAAGTTCTGAAGGCTGAGGTGAAGCACAATGGTGGATGAGAGTCGAATTAATATGAAATGAAGTTTTTACATGCTTGGATGTTCCCCTTATAGCTTGAAAGTTGATGTTTTCTTTGACGATGGCATGACATAATATGTATTTTTGATAAATGATGTGATGAGGTAATGTACTACAATTTTATTACTTTATTAAGCATAGTTACATCTTCATAAGGAGGAAAATGTACCTTAGAAATCATTTAGAACACTTTTTCCTAATTACTACTCCCTATGATGGTGGCTATGGTGATGACATGAATTTTTATGATATGACCTAATGATGACACCAAATGGAATGATAATTAGAAAGATGACCAAGACACTCTTAGATGACCTATAACAAGGAGTGATGACAAGACCATAATGAAATTTATTGACCTTGAGAATGGAGGGAGTAGTAATGGCCTAGAACTGACCAATGATCAAATTTTATTTGAAAGTTTATTTGAAACTATAAAGATTTTACCTAGGACCCTATCAACCATATGGAAAGAGTAAAATTGATCGTTGGTGACTCATAAACACTAATGTTGGCTCTATCTATGGATGGGAGCTCCTAAGAGGTCTTAAGAACATCGTAGACCAGGTAGCATCACCTATTGGGAAATGGAGTCAAAAAGTAAAAGACCCAAAACATGACACCGAAATGGTTGACTGACAAAATATAGGACAAACTAAAACTGACTTAACTTTTCAAAACAACAGTTGATCAGAAAATCCTTATGGCCTTATCCTCGGGCTTCAAACTTTCATGACAAGTCCTTCACATTTTGGCAGTGAAATAAATTGTTATGTACAATGGAAATGAGAAATTTATGAAAAAATCAAGTGAGGTAATGCTTGAGGAATCTACCATTGACTGGTCCTCCTAGTAGCACTTGTCCATCAAGTTCTTCTAACAAATAGGCATTCTACCCTATGAAAGCTAAAGTCATGTATGGTCATGTCCACAAGTTATCAAACTTGCCATGCTTACCTTTCTCCTCATTCCAAGCATCCCATCGGAGAACAACATCTCCCAAACTAAAATCATCTGCTTTGGTTTTTCTGTCATAGATCTTCTTGATATTTTCTTGAAGCTTTGAAGTATTCTGAAGCACTTCCTCTCTAGACTGCTACAAATGAATCATCTGATTGATCCTTTGCTGAATATCATTAGGTTCACTGTCAACTTCCTGCAGAATTTTCATCAATGGGACAACAAGAGTAGTTGTAAAAATAGTGTCCATTCCATATACCAGCTAAAAATGTAACATACCTATGGACTTCTTAGTGCTCACTCTATCTACGCACAAAGCATTGATCGACTTTTTGTGCCAATTTTTTTTTGTTTTCTTCCAGCAACTTCTTGATGATATTTACGAATGATTTATTCGATGATTTGGCCAGCCCATTACCTTGTGCATAATATGTCGTTGAATGCCTGAGTTTGATGTGATACTTGTCAAAGAAATCAATCATCTTCTTCGACTTAAAGGTTGTTGCATTATCAATGATAATTTTCTGTGGACAACCAAATCAGGACATAATATTATACTCAAGAAACTAAATTATTACAGCATCGGTAGCTTATCTAGTGGGGATGGCCTCAATCCACTTCGTGAATTAGTTAGCGGTTGTTAAAATCCTCTTGTGTTGAGCTGAAGATGAAGGATGAATCTCACCAATGAAATCGATACCCCACTGCTGAAAACAAGCTTGGACAGAAATTGGCTGCAACGACAGTGGTAACAAATTTCTCTTTCTCTAAAAGATTTGACACTCATGACAACTCATTACAGTTTTGTAGACATCATAAAATAAACTTGGCCAATAAAATCCAACTCTCAAGATCTTGTTTGTTGTAGTCTTCCAATAAATGTGACCTATTGGGATAAGGTCCCTAGGGTCAGGTTTGGGGTTAGTTAACCCATTTTTTGTAAAAGTTTTGTAAAAGATGTAAAGTCTCTGTGAAATGTGGATGCGAAGCACGTAGGTAGATATGAGTCAAAGGTGTCTTAAGCCCTTATTTGATAAGTGAATAGGTTAGTTTTAAGACTCACCCATGGTCTACAAACCATGGTATTGTATTGAATAAAGTTATATATAGTTGATTCATAGCAATTCTAAGAGGTAGCGTAGAGAAATTAAGTCAAGATAGAGATTATTTTGGGCAAGTTCTAAGGCAGGAAGGCTCTGCTTCCGGTACTTAGGCAAAAGGAGAAGGATCCTGCAACTAAGTGCACATGAGACGTTGGTAAGTCCATAGCTGAGTGCGAAGGGTCAAGAAGTATTTAATCTAAACGTTGAAGCTTAATAAAGACCGATTCTGAAGAAATACTTTGCATCTGAGTATTATTGTGAATTTTTTTTATGTTATGTTATGTCTCATACTAATATGTTTTCCATGAAATAATGTGTAATTGATGCGTGAACCTATTGAATTTGTAATATTTATGCATGAATTAAGTGATTATCTATGTTTTCGAAGTTAAGGGTTAAATTTGTTACGATTTCTAATCAATTGGATAGATTTGTGCGAAGGCAGATCTAGGCTTATTAAGTAGTGCGCGAAAGTAGATAGACTGCTTCCTTAGGGTCGATAAAGGCTGATTGCAGGCCTTCGCAAAGGTCTAGAAGTTGTTTTACTCAAGTGACAGTATCAGGCCAAAGAAGGATACCGATCTGCGCCAAGGCAGATCTAAGCTATAAGAGCTAAGACCGCTTATCACATTGTCTCTCGATGCAGAAACCTGGTTTTAGCATCCCCCAATACTGCTTCGGGTGAGACTGCAACCTACGCTATGCAGGTTGTTGCCAAAAGGGCCATCAATTAGGGTTTTTTTGGTTGGTGAGAACAACTCTGAACTTGGGTCAAGCCCCCTTAAGCCAACAAATGGTTCCATTGCTGAGATCGAAATCTATCTAAAGAGTTGTGTGATAAATGGTTCCCTACGAAGAAATAAATTGAAAAATGGATTGATCGAAACATGCACGTTTTTGCAGCTCAAGATAATCGGAGCCCTAAATTATCCAAGGAGTAGTGGTTGTAGATATTTTTATACACAGATGAGACCGATGCATGCTTTTGTTTCTTCCCTGAAGAACTACACGAGTGGTTGTCTAAATTGGCTGATAGTCAAGGGACGTGGAGGCTTAACAATCCTATAGTGTGGACTCCTGAGCTGGTGTGACATCTGGAAGCATAAGAAAGAAATATCACGTGGGTTGTGGATCACTGGATTGATCGCACATTGGGAAGCTTTGTGACTTATTTCACGATTGACATGAATATAAGTTATAGAGAAGTAGAATGAAGGATCTTTAAAGGACTACGAGGTAAGTATCTAAAATCATTAAAGACTGCAATTAAAATGATTTTATTTGAAAAGAGGGTTATGCAGTTACCTTTATGTTTGGGGATATGCAAAGTGGGATATTCTTTAGAAGAAACGAAGGATCCAGCCCAGAATATAGTCTGCTCATTGAACCCCCTTCAAGCAATGACGAAGGGTCGGTGCGAAGTGCATTTCAATTCATTACGCAGGGTATTCTGAGGATACCTCATTTATCCACTCCACCTCCACCTCCACCTCCACCTCATACATCTATGCCTTGACCCTCTTCACCTCCATTTCTACCATTCAACATGGCGAACGCGATGAAGATGCCAAATTTTAAAGGTACAGGGAGTGAATATCTAGAATAGTTTTTGTTTGTCGCAGGAGCTGTTTGGACAGAACAACAGATTACAGATGATAATATTAAGAAAGCACAGTTGGTTGCAAACTTACAGGATCGCACATTAACATGGTATATCAAGTATTTCACTGATAACTCCAATGCAGCGTTGGCAGATACCCACCTAGCTTTGAACAAGGAGTTCAGTAAGCCTATGTCAAAGGCACAATTAGTAATTGAATTTAAGGAAATCTGACATAAGATAGATGAGACACCTTGGGACTTTGATCAGAGATTAAAGTGACTGATCAATCAAGCCAATGTGATAATATCATATTCCCAGTATTGCTATTGGTTTATAGCATCGCTCTTGCCACATTTAATAATACCTTTGTCACAACAGAAGATAGCAACACAAGTAGAAGCCTTGGAGATCATGATGAGTTTGTATGTGTCCCCTATACAGGATACAAATCTTGTGGTGAAACAGATTCATTCATAGTTGGAAAGCCTACACTTGGATTTGCAGAGTCTAAAGAAAGGAAAGGAAGCTTAGCCGGAGGTTTGCACTAAGATCTGGTTTCTGAAATGTAAGAGTCATGGGAATGATAAGGATCATTGCCTGGTCTATAAAAATTATATTATAGGGGGAGGGCTTGTTCCCCTAAAACTAGAGAATAATGTTGGGACGAGCGCGGGAGATGCGCTATGGCATGCTATCTGTCAGGTTACAGAATAACACACTATTGATAGCTGTGATTTATTGAAAAACTTTGTATAGACCCCTCAACAGTTGTTTTGCAATTTCTTTAAGTCTGTAGGACACGACGAACGCGTTTGTAGGAGTTATGAGCTGATGATGGATAGAACCCCTACCTATAGGATGTAAGTAGAAAACTAGCCTCTGGATCAAGGCACATGATCAGCGCGTGCAGGATTCCAAGGCTCAGGACGAGGAAGACATGTTGGACAAGGTTGAGGGTGTGGGCAGGTAATCCGCTATAACTATGGCAAAGCAGGGCACTTCACACGAGGTTGTAAAAATCCCACACATCCATCATGTCAGTATTGTGGACAGTTTGACCATGCCATAGAGGAATGTCCAGTCCTTATGGTAAAAATACAAAAAAAGAAGGCACAACCACAACAACATACATGGAACATTCAGATGATGAGGGTTGAGCCCCGTGAAGAAGATCAAATCACAAATATCATGTTGAGAAGTGGTATGAAAACTAGTGCAAATAAATGTAAGCAGCCTGAGGAAGACGGATGGGTGCACAAGGTTGTTGAGAAGGAAGTATATTTGGATCTTAGTCACACTAAAGAGACCTTCATGGAAGCAAAGAGGAACTTCGCTGAGGCCTCCACCTCAAGAAGTCAGGAGAAAATGCCAGAGACTAGTGTGACAGAAGAAATAGATCCTTCAATACTAGCTACTTTCCTAAATACTTGTATGAAGCTTCTATGAGATCAAAAAGTAGTAGAAGGGTTGCAAGAGTTAATAGACAAGTGTGCTAATAAGGAAAAGACTCCTACTAAACAATGCACAGTAAGAAATATTGGTAAGCATAAGACGCGAATGGGGCGCTAGATGAGACTAACTGCGCAGATAAGTGAATATGAAATGGACAAGGTAATCTTGGATCTGGGGTTTGATGCGAATGTCCTGCCTAAGCATACATAGGAAAGGTTGGGGAGACATGCAATGCAGTGGTATCCTATTCAGTTGCGCATGGAAAATTAGCAGAAGATTATCCCTATGGAGTGCTTATATGGTGTAACAGTGTACATTGAGGGAGCGAGCATGCTAGCTGACTTTGAGATCACTGAAATAATGCATGATAGTAACCCATACTTTGTGCTACTAGGGATTGACTAGGCTATTGATATGAACATGGTAATAACCTTGAAGAAGTGGAAGATGACACTCAAAAGTAAGTCGCTCAGGGTTGTAGTGCCACTAGACCCTGCAAAAGGAGTGCGTTACACTGAACTTGTCCTTGACTATGTAGAAAGTGACGATGATCTGGACCAGATATATAAGATAATTGTGAAATATGAGGATTGGATCAATCCTACAGCCGATGGATGAATTACGTGGGATAGGGATAGCTCTTGTGCCTCGGATTCGGATGAAGAGCTTGAGCATTGGCAGAATCGGTTACATTAAGTATCTACGCTCCGCTGCAATATGATGACCAAATCGCTGCTATGTGTATCAACTGAGGTAAGAAATCTTCCGCATTATGATGGTTTGACTGATGTGGAACTATTTTTAGATGAATTTGAAAGGGAGGTATCAGAAGAGCATCGATTCCAGACACTAGAATTGGCATTGTGTGCTATGCTTGCCCATTGGTGGGGTATGCAAAAGGAGAACTTTGCTGGATGGAAAGAATACAGAAGAATGATGAAGTTAAGGTTTGGATATGCTAATACTAGAATGACAGAAAAATATAGTGGGAAGGATGATCCGTGTGATCATTTAGCACGATGGACTAAGGCCTAGGGAATAGAACCACAACCAGAATGGGTGCATATTTTCTGCCATACACTAGATACAATCCCAATGAACTGGTATTTGGAGATGGAGCTTTGCCATGGAACTATTGAATGGGACATTTTAAGGGAAAGTTTCCTTTTAACTTTCAGCTTTGAGGATGGGTTTGAGAGCATTAATGAAGTGTTGCAAGAGATAAAAGTAGAAATATTATGAATGCTAAAGGAACCAGTGGAATGGACTCGCTCGGATTGGAGTACACAGTTGCGCCATGCACTGGAATGCTACAATGTGACTGTTGAAGAAGATAAGGATGATCCGCACAATATTACCATTCCAAAAACCGAAGGACAGCTTGAAGTCGAAGGACCGAAGGTGGCGAACCCAGATATGTTAGAGCCTTTGAAAACTCGACAAGTAAACATTAGATTTGAAGCAGAGCCTAAGTTCACAAAGATAAGAGACTATTGGGACGAAGATATGGTTGATAAGGTAGTTGAGCTGCTGCGCGAGTACCAGGATTTGTTCCCAACAAAATTTTCAGATTTGAAAGGGATCATCGGGGGTTTAGGTGTTATGAAGATCACATTAAAGATGGATGTGAAGCCTGTTAAGGGGCAGCCTTATCGGCAGAATCCAAAATATAAAGAGAAAGTGTGCTAGGAACTAGATAAGATGTTGGATGCCGGTATTATTGAGTATGCAGAAGAATCAGATTGGGTAAGCCCAATGGTGGTCCAAGAAAATAAACAAAAAGGAGAAATCTGCATATGTATAGATCTGCGGAAGCTGAATGATGCATGTGTGCATGATCCATTTCAGACACCATTTACTAACGAAGTATTAGAGAATGTTGGTGGATAGGAGGCATATTCGCTTACTGATTGCTTTTCAGGATATCATCAAATAAAGATCGTGCCAGAAGATCGAAGAAAAATAACCTTTGTGACTGAGTGGGGGTGCTTCTAATATATAGTTATGCCATTTGGATTGAAGAATGTGCTTGCAATATTTTCCCGAGTTGTGATCGTGACGTTCAAGGAGATTATTCATAAATTCCTGGAGGTGTATTTTGATGATTGGACTATGTTTGGCTTGGTGAAGTGCAATGTTGCCAGTCTGCACCTCATGCTAGATACATGTCGAAGGTATAAAATCACACTAAGCTTGAAGAAGTGTATATTTTGTGTGCCCTTTGGGATTTTTATTGGCCATGATGTATGTAAGCAAGGATTGATGGTGGACCCTGCAAAGATCATTGTAATTGTAAATTTGGAAGCTCGTAGGAACGTGAAACAACTGCACGCCTCATTGGGACACACGCCAGATCACCGCGCTGATGGAGAAACTATTGAAGAAAGATGTGATGTTTTTCTGGGATGAAGACTATTAGCATAGTTTGGATGTCTTGAAGGAGAAGATGGTAACTGGGCCTATTTTGGTATTTCCAGACTAGAAGAAGGAGTTCCATGTGCATGTAGATGCATCTTGTATTGTGCTAGGAGTTGTTTTAACATAGGTAGGTGAAGGAGAGATTGATCATCCGATAGCTTTCACAAGAAGAAATTTATCTAAAGCTGAGAAGAATTACTCCACTACAGAGCACGGAGGGTTGATGATGGTCTACGCACTGCAGAATTTTAGGCATTACTTCTTGGGTGGACACTTTAAAATGTATATGGATCACGCCAAGCTGAAGTACCAAGTTAATAATTCTGTGTTGCGGGGGAAGATATGACAATGGTTACTGTTGTTCCAGGAATATGACTTTGAAGTAATTGTGAAGCCTGGAAGGCTGGATGCAAGTCTAGACCATCTGTCTAGAATTGGAACAGGTGAGGAACCAAGTAGTTTGGAGGAAGGACTGCTGGATACACAACTCTTTGCGGTGTGCATCGCAGATGATCATTTTGCTGATATCATTCAATTTTTAACAACGAGAACAACTCCGGAAGGTTATTCCACTCAACAGAAGAAGGAGTTAGTAGTTCACGTTGTGGATTTTTCAGTGATTGCGGGTCATTTGTATAAGATGGGAATAGATGAGATACTGCAAAGGTATGTTCTGGAGTTTGAACGTGCTAGTATCTTAGTTGAAGCCCATGGATGAGTGGCAGGAGGTTACTATGCAGGGAAAGCGATCCTGCAGAAGATTTTTTTCACTGCATTGACGAATTTTTGCAACACACAGAGGAATCACTGGGATATATGTGTACTTGCTATTTTGTGGTCTTATAGGACAACCTACACGAAGTTGACAGGTCAAACACCATTTAGATTGGTCTATGGAATTGAAGTAGTAATGCCTATGGAGTATATTGTCCCAAGTTTATGAATTGAAACATTGACAGAAATGGTGGATCACGATACCTTGGAGGAATGACTTGCGCAAATCATGGAGTTAGAAGAAGATTGCTTCCTTATAGGATTTCACCAACAAGTGCAAAAGGAACACGAAAATGCATGGCATGATCGGCATATTAAGCTGCGCATATTTAAGGTAGATGATTTAGTGTTGTTGTATGACAACAAGTTCATGAAATTTCTAGGAAAGTTTCAAATGCACTGGTTGGGGCCATATGTTATTAAGGAGATCATGGATGGTGGCGCAGTTCAGCTCGCGAAGCTGAATGGGGAACCATTCCCTGGAAAAGTGAACGGAAGTAGGTTGAAGTTGTACACAGGGGATCCTGCCCTTGTGCAATGACTATATGGAAGCAGGATAGTCTTAGTAATATAGGCAGTTGCAAGGGATTGCAGGACTATAAACTACGCTACCTGATGAAGTGAAAAAGATGGTAGGGAGGCTGCACGACGGACGACAAAAGTGTGACAGGTGAAGCTACACTAGATGAGCTACGACATGGAGGATGGCACCGTGCAGATGGGTCCAAAACTAGCCGTTGGAGTTACTATTCATGATTTTATGGCCAAAAATCAATTAAGAGGAGTGGGTAGGCACCATTTATGGCGAAAATATTTGGAGATCTGCCACCAAAGATGCATTGATGATCAAAAATTTGTGAAAATGGTCAGATTTGAATTCAAATCCTCCTATAAATTGACCATGTTAGTCTACCGAGGAACACTTTTCATTCTGTGAATTGTGTCTGAGCCCTCTTGTTGTTGTTGTATGAAGAACGAGAACTAGGAAGAACTTGTGTTGAGACCCTCATTCGTATTTTTGTCCGTAGCAGCTTGTGAATTGTTTTTAGAGCGAATGACTACCACAAACCCTGCAGAAGTCATAAGTTCTGACGCTGATGTTTCTAATGCACCAACCCCTGAGATATCAAGTATGGAAGCTACAACCCCTGTGCCTACAACACTGAGGTCGCCTAGGCCAAAGAAATCTGCTGCCAAAGAGAAACAGAAGAAGCCGATGCCAGTGAGACAGTCACCGAGGAAGAACCTAGAGGTGCGATAGAAGGAGAAAAAAGATAAACAAACAAAGAAAGTGGTTGATTTGAAGGAGGAGGAATACCAAGGTTTGGAGGAGTTGGATGTAGAGGAGGGCACCCTTGTTGCTTAAACATGTGGAATTTGAAGGCACAACATTAGCACGTATTCCAATGTTGAAAATGGAGGATTGGGACCTCGTAGACCACGAGAGGTTCCCACATTGGGAAACCAACAAGTATATGATGAAAATTTACTACAAAGAGACCGAGGTTACGCGGTTGGAACCCATGAAGTGGGTCAAAGGTGTTGAGAAGTTGGGGTTGTTGCACATACTTTGCATGCCTCATTTTCATAGGTCAACTATCAACAAGGTGTGTGTACACCAGCTCCTCACGCTGGTGCATGATGGATTCCTATGGCTTGGGGAACCCATTTCGATCAAATACATGTTAATTCATTGGATCATAAAGTTGCCCTGCAAAGGGGCAGACCTTGCCAAGGAGTTTGGAGGGAAAAGTGACGAAAACGAGTTAGAGGATAAGATGAAGGTAGAATATGGTCTAGTTAAGAACCCACACGGATATTCTATCCCCTCCATTCAGGACCAGGTGGTGCAATCCGCCGCCCAAATTTTTGTGGGGAAAATCATGAGGAGATGTCACGCGGATGAAGTTTCGACGCCAGTAGTATCATTAGCTACCCAGTGCATGAAGGGAGTTCAATACAACTGGGCGAAGTATCTATGCAAGGAGTTCCTAGCGAACTATCACAAATCTCAAGATGAGAGAAAGTCATTCCACTATGCTTGACTTTTGTTTTCAATGGTATTAGTAGCATGGAAGTTGCCCGAGGACAACCCGTTTCCTCCACAGGCAAAAGATTTACCAAAAGAAACAAAGTTTGCTTTGGTGAGGGTCACAAAGGATCTGGAAAGGATCAAGGAGTCGAATATTTTCTGGATCTTGATGGAGATGGACCTTTGAATGGTTATAAGTCAAAGGCCAAGGTTGTCCCTATTATTCCCCACAATGTCCCAGGCTTATCAGGAGATCGACGAAGGTAACCACAGACAAAGTTTGCAGTTCAGTAGCTACCCCTACCAAACCAAAGAGGACTCTCTCTCTAAAATCACAACCAAAGAATTGACTAGAATATAAAATGATTTTAGGCTAGATATGCTAGGCTCATATAGGTTTGAAAATTTAGGGTTTTGATGCCGAAGAGGGATTAAATCTAGGTAACTAGGTCAAAAGATCAAAGAGTAACAAAGGCAGAAATATAAAGGAGCAAGATAGCAATGGTTTTGTGATGGATTAAGGTTTGTAAATGTAGTGTAGTGTTTCAGAAGAAATAAGAAAACTTAATGAGCATGTATTTTATGAATTCATTAAGCTAGAAAGCAAATAACATATAGTGATAATTCCATCAAAACAGAGCTTAAAGACAAGAATTCTACCTATAGACTTAGGAAAAATCACTGAAGAAACTCATGAATAGAAAGAAGAGATGAATATCTATCATATGAAACTATAATAGAGAAGAAACAAGGTCACAAACTCACTGCACATGAATTCCTATATAATAGCTGCAACTATTCTTTGATTTCCTGAAAATGTTGAAGCACAAGTTACAAGAGCTCTCTCCTCAAATGTCCAACCCTTCTCTCTAACTGAGAAAATGATAAATATAGACTAAGATAAATAGTTTCCCCACATTCAGGGGTCGAATCCATGACTGGTGGAATATTTTTCAAGAATATCTCAATTGACAAGTGGGAGTGAGAAGGTTGAAAACTCTTCTCTTAGACTTTGATTTGAGTTTCTCTACACTAATGAGGCCTAATTGATCATGAAAACAACCTATTATGCTAATTTATTCATGATTACATCATCAAAACATCGAACTAATGAAATTACATCATCAATTTGACCTTTACCCAAATTGAATTAAAAAATCTGTGAAATTACACAGTGAAATTTTTAATTAAAATCTCAGAAAATTGCAGAAGCGTGGCGCCAAGTTTGAAGCCATTTTTAGGTGCCTTCCTGAAGTCCAAAGTTAAATCTGAAAGAATGATAAAATATCCTTTTCTTTCTAGTTTCCAAAACATCTTTAATTTTTAAAAATTACCCATGGTAAGGCCTCCAAAAACTCATTCTCCCAAGGTGTCTCCAGAAGTGCAGCGCCTATCAAAAAGAGGGGCAGAATGTTGATTTTTGACCCCTTTTTCTCATTTTTCTCAAAATTTGAGCCTTGTTTGAAAAATCTGAGGAAATGGGTTTTGAGAGGAGGCCATCAGATTTCCAAAAATGCAAACCATTTTTCATTTAGAGCTCTAAGGAAAAAGCGCAACACCAAGGCGCTGCGTTTCTGAAACTAGTGCATTTTCCTGAATTTGCACCAAATTTCACCAAAAACCAAAAATGCTCAAAAAACTCCCAAAATTGGTCCAGAAGTGCCAAATGAGGTGTACTATGCTATCATGGATGCCTCAGAAAGAATCTCCAATTTTTCCTTCTCATCTTTTCCTTTTAGGGTTTCCTTCAACTTGTTTTGCATTTGTTTGACCTTGATGTTGCAAATCTTGTTTCTGGTTTGGTAGTGGTGGGCCATGTGCCTCAACATCTGGTTATCCCTATTAGCCTTGTCAAGAATCTTCTCTAGATGGCCATTGACTTTACCTAGCCAATATTCCTTGCCTTCATTGATTTCCATAACAATTTTGTCTTCAATAATCAAATCCTCATCTCGTAGGTTTTGGTCTCTTTCCTTCTACAATGCTCTTTTGAGACCCATTGTTCTAGGGATATTCCTTCAAACTTTATTTTCTTGTTCATAATGCTTATCATGATCTAGAATTGCTTTACCTTTGACCTCTTTCCTCATCATCCTTAATTTCTCTTCTTCCATCATTAGCAGTTTGACCTTGAGTTGACCGTTTTAAGAAGGGTTTGTATTGCTCAAGGTCTAGGCTCACACTTTTGAACCAATACTCCCCATGATTTGGTATCTATGTGGCAAGAAGATGGCAACAACTGAGAATGTGAAATCAATCCCTGCAATCGTGGCTTTTTCTCCTTTCATATTGGTGGCAATCAAATCCGTGAGCTGCTCATGAAAACCTACTTCTCCCACTCTTTGACAAAACCTTAGGCAGTTGACATCTTCAAAGAATTGTCTTATGAACGGTCAAGAATTGATCTCATTACAATTTGTGGGCTCATACCTCAGAATCTCCCCCCCTTTATGATGCTTTCTTTTCTTTGATGGTGAAGAGTCTCCTTCCATTTTTCAAACCCTAGATGATAGGAAAATGGAAAAAACAGTGAAAAGTGATTGAAGTGGTGAAATGAGGAAGTTAGGGAAGGGAGATGGGAGTAGGGAAATTTTTGGAGATGGACAGGGGTTTTAGGATTCGTTAGGAAGTTAAATCAAGGAAAATTAATGAGGGAGATGAGCTAGGAAATTTAAACACAGTCCTAGCTAGGGAGACTGTCCAATTTTGATAGATTAGGGCTAGGGTTTGTAGAGAGGTGAAGTGGAATGAATGGAAATCATTTGTTGGTGAATGGGGATGATGTGTTGCATGAAGAAAGAGGTATAGGGATAGTGATTTTATGGTTTCAAAGCTCCAACTAATCATTTTCAAGCTCAAAACATGAAACTCATAGAAAAACCCTAGAGGACTAAACTCACAATCATTTGTTTGTTTCCCCAAAGGAAGAGAGGGAATGAAAACGAGTGTACTTACTTTCTATGAGGCTTAGGGGATGAATAAAATAGAATGCAGGCTTGAAGTTTTGGTTTGAGTGATTTTTGATGATTTTTGGGAGACTTTGTCCCGTGCGCAGCGCAGTTCACCAGTGTGCAGTGCCAATGCGTAGCACAGTGCTTCTACACACAACGCTTCCTCTAGAAACACAACACCTTCTTCCAACCTACTTTAGGAGGCCTTCAACTAATCCAAATTGTGAACTTAATAGATCATCGGAAATATCTTGAGTTCTGATATACGATGGACTCCTCAAAAATGTAATTTGGACAGTCCAGCAGGGAGAAAATTTGATTTTCCCAAGGTCACGCCAAAAACATAGGTTGTCTCTGACAAAATCACAGCTCCAAATTGCAAAGCCCATTTGGATGCCTTCCACTAATCCAAATCATGATATGAAGGTACCATTAGAAATCTTAGGATGTCTAGTTTTCCATAGAGTATTTACGCATGTAAAATGGCCTCTCCAAGGCTGAGAAAAATGAGTTTTCCCATGGTCACTCCAAAACCACAGCATGTTTCTGACAAAAGCGCGACGCCAACTTGCAGAGTACTTTTGACTGCCTTCCTGGAGAATTTTTTGGCTGAAATTGGTATGGTTGGAAATATTATGATGTCTTATACACAATAGAGTCCTTAAGCATTGCCAACACTTTCTCCAAATCCCTGAAAACCTGTCTTGAAGTCAAGTTGTCCAGAAGTGTAACAACTCTCCTATTGCAAGTGTAGTTTGGGAATTTCTCTCAAATCATAATACCTGTGCATAAACTGAAGGATTTCTTTGTTCCTTGGACTATACTTGACAAAAACCTCTTTCATTGTTGTAAAATTCTTCTCGATTTGGTTAGAAACATATTTTGAAGAAAAAATGTCCCAATGAGAAATGATGAGACAAGGTAGTGTACTGCAACATTATCTTATTTGAAATAAAACATTACCTCTACCTTTATTTTTATTTCCCAAAGCTGCTAACTCCCTTTACCCACTAAATTACATGATGGACATGTTTTTGTTTTGACATATGGTATCATGATGACACATGAAGTGAAACCCTAGACCATGACCTAAAATGAGGAATTTAACCATTTCATGACCCAAGACATTTAAATGAAGATATGACACCTTGAAAAAAAAATGACCATGATGAGTGATGAAGACCATGAGTAAGTGAAGGGAGCAGCCATGACCTAGACACAATAGCCAGTGACCAAAGTTTATTCTGAAAACCTAGTGACATGATAAAATTTGACTTTGAGACCCCTAAAAAAACTTGGTAAAAGCATATTTGATCACTGGTGACAAGCAGAGATGACTGACACTAACATTGGCTCCATATGGGAATGGTAGTTCCTTGGAGGTGTCAAGAACACCGTAGACCAAGTAGCCTTGTTCATTGGGCATGGAGTCAAAATGCAAAGACCAAACTCAAATTGAAAACTGACTGACTAACTGACTTCGACAAACAATAAACAAAACAAACTGACTGAACTTACTTATGGTAGCAGACCATCAGGATCTCAACTGCCCACCTGCTGAAGATATATATACAATCATGTGTAATGATCCCTCCAGTGTAACCAATCTAGCAAATGGCTACTTATTTGAATCATGCTCATACTTTCCTTGAGCAGGCAGAAAAAACAAAAGATAGGCCACTCCAAGTGTCCACTGAACATATGTACGTGGTCCATAAATATAATAAAATACATCTTCCCTGTTAACTGTAGAAAATCAATGTAAGGATCCTTAAAAATATGAAATTTTACCTTGTCTTGGAATCCAACAAAAATACAAGTACTCCTTTCATTTTGATCTGAAAGAATACTTGGTTTTTGATCCATAGGAAGGCATAGGGAAGTATGACTTTCTGCTACCTGAGTGTTGGCTGCAAATTCTTCAAGCATGAGCAACTTTGATTCTATCTCTGGCATACTATCTATCTTAGACTCATATTCTTCCTGTTATCAGTCTAGGAAGCTCTCCTAGGTTGTAGCTCGGAGATGCCTAGTAACATATAAATCTTCAATGTTGTTCTCTGAACTATTGGAATGGATGATGGTTTGGATCAAGTCAGATGACTGTTTCAACTCTGTTTTCACTCAAGACATGCATGAACACCCTTAGCTTTACAAGGCTTTAGACCGCTAATTCTCAATAGTTTATAGATTCAAGGGATAGATGGAGAATACTGACTATACCAGCAAATGCATACATAAACAGGTATGAATGGCTAGCTACAGGAAGTAAATGAAACTTGCAAATCTAATTTATCAACACAGAGATAAGATGACAGTTATCTGGCATTAGACATAGAAGAAAACATGAATAACCTATTCAAGTACAAGCTTAGAACAGAAGAGAAAATGGGAATTGAACATGTAATAGAAAAAGAAGCTTATATTGCTAGAATGAAGATGAGAAGCTAGAGTAGCAGAGTATCCACAATCCCCAAAAGTTGAACCCCTCATACTTCTAACTTTCAGCCATTTATAGGATTTTTTACAATGCTCCTGAGCTCTCAAAGGCTCGAAGTGTCTTAATCTATCCTCTCTATCTTTTCAACGACTTGATGCCATGACTAGATATGCATGAGCTCAGAGGTTTCTTTTCTAACAGCAAAGTAACCGCCTTCTGGTAATTTGTTGCACTGTCAGGGAGCTCGCTCATGCCAGCGATGCTCCATGATCACTTCTGTTGGTTTTGGCTACATCGTGTTGTGGCTTTTTATCCCTCCGGCCTCATATTCTGTTATTTCAGTTCACCTGTTTGACTGTTAAAAATATGAACAGAGCCAAACATAGCTATCAGGTCCATTCCCAATCGCTGTAGCCTGTCGCAAATGGCCTGTCCCTTTGTTTTTTAGAAATACATCAAAACATTGAAAATACATTAAAAATGGCTCATGACGGACTTCAAATTTTATATATTTCCCTTCACAAACCCTTTCGGGTCTAGGTCTTATTGCAGATTACAAGTCGCTTCAGTCATGCTCCAAGGTTCCCCTTTGTATTTTAGAAATACGTTAAACCTGCGAAAATGTATTAAAAATGACTTTCGTGTGGATCTCAAAATCTATACAGTATTGCTTATAAATTCATTGGGTCCAACTAATTGCATCGCACATATACATGTATAAAGGCCCCGCTCCATAATGTTTCCTCGATTGCGATCCGCCAATGCAATTGATCGCAATCGCATATCGCTCTAACCCCGGGCTGTTTGGTGGGCGCTCTGTTATGTTGGCCGATTGCGATTCTGTGGTGTAACGTGAGCCATCGATCTACGCACTTGATCGACAGTCCACATTGACTCTGCCGATCGCAATCGCAAGTTCCACATATTCTGCACCGATATCTGCTGATTGCCACTACCAATTGCGACCCATCGATCAGATCTGGACCATTGATCAGCCAGATCTGACAGCTGCTGTACATTTCACTGTTTATGCCTCCGATACTTTGTTTTTGATTGTTTTTATGTGTTTTTGGCCTCCCGATAGTGTTTTACCACCATTATAATGGCTCTCCTCCTGCGATTGTTTTGATCTTTGGTCTGATTTTACTAACTTTTGAAGACTTAGAAAGCATATATGGATCCATTTTGGGCCACATGCCAACAAGGCTAACAGTGGCTCCTTCTGGGGATGAAAGCCTCCCTATGAGGTTTGAAGAACTATAGACCACTGCCTTTCCAGTAACGACCAAAACAAACTTATCTCCTAGTGTTCCATTGGGCATGGAGTTTATTTGCATAAAACCAAAAACTGGAAAAAAAAAAAAAAAATACAAAAAAAAAAAACAAAAAACAAAAAAAAAAAAAACAAAAAACAAAACAAAAAACTAAAAACTAAAAACTAAAAAAAAAAACTAAAAACTAAAAAAAAAAAAAAAAAAAACAAACAAACAAACAAACAAACAAACAAAAACAAACAAACAAAAAAACAAAAAAAAACAAAACAAAACAAAAACAAAAAAAAAACAAAACAAAACAAAAACAAAACAAAAAACAAAAAACCTATTACAATATTAAGTCCTTAAAGCCTCATATGAAGTAAAGTTTCGAAAACTGCCCATTGACTGGGCCATAAAAAAAAACACCTTCCCCCTCCAAAGTAGTGAAGGCGGTCTTTTCCTGATCTTTTGGATGTACAACAATCTGATTGTAACCTGAAAATACATCTAAGAAAGACATGACTCTAGCCCCAGAAACTCTTTGTAGCAAGTGTTCCATCTTAGGTAGGAGGTAGTTGTCTTTTTTAGAGCATCTACTCAGATTCCTGAAGTCAGCGCAGAGCCTGATTTCTCCATTCTTATTTCTTACTACCACAAGGTTAGCTATCCACTTTGAATACCTTAGGGGAACTGTGATCTTGGCATCCAACAGTTTCTTGATTTCTTTTTCAACCAAAGGCAATAAGAGAGGGTTGATAGGTCTTAGTTTCTGCTTAAAAGGGATGGTGTTCTTTTCCAGTGGAATATTATGCTGAATGATGTTTGTGTCATAGGTTTTAAGATCACTATATTCCCAAGCAAAAATATTAGTGAATTGCTTCATCAGGGTGTAATACTCAGAACTCCGGGTAGAAGACAAGTGAGTGGATAGATTTATGTACTTTGGATGGGCTAGATTCCCTACATTTTGTTTATGAAAAACAAACTCATTTTCTTTTTTGGCAAGCTTATAAGGTACATCATTATGATCAAACGCTTCTCTAGGGGCACCAATCCTTTGGGTATATGGTTACTAGGTAGCTGAACAATGTTGTCCCGACCAATCTCTTCCTTTAGCTTGGACTGATTGCATTCTTCCATGGTTTCATTTTCTTGGTCGATGTGCATTTCAGAAAATTCATCAACGACTTGTAAAAACCTCTTAATTTCATCATCGTCTTCAAAAAATTTCCAGTATTTGACATTGTCAGGCAGAGATGGTCTATATTTCACCTGAACTTCATAAGTCAACTTAGGAGGCAAAGGAGGAATAAACGTGCTAGCAGACACAACAAGGGAATCAACAAGCTGGTTCTTCATTCTCGGGATGTAAGAAATGTTGAAAATATTAAAAGAGTCCTTGAGCTTCCATACCTCATCTCTGTATGCTTTCAGCCTTGGATGCTTTGCTTGGAAAGTTTTGTTGACTTGCTGAATGATAAGGTCTGCATCTCCAAACACTTTCACACCTTTGATGCACATTTCTTTAGTAGCGTTTAAGCCCAATATCAAGGCTTCGCACTCTGCT
Source organism: Pinus tabuliformis (assembly GCA_031772625.1). Lineage (NCBI taxonomy): Eukaryota > Viridiplantae > Streptophyta > Pinopsida > Pinales > Pinaceae > Pinus > Pinus tabuliformis. The sequence continues at coordinate 122,232,645 of CM062812.1, read as the reverse complement.
ATGTTATTTGTGACCTAAAAAGTTAATTTGAAAGATAAATGAATGCATTCCTGTGTGGGGGACACAAGGAATACACCTACCCCTACAACTTCCTTAGAGCAAGCTCCATCAAAGAACATGTCCCAAATTTGCGGGCCTTCTTCCTCTGTGATCTGGCAAACTGGTTTCTTAAGCTGCATGGAGGCCAACTGAGATTCTTCAATCTGAAGAATACAAGCTCCAAAATTAGTGTCAATAGCATAGATGGGATGATTAGTGGGATTCCTTTCATCATTGATGATATAAGCCAATTGAGCTTCTCTGTATAATCTCCTGCTCTCACCTCCAAAAACTGGGACAATATCGTAGGACAGATCATTTTGTAATGTTCCACCTAATCTCTTGATCCAACCTCTAGAAAGCAACATGCCAAACTTGGGGGGTACATCTGCTACCACAATATCCATCATCATGCTCTTCATGGACAGCTGAGACAAAGTGATGGCTAGGTCTTTGATTAATCCCAGACATTTCACTTTTCTAGAGTCAAAAGTGATGAGCCCCAAAAATGGACAATTATTTGGGCTCATTCAACCTCCTAATTTGACTTAATCCACCATTCTCATTAGTTTATTGCATGTTTTTTATTATATTTATGTTAATAGAGTGAATTTGGTTAGTCATTATGCCAACAAGTCTAATGGGTGCTTTGTGTAGCCTTTTTGGTCAACTTGGAGACAAAATTGAAGGTCTTAATGAGCACTTGGCAGCCAAATTCGTGGGAGAACAAGCTAGAGGATTTGTAGGAAGGTGTCCCCCTCATTTATGGGCCCTTACCTCGAATTCTCCACCATCAGCTCGGAGTTCAAAGGCCACCAAATCAATGAGCACAAGGACAGCCAAGCAAGTCAAGTAGGACTGCTGTTAACTACAAGTCTTGGGCAGCCAAGTCCCTAAATTTTAGGAGGACTGTTGGCTCCTCAAATTGTATAAATAAGAAGGCTTAGGGCCTCATTTTGGTTAGCTAGTGGTTAGTCATTTTGTAGCTGGTAGTTAGTCAATTTGGTTAGCCAGTTAGTCTTTTTGTAAGCCAGTTTTGGCATGATGTTAGACTCATGATTATTTAATAAAGGCAGGCAGCTTTGGATCCAATTCTGAGTTTTTAAGGGAGCTATAGCTCTCAGGTTAGGGCCCAACCTGAGAGCAATAGACCTCCTCTTCCTTGTATTGTTACTTGTTTTCCTTTCAGCACTTTATTTCTTTGCTTTGACATGCATTTGAAAAAACACAGTCTGCTGATTTAATTTCTTTAATGTGATTGAATAGGATTAGTTTATGGTTAAAGTGCTTTCAGTTGCTTAGCTTAGAGTAGGAGGATCAGCATTCATCAGAGCTCCAAAAAAGGTTGATAGTGCACTCGCTGCCATCTCTGTTTAGAGATTGGGGGTGTGGGCTGTACCAACCACCAAAAAAACGCAGTCTTATGCTTTCATGCAAGCTGCCACACAGTCATTTCAATTGTAGAACCATCCATGCATTCTGCTCTTGAGCACTACTACTTCGTTCCAAATCCATGCACGATTTTTCTCCACACTTTACATTGTTGTTCATTGGTTTAATAACACAGTTAGAATAGGTTGATGGAATTCTCGGTTTTGTGCAAGATATAGAGGATTTGTTTCTTTTACACTGCATAGCATCACTTCATCGTGTTATTCTTCTTCTCAACCACGCCTGAAGCCACTTGCTCGACCTCTGTTCAGCTCATTAGCCTTCCAACCCTTCTACTTCTCACGTAGCTCCATCTTTTTAACTTCTCATTGCTTCCATCCTTCTATCCACCAACCACTTCATGCACTCTTCCTCCATCTCATATCTCTGTCCCTGAGCCACCACAAACTCCTCCTTCACCTTACCCATCCACCCATACCACTCCTTCACTCCTCCATCACCCAAAACTCCAACCATAGCACATCCTGTAGAAGTTAGCAGACTTCCTGTAGAATTCCTTAGTTTCCTGTAGGATCCCCTGCAGACATCCTGTAGAAGCCTGCAAACTCGGTTGCCGAGCACCTGAATGTTGTGGACTTCTGTGGACTGATGCTAGGGACCCTCTGGGACCTCTCCTAGCCCTCCTGACCTTTCCCAAGCTTTCTCTCCCTTCGCACCACCTCTGCACAGCCAAACCCTAATAAGAAACAAAACCGTAATCACTCCAACCACTTAAGCAAAAATACAAAAACAATGTTCTTTTTCATAGAAGTAGTTTGAGTTCATGCATTTCACATCACTAGAAGTAATGGCATCATTTTTAGACATTTGCACTCTCACTATTGCATCATAGAGGTCAAACTAGTCAGATTAGGGTTTACTAGGGTTTCATGTTTTGGTTGGTTTTCAGTTCATTTTTGCAAAGTAGATTACTTTCCGTTGAGATAGCCTTCGTCCATCATTTAGAAAGCTTCTTCTGAGAACATATAGAAGTTGGCTTGAGCCCTAGCGGACTTGTGCCAGCTGACCAAGTGACAGCTGCGACAAGAGCTAGTACTTGTGCATTCAGCACCGTCGCTTCCAAGTTTGTTACGAACTACCGGGTTGATAAAATTAAAGAAGGGAGTTCCAGGAGTTGTAGCATTATTGCTACAATACTGGAGCCCACCAAAAAGAAAACAGGTCATGATAAGGCTTGGTAATGTCAAGACCCAACTCATCCATGACAACGTTGGGCATTAGATTATGGCTGGCTCCAATGTCCAAAAGGAAGTTGTGAAGGATTTTGTCATGGATAGTCAGAGAGACATAGAATGATGGGGAGCTGTCATCATAATTTTCAATCATTGGGCTGAGAACAATAGCTGGTTTGTCATCTTGCAGATTTACATAGTCGGTGGAGGCTTGGGTGGCATTAGGCTCAAGGGCCTCGAGGATAGATCTCTTGAAGGACTCATTCTTCACTAGTTCAATCAGAGGTATATGTATTCTTAGCTTCTAAATTTCTGATTGAAAAATGAAAGGAGAATGAGACTTGTCAAGGCCTCTTACCTCATGAGCTGGAGATTTGAGGATGATGGGATCAACTGCTGGTCACTTCTGCTTATTAGCTTGCTGTATTGCAGGGACATCAACTCTTTGAATAGGAATTTCCTTGGAATTATTCATCTTCGACTTCATATTATATCTGTGTTGATCAGCAGTTTGTAGAACAGTGTCACCATCCCATTCTTGGTTGATCTGGACATTGAATAATGACTTTTCATAGGCAGCTGAGGTCAAAAAGGAGGCACTGCCTTTGTCTTCCAAACAATGGATCTCATCATCTTCTTCAAATAGCTCTTCTTCCATGACTACATTCTGGAAATGGGTCTTCACCCTTTGGTCTTCATTGGCATCTTTGCTTCTTTGCAAAATCTGCAACTGCTCACTAGCTCTTCTATATGGATTTGGATTTCTAGGAGCAAAGGTATTATGAACTCTTCCTTTCCTAGGGTGCTGCTCAACCTTTAATTTGGAGATTTCAGAGGCTAATGACTCTATCATTTTGTTCATTTTATCTATCTTAGGATCTGAAGATGATGAAGACTCACACCTCTATCTCCTTCTATCGACATTTCCCTTGAGCTTCTCTGTAGCCATGATGTTTGATTCTACTTCCAAGGTTGCATCCTGCATATCAACCAAAGTAGCACATCGCCTCTCCCTCAATAGTAGACAGAAGTCAGAATCAAAGGCACTAGCATAGGTGAGTTTAGTAGAGGTAGTAGTGGGTTTTACTTCAGCTGGTATTTTGTTGTACATGTGGTTAAATCTGTTATTGAAATCAGACAACAACTCACCATTTTCCCTCTTTAAGTTCCCAAACTCGGTGTGGTAGTAGAGTAGATCCTTCTTATCCCCTCAATGCTTTAGGAATGCATCATCTAAAGCCTCAATATTTGCTATAGACCTTGGGGCTAGTTCTCTAAACCATTTTCTAGCCTCCCATCTAGACTTTGAACAAAGACTCTCATCCATAAATCATCTTCACTAATTTCCAGGTTATCAGCATAGTTATAAAATGATTCAACATGTTCCTCTGCTGTAACACCTTCAGTCCCAGTGAACTTAGGCCTATACTTCTTATATTCTCCAGTAGGCATGGAATTTAAAGGAGTAGGCAGTACTAGAGGTCCATACCTAACAGCTATGATTCTTTCCATTTTGGTAGGTGCTTGTGGTCCTACCATAGCTATGGTGGCTATAAGGGTACTGGAAGTCTGAATGACAGAGGGTTGAGGAGTGACTGATAGGACTAAAGGAGTATGATGGATAGGAGGAGAGGCTTCCTTTGGGATTACAATGAAAGAAGAACCTAAAGAATAAGGAGCTTTATGAATCTCTGAGATTTTTTCTTCACTACTAGTATTAGATGCTATACTCTCAACATATATTTGTTCTATTACAGGATTTTCTTGAAGAGATATAGAATATTGTCTAGATTTGCCTGAACCTGATTCTCCTTTCTACAATACCTTTCTTTCTTTGATGTTTTTTTCAGGGTCAGGTACTAGGTCAGCTTGTGGCTTCTGAGGATTTCTCCGAGTATGCCTCACAAACTAAGCCAGAACTATGAAGTGGAGTCGCCAAGAAGTTCATCCTCCAATAGAGTCGCCAAATAGATTATTACAACTGAAAAAGTGCCCAGACTTTGTCTATCTTCAAATCTGGATCTGTGTCATCTCCCAAGGAAGCTGAGCTTCAGTCTCCTCTCCCCGGCAACGACGCCAATTATGTTATCGCTCCAGGAAGCTCTCCTAGGTTGTAGCTTAGAGATGCCTAGTAGCATATAAATCTTCAATGTTGTTCTCTGAACTATTGGAATGGATGATGGTTTGGATCAAGTCAGATGACTATTTCAACTCTGTTTTCACTCAAGTCATGCATGAACACCCTCAGCTTTACAAGGCTTTAGACCACTAATGCTCAATAGTTTATAGATTCAAGGGATAGATGGAGAATACTGACTATACCAGCAAATTCATACATAAACACATATGAATGGCTAGCTACACAAAGTAAATGAAGCTTGCAAATATTATTTATCAATGCAGAGATAAGATGATAGTTATTTGGCATTAGACATAGAAGAAAACATGAATAACCTATTCAAGTACAAGCTTAGAACAGAAGAGAAAATGGGAATTGAACATGTAACAACAAAAGAAGCTTATATTGCTAGAATGAAGATGAGAAGCTAGAGTAGCAGAGTATCCACAGTCCCCAAAAGTTGAACCCCTCATACGTCTAATTTTCAGCCATTTATAGCCTTTTTTACAATGCTCCTGAGCTCTCAAAGGCTCGAAGTGTCTTAATCTATCATCTCTGTCTTTTCAACAACTTGATGCCATGACTAGACATGCATGAGCTCAGAGGTTTCTTTTCTAACAGTAGAGTAACCACCTTCTGGTAATTTGTTGCGCTGTCAGGGAGCTTTCTCATGCCAGTGATGCTCCATGATCACTTCTATTGGTTTTGGCTACATCGTGTTGTGGCTTTTTATCCCTTTGTCCTCATATTCTATTATTTCAGTTCACCTGTTTGACTGTTAAAAATACGAACAAAGCCAAACAGATCTATTGGGTCTGTTCCCAATCGTTGTCGCCTGTTGCAAATGGCCTGTCCCTTTTTTTTTAGAAATACATCAAAACATTGGAAATACATTAAAAATGGCTCATGACGGACTTCAAATTTTATATATTTCCCTTCACGAACCCTTTCGGGTCCGGGTCTTATCGCATATCGCAAGTCGCTTCAGTCCTGCTCCAAGGTTCCCCTTTGTATTTTAGAAATACGTTAAAACTGCGAAAATGCATTAAAAATGACTTTTCTGCAGATCTCAAAATCTATGCAATAATGCTTATATAGCCATCAGGTCTGGCTAATCGCATCACACATATACATGTATAAAGGCCCCACTCCATAATGTTTCCCCGATTGCGATCCATCGATGCGATTGATCGCAATCGCATATCGCTCTAACCCTGGGTCGTTTGGTGGGTGCTCTGTTGTGTTGGCCGATTTTTATTCTGTGATGTAATGTGGGCCATCAATCTGCATGCTTGATCGACGGTCCACATTGACTCCACCGATCGCCATCACAAGTTCCACATATTCTGCACCGATATCCGCAGATTTCCACCTCCGATTGCGACCCGCCGATCAAATCTAGACCATTGATCGGCCAGATCTAAAGGCTGTTGTGCATTTCACTATTTATGCCTCTGATACTCTGTTTTTCTCTGTTTTTATGTGTTTTTGGCCTCCCGATAGTGCTTTTCCTCCATTCTAATGGCTCTCCTCCTGTGATTGTTTTGATCTTTGGCCTGATTTTACTAACTTTTGAAGACTTAGAGAGCATATATGGATCCATTTTGGGCCGCATGCCAACAAGGCTAACACTGGCTCCTTCTGGGGATGAAAGCCTCCCTGCGAGGTCTTAAGAACTGCAGACTACTGCCTTTCCAGTAACGACCAGAACAAACTTATCTCCTAATGTTCCATAGGGCATGGAGTTTATTTGCATAAAAAAAAAAAAAAAACCCTATTACAGTATTAAGGCCTTAAAGCCTCATATGAAGTAAAGTTTCAAAAACCACCCATTGACTGGGCCATCAAAAAAAACACCTTCCCCCTCCAAAGTAGTGAAGGCGGTCTTTTCCTAATCTTCTAGATGTACAACAATCTAATTGTAACATGAAAATCCATCTAAGAAAGACATGACTCTAGCCCCAGAAAATTTTTGCAGCGAGTGTTCCATCTTAGGCAAGGGGTAGTTGTCTTTTTTAGAGCATCTGTTCAGATTCCTGAAGTCAACATAAAGCCTGATTTCTCCATTCTTCTTTCTTACTACCACAAGGTTATCTATCCACTTTGAATACCTTTGGAGAACTATGATCTTGGCATCCAACAACTTCTTGATTTCTTTCTCAATCAAAGGAAATAAGAGAGGGTTGATAGGTCTTAGTTTCTGTTTAAAATGGATGGTGTTCTTTTCCAGTGGAATCTTATGTTGAATGATGTTTGTGTCATAGGTTTTAGGATCACTGTATTCCCAAGCAAAAATATCAGTGAATTGCTTCATCATGGTGCAATACTCGGAACTCTGGGCAGAAGACAAGTGAGTGGACAGATTTATGTACTTTGGATGTGCTGGACTCCCTACTTTTTGTTTATGAACAGCAGACTCATTTTCTTTTTTGGCAGGCTTATAAGGTACATTATGATCAAACAGCTTCTCTAGGGGCACCAATCCTTTGGGTATATGGTTACTAGGCAGCCGAACAATGTTGTCCTGACCAATCTCGTCCTTTAGCTTGGACTGATTGCATTCTTGCATGATTGCGTTTTCTTGGTCGATGTGCATTTCAAAAAATTCATCAACGACTTGTAAAAACCTCTTAATTTCATCATCGTCTTCAAAAAATTTACACTAGTTGACATTGTCAGCAGAGATGGTCTATATTTCACCTGAACTTCATAAGTCAACTTAGGAGGCAAAGGAGGAATAAACATGCTAGCAGACACAACAAGGGAATCAGCAAGCTGGTTCTTCATTCTTGGGATGTAAGAAATGCTGAAAATATTAAAAGAGTCCTTGAGCTTCCATACCTCATCTCTGTATGCTTTCAGCCTTGGATGCTTTGCTTGGAAAGTTTTGTTGACCTACTGAATGATAAGGTCTGCGTCTCCAAACACTTTCAGACCTTTGATGCCCATTTCTTTAGCAGCGTTTAAGCCCAATATCAAGGCTTCATACTCTGCTATGTTATTTGTGACCTGAAAAGTTAATTTGAAAGATAAATGAATGCATTCATGTGTGGGGGACACAAGGACTACACCTGCCCCTGCAGCTTCCTTAGAGCAAGCTCCATCAAAGAACATGTCCCAAATTTGTGGGCCTTCTTCCTTTGTGATCTGGAAAACTGGTTTCTTAAGCTGTGTGGAGGCCAACTGAGATTCTTCAATATGAAGAATACAAGCTCCAAAATTAGTGTTGACAGCATAGATGGGATGATTAGTGGGATTCCTTTCATCACTGATGATATAAGCCAACTGAGCTTCTCTGTATAATCTCCTACTCTCACCTCCAAAAACTGGGACAGTAGCGTAGGACAGATCATTTTGTAATGTTCCACCTAATCTCTTGATCCAACCTCTGGAAAGAAACATGCCAAACTTTGGGGGTACATCTGCTACCACAATATCCATCATCATGCTCTTCATGGGCAGCTGAGACAAAGTGATGGCTAGGTCTTTGATTAATCCCAGACATTTCACTTTTCTAGAGTCAAAATAAAACAGGTCATGATAAGGCTTGGTAATGTCAAGACCCAACTCATCCATGACAGCCTTGGGCATTAGATTATGGCTGGCTCCAGTGTCCAGAAGGTAGTTGTGAAGGATTTTGTCATGAATAGTCAGAGAGACATAGAATGATGGGGAGCTGTCATCATAATTTTCATTCATTGGGCTGAGAACAACAGATTGTTTGTCATCTTACAGATTTACATAGTCGGTGGAGGCTTGGATGGCATTAGGCTCAAGGGCCTCGAGGATAGATCTCTTGAAGGACTCATTCTTCACTAGTTCAATTAGAGGTATAGGTATTCTTAGCTTCTGAATTTCTTATTGAAAATTGAAAGGAGAAGGAGACTTGTCAAGGCCTCTTACCTCGTGAGTTGAAGCTTTGAGGATGAAGGGATCAACTACCAGTCACTTCTGCTTATTAGCTTGTTTTATTGCAGGGAAAACAACTCTCTGAACAGGAGTTTCCTTGGCATTATTCATCTTTGACCTCAGATTATATCTGTGTTGATCAGCAGTTTGCAGAACAGCGTCACCATCCCATTCTTGGTTGATCTGGTCATTGAATAATGACTTTTCATAGCAAGCTAAGGTCAAAAAGGAGGCATTGCCTTTGTCTTCCAAAAAATGGATCTCATCATCTTCTTCAAACTACTCTTCTTCCATGACCACATTCTAGAAAGGGGTCTTCACCCTTTGGTCTTCATTGGCATCTTTGCTTCTTTGCAAAATCTGTAACTGCTCATTAGCTCTTCTATATGGATTTGGATTTCTAGGAGAAAAGGTATTAATAACTCTTCCTTTCCCAGGGTGCTACTCAACCTTTACTTTGGAGATTTGAGAGGCTAATGACTCTATCATTTTGGTCATTTTACCTATCTTAGCATCTGAAGATGATGAAGAGTCACCCCTCTGTCTCCTTCTATCAACATTTCCCTTGAGATTCTTTGCAGCCACGATGTTTGATTCTACTTCCAAGGCTGCATCCTGCATATCAACCAAAGTAGTACATCGCCTTTCCCTCAACAGTAGATAGAAGTCAAAATCAAAGGCACTGGCATAGGTGAGTTTAGTAGAGGTAGTGGTGGGTTTTACTTCAGCTGGTATTTTGCCATACATGCGGTTAAATCTCTTATTGAAATCAAAAAAAAAAAAAAAAAAAAAAAAAAAAACTCACCATTTTCCCTCTTTAAGTTCCCAAACTCGGTGTGGTAGTAGAGTAGATCCTTCTTATCCCCCCAATGCTTTAGGAATGCATCATCTAAAGCCTCAATATCTTCTATAGACCTTGGGGCTAGTTCTCTGAACCATTTTCTAGCCTCTCCATCTAGACTTTGGACAAAGACTCTCATCCATACATTGTCTTCACTAATGTCCAGGATATCAACATAGCTATAAAATGATTCAAGATGTTCCTCTACTGTAACACCTTCAGTCCAAGTGAACTTAGACCTATACTTCTGATATTCTCTAGTAGGCATGGCATTTAAAGGAGCAGGCAGTACTAGAGGTCCATACCTAGCAGCTATGATTCTTTCCATTTTGGTAGGTGCTTGTGGTCTTGCCATAGTTGTGGTGGCTATAAGGGTACTGGAAGTCTGAATGACATAGGGTTGAGTGACTGATAGGACTAAAGGAGTATGATGGATAGGAGGAGAGGCTTTCTTTGGGGCTACAATGAAAGAAGAACCTAAATAATAAAGAGCTTTATGAATCTCTGAGATTTTTTCTTCACTGCTAGTATTAGATGCTATACTCTCAACATGTATTTGTTCTATTACAGGATTTTCTTGAAGAGATATAGAATATTGTTTAGATTTAATTGAACCTGATGCTCCTTTCTGCAATACCTTTCTTTCTTTGATGATTTTTTCAGGGTCACGTACTGGGTCAGCTTGTGGATTCTAAGGATTTCTCCGAGTATGCCTCACAAACTGAGCCAGAACTATGAAATGGAGTCACCAAGAGGTTCGTCCTCTAGTAGAGTCACCAGATAGATGATTACAATCGAAAAAGTGCCCAGACTTTATCTATCATCAAAGCTGGATCTGTGTCGTCTCCCAGGGAAGCTAAGCTTCAGTCTCCTCTCCCCGGCAATAGCGCCAATTATGTTGTCACTCCAGGAAGCTCTCCTAGGTTGTAGCTCAGAGATGCCTAGTAACATATAAATCTTCAATATTGTTCTTTGAACTATTGGAATGGATGATGGTTTGGATCAAGTCAGATGATTGTTTCAACTCTGTTTTCACTCAAGACATGCATGAACACCCTCAGCTTTACAAGGCTTTAGACCACTAATGCTCAATAGTTTATAGATTCAAGGGATATATGGAGAATACTGATTGTACCAGCAAATGCATACATAAACACATATGAATGGCTAGCTACAGGAAGTAAATGAAGCTTGAAAATCTAATTTATCAATGCAGAGATAAGATGATAGTTATTTGGCATTAGACACAGAAGAAAACATGAATAACCTATTCAAGTATAAGCTTAGAACATAAGAGAAAATGGGAATTGAACATGTAACAACAAAAGAAGCTTATATTACTAGAATGAAGATGAGAAGCTAGAGTAGAAGAGTATCCACAGTCCCCAAAAGTTGAACCCCTCATACTTCTAACTTTCAGCGATTTATAGGCTTTTTTACAATGCTCCTGAGCTCTCAAAGGTTCGAAGTGTCTTAATCTTTCCTCTCTATCTTTTCAATGACTTGATGCCATGATGACACATGCATGAGCTCAGAGGTTTCTTTTCTAATAGTAGAGTAATCACCTTCTGGTAATTTGTTGCGCTGTCAGGGAGCTCGTTCATGCCAGCAATGCTCCATGATCACTTCTGTTGGTTTTGGCTACATCGTGCTGTGGCTTTTTATCCCTTAGGCCTCATATTCTGTTATTTTAGTTCACCTGTTTGACTATTAAAAATACGAACAGAGCCAAACAGAGCTATCGGGTCCGTTCCCAATCGCTATCACCTGTCGCAAATGGCTTGTCCCTTTGTTTTTTAGAAATACATCAAAACATTGGAAATACATTAAAAATGGCTCATGACGAACTTCAAATTTTATATATTTCTGTTCGCAAACCCTTTCAGGTTCAGGTCTTATCGTAGATCGCAAGTCGCTTCGGTTCTGCTCCAAGGTTCCCCTTTGTATTTTAGAAATACGTTAAAACTGTGAAAATGCATTAAAAATGACTTTCCTGCGGATCTCAAAATCTATCAATAATGCTTATATAGCCATTGGGTCCATCTAATTGCAACACACATATACATGTATAAAGGCCCCACTCCATAATGTTTCCCCGATTGCGATCCGCCAATGCGATTGATCGCAATCGCATATCACTCTAACCCCGGGCCGTTTGGTGGGCGCTCTGTTGTGTTGGTCAATTGCGATTTTGTGATGCAACGTGGGCCATTGATCTGAATGCTTGATCGACAATCCACATTGACTCCTCCAATTTCCATCGCAAGTTCCACATATTCTATGCTGATATATGTCGATTGCCACCGCCAATTGCGACCCGCCGATCAAATCTGGACCGTTGATCAGCCAGATTTGACGGTTGTTGTGCATTTCACTGTTTATGCCTCTCATACTTTGTTTTTCACTATTTTTATGTGTTTTTTGCCTCCCGATAGTGGTTTTCCGCCATTCTAATGGCTCTCCTCCTACAATTGTTTTGATCTTTGGCCTGATTTTACTAACTTTTGAAGAATTAGAGAGCATATTTGGATCCATTTTGGGCCACATGCCAACAAGGCTAACACTGGCTCCTTCTGGGGATGAAAGCCTCCCTGCGAGGTCTCAAGAACTGCAGACCACTTCCTTTCGAGTAACGACCAGAACAAACTTATCTCCTAGTGTTCCATTGGACATGGAGTTTATTTTCATAAAACCAAAAATTGAAGAAAAAAAAAACCTATTACAATATTAAGTCCTTAAAGCCTCATAGTGCTTATTAAATTTTCTGTGCTTATTACTGATATGTTATCAATGAGATGTTAGAACTCTCTCAACCAAACTGTGTGGGCTCACAAAACTTTCCCTAACACCCATGTCTATGCAGTGGTCAGAAACATTACTTCCGCCTATATCAGAGCCAGTGCCATTTTTGGCTTCCCTCTCTGCTTTGTAACTCCCTTCTGCCTATGTTCTACCTATTTTGTAGAACTAACCTCTTGCAACCACTCCACAATGGTGCCTCTCTCAAGAATTTGATAACTGTTCTGCAAGTTTTCCCCTCTTTCGCAACTGCTACCCCTCTCTCGTAACTACTGCAGACGTTCAACTAGTTATGTGAGGCAACTGCTCCATAAGTGCAATTGAGATATCACTCCCACACATGCATGCATGCTGCCTACCAATATACCTCTCTTGGTTTCATAGTGTTAAACAAGGGTGCGATGAATGAAATTCTCTTATGACTGTGTATCGGTGTTCTGGACCCTAATCGGGTATTTTTATCTGTTCATACATTTTATTTATAAATTACAGTCAATTAGTGTTAAGCGTTAACATTGAGTTTAATCACTAAACCTTTCCTTAAGTGCCTTTATTAAAAGTATGAATTAAGCACGTGGGTGGTATTGATAAGTGGGAAGTGGTATCTCACGCGTCCTAAAGGCTGTAAATGGTATTCCTAAAATTCACATGATTAACCTTAGCAGGCGACACGTAGCACGGGAAAACCACTTCTCTCGCCTCTCAACCTGATATCGGTCGTGCAAGATTTCATGCGAGATTGCGCAATAGCCGTTAGATTCGACGGGTCACATCAACGGTGTAGATCATCTGGGTTAGTTGGTGAGCGGACGACACGATATTTGTTGGATTTGGAGAAGTGAGAACAATGGCACGGAATGAAGTGCTTGATAAAAGTAGAAGTCAACGAGGAACCAACAGTGATTGGTCAGATAAGTGGGACCCTCAAGGGGAAAATCCACGTATAGAACCAGATTTAAGCATAGTTGATTTGTTACAAAGTTAACCAATAGTCGAATTACAGACTACCACCTCATTTTCGTCAACCTCCTGGTATTTTGTTTGGTGGATTGATAAACTGTGGTGCCTCCAGCGTAACTGTGGTGCAACGTAACTGTGGTGGAGTGTAATCGTGGTGCCTCCACACAGCGTAACCATGATACCAAGTCCCATGGTGTTGCATGGTCATGTTGACCAGAATGCTTGAATTTAAATGCCCATCATCCACCGAAGCGTCGAAGTTTGTATGTCGAAGGTGCTATAGCCTTGAAGCCTTGTAACATAGAATCGAGATATTTTGATATAGGGATGACATCGGCATCAACATCAGGACATAGAGGGCTTGTTTGTATTCCTGTCCAACATTTGGAGCTCCCAGCGAGGATCAACTATCCGTAGCTAACTCTGAAAGATATGGTTCTTTTGGACAAGAATGCCTGGCAAGAAACAAATAGGTTTCAATCCTAATACATGGAGACATTACATCTAGAAAATCAAATTTCATCTTGTGTATTATGATGGTTCCATTTTGATGATCTTGTTGTCAAAGATCATTGGTAGGGGCCGTGGGGAAGAACAAACATTCTTTTAGATCCATGCATCTTTTGGAAGCTTGATAGTTTACATATTATTTGTTTTATTGGCATCGAATTCTTTGGCATCAGCCTTTTAAAGTGTAAGTTTGACATTGGAAAAATGACTCAAATTGGTGAAGTATTAGAGTTCTTGAAAACTCTGATACAATCTACTTCTGATGACACATTCCAAATCAGCAAAGGCTCTCTCTCAGAAATTCATACTTGTCTACAATATGCACAAGAACAGATTGATTTTTTGCAGCTTGAATCTCAACTACAATAGGAAGAATTACAGCAATGGAGTCATCATTCTAAACCTGTTTCTGTTCAGAAGATTGAAACAAACTCCCATAAACAGCAAAACAATAATGTTACAGTTGATTCAGATCCAGTGCCCAATAAAGCAGCAGAGTTACAAGCAGATGCAGAAGTTCATTTTACACTTCCCAAGCCCATCATCAGACCTTGGGAAGAGCTTGTCCACAACAAGCACAAAACCGGTCTTGGATATGACAAGGATGTGTCCTTTCATATTCTAGATTACTCAAAGCCCATCCAGTTTCAGAGAGTTGGATTCCTTCATGACAATTCACCTTCAGTTGTTCCAGATTCTGCCCCTCTTCCATAGCAACAACAACAAATTGTGAAATGACAACACTGTGATCGAGTTGGCCACATGAAAGATCATTTTTTTGATCTTCATCCATGTAAGCATTGTCATAAAACCAGTCATTCTTCAAACAGATGCTTCAAAAACAAGCCTCCTATAAGAACAAAGATTCATCTTGGATGGATCGCTTCTTGGCAATGGGCATCAATAGCCAAGAAGATATTTCAGTCATATGTCTGAACTTGTTCTAGAGTATTGAACAGTCCTGCAATTGAGTTTTCTCCATCATCTCACCTTGTATCTGACAGGGGGGTAAATAATGGTCATCTACAAGCTTCAAAGCCACATCAAGCGAGCCTGAGCCACAACCTGCCATACCAAATTTAGAGTTGTAGCTGGAGACAAATATGCCCCTGAGCATGCCTTTATTTGGTGATACCTCTTCAAAGAATTGGGGACACTTCCTCTAGCAGAAGACTTCAGCTTCTTGCAAGTTTTGGAAGAGTTCCAAGAATTGCATTAAGCATTCAAAGTTGTTGGTCATCCTTAAACCATCACAAGTTGAGACGTCCCTTTTCAGGTTGAGATTCTCCCTTTTAGGTGGGGTGAGACCTCCCTTTATTGGTTGAAGGTTTCCCTCTTCAAAACATCAAAAACACTGCCTCTAGCAGAAGACCTGAGCTTCATGCCTGACTTGGAAGAATCTGAGAACTGCACTAAGCATTCCCGTGTTGGTGGTCATCCTTAAACCACCTCCCTTATACCAGCATTTTAGAGAGCACATTCAGCCTAGTGAAGCCATGCATTTTTTCACGTTTTGTATTAAAACTCTCTTCTTGGACTCATACATAACCCTTCGGCTTAAGGGGGGGAATGTTGGACACCTAATCCTCTAAGGGTTGGTGTGGAAGCTGAAGAGTATAAGGAAGTCCAAGAGACCTTGGAATATGAAACCAAAGGTCATATTAATGTAGTATAAATTTATATCATTTTTTAATAATAGATATGCTCTCATGCTTATCTTTCATATTCTGTTGCTGCCATGTATGTGTTTAACAAAAACAAACTCTTCTCTTAGACTTTGATTTGAGTTTCTCTTCATTAATGAGGCCCAATTTATCATAAAAACAACCTATTATACTAATTTATTCATTATTACATCATCAAATCATTGAACTAATGAAATTACATCATCAATTTGACCTTTACCCAAATTGAACTAGAAAATCTGAGAAATTACACAGTGAAACTTTTAATTAAAATTTCAGAAAATTTCATAAGCGTAGTGCCAAGTTTGAGGTCATTTTTAGGTTCCTTCCTGACATCAAAATTGAAATCAGAAAGAATGGTAAACTAGCCTTGTCTATCTAGTTTCCATAACATCTTGAATTTTTTAAAATTACCCATGGGAAGGCCTCCAAAAACTAATTTTCCCAAGGTATCTCCAGAAGCGCAGTTCCTGTCAAAAAGAGGGGCATAATGTTGATTTTTGACCCCTTTTTCTCAATTTTCTCAAAATTTGAGCCCTGCTTGAAAAATATGAGGAAATGATTTTTTAGAAGCCATCTGATTTCCAAAAATGAAAACCATTTTTCATTTAGAGCTCTGAGGAAAAAGCGCAGCGCCAAGGCACTGCATTTCTTAAACTAGTGCATTTTCCTAAATTTGCACCAAATTTCACCAAAAACCAAAAATGCTAAAAAAACTCCAAAAATTGGTCCAGAAGTGCCAAATGAGCTATAATATTCTATCATGGATTCCTGAGCAAGAATCTCCAAGTTGTCCTTCTCATCTTATCCTTTTAAGGTTTCCTTCGGCTTGTTTTGCATTTGTTTGACCTTGAAGTTGCAAATCTTGTTTCTAGTTTGGTAGTGGTGGGCCATGTGCCTCAACATCTGCTTATCCCTATTAACCTTGTCAAGAAGCTTCTCTATATGGGCATTGACTTTACCTATCCAATATTCCTTGTCTTCGTTGAATTCCATAGCAATTTTGTCTTCAGTAATCAAATCCTCATCTAGTAGGTTTTGGTCTCCTTCCTTCTGCAATGCTCTTTTGAGACCCATTGTTTTAGGCCTCTTCCTTGCAACTTTATTTTCTTATTCATCATGCTAATCATGATCTAGCACTACTTTACCTTTAACCTCTTACCTCATTATCCTTAATTTCTATTTTTCCATCATTAGTTGTTTGACCTTGAGTTGACTCTTTTAAGAAGGGTTTGTATTGCTCAAGGTCTAGGCTCATGCTTTTGAATCAATACTCCCCGTGATTTGTTATCTTTGTGGCAAGAGAGATGGCAGAAAATGAGAATGTGTAATCAACCCCTACAATGGTGGCTTTTTCTTCTTTCATATTGCTGGCAATCAAATCAGTGAGCTGCTCATGAAAACCTACTTCTCCCACTCTTTGACAAAACCCTAGGCAGTTGACATCTTGAAAGCATTGTCTTATGAATGGTGAAGAAATGATCTCATTGTAATTTGTGGGCTCATACATCAAAATATTCTCCCCTTTATGATGTTTTCTTTTCTCTGATGATGAAGAGTCTCCTTCCATTTTTGAAACCCTAGATGATAGGAAAATGGAAAAAACAGTGAAAAGTGATTGAAGTGGTGAAATGAGGAAGTTGGGGAAGGGAGATGGGAGTAGGGAAATTTTGGGAGATGGATAGGGGTTTTATGAATCCTTAGGAAGTTAAATTAAGGGAAATGAATGATGTATATGAGCTAGGAACTTTAAACACAGTCCTAGTTGGGGAAACTGACCAATTTTGATAGATTAGGGCTAGGGTTTGTAGAGAGGTGAAGTGGAAGGAAGGGAAATGGTTTGTTGGTGAATAAGGATGATGAATTGCATGCAAACAGAAGTATAGGGATAGTGATTTTATGGTTTCAAAGCTCCAACTGGTCATTTGCAGCTCAAAACATGAAACTCGTAGAAAAACCCTAGAGGACTAAACTCACAATCATTTGTTTGTTTTGCCAAAGGAAGAGAGGGAATGAAAGTGAGTGTACTTACTTTTTATGACGCTTATAGGATGGAGAAATAGGAATTCAGGCTTGAATTTTTGGTTTGAGTGATTTTTTATGATTTGTGGGAGACTCTGTCACGTGCACAGTGCAGTGCTTCTACATGCAATGCCTCCTCTAGAAACTCAATGCCTTCTTCCAACCCGCTTTAGGATGCCTTAAGCTACTTCAAATTGTGAACTCGATAGCTCTTTGGAAAGATATTGAATCCTGCTACATGATGGACTCCTACAAAATTTGTTTTGGACACTCTAGTAGGGAGAAAACTTGATTTTCCCAAGGTCGCTACAAAAACGCAGGGTGTCTCTGACAAAATCACAATGCCAACTGGAAAAGCACTTTTGGATGCCTTCCGCTAATCCAAATCACGATTTGAAGGTACCATTGGAAATGTTAGGATGTCTAGTTCTACATATATTATTTAAACATGTAAAATGGCCTCTCCAAGGCTGAAAAAAATGAGGTTTTCCAAGGTCACTCCAAAAACACAGCGTGTTTCTGACAAAAGCGGAGCACCAACTTGCACAACACTTTTGACTACCTTCCTGGAGGAGTTTTGGACTGAAAGGGGTATGGCTGGAAATATTATGATGTCTTATACACAATAAAGTTCTTAAGCACTGCCAACACCTGCTCCAAATCCCTAAAAAATTATCTTGATGTCAAGTTGTCCAGAAGTGTAACAACTCTCCCGTCACAAGTGTAGTTTGGGAATTTCTCTCAAATAATAATACTTGTGCATAAACTGAAGGAGGTTTTTGTTCCATGGACTATAATTGACAAAATCCTCTTTCATGTTTGTAAAATTATTCTCCATTTGGTCATAAACATATTTTGAAGAAAAACTGTCCCTATGAGAAATGATGAGACAAGGTAGTGTACTGCAACATTGTCTTATTTGAAATAGAACATTACCTCTACCTTTATTTTTCTTTCCCTAAGCTGCTAACTCCCTTTACCCACTGAATCACATGTTGGACATGTTTTTGTTTTGACATATGGTATCATGATGACACGTCGAGTGAAACCCTAGACCATGACCTAAAATGAGGAATTTAACAATTTCATGACCCAAGACATTTAAATGAAGATATGTTACCTCAAAGAAACCAATGACCATGATGAGTAAGTGAAGGGAGAAGCCATGACCTAGACACAACAACCAATGACCAAATTTTATTCTGAAAACCTAGTGACATGATAAAATTTAACTTTGAGACCCCTAACGAAACTTAGTAAAAGCATATTTGATCACTTTTGACAGGTGAGTCTGACTAACACTAACAGTCCCCAACCTTGTTCGATCAATTGATGGCCTTCGCAAAGTTCAAGCGTGATTTCCACAATGTTTCAATCAGGGCGCAAAGGTCCCAAAGCACCTATGGCACAAGCTTCCATATTTGGTATCTGAGATAGACGTGCAGGAGATTGTGGGGAATTGGATAGCAGAGTGGTGTGAATCCACGGGTCTTGGTGTAGGTACAAGCAAAGGTGCAGAGAGATCTATTGCGCAGAAGTGTAAGGAAGCAACTGAGAAGGTCACGTGTGATTTGGCTGAGCAGAAGAAGAAGGAAGATGTTGCTAAGGCAGTTGCGGAGAAAGAGCGCGCTGAAAAAGAACAGGGTGAGAAAGAACGCCCGGACACAAAAGAAGTTGAAGAATCGGCTTCGCAACGCACAGATGAACAGGAACTTTCTGGACATGAAGGAGGTGGTGGAGAGGAGAAGAGCACTCCCTTCACCTTGAAGAGGCATGGAAAGGAGTAGACTATTAGGAAACGCAAAAGTCATAAGTCAGATAAGCAGATGCACATCGACCTGATGGTCCTTACAAAAGGGGATCTCGATGAGATCAGCTATAAGGTTCGCGATACCACAACAGAGTTGTTGTGGCAGTTCGAGTAATAGTATATGCAGATGTTGGGGAGCATCCAAAAGGATTTACGCGAGCCGTAGATCCAGATTGGCAAGATTCAAGCGAGTGTTGGGAAAGTGAGCATGGTGCAAGCGAGCATGGTGCAAGCGAGCCTGGTGCAAGGAAGTGGAATAGTAGCAAAATTGGAATGGACTCTAGATCTTAGAGTGATACCTTCACCAGAAGGGTCTGTTCATGTAGAGTTAGAGGAGGACCGCATTGTGCTAGGTATAGTGAAGGACATGGGAGTCAACTTGGCCACACTACCACTTCATACCTTCCATGCATTGCATCAAGGGGTTTTAGATGAGCTAAGGATTAGGGAGCAGCACGCCCTCACAGCCATAAATGAGTTCAAAGTCAATAATGAGAAGATGTTTGCAGAGAAAGCTCAGGCACTGAAGGAAAAGGAGGAGTTGCAGACATGAAGTCAAAGCCTGGAGACAACAATAGAGCAGGCCTGCAAATCAGTTCTGGAATTGAACATCCCAGAGGATGCCACAACTTCAGCAAAAGTAAGAAAATTGGTTGCTGCAATTCGCGCATCAAAGGATGAGATTGGCAGGGTTACGTTTTATTTTCAAATGAATATATCAGAGCTATAGCTCAAGTTATAGCCAACTACTCTGCCATAGGTTTGGGAGCAACATGGAGTAGCGATCAAAGAGAATATGAACACATTGGATACGACAGTTTCAGACTGTACAACGATGTTTGATCAAGTAATGGAGTGATTGACAAACTTGCAGGAGGACCCGAACTTGCAGAGGCTAAACACAAATGTAAGGGAAACGCAATGCAAGTATGATGAAGTTCGAGCGGCTATGTGCACTTCGGTGCTAGCGCAATGCCTCGTGAAGTTACAGGAAGGCAAGTAGCTGCAAGCACAGACGAAATAATTACATAGGAAAGAGACCCTTCTAAAGGCTAAACTATAGCCATGGCTAGAGGAAGCTTGATAAATTACTCTCTCACTTCAAGAAAAGATAAAGGTGCTACAACAGACATAGAGGACAATGCGCCTAGCAGTGGAAGGCCCGAAAACAGAGAAGTTGGTAGAGGAAGTACAATAGGCTGCAGTGCAGAGCGCTGTTGACATTGCAGCATTATAGGTTGAGCTAGGTGGTCTCCGCAGCAAGATCGAGGCGCCAGCTAAGTGACTCGAGGATGAGTCACAATATTTGTATTGGGGGCCTGTTGGGATAAGGTCCCTAGGGTTAGTTTTGGGGTTAGTTAACCCAATTTTTGTAAAAGTTTTGTAAAATATGTAAAGTCTCCGCGAAATGTGGATGCGGAGCACGCAGGTAGATAGGAGTCAAAGGGGTCTTAGCCCCTTGTTTGATAAGTAAATAGGTCAGTTTTGAGACTCACCCATGGTCCGCGGACCATGGTATTATATTGAAGAAAGCTATATATAGTTGAGTCATAGTGAGTCTAAGAGGTGGCAGAGAAAGTAAGTTAAGATAGAGATTATTTTGGGCAAGTGCTAAGGCAGGAAGGCTCTACTTCCTATACTTAGGCAAAAGGGGAAGGCTCCTGCAGTTGAGTGTGCAGGAGGCCTTGGTAAGTCTGCAGCTGAGTGCGTGGACCCCTGCAACTGAGTGCGCAGGGTCAGGAAGTCTGTAATGTGAATGTTGAAGCTTAATAAAGACTGATTCTGAAGAAATACTTTGCATCTGAGTATTATTGTGAATTATGTTTATGTTATGTTATGTCACTTATTAACATGTTTTACATGAAATAATGTGTAATTGCTACGCGAACTTATTGAATCTGTAATATTTATGCATGAATTAAGTGATTATCTATGTTCACGAAGTTAAGGGTTAATTCTATTATGATTTCTGATGAATTGGATAGATCTGTACAAAGGCAGATCTAGGGTTATTAATTAGTGCATGAAAGTAGATAGTCTATGATCTAAAAATGAGATCTAAGACAATAATAAGGTATTACAGACTTATGTGCATGGATGTGCCTATGTTATTTTATGCAATGGATCAATCAGATTGTGAAGTACATAGACTTTGAAGCAGTAAAAGACTATAATAGACAAACACATAAAAACACAACAGATTTAATAAGGAGTTCACCCAATACTCCTTGGCTACATCTCCTGGTCTAGCCTTCAGTGGTGGCCTCTCTATTAAGTCTTCAAACAAAGTTTTTTACAATAGTGAGCTCAGTTTGAGCCTCACACACAAAATATGCATTTGCAAGAGCCTCACTTACATTAAAACATGGTTTTTTGTGGACTTCAAAATCCCTGCAATCTGGCTCATAATCTCATCAGGTTCGTCCATCAGATCGCATATATGTATATACACATACCCCCGCTCCTGTGGATCTGTCGATTGCAATCTGGCGATGCAGCGTGGGCTGTCGATCTGTGCGCTTGATCAACAGTCCTTGTTGACCCTGCCAATCGCTATTGCATCGCTTATAATTTCCTCACCGATTGTAGTCACAACTCTTATGTGGGCTTTGCCGATAGCGCTGATAGCAATCTGCCAATCGCAGTTGCAAGACTCATGTGGATCCCACAAATCTCTGCCCAAGGTCACCACCGATTGCGATTACTGATCTGATCTGGACCGCTGATCGGCCAAATTGGACGGTTACTGTGAATCACTTGTTCCATGCCTCCATACTCTATTTTATTCACGATTTCGTGGGTTTTGGGCCTTCCGATAGTGTTTCTTCGCCCTGCTAAGGGTGTTTCCTCTGCATTAACTTTGATCTTTTAAAAGATTTTGATCTTTGGCATTATTTTTAAAGAGTTTATGAAGACTTAGAGAGTTCTCTCAGATCCATTTGGATCACGCCTCCCCATTGAAAAAGGCTTTTGGACCACCAAAAGTTGGGTTTCAAGCATTGTTTAAGTGAGGATACAGCTGCCTCACTTGCCCAATCTCTATCCATTTTTCACTATTGGGTTTTGAACCTCTAATTCCTACTCTTAGGTACTCGACATCTCCTTTGTGCATTGTCCTCACCTTCCTGTCCAGAACTATATCTTCTTGCAGCTCATTGAGGTATTTAGGCAACAGATCATCAATGGAAGGCAATTGACTTTGCTCTTCAGGATCTTCAATTAATGAAGGTTCAAACAGTCTTAAATTTTCTGCATTTACTACTGAATAGATGTGCATGTATGTTGGCAGATCAAGGCGGAAAGCATTCTCACCAATTTTCTCAAGTACCTTAAAAGGCCCATACCTTATTGGCTTCAGCTTCTTTCCTTCACCTTGCATTCTGTCCTTGCTGATATACAGCCATACTTGATCGCCAACTTGGAAGCTGTGCTCCACCCAGTGTTTATCATGCCTTGCCTTGTATTTGGCTTGGCTCTTTTCCAGCTGTTCCTGCACTACCTGGTGAATCTCTTGGATTTGTTTAATGAATCTGGTTGCTTTGTCCACATCATTGTGTTCAGCAACTGCTATGTCTTTTTCAAAGACAAAATCCAAGGGAGACCTTGGTATAAAACCAAAACAGGTCTCAAAGGAGATCTTTGTGTAGAAGAATGTTTAGCACGGTTGTAAGCATGTTGCACATAACATAAATGTTCATCCCAAAGCTTGGGATGCTTGCTGCAATAACCCCTGAGCAACTGGATCACTTTCCTGTTGACTACCTCTATTTGGCCATCTGTTTGTGGATGAAAGGTTGTGATTTTCTTCAGTCTGCTGTCCATTAATTACCATAGACTTGACCAAAACTTCCCAACAAATCGAGAGTCTCGATCAAATACTATGGAAGTGGGTAACCCAAAATGCACCCAGACATGCTAAAAGAACAATTTCGTTGTTTTTTGAGTTGTAATCTTCTTATTACAAGGTATTAAAATACACATTTTGTTGAACCTATCCACAATTACATACAAATAGTCATGACCTTTTCTACATTTTGGAAATCCCCCAACAAAGTCCATGGAAACACTTTCCCAAGGATGGGAGGGAACTTGCAGTGGAGTGTACAAGCCTAGTTTTCTATTGTTGGGTTTTCTTTTAGCACACATAGTACACCCTCTTACATATCTAGAAACTATTTCATGCATTCTTGGCCAATAGCAGTATCTTTGTAGCTATGCAACTATTTTACTTACACCAAATGACCTAATATCAGGGAAGTATGTGCCTCCCTAATTATGTTAATTCTCTTTGTTTGTGGAATGCATAGCTTCCCCAAATGATACAAGAGTCGGTCCTTAATATAGTAATCCAATTCTTCTACCTTTTTGCCATTACTTAAAGCTGCATATACATCTTTAAAGTCTATATCTTGAGCATATTGTTCAATGTAGCTTTCATGCATTATTGAGTTATGCTTAAGTATAGTAGATGCATTTATAATTGGTCTGGACAACATATCTGCAACTTTATTGTGTATGCCCTTTTTATATCTGATGACTAAATGAAACTGTTGTAGGAAACCCATCCACCTATAGTGTCTTGATTGTTGCAACTTAGTTTGTGAGTGTAAATATTGAAGTGGTTGATGATCAGTATGTATAACTGTTTCTTTTCCCATTAAGTAATGTTTCCACTTTTTCACACTCTGGACTAATGCATACAATTCTTTATCATATGTAGGATAATTAACTACTGCAGAATTAAAAGTCTCAGAATGGTAGCATATGGGTTTACCATGTTGCATCAACACTGCTCCCATGGCATAATCACTGGCATCAGTTTTGATCTGAAATGGTTGTTGAATATTTGGCAATGCTAGTACTGGTGCTATACTAATTTTTTCTTTCAAGGTGTCGAAGGATTTTTGCTATTTGCCTCCCCATTGAAACACCTTGTTCAATCCTGTCAAAGCATGTAAGGGAGCTGCAATTAAGTAAAAGTTAGCAATAAACTTTCTCCAATATTGTGTTGCCCCTAGGAAGCTTCTAACTTCTGTAGCAGACTTGGGCTTAGGCCAGTTTACAATGACTGCAACCTTAGAGGGATCTATCTTCAGTTCACCACCCCCTTCAATATGACCCAAATAATTCAAATATGTTTTATCGAATTCACATTTTGATAATTTAACATAGAGATTTTCTTTTTTCAAAACATCTAGAGTCTGCTTCACATGCTTCAAATGTTCTTCCCATGTTTTACTAAATACAAGAATGTCATCCAAATATACAATTACAAAATCATCAATAAAAGGCCTGAGTACATCATTCATTACTCTCATGAAAGTGGCAAGAGCATTAGTTAAGCCAAAAGGCATAACTAGCCATTCATACAGCCCTTGCTTTGTTTTGAAAGTAGTCTTCCATGCATCTTGCTCTGCTACTCTGACCTGATGGTAACCACTACGTAGGTCCAACTTGGAAAAGTAAACAACCTCTTTCAGTTGATCCAATAGATCATCAATGCGAGGAAGGGGATAACGATTTTTTATCGTTATTTTATTCAGTGCTCGGTAATAAATGCACATCCTCCATGAACCATCCTTCTTTCTCACCAACACTATTGGAGATCTGCATGGTGATGTGCTTGGTCTTATGAACCCTTTCTCGAGCATCTCATGTACCTTCTTCTTGATTTCTACATTCTCTAAAGTGGATAACTTGTACATTCTGATGTTAGGCAATGGAGCAACTTGCTGCAAATTAATATCATGTACAATTTCCCTTTTGGGTGGCAGACCTTTAGGTTCCTGAAATAAGATATCATATTCTGAAACAACTCTTTCTAAATTAGCTTGTTGTTTAGCATCACAACCTTCAAATACATTGGTTTTATCAGGTTTATTTTCCTTTACAACCATCAGTAAAAATTGCTTACATGAATTTACAATTATTTTCATCTTCCCTGAGTTTATGAGAGTATAATTATTCTTGAGTTTGTGAGCTCTTACAATATATTCTATTCCATTTTAACAAGTTGATACTTATTTTCAGCTCTATAGAATATGGCTTTTCTATCATACAAGTAAGGACTTCCTAAAATAATTCCACATATATCCAAGGGAACAATATCTAACTCGACCTCATCCACAAATGCTGACCCAAAAGAAAACCTAAGTTTACATTGTCTAGTCACTTGTAGTTTTGCTTTATCACATACCCAACCTAATGGATATGGCTTCTTGTGAGGTGTGGTTAGCAGTCCCAATTTCTTTACAATTTCTTCAGAAATTAAGTTTACTTGTGAGCCACTATCAAACAAAGTATCAATCTTTTGATGCTTGGAAATAACTCTAATATGAAAAATCTCATGTCTTCTTCTCCCATTTTCTTCACTACCAATAGTTTCGGCAGAATTACTAGTAGATGCTCCAAAATTTTTACCTTTTATACCTGTGGCTGCAATTGTTATTTCATCACCTGAGTCTGACCCCAAATCTTTTTGTATAGCAGCAACAATCTTCTTATTCTTGCCATCGAACTTCTTGGGTTTCAGCTCCGGATGCAAAGACCAGCAATGTTCATCATCATGTCCATCCTTCTTGCAGTAAGTGCATGAAGGTTTGGCCTTTTGTATAGAATTTGCCTTCCTCTCTTTCAATTTCTGCTTCCTCTTTTCCTTGTTTTTGCTTGCAGTGGGATTTGATGATCCCCCAATCTCTGGGTTCACATTCTTGCCTCTAGCCTCTAGATGGGTAGCCTGGACAGATACCTCATCTATGCTAGTAGGGTTAAACATGAGAATGGTATGTCTGAAATAAATGTGTAGACCACCTATATACTTCAGCAAAGTTTCAGGTGAGACTAAAGAAATGCCTAGAATCAAAGCTCTTTTTCTAAATTCTTGAGTGTAGCTTTGTACACTTTGCCCTTTTAATTGGAAAAGAGTTTGCCAACTCATCATAGCTTGCTGCATATAAGCTAGTGGATAGAATTGTTTTTTAATTGCAAAAACAAATTCACTCCAGACAGAAAGAATTTTACCATGCTTCTTCAAGTCAGCTTGTGTTCTGCCTTCCCACCATACCAAGGCAGTTCCTCCAAGGCGTAGGCTGGCCAGCTGAATCTTACTCCTATCTGAGTCAATATTTTGCACCCTACAATACACATCAATCTGCCTAATCCAGTTATCTAACTTCTCTGCATTTAACTCTCCATCATATATTGGAAAATCAAATTTAACATCTAGTTTAATCAAATATGTTTTCTTCTTTTTATTTTCAGGGCTATCAGGAGGTGTGGACAGAGGAATCTCTTTTCCTTTCCCTTTGCCTTCAGAATGACCATCTATAAGAGATTCTTTTGTTCCCTTATCATGTTTGGAAGTGGAAAAATCTTCACTTCGACCTTTCTTAAATTCTCTATACATTTCTTCTACCATGGCTCTCATGGTCATAAAACTGTCCATGAAATGAGAGTCCGATTCCAAGGGATTTTCTTCTGAAATTTTCCTCTTAGGATAGACTCTACCAATTTCTAGGTTAGTTTCAACCAATCCTCCTTCTCCTAATTTAAGCTTTGATCTAGTTATCATTCACTAACAGTCCAGCACAAGCTTGTCTAACCTTAGCAACCTAAAGCTCCAATACCACTTGATCTGAAAATGAGATCTAAGACAATAATAAGGTATTACAAACTTATGTGCATGGATGTGCCTATATTATTTTATGCAATGGATTGATCAGATTGCAAAATACATAGACATTGAAGCAATAAAAGACTATAATAGACAAACACATAAAAACACAGCAGATTTAATAAGGAATTCACCCAATACTCCTAGGCTACATCTCCTGGTCCAGCCTTCAGTGGTGACCTCTCTATTAAGTCTTCAAATAGAGTTTTTTACAATAGTGAGCTCAGTTTGAGCCTCACACACAATAGATGCATTTACAAGAGCCTCACTTGAATCCCTCAAGCTTTCTCTGAGTACACAGACTCCCTCATAGCTCTCAATCTCTATGCTAACTCTATCTCGCATTTGCTTGCAACATTGCCTACCTGTTTTCTCTCTGTATGTTGGCTTTTAAAGCCAACCGTGTTGTCTATTCATTTCATATCCTCAGCTATCAGTCTCCTCGGCCTCTTGCTCGCTTCGAATCTCTCTTACAGCATTATGCAATCATCGCTTAATGCCCCAAAGGGGAGGTGGCCACCATTTCCGTAATGTAAGAATGCCTCGGGCCTCTGGAACCTTTGAAACTGCCGCACTTCGTTTCCACAATTGGAATGCACTCTAACAGAGAATTTCGCCAAAACATAATATGTCGGACTTCAAAATTCCTTCAATACACTTCATTTCCCTATCGGGTCCACCTATCAGTCGTTGTCACTTATCGCAATGGCTCTGTCCCTCTATTTCATAAATACATTTAAAATCACGAGAATGCATTGGAAAAGGCTCTTCCTCAGACTTGAAATCATATGTAATAGCCTTAAGGTACCCTTTCGGGTCTAGCTTATCACATCAGCGCTCTCCCATTTCACATTTCATTTAACAAACGAAACTGCGAAAATACATTAAAACATGGTGTTTGGTGGACTTCAAAATCGCTGCAATCTGGCTCGTAATCTCATCGGATCTATCCATCGGATCACATATATGTATATACACATACCCCCGCTCCTTTGGATCTGCCGATTGTAATCTGGTGATGCAGCGCAGGTCGTCGATCTGCGCGCTTGATCAACAGTCCTCGTTGACCCCACCAATCACTATGGCATTGCTTATAAGTTCCCCGCCGATTGCGATCTGACAATGCAACGCAGGTCGTCAATCTGCACGCTTGATCGACGGTCCTCGTTGACCCCGCCAATTGCTATCGCATCACTTATAAGTTCCCCGTCGACTGCAGTCGCAAATCTTATGTGGGCTTTGCTGATAGCCACTGCCATAGCGATCCGCTGATCGCAATCGCAAGACTCATGTGGATCCCGTAGATCTTTGCCGAAGGTCACCGCCAATTGCAATTACCGATCCGATCTGGACTATTGATCTGCCAGATCGGACGGTTATTGTGCATCACTTGTTCCACGCCTCCATACTCTATTTTATTCACGATTTCATGGGTTTTGGGCCTTCCTATAATGTTTCTCCGCCCTGATAAGGGTGTTTCCTCTGCGTTAACTTTGATCTTTGGCATTATTTTTAAAGAGTATATGAAGACTTAGAGAGTTCTCTCAGATCCATTTGGATCAGTCTACTTCCTTAGGGTCTATAAAGGCTGATCGCATACCTTTGCGAAGGTCTAGAAGCTATTTTACTCGAGTTATAGTATCAAGCCATAGAAGGATATCGATCTGCACGAAGGAAGATATGAGCTACAAGAGCTAAGACCACTTATCACACTGTCTCTAGATTTAGAAACCTGGTTCTAACATCCCCTAATACTGCTTCGGGTGAGACTATAGCCTGAGCTATGTAGGTTGTAGTCAAAAGGGCCAGTAGTTAGGGTTTTGTTGGTTGGCACGAACAAATCTGAACCTAGGTCAGGACCCCTTAAGCCACCATGACCATCATAATCACCCTTGTGAAAGTCTTCATTACTTATTTTGCTTCGCTTTCAACAAGACAATTCAACAAAATGCCCCCCAGATCCTTCTAAAATAGAATATTGTCCAAAATACAATATTTTAGGGCTTTTAACCTCAATGATATAGCCTTACTTTTCGACACACCTGGTGGAGAATTCAAATGCTGAAGCACATAAACAATATCTGAATACCAAGGAGATGAGATAAAATTTTGTGATACCTGAGCAGATGAATCAACCACTTCTTCTGCGGATAATGCAACAATGCGATTGATGTCCAAATCATGTAAATTGGACTCTTCCATAAGCTTTGCTAAACCTTTGACCAGCTTTGTAGCTTTAATTTCAAGGTCATACTCCAACATTGCAGCGATCCATTTACATCGCCTACTTTCAGGATCATTCTGCATCAAAACATCCTTGACTGCAGCATTTGGAACATATGCAACAATATGCGAATAGAGAATGTATACCTAGAAATACTTCAAAGCCTTTACTAGGGCCAAATCCTATTTCTCAATGATATTATACCTTAATGCCACATCCCTTATGGTTCTACTGAAAAATGCAATTGGCTGCTCTATTTTTTGGTCTTTTTTCTGCATTAGGACAACAGCCAATGTGTGCTCAGAAGCAAATGAAAAAATGATAAAATCCATAGTGTAATCAAGGTTGATTAATATAGGAGCGCAAGATAATGCAACTTTGACTTGGTTGAAATATTTCCTTGCATCCTCAGACCAATTTACCTTGTTTTCCCTTTTCAACATGTTATTCATTTCTCTTATATGCTCAGCAAGGTTAGGAATAAACCTTCTCAAGAAGTTGATCTTACCGTTAAAAGACTGAATTTCCTTCTTGTTTCTTGGGTAATCCAATTGTTGGATTGCCTCAATTCTTGCAGGATCTATGCGGATGCCATCCTTTGATATGATATGACCAAGTAATTTTCCTTCTTCCATGGAAAACAAACTCTTCTTCGGACTTAGCGATATGCTAAATTTCTTGCACCTCTCAAAGACTATCCTCAAATGATGCAAATGATCTTCATCTATTTGGGAGAAAAATGTTATATCATCAAGGTAAATAACTAAAAACACATATTTTTCATTATAAAAAGTGATATCCATTGCTCGCTGAAATGTAACTCTTGCATTTTTTAGCCCAAAGGCATCTTGGCGTACATGAAAGTACCCCAAGGTGTAGTGAATGATGTCTTTGCTTGGTCATCGGGATGGACCAATATTGATTATACCCTAGATAGCCATCAAGTAAAGACATTCTAGAAGAACTCGCCACCCTCTGCAGAATGTGATCCATATTTGGGAGAGGGTAATTGTCCTTCAAGGACACTTTGTTCAGATTTCAAAAATCAATGCATAAATGAATTTCACCTATCTTTTTCTTGACTGGAACAAGATTCGACATCCAATCAAAAAAGCAGAGAGGAGCAATGATACCAGCTTTATACAATCTATTTACCTCTTTCTCTATGGATGGCAGCAGCTTCGGATTGATCCTTATGAGCTTTTGGTGAAAAGGATTTTGATTGGGCTTGATAGGAATAGTATGTTGAATTATATTTTTATCATAAACCTTCAAATTTGAATACTCCCATGCAAACACATCAGAAAACTCAGCCAAAAGTGCTACATATTTACCTTTCATTTCTGGGTTTAAGGACTTTGACAACTTCACCATCTTTGGCTTCTCGACTGTGCCAATATTGATGTATTCAACTCCTACTTTAGTGGGGACCATTGTCATCTTCTGTGCAACATCATCATGATCGAAGAGATCTTCCAAGGGTACAAGAACTATTGGAATGGAATTTTCCTTCAGGTGTAATACTTCCAATCCTGTAGCTTGGATCTCCTAATCATCTTCATAAAATTCATCATCAATGTAAGAAGTGGCGAATTCTTCCTCTATTTGCAGAAGATTATTGATTTTATTATCATCCTGAAACACTTGCTAGTACTGTAGATTATCAGGGACAGTAGGGTGATGTTTAACATTAATTTCAAACTTCTTATTGGAATGTATTTAGATTTTAAACATGCTTGCAGCGGTGGCGAGAGAATCAGCCATGAAATTCTAGTTTCTTGGAATCAGATACAATGTATACTCGGGAAAAGTTTCTAGGATATCTAACACAACATTGCGATATGCTCGCATCCTAATATTTTTGGCCTGGTATTCCTGCTTTACTTGTTTGATTACCAATTCGAAGTCACCATAAAATGAAATCCTTTTTTCACCTAGCTTCTTAAGAATCTTAAGACCAGTAATCAAGGCCTTGTATTCCGCTTCATTATTAGAACAATCGAAAGCTAGTTTGTATGAACATATTCTGACATTACGAGGAATTTTACCTGAGTGATTCATTGGAGTATGAATCCAAATTCTGATTCTAGCTCCTTCCTTTCCCATGGCTCCATCAAAATCCATGGTCCAAAGAGCATCTTCCTCATCAAGAAGTTGAAATTCGGAAGACTGATTTTTATTTTCTGTTGGAAGATGATCCACTATCTCAACATAATCTATCTCCTTCTTTGAATTTACTATCCTTTCAACTAATGTATTAGGTTGCAAACGATTCACTCCCTATTCTAGATTTTCTACAAGTTAAACTAATCCAAAACTACCTAAAACTTCTTAAATTAATGAAACTTCCTCAATCTGACTTTCTAAATCAACTGAACTATTATCATTGTACAAAATAAAAGATTCTAAGTCGGTATGTACAACATGTATGGGATGATTATTCAGCTTCTCTTTGCTACTAATCATATATTTCATCTTGGTTTCCCGATATAATTTCCTAAGTTGATCAAACACCAGTATAGTAGCATAGGAGAAATCAAGTTTCAAAGTGCCTTTGAGTTTTGCTCCCCATGATCGGGAGAGTAGCATTCCATACCTTGGAGGAATGTCAGCAACAACCACATTTATCAAAAAAAAAATTGTCGGAATTTGGTCTAAGGATACTACCAAGTCTTTGATGAGACCGAGGCACTTGATTCTTCTCGAGTCAAAGGAGTAAAGGTCATGATATGATTGGGTAATATATAGTCCTAACTTGTCCATGATGGCTTTGGGCATGAGATTGTGAGAAGCTACGTAATCTAACATGGCATTGTGAAGGATAAAATCATGGATATTAAGACTAAGGTAAAATGGTGGGGCTTCACTGTCTTCTAAATTTCCATCTACAACAGGACCAAACAAAAGCTCAAGATGGTCATCACTAACATTCACCATGTCTGACATTTGATCGACCTTTAGCATTTTGGCTATATGGAATTTATATTGATCAATCATAACTAATTCAGTCAAAGGAATGGAAAATTTCAGTTTAGAAATCTCATTCTCAAGACTAAATAAGTTAGGATGTTTTTGTACCTCTTTGGAAGTCATATCATTCTTTTCTGGATATTGTTTAGCAGAAATATCTTTACTTTGTCCTCCAGTTTGTGTTTCTTCATTGTTCTTTCCCTAACTAGTGGCAGTAGGCTCCTTTTCTTTGTTCTGATTTGTAGAGTTGATTCTTTGGTATGAGTATATTTTTGAGAAGTTGGCCTCTTCGGATTTGAAGTGAGATGCACACTTTTGTTCCTCAAATTACACAATCTTTGCACTTGGCTAGGAGAATTTTGGTAACCCCTTTGATAATCTTATGTTTGGATTGCCAACACATTATAATTTGAAAGAAAAAATCTCTGATCATCAGGTGCATATGGTTCCTCAAAAAACTCATCCTCTTCTATGAGGAAAATAGGTTGTTGATCCTCCTCAAAAAAGTGATTTTCTCCCGCAAGCTCTTCTTCTTCATCAAGTCCTTGTGCATAATTCTGCTGGAGTGGAGTACGGATCTGCTATTTTGCTTGCTGATCTTGACCCCTCTGCTCTATTTTTTTATTCTAAATTGTTGTTGTTGCTGTTGACATCGGAAATTAGGATTTCGGATTTGATTTTCTAATATTGTCATCTTATCCATCATTTTCTCAATGGTTTTGATTAAAGTGTCAAGCTTACCACCCGATGAAGTAGATGGTTCCTCTTTGATTGTGACCCTCTTTTATGTTTTCATCTTATACTTAGTAATCAACAAGTTTTCTTCAACACTCACGACATTCCTTTGTATTTCTTCAAGAGTTGTAGGATTCCTCTCTCTCAACTAATATCCCATATCAATATCAAAATCATCGGGATAGTGAATCAATGTCAAGTCAAGAGGAGGTTTGATGTTGTCTGGGATAACATTGTAGACCTTATTGAATCTAGCAGTGAAGTATTTCATGGATTCATTTGGATCTCTTTTCAAAGAATTGTATATACCCAGAATCTGGAGGGGGCTATTTTTCTCTTCCCACCTTGCCAAGAATAGGTCTATCAAATATTGGGGATTGGCTATTTAAGCAACTCTCAAAGCATAGAACCATTTCTTAAATTCACCTGAAAAAATTTGCACTGTAAGGCACATTTTGGCATCATCTTCATTGACTTCTTTGAGGTCAATGAAATCAACTACCTTATCTATATGTTGTCTGGTTGTGATCTCAGTTGGGCCATCAAATAGA
This sequence comes from Pinus tabuliformis, assembly GCA_031772625.1. Classification (NCBI taxonomy): domain Eukaryota; kingdom Viridiplantae; phylum Streptophyta; class Pinopsida; order Pinales; family Pinaceae; genus Pinus; species Pinus tabuliformis. Next base: position 122,199,175 of record CM062812.1, on the reverse strand, counting down.
GGCAATATTTGACCATAATTTTAAGGTAATGTAGCAATTTTCCCAGGCAAAACCAAAGGGGAAAATCTCGCCATAATGGTTGTAGAAGGTAGTATGATAGTTACAACAGGGGATATTGATGGAGGAGTTGTTTTAGGAGAAGATGGTTGAGGAGGAGATGATGGTTTCGTGGTGGAATATGATGGGGTAGTTGTATAAGGAGGTGTAACAGATAATGGAGCAATGGGGAAAGTCTCTTGATACGGGTTATAAGCCTTTTTAGAAGTTATTCTCAGCTAATCAACTAAATTCTGGATTTTATGGAAATATGACCAAAGCTTATTGTCAAGCTTAGCAAATGAAGCCTCAGAATATTGCACATATGACTCAAACTTAATGAGGTCAAAAAGTGTCTCTGAAAGGGAAGACTCAGACTTAGACTTGAATAGTGATAACTCAAAGTGAAGATCAAAAGATAAGTCTTCAAGAGAAATCAATTGTGCAAGTAAAGATGTGGTTCTGAGCAATGGAGATGTACCTATTTCAAATTCTGGAGGCTGAGACTTCAACTTTCTCAACAGCTTTTTAGGATCGTCAACTACTGCTGGAGGGTTTGGATTAGGATTAGATATTGTATACCTTTTAGGAGCTAGTGTTTTCCTCAATCTACACACTGGCTCAACTACTGAATCAACCTTCTTTGACAGCTAGAACCTGTCACCCATAGGCCTATATCTCGATGAACTCGTGAGAAAAATCTCAAGGAATATTTGAAACTTCGTCCCCAGTATGGTCGCCAAAAATTTTAGCACTCCACAGTGTCCCAAGACTGAGAAAGGAGACCGACGAAGGTAACCTCAAACCAACTTTGGATCTGGTAGCTAGCCCTACCAAATTAGAGAGGGATCTCTTAAGAATCTCACATCTAATGAAGTGGCTAGAGAGGAAATCATATGTTAGGCTAGATACTAAGCTCACTCTGGTTTGATTTTAGGGTTTGTTGGATGAAGCTCATAGATCTAGGAACTAGGGTAGGGTTTCAAATGATCAATTGCAGAGATATATTGGGGCAAGGTAGGTATGATGAGTGACAAAAGTGGGTTGTCATTGTGTTATAGGGATGAAAAGATAAAAGATCAGAATGAGCCTATAACCATGAATTCACTCATCAGAAGAAAGAGAACACTAGCATGAAAATCTCATCAAAACAAAGCATATAACTTATGAATTCTGCTTAAACACCTATGAGATGATCACAAGAAAGCATAGATATGGTAGTAAGGAGAAATATATATTCAATTTTATGATAAAATAAAGAAAAAACATTGTCACAAAGCATACCACAAGAATCCCAAGATAATAGTTGCAATTGCCTGTTGTATTACTGCAAAAAAGTGTACACTAGCTCCAAGCTATGATTATCAAGCATCCAACCCTCTCTATGACTTAGATTAGGCTACATATAGACCAAAAACTACATTCCCCCTCTCAGGGGTCGAATCCATCAACCTAGGAACTGATTACATCAATCTCTCTAACCAAACCTAAAACTAGGGAAGTTAGAAACTAATTCCCTGTTTAGACTTAGTTGATTCACTTTGACTTTACAAGCATTAATGAGCATGAATCTACATCAATTTGACATTTACTAGCTCCATTACAATTAATTACATCATGTGAAAACCCAAGAAGACAAAATACATCATGAAAGTTTGACCTGGACTGATAAAACTCGAAAATTTGACCTCCTAGCAAAAGCACAACAAAATTTCTCAGAAGCGCAGTGTGAGAGACAAAAGCACAACGTGCTGCTTGTGGGGGATTTTTGAGGGGTTTTCCTTGATATTTTTATTAACCTGAAGGTTGATGAAGATAGCTTAGGATGTCTACTAGCCCTCTGAAGTCTTAAACCTACAAAAATCCTTCTCCAAGGCACCTAAAAATTAATTTTCCCAAGGCTACTCTAGAAGCGCAACGAGGGGTCCAAAAAGGAGGCAGAACCATGAAAATTGACCTATTTATTGACCTTTTCTCCAAAATTATGAGCTAACATGGAAAATAAATTACATGATTGTGGTGTAGGGGTTAAGTTCTATCCATCCATGCAAGCCATTTTTGATTTGGATGCCCTGATAAAAAGTGCATTGTGGCCACACTACTCTTCTATGCAACTGAATTGCCAGAATTCAACAAAAATTCAAAAATTGACCAAAATTTCTCAAAATTGGTTGAAAATTCATCTTTAAAATCTCAGATTTGTGGCCTAGAAAACTATATAGGCCTCAGTAAGCAAATCCAAGTTATCCTTCTTCTTTAGCTTGATTAGGGTTTTCTTAAGTTTCCTTTTCATGCTTCTAATCGTAATTTTGCAAATCTGGTTCCTCATGAAGTAGTGCCTAGCCATGTGTCTTTGAATATTAGTGGCTATGTTTTCCTTCCTCGGGAGCTTCTCCAATTGCTCATTTACCTTCACAAGAAAATATTCTCTATCCTTACCACCGCTTGCAACTATAAGGTCAACTGGGTCTTTATATACTACTGAAGGAGATGGCTCCTTGTCTTCAACCTGCTCGTCTAAACCAATCACTACTTTTGCTTTGTCCTTTGCCTTGCTGGGTGATGGAAGACCTTGTGAGGTATCATGTTGCATAATGCTCACCTTCAAAATTTTGTTCTCTTGTTTCAATAAGTCCAACATGTGGTTTGCCTTTGCAAGATCATCTTTGTGTTGGGTGTGGAGCCTGATTATCTTCTTTATTCAGAGGTATCGTCGCATTGGACCCCATTTCATATTGTCATGGAAACGCCACTTGTTTTTGCATGTTTCCAAGGGGGTCCATGGGGTGGGGGGTGGGCGACAATGATTCTTTAGAGCCCCCCTGATGCTAAAAATAGAAGTAAATTTGCCTTGTAAAATGTTGTAATTTCGTGGTCAATCTGGGTCATTCATTAGGTGGAATTCTGATGGTAGAAGTTATGTTTAATTTAGGGTTTCTTTCCCTATAAGGTACCCCTCACTATATATGAGGGGATTGTATTGCGGCTATGTAGATGTGTATTCTGAGCGAGAAAGAGAGAGGAGATTGTGTGAGAGCGAAGAGGGAATTACAACAGATCTATTGTAGGTTGTATCTCTTCATTTTGCTTGATAATATAAAAGGAAGGACTGGTTATTTCTCCATGGATGTAGCCGAAATTGGGTGAACCACGTATTTCTGTGTCTCTCTTGTTTTATGTGTTTTCTGTGTTTATATTTCTTCAATAATTTTATTTGTTCCATTGTTCTGTAATGTATAATTTTCTAGCACTTTGAGCTCTTATATTTGTGCTTGTTGTTCCTTGATAATCTTTGCATTTGATCTATCTCCATGGTCAAAAATATCTTTCTCATCAAGAAAATCCTCCTCAAATTATTGTAAGGGTGATTCAGCTTCATGCCTAGGTGATTATTCCATTTCTCCTTGAATTTTCTCAACTGTAGTTTTCTTATTCAATTGTTTAGTTTGTAACCTAGTCAGAGGTCTAGCTATAGACACATCTTTAATGATCCTAGGGGTCAAAACCAATATTTTCCACTTATTGTAGGTCTTTGTGATCTCTGCCCTAGGTGCCTTTCTGACTGAAAACTTGTTGGATGAGCCAACCTCCTGTGGCCTTGGTGGTGCTGATGGAGTGCTATGACTGGTGGGTTGACTAGTGGTAGGCATAAATGCATTTGATTGAAAGAATGTCTCCCATGGGATATCGACCTGTGAAAGATGATGAAGAACAATAACCTTGACCAAACCATGATGAAACAAGTTTTCCTTGTGATCTTTCCCTTTGCTTTGTACCTTTTCAGTCATCTTGACAAGGATTCTATATAAGTAATGAGGCAAGTTCAGTGGTTTGATGGCAATGAAATGAATCAATAGCCTTATGTGATTTGGTACATCCTTGAAAACCTCCCCTTGCAGGTTAAGTACTTCATGATCATCTTCATTAAAGGAGCATACTTGTCAAGCAATTGTCTAAAGGGAAAAACGTGTGTAGGAGCATTTTTATAATATGGCTTTAGGAAAACCTTGTAATTCTCAATGTCTAAATCCATCCCTTTAAACCATATTTCTCCATGGTTAGGGATACCAATGGTTGAGGGTATGGAATTTTTTGATATGATGAAGTCAACCCCTGCTATGTTGGCCTTATCCCTCCTAAAATTGGTGGTAATGAGGCTTGTCAAGTTGCCATGGGAACCTACCTCTTGAATCCTTTCACAAAAACCGAGGTAGCCCACATCTTGAAACGATTTCTTGATGAAATAAGAGGCCATGATCTCTCAGACCTAAGTGGGATCATACCCAGAAACTTCCCCTCCTTTGTTGTAGTTTTTCTTCTCACTGTCCATGGTTTCATTCTGCATGATAAAACCCTAGCTTGGTAGGGAGGAAATATAGGGTATGATTTGGGAAAACAGGGAAAATGGGACAGTTGCGTTGAGGGAAGGGGATGAAGGGGTTAGGGCTTATGTAAATTTGTAGGAAAATTATAGGGGTAGGGATAGGTGTTAGGGAATGTAGGGAGGTGGAATTTCTTGAAAAGAGTGAGGTAAATGTGGAAAAAACACCAAAACACAGTCTTAGCCTCGGAATATGACAAAAGCGCAACGTAGGCTAGGGTTTGTAGGAAAATGAGGGAGATGAAGGGAAGGGGTATGGGAAAAATTTAGGGGAAGTAGATGAGGTGTGGGTGAGGGTAATAGAGCATAAAATGTAGGTTTTTTACCACTTAAATGAAGCGAAAACTAAGAACACGCAAAAGCGTAGCGAAAACCTTAGGAGAGTGATTTCATTACTTGCTGAAGAAAAACTTTGTATGAAAGCTGATGGGAGGTTGTACTTACTTGTTTATGATGCTTTGAACCCTATAGACTAATGAAACAACCCTGATGTGGCTTCCTTTTGTCCCCAATTCGAAAAACACAGTGTGCTCCCAGAAGCGCAGCGTGCTAGTTCAGAAGCGCAACACACTTTCTAGCAAAGGCTTAAAGAAGGAAATTTGCGAGTTTTGAAGGCTAAGGTGAAGCACAATGGTGGATGAGAGTTGAATGAAGATAAAATGAAGTGTTTACATTATTGGGTGTTCCCTTTATGGCTTGAAAGTCGATTTTTTCTTTGATGATGGCATGACATCATATATCTTGTTGAGAAATGATGTGATGAGGTAGTGTACTACAATTTTATTACTTTATTGAGCATAGTTACATCTTCATAAGGAGGAAAATGTACCTTAGAAATCATTTAGAACACTTTTTCCTAATTACTACTCCCTATGATGGTGACTATGGTGATGACATGACTTTTTTACATGACTTTTGATGATATGACCTAATGATGACACCAAATGGAATGATAACCAGAATGATGACCAAGACACTCTTAGATGACCTATCACAAGGAGTGATGACAAGACCATAATGGCATTTATTGACCTTGAGAATGGAGGGAGTAGTAATGACCTAGAACTGACCAATGATCAAATTTTATTTGAAACTATAACAATTTGACCTAGGACCCTATCAACCATATTGAAAGAGTACATTTTATCACTGGTGACTCATATACACTAACAGAAGGGGTTTCTTTAGAGGCTCCAGCCACACCCTTCGACCATCGGTTCGAAGAGCATGATGAAACCCTGGACAACGACACTTCCAGGTTGGCTTTTGATACTATCAAGATCTATTTATTGTTTCATGGGTTGCAATAATTATGGTCTCAAGTTAAAAAAAATGTTTTATTACTCGCAATTGACGGTTTAGGTCTCAGATTGAATGGTCGTTGATGCCGAAGCTAATAAAATTAAACTTGTTATAAGAATTTGGGTCTTGACCCATCCTATGGTTACAAGAATTGGGTCTCTGCCCATCTTATGGTTACAAGTTGTTGTGTCTTGCATTTTTGTTTTAATACTATTTGTTTCTTTCCACCAAGATATCGTACATGGTTATGGTTTGAGGTAGAATTCCCTTAATAATAGAGCTCACTGTTAAGGCACTCCTGTACAGAGTTTTGGTTTTACTCAATATTATTTTTGGTATCAGATTCCATGAGTTTTCTTTCACTTCATTTTCAACGACATTGTTAATAATAGCTTATCTTTGTACATGAAAAGTGTAGACATGTTTGTTTGACCTTTACTGGTTTATGAACGAGTTCCCTTTTAATATCCTGTCTAATATTGTTGATAATGTATACAATTGTTGTCACTGTACATTATTGTTATTACTGTACATTATTGTTATTAGTGTACATTATTTTGGTTTGAAGTCTCAAGCCCTTTTGGCTACCTTACCCCCAACATTTAAATGTAAGTTTCCTTAATAGGTTTAAGGTCATTAATGGGACTCCTTAATAAATTAATTGCACAGTTGCGTAGGGGACTGGGCTAAGTCACTGTAGAGTCAGTAGCTCGATCCTAACCCCTTATCCATTATTATGTGTGATTACACTTTTGTTAAATGAAAACTTGGAACTCTAAGGAAATAGAAAAACTACGTCTCTCTGGACTCAGTTAATAGTTATGATTATACTATGTTCCTTTAGCCATATATAACACCCTCTTCTACTTAACTAATTCAGTGGGTTCAATTTTTCCTATAATATCATTTCTAGGTTTTACTGTTTCTGCTCCAAACTTTACTATTGTACTCCTTTTCACAGTTCTATGTGATTGTAGGGTTATTAGTTCGAGTTGTTCAATTACATCTTATCCTTTGTTGCGGTGTTCACACCAACAATACAAATTGCACTTGAATTTACCAATTTGTAGCAAAATAGGTTTATAACAGATCTATATACATTCATCATTCATTATCAAATATATATCATAGGGAAAATATAAATTCTAGATTTTACTTTCATGTTTTTAACCATAGTATTAACAGGCACTCTTCCATGCAAAAGGTAAAGACTTAAAATAATCTTAAATACTTATCTATTCACTGAAATTCTTTGAATTCAACAGGGTGAGACCTTCTCCACCCAATCGTAAGAAGGGAAATGATGTCATCTTCTACCCGTTAGCTTCCACTCCAGAACAATAGGTAACATTATTATTTGTCCTTTAATCAGGCAACAAACCTCAAGACTGTAGTCCAGTCTTCCAGCCTGTGATTCATTTTCGTATTGAGGTTATCCATTAGCTCAAATCCAACTCTAGATGTCCCTTCTGTTACTCCACTTTCACTTATTTTTCCAAAAACTGATTGAACCCCTTTCTTTCCACTGAGACTTCTTTTTATCTCCAAGAAATAAAGGTGTAATTGTCTTAATTGTTCTTAACTACTTGGAGGTTGGAATTCGTTTCCAGTCTCCCTTCTTGAATTCTAAAATTTCATAATATATAAAATAAAAAACAATAGTATTGCCATTTAAAATGTCATTGGACTTTCCAGAGTCCCATTTACCAACAAGATAAAATAGTTCTGACTGCTATCAGGGAGGTGTTACAGGTGGGCTTCATATCTATGCGACAAGTTTCCACTTGTACGCATTCCTCTTGACTTGACTATCCATGACTTAAACATTAATGAATGTTTCACAAATTTGGTGGATTAACATTATTTGTTTACTAACGTTTATGAGAATATTAATATAATTACATTGATGGTTGAGTTTTTATATATTTTAATATATTGTAATTAGCATAGTAATATAAATCAAATAGTAGGTAAATGCTTATAACCATCAATTTAAGAGTGGGCCTAGTGGTTAAGAGCATGTGTGGGCCTGTTGTGGCCAGCAACAACCCCCCTCATTCAATCTAGTATCAGCCACGATACTGAATGAATGGGGACCCTTAGTTAATTTTTAGGAAAAGCAAGGATTTCTTTTTGAAGTTACAACCATACGCTCAGAAAAGGTTTCTTGAATGTCCTAAGCCTAAGCCTGTGTTCATGAAAGCAAATCTTTAAAGTCGCACCACATAAGGATAAGAAACACCTTCGTTTCCCTTCTAAAGACCAATATGCGCGCCGCCCCAGTGTTAATAACAACATCGCATCGCAACATACTAGCATCCATTAAGAAAAGCTTACAAATCTGCCGATATGCGATATCGCGATCGTATATCGCAGAAATGTGGCAGGCGAAGTTTGGCAAACATTGAATTATTGCGATCTGCGATATTGCGATCGCTGTGATTTGCGATTGCGCGACATGCAAGGGTACATTAGCAAATCATAAAGCACCTCAGCACGAATCCTTCGGGCACGTCACCCAAAGAAAAGCCACTTACTATAACCTGACTTGAAATTATGCGCTTTTAATGATAGTAATAAATTAGTTGTCAGTTATTAAGTGGAATAAAGACGCGTGCCTTGATGCGGATTTGCTTCACGTAAGGTGGCATATCTGATTATCTCTTGCATTTAAAACTCTCCCATCACCTTTCTGATCAGTCTTTCCATTTCACTCGTAACCTGCAGGAGCAAAGTGCGAAGGCAAATCAGACAGAAGCGCAAGGTGAAATGGGAAAGAAGAACAAAGCTCGAGGCTCCGAAACAAGAGAAAAAACCAAGGAGATGGTGCCCCTGTACACAGATATAGCCTGCAACAGAGATGCAGGTATCTCAACATGGGAAGGCATGTATAGGCTGTTAGAAGAAGAGAACCCTAGAATAATGAAGGTAACTGCTGCTGTCGCGGGTGCATCACGTCCTTTGGAGGCATCCCTGGAAGACCTAGCGTGTCCTTTCCTCCATAGAATAGCGGCAAGGCCGAAGATCCTACCATATACAGACATGATCAAGTGGATTCTAGATGATGCGGAGTTGGCAAATAGGCAATTCAAAGTCCAGGGACATGGGCTCGTGGGATCGTTTGCTGCTCAAGACCTGAAGCTCATGTATCATCTTCCTGAACCGCAAGCGACCTATAATGAACAGTTTGTTAGGAAGTTCGTAGTAGAAAATCTGGATCTATCAAACACCACCAAAGAATGGTCAAGAAGATATGAGCCGTTGAAAAAGGATAAAAACGGTATGTACAACACTGGTTCCCTTACCTCTCCATATTGTTTTGTTGTAGCCATGCTCTGTAGATTATTTGGTATGCCCGATATTAATAAGTTTTCATCTGAATGGCTACCATTAGTCGACGCCGCGACTAACTCCGAGATAGTAGATTGGGCCAAAATCCTTTCTGATACTTTATACACGGTGGTTGTCAAATACCGTTCTAAGAGATCCTTCTCCCAAAGGGTCTATCCTCCTTTTTATTTGTCTACCTATATAATGGACTCTGTTTGTCTTGTATCAAATTTTCCTACCATGGGTTGGAAATGGACTACCCAAGACCCATTGCCCATCCATGTTTATCATAAAGTCTTATGGGATTCCCAGTTTGCCCCTCATTTTTACCAGATTTTCCATGGGCTCATATTGCCCATACATAGAATAATATATGATAAGGATCCCCCAAGGTGTTCTCCCGAGGCCCAAATTGACATCATCCCCATCGCGAGATGGTTTGGGGAAGAATGGTTTACCTACATTCAAGTTTTTGGAAGCACTGTACCTCCACATGTCCTACCCTTGTATGTCCCTAATAAACTGTTGGCCCGGGAAATCGCTTATCAAACTTGTTCTGAAGGCGGCTTAACCAAGGAACTAAAGGAAAAAAAGAAGGCTATTTCGCCTCAATTTCCCGTCACTTGTGGGGCCTTCTCTTTGTTCAATGTGGGACACGCTTTTGACGAGGTGGAGAACGTGACGTGTCTTCAATTATTTAAGTTCTCATCAAGACCTTTCGACCCAAATAAAGTGGCCCAGGAATTTACAATCAACGTCAAGATAAGAGTGTTCTCTGGGATGAAAGATCTGTTTGATGATCTCTTTCAGAGTAAAAGCTCGCTCAAAGAGATTTTGCAAGAAGCTCAGTCGAGGTTGTCTCCAGACGACCTCCGGAAATTCACGTTATATAGAGAGAGAAGGCTGGCTAGTATTCCACTAGAAGGGCTGCGAGTAGCTACTAGAGAACCGACTCTGAGCATCAGCCTCAGTGAAAAGTCCGGCACTTCCAGATCTAAGTCCAGCGCCGCAAGAGAAATATCTGAGCATCCTAAAGAGTCTGTGCACGACAAAGAAAAGAACGAAGAAACAACCAAAGACACAGCTCAGTCAAGTACGATGGCTCAACAGCAAGTTATCGCCTCACCACCAAGAAACGTTCCCCCTCCTGTCGTCGAAACACCTCTTGTCACAACAGAGTTGGATAAAGAGTGGGAAACCTTCAATGAGTTAATTAATCTTGAAGGGCAATTCTCGAAGACACCTGTGGGCAATACACAGGTGGTGCAAGAGGTCATCTCGAACATAGTCAGTAGCGTCGCAGAAGCAGAACACCTTCCTATCGCTCCATCCTCAGAACTTCTACTCAACGTAGAAGAAATTCCTCCACTGGACGTATTCTACAGTCCCCAGCATAAAGCAGTTGTAAGGAGACAAAGAAAGAAGAGAAAGCTTGAGAATGCACTATCTCAAGATGCTGAACATCTAGACGTCTTGTGGAAAGACCCAAATAATAATCCAACCGAGAATCTCACGAAGCTGTCTCAGATTGCAAGAGCATATGCTTCTGCAACTATCGACAAAGCCTCTGAAGTTCAGCAACTCCTAAAAGAACATGAAAATCAAATACACCTGCTACAACAACAGTTGCAACAAGCCAGTGCAAACACTGAAGCTTCCAGACAGCTCGAAAAGCTACAGGAAGACTTTTGCCAGATGCAGGTAAGCTATCAAAGAAGTCTTGAAGAAAAAGAAAGCCAACTGCAGACGGTGTGAGAAATGCATAAAGACAAACCTAAGCTGGCAGAGTTTATTTCAGATTCCATCGGCTTGAACGAGCAACTATCACAGCAACAGGAAGATATGGTACGTAGAATATCACAGTGGAGGCACTTTTGTGAACTAAGAGACAGGATCACCAGCCAGGTGGTGGAATTGCGGAGCGACTATGATCAGAACAACAAAAGAGTAACAGAATATTTGACTTGGCAAGATGATGAGGAAGGGAAAAGAGCAGGGGCACCCAGGATTAATGAGAATCACAAGGAGCTGCTCTTTAACAAATGGGACGAACAAATCACACAGGCGGAGCAAGCAGCAGAGACAGCGGCGACACAAGCGAGCATTCTTATCGACTGTGTAAATGAAAATTTACACAGAGCCAATTTGATTTCAGAGACCACCCCGGGATACCTACCGAGCAAGTTGCAACTGGAGACAGAATGGAGGCAGAAAGCGCAGGCAAACGGGAAAGCAATCCAGGCATTGGCTAGACTAAATTGGGAAAGTTACTGGACATACTTAGTTAAACCACACAGCCAATGCATGACAGTAAGATGCATCATGAACGCAGCCGAAAAGGTAGCACCGGCTCTTATGGATGTCGTTTTCGCAGCCCAACTAAGCACAGAAATCAGTCAGCCTACTCTTCTCAAGCCTATGCTTGACAGCTGCAACTTCAAAGACCAAGTTCACAAGTAATTTCATTTAGAATGTTGTTTTTTCCTTTTTAACTAAATTAGAAAAAGGGCGGTCATTTGAGAACCGTATCCTCAATTTTGTAATAATATTATTATTAGAATTAGGAAGTAGTATTTTAACCCTTCTCATTGCATTGGAGAAGGGTCCAGAAATTTGTCAAAAACTTGTCCTCGGAACATGCACTTCTGCACCCTCAGAGGAGGTTTTGATGAATGGAAGGATCGAGATTTATTTATGTTTGCATTTTAATGTCTGCTACTGATGTTGCACTACTGTACTCTTAGTAGATATTAGAACAAGTAGAGATAAATCGTTATTGCTTGAAGTCTGTGAGTAAAAATCAGTCATTAATGGTACTTTTATCTCTTGACGAATTTCTGCTTATATTCTTAGAGTGATATGCAGCTGATATTGTTTATATGTTAATGTATGAGCATATGGGTTATCATTTGGCACTTTTGTACGGTGGACTCATTTATTTATGCTTGACATGTGAATGATTTATTTATGCGATATGCTTTTCACAACTGTTTTGTTTAACTTCTTATGTAGAATGGTTCATCTTAAATGGTTTATATTCTTGTGATAGCTTAATGATCTTTATTACCAGTTATTATAAGAAATCTTTCTAAATCGCATAATGGAAAAGATATATCCCGGGTTAGTGTAGATCACATATGTTGTTTTCATTAGATTACTGTAGCTTAGAATCAGTTTGCGAGTTAGATTTAAATTAGTTTTAGAATGCTTCCAGAATCAACATAATCAAAATCTACACACACACACATCCCATGCATCGGGAAGCTGGTCCCGTTACCCCCAGTCGGACCCGCTACATCAAACGGGCAAGGAGCCGCCAACCAGGTTCCGGACCAGGTGGGTATCCCCTTTGTTGTTGACCCGATTTCGGGGCCCTCAACATATTTGGTGCTAGAAGGAGGGCCTGAGCATATTGTCTGTTGGAATATTTTTAAATTAGAAATCTTGAAACAGGATGGCTGCTCATAGAATTCCTATTTGGAGTTGCATCCATGTTCCTGCCTCTTCCAACACTCCACCAGATGTGGTAAGGCTATTGTCTCAGGTAAAATTCAATGGTAAGAATAATTCTTCTGCATTCCACCATGCCCTGCAATTCATTCAAAGAGTTTCGAGTTCTAATACTCAGAAAATTGACGAAGGCGTTTTGTGCAGGATTTTTACTCTTACATTCACAACGGAAGCTAGAAAATGGTGCAGAAACCTCCCAGTTGCATCAATCCACAGCTGGGACCAATTCGTTAGGACTTTCATCTTGGAATTTGATTGCTATGAATACGACCAGGTCTATGATGAAATCGACTATCTGCGGAAACAAGACGAACCCGTAAGGGATTTCAATATGCGATTTCATCTTAAATGTCTACAATATGACCTCGAGAATGAGCTCACAGATGAAGAATCTTCAGATTGTGACGAGTATTTCCTACCTCCTATATCTGACCAAACAGAGATTAGCCTAGGAGTCTTGCATGCTATAGTACCAGAAAACAAAGATGAAAATACTGAAAGGGAGACTACCTTGGAACCAGAAGATGACTTTGACATAGAGTCAGACAATGTCATTTCAAATCAACAAATGTTGATCCCAAGGTTAGATCCACCCACTGTTTCTCTTTCAAAAAATATCGGCACAAAAAGGTATGATCTAAAGCCCGATGCTTATAGTGAATCTGATGAACAAAATTTATTTGATGTTTCTAAATGCATTATTCTAGATTCGCATTTTTCTCTTTACCCCAATGTTTTTAGTGATGATGATTTTTTCCCTCATAATATCAAGCATATCTCAACAGACACAGAGGGTTATTCAAACAAATCATCATTGGGTTTTCAAAATAAAGAGACCACTTTAGCACAGCCTTTGATCAATATCAAACGAGAGCTGCCTGACCTCCCTTTTCTGAAAACATATAATGAAAAAGAGGAACCTAGGGAAAACTGTAAAGTCTTTCGGGATAGTTGCTTTGACAATTGTGATGATGTTGGGTTATCACAAGTAACTCATCTAGGGTCAGTTAATAAGGAACATCTTAGATCAGGGATTATTCCATCTAACCCTCATCTCAAAGCAAAAGCTCATTTGAATAATTCTACTATCCAAGACAATACTCCGATCTATGATTCATATCAAGAGGAAAGCTCCATCCCTGTTCGCAATCATGACTTAGTTCCTGATTCACAAAACCTGGCCAGTTCTTGTGAAAAGCAAAAAGTTGCAAGTAACTCCCAGTTGTGCGATAACACTATTTGTATAAATACCCAATCATTTCCTTCTCACTTGCATTCATTTTGTACAAAATCGGATTTCTTTTTAAATTTTCGAATTTTTGATAGATTATATTTTAGCGATTTATATATGAGAACTTTCACTATCGCTAAAGGCTCAACGTCAACAAGCAACGGGTTACAAGCCATCGAAACTGAAAAACCCTTTTCACAATTTGACTCGTTATCCCTCCTATTGAAAGATCACCAATTCACATCAGAAATTCACCCTAATTTTTATGATCCAATAGGTACTCAGTTGGAAAAAACTTCTTATGAGAAAAGAAAATCAGACAGAATTCCAATTGAGGTTGTAGGTTCTTATTCCCTAGCCAACAATTTCGATCCAAGGAAAATTCGGTTCTTTTTACTGATGCTTGGAAGATTCATATGGCTAGGAATAATAATGAATCGTTGGTTCCATTGGAAATATCATTTTACTTAGTTATTTCCTGTATATAGTTAGAATAGGAGTAGGAGTAATTTAGCTAGGTTGTTAGTTTTGCTTTCAATAAGTGATAGGCAAAGTTATTTGTATTCTCTACATGACCCTAGGGAATGTTTGCCTCTCTCAAATAATGTTTGTTCTGGCTAAACGGCATTTGACGTTTACTAAAGACACCTTGTCTCTGTTAAAGATTTTGGACTTTGGCTCCTATAAACAGCAAATCTTTTGAGAATTTGATCTTTATTATCGATAGAACTTTGACCCAGAAATGATGATAGTTTCAACTCCAAAAAATTAAAAGAAAGCTATCTCAGTGAAGAATTTGTTTTAGGTCAGCACAATGAAAGGTATCAATATTAAAATAAAGATTCTCTGTGAAAGCAGCCATTACCAAAAGCAGCCCTATCATTGTCGTCCAGAACTTTCTTAAGGAAATAAAATTTGACTTCCTCCCTGCTGAAGGAAAACACAACATTCAGAGGAATGACCTAAAAAATATGCTATATCTCAAAGAATAAGAGGTCTCATCACAAGCTGACTTATCATGATCACAGATATTATAACTTGCTGACTTTACCAAGACTGTCTACCAAAACAGGGCAATGACTCAAGATTGTTACAATCAAAAGACAAGGGGTCTCATCACGAGCCAGCTTGCTCAGCAAAAGTGTAAATCAGGTGAATGACTGTGTCATAATTTGGCCACCAAACCAAGACATTGTTCTTTAGAGAATAAAAAAGGAAAAAGCATCAAGAAAGGGATTCTTTCTAAAAAAGTTGTAAATAACCTGAGGCAGGATAAAGTATCATTCCTGGATAATAGGTAACCCTGTCGAGGCTATGGACGCTTGCTGGCAGCAGTGGCTCTACCTACGAAAAAGGAGCATATTTAAGAAGGACTGATACATAGAGAACACTTATTTTTATGTTTTACAAGACCAAGTAATGACTGATTTAAATTCGAATACAATCTGGGGATGCAAGTAATTGAGCTAGAATGGAGCTGAAACAAAACATCATTGACGCTTTGAAGTATCATTTGTTTTTTATCTTTTTATAATAAAGTTCCAATTTCCTGAGAAAATTTTTTTTAGAAGTTTGAAAATGTTAATAGAAAAAGAGCAAAGATAACTGGTTCTCCCAAGTGAATCGCCAATTGTTGTGGCCAGCAACAACCCCCCTCGTTCAATCTAGTATCTGCCATGATACTGAATGAATGGGGACCCTTAGTTAATTTTTAGGAAAAGCAAGGATTTCTTTTTGAAGTTACAACCATACGCTCAGAAAAGGTTTCTTGAATGTCCTAAGCCTAAGCCTGTGTTCATGAAAGCAAATCTTTAAAGTTGCACCACATAAGGATAAGAAACACCTTCGTTTCCCTTCTAAAGACCAATATGCGCACCGCCCCAGTGTTAATAACAACATCACATCGCAACATACTAGCATCCATAAAGAAAAGCTTACAAATCCGCCGGTATGCGATATGCGATATCGCGATCGCATATCACAGAAATGTGGCAGGCGAAGTTTGGCAAACATTGAATTATTGCGATCTGCGATATTGCGATCGCTGCGATTTTCGATTGCGCGACATGCAAGGGTACGTTAGCAAATCATAAAGCACCTCAGTACGAATCCTTCGGGCACGTCACCCAAAGAAAAGCCACTTACTATAACCTGACTTGAAATTATGAGCTTTTAATGATAGTAATAAATTAGTTGTCAGTTATTAAGTGGAATAAAGACGCGTGCCTTGATGCGGATTTGCTTCACGTAAGGTGGCATATCTGATTATCTCTTGCATTTAAAACTCTCCCATCACCTTTCTGATCAGTCTTTCCATTTCACTCGTAACCTGCAGGAGCAAAGTGCGAAGGCAAATCAGACAGAAGCGCAAGGCGAAATGGGAAAGAAGAACAAAGCTTGAGGCTCCGAAACAAGAGAAAAAACCAAGGAGATGGTGCCCCTGTACACAGATACAGCCTGCAACAGAGATGCAGGTATCTCAACATGGGAAGGAATGGATAGGCTGTTAGAAGAAGAGAACCCTAGAATAATGAAGGTAACTGCTGCTATCGCGGATGCATCACGTCCTTCGGAGGCATCCCTGGAAGACCTAGCGTGTTCTTTCCTCCATAGAATAGCGGCAAGGCCGAAGATCCTACCATATACAGACATGATCAAGTGGATTCTAGATGATGCGGAGTTGGCAAATAGGCAATTCAAAGTCCAGGGACATGGGCTCGTGGGATCGTTTGCTGCTCAAGACCTGAAGCTCATGTATCATCTTCCTGAACCGCAAGCGACCTATAATGAACAGTTTGTTAGGAAGTTCGCAGTAGAAAATCCAGATCTATCAGACACCACCAAAGAATGGTCAAGAAGAGATGAGCCGTTGAAAAAGGATAAAAACAGTATGTACAGCACTGGTTCCCTTACCTCTCCATATTGTTTTGTTGCAGCCATGCTCTGTAGATTATTTGGTATGCCCGATATTAATAAGTTTTCATCTGAATGGTTACCATTAGTCGACGCCGCGACTAACTCCGAGATAGTAGATTGGGCCAAAATCCTTTCTGATACTCTATACACGGCGGTTGTCAAATACCGTTCTAAGAGATCCTTCTCCCAAAGGGTCTATCCTCC
The DNA here is from genome assembly GCA_031772625.1 of Pinus tabuliformis. Taxonomy (NCBI): domain Eukaryota; kingdom Viridiplantae; phylum Streptophyta; class Pinopsida; order Pinales; family Pinaceae; genus Pinus; species Pinus tabuliformis. The sequence goes on along the minus strand of CM062812.1, from coordinate 122,182,265 downwards.
TTTTTATTTGTCTGCCTATATAATGGACTCTGTTTGTCTTGTATCAAATTTTCCTACCATGGGTTGGAAATGGACTACCCAAGACCCATTGCCCATCCATGTTTATCATAAAGTCTTATGGGATTCCCAGTTTGCCCCTCATTTTTACCAGATTTGCCATGGGCTCATATTGCCCATACATAGAATAATATATGATAAGGATCCCTCAAGGTGTTCTCCCAAGGCCCAAATTGACATCATCCCCATCGCGAGATGGTTTGGGGAAGAATGGTTTACCTACATTCAAGTTTTTGGAAGCACTGTACCTCCACATGTCCTACCTTTGTATGTCCCTGATAAACTGTTGGCCCGGGAAATCGCTTATCAAACTTGTTCTGAAGGCGGCTTAACCAAGGAACTAAAGGAAAAAAAGAAGGCCATTTGGCCTCAATTTCTCGTCACCTGTGGGGCCTTCTCTTTGTTCGATGTGGGACACGCTTTTGACGAGGTGGAGAACGTGACGTGTCTTCAATTATTTAAATTCTCATCAAGACCTTTCGACCCAAATAAAGTGGCCCAGGAATTTACAATCAACGTCAAGATAAGAGTGTTCTCTAGGATGAAAGATCTGTTTGATGATCTCTTTCAGAGTAAAAGCTCGCTCAAAGAGATTTTGCAAGAAGCTCAGTCGAGGTTGTCTCCAGACGACCTCCGGAAATTCACGTTATATAGAGAGAGAAGGCTGGCTAGTATTCCACTAGAAGGGCTGCGAGTAGCTACTAGAGAATCGACTCTGAGCATCAGCCTCAATGAAAAGTCCGGCACTTCCAGATCTAAGTCCAGCACCGAAAGAGAAATATCTGAGCATCCTAAAGAGTCTGTGCACGACAAAGAAAAGAACGAAGAAACAACCAAAGACACAGCTCAGTGAAGTACGATGGCTCAACAGCAAGTTATCGCCTCACCACCAAGAAACATTCCCCCTCCTGTTGTCGAAACACCTCTTGTCACAACAGAGTTGGATAAAGAGTGGGAAACCTTCAATGAGTTAATTAATCTTGAAGGGCAAGTCCCGAAGACGCCTGTGGGCAATACACAGGTGGTGCAAGAGGTCGTCTCGAACATAGTCAGTAGCGCCGCAGAAGCAGAACACCTTCCTATCGCTCCATCCTCAGAACTTCTACTCAACGTAGAAGAAATTCCTCCACTGGACGTATTCTACAGTCCCCAGCATAAAGCAGTTGTAAGGAGACAAAGAAAGAAGAGAAAGCTTGAGAATGCACTGTCTCAAGATGCTGAACATCTAGACGTCTTGTGGAAAGACCCAAATAATAATCCAACCGAGAATCTCACGAAGCTGTCTCAGATTGCAGGAGCATATGCTTCTGCAACTATCGACAAGGCCTCTGAAGTTCAGCAACTCCTAAAAGAACATGAAAATCAAATACACCTGCTACAACAACAGTTGCAACAAGCCAGTGCAAACACTGAAGCTTCCAGACAGCTCGAAAAGCTACAGGAAGACTTTCGCCAGATGCAGGTAAGCTATCAAAGAAGTCTTGAAGAAAAAGAAAGCCAACTGCAGACGGTGCGAGAAATGCATAAAGATGAACCTAAGCTGGCAGAGTTTATTTCAGAGTCCATCGGCTTGAACGAGCAACTATCACAGCAACAGGAAGATATGGTACGTAGAATATCACAGTGGAGGCACTTTTGTGAACTAAGCGACAGGATCACCAGCCAGGTGGTGGAATTGCGGAGTGACTATGATCAGAACAACAAAAGAGTAACAGAATATTTGACTTGGCAAGATGATGAGGAAGGGAAAAGAGCAGGGGCACCCAGGATTAATGAGAATCACAAGGAGCTACTCTTTAACAAATGGGACGAACAAATCACACAGGCGGAGCAAGCAGCAGAGACAGCGGCGACACAAGCGAGCATTCTTATCGACTGTGTAAATGAAAATTTACACAGAGCCAATTTGATTTCAGAGACCACCCCGGGATACCTACCGAGCAAGTTGCAACTGGAGACAGAATGGAGGCAGAAAGCGCAGGCAAACAGGAAAGCAATCCAGGCATTGGCTAGACTAAATTGGGAAAGTTACTGGACATACTTAGTTAAACCGCACAGCCAATGCATGACAGTAAGATGCATCATGAACGCAGCCGAGAAGGTAGCGCCGGCTCTTATGGATGCCGTTTTCGCAGCCCAGCTAAGCACAGAAATCAGCCAGCCTACTCTTCTCAAGCCTATGCTTGACAGCTGCAACTTCAAAGACCAAGTTCACAAGTAATTTCATTTAGAATGTTGTTTTTTCCTTTTTAACTAAATTAGAAAAAGGGCGGTCATTTGAGAACCATATCCTCAATTTTGTAATAATACTATTATTAGAATTAGGAAGTAGTATTTTAACCCTTCTCATTGCATTGGAGAAGGGTCCAGAAATTTGTCAAAAACTTGTCCTCGGAACATGCACTTCTGCACCCTCAGAGGAGGTTTTGATGAATGGAAGGATCGAGATTTATTTATGTTTGCATTTTAATGTCTGCTACTGATGTTGCACTACTGTACTCTTAGTAGATATTAGAACAAGTAGAGATAAATCGTTATTGCTTGAAGTCTGTGAGTAAAAATCAGTCATAAATGGTACTTTTATCTCTTGACGAATTTCTACTTATATTCTTAGAGTGATATGCAGCTGATATTGTTTATATGTTAATGTATGAGCATATGGGTTATCATTTGGCACTTTTGTACGGTGGACTCATTTATTTATGCTTGACATGTGAATGATTTATTTATACGATATGCTTTTCACAACTGTTTTGTTTAACTTCTTATGCAGAATGGTTCATCTTAAATGGTTTATATTCTTGTGATAACTGAATGATCTTTATTACCAGTTATTATATGAAATCTTTCTAAATCGCATAATGGAAAAGATATATCCCGGGTTAGTGTAGATCACATATGTTGTTTTCATTAGATTACTGTAGCTTAGAATCAGTTTGCGAGTTAGATTTAAATTAGTTTTAGAATGCTTCCAGAATCAACATAATCAAACTCTACACACACACACATCCCATGCATCGGGAAGCTGGTCCCGTTACCCCCAGTCGGACCCACTACATCAAATGGGCAAGGAGCCGCCAACCAGGTTTCGGACCGGGTGGGTATCCCCTTTGTTGTTGACCCGATTTCGGGGCCCTCAACAGGGCCTAATGGTTAAGAGTTTTGTCCCACAAACAAGGGGGTCTCATACTCCAATTTGGACATGCAACAAGATTCTTAATTATGGAGATTCAAACCTAGTTTATCATCTAGATTCTTAATATATAAATAGACGTTGTTACAATACCATGAGTATTGTTTATCATCTAGATTCTTAATCTCTAAATAGACTTTGTTATAATACCATGGGTCAATAGGATGGCTCATGAATTCCCAATACCCAAATAACCATAATTCATTTCATATGACATTTCTTCATATCATATTTTTAAATTAATGATTTTAATTAAAAGGGAAAAGAAAACATAACTACTTTAGAAATAAGTCTTAATCTTTTATTTGTGTATACTACGTAGTCTAAATTATAGGCAAAATGACATTTTTTCACGACATTTTTTTATAATTAATTTTAACCAAAATATGACATAGATTACCTTCTACCAAGATATGATAGAGGTTTTCATCTACTTCACTTTTGGTGAGGCCCAAACCGGTGAGGTAACTATCGATCCTGGTGTACCAAGCATAGGGTGCTTACTTGAGACTATACAATGCTCGCTTGAGTCTACACACGAGACTACCGATCAAAAGTCTCGAAGCCTTCTTGTTGCTTGATATACACCTCCTCCTCAATAAATCCATTGAGGAATGATTTTTTTACATCCATCTAGTGGACCTTCCACCCCATCTGTACAGCCAAAGAAAGAATTGATCTGATGGATGAGTACCTTGCTACAAGAGAAAAGGTCTCCTTATAGTTAATCCCCTCAACTTGAGAGTACCCCTTAGCCAAAAATTTGGACTTGTAATTTTCTATGCTTCTATCTGTTGCATTCTTTACCTTGAAGATCCACCTCAAACCCACAAATGATTTGTCTATTGGTCTTGGGACCACTTCCCAGACACTATTCTTTATAATAGATTCATATTCCTCCACCATTGCATTAACCCATACAAGTTTCTCTATTGCTTCCTCTAAAGAGCGCAACTTAGTCTCTACAAGCTCAATCATCATAGTCATGTAGCCAGTGTACCGATCTAGTGACATTCTCTACCTGTGTTGATTTGAAGGAGCACCCACATTCTCCCTCACATCCTACACAAGTTTGTCAGCTTCCCTGGTCCATTTCTCACGTTCTCTGGATGGTTCTACTTGAGTGATTCTCTCCACTCTCTGATTGTCAACTTGTAGCTACTCCACAACTTCCTATTGTTCCTCCTTTGGAGCTAATATCTCCTCTTCTATTTGGATCCGAAACTCCCTCTCAAAAGAGCATCACATGGCTTTATCTTAATCAAATTTTAATCCCTTCACATAATTTTCATTCTAAGGGATGACAAGTACACACGGTAGTTGTGGGGAGTTTCTTTATAGCCCACAAATACCCCCAATTTTGTTGTTGGCTCTAGCTTCTTCCTTGATTCTTTACAGACATGGAAGCAAACAAAGGCTCCAAAAATCCTGAAGTGCAACACATTTGAAATTCTCCCCGAAAAGCCTCCTTCGATGCAATCATGCCACGTATCTGATGAGGACTTTGGTTCTGTAAATAGACGATTGTGTTGCATGCCTCAACCCACAAATGTAGAGGTAGGCCTTAATCATGCAACATCTCCTCACTTCTCCCATAATGCTACAATTCTTTCTCTTAGCCACCCCATTCTGCTGTGGGTTGTAAGTTGTTCTCAAATCTTGTCAAAAGCCTTCTTTTGCATAGAAATTTTTAAATTCATTCGACACCTACTCACCTCCATTATTGCTCCTAAGAGCCTTCACCTTCTTGCCCATCTCTTTCTCAACCAGTGCCTTGAATTCTACGAACTTGGAGAACGTGTCATCCTTCTTCCACATAAAGAAGATCCAACACTTCCGTGAGAAGTCATGAAAGAAAATGACAAAATGTTTGTTCCTGGTAGTGGAAGTTGTAGAGAAAGGTCCACAGATGATCTAAAAATGGGGCCTAAAGGCTTCTTGTCAAGCTTACAAGAACCTCTCCCACTTCCAAAGCTTAAATACTCCTAAGATATTATGATTAACCAATGCAGAACTAATAATGTGCTTGACAATAAGGTGTATGCTTATGTTTATTTTAACTGATTATATTCTTTAAAATCTATTGGTTGTGCTAATATGTAAATGCATGTAACAGTGCAACAGTGCAGCAAATAACAAACACATGGACAACAATATTAATTTGGAGTTCACCCAAAACTCTTGGGCTACGTCTCCTTGAGCTCTAGTCAACTCGACTAGGCTCTCTGGGATTATGGCATCAGTTCTTTTACAAGCTCCACACTCAAATCCACCGTTTTACATAGAAAAAATGGACTTAGAACACCATCTCATCCTTGGCTCTGAAGCTCTCGACTTAGAACACCATCTCATCCTTGGCTCTGGCTCTGGCTTTGGCTCTCGGCTCTAGCTCTGGCTTCTCTAAGCTCTCTCTCTCTCGACCTTTGTGTGCATCAATGGTTCGCTAGACCTCCCAGCGACCTTTGGCAACCTTCCAACAACCTTTTGCATCTTTGTTGCCTATCAATCGTGCTCTCTGGCTTTTCGCTCTTTCAACTAACAACTCTCCTTCAGCAACCTCCTTTTTTTTTGCCAACTCGGCTTTCTACTCCCTTGAGGCATTTTTCCCAGCTCTATGGCTTCCCTAGTCGTTTCTCTACTTGTACCCATCCCTCTGCAGCTCTGCGGCTTCTCTGCTCCTTGTTCATTCAAATCCCCTCTGAGTGTTAAACAATCATTGTCAAACGCTTTTAGGCATGGTGGCCACGTGTTTTTAAACTGAAAGGACCACTGGCACAGTTAAAATCCCCAAGAACACGTTTCCCCGTTTACACAGAGAAATACACTAAAAACATGCAAAAACTCTTTCTATCAGACTTCAAAAATCATCGAATCTGCCCTATAATCCTTTCAGATCTGCCTTTGGTCGCTATCACAAGCCCACTGTTGATCTGGGTGATCTCTGATCCAATGGTTGATATTCATTTCGGGTGGCTTATGCACACGGAGATTACCCACCCGAAAAGGTGGTTTTCTCTCTCCGGCGCCAAGCCACATGTCGGCCAGTGTATGGGATCGGGCGGAGCCCATCCAATACCACTTACCACCTAAGGCCCGCTCAAAATCCCACTCATTACGGAACTCAAGTAATATAAAGCTACATGTATAAACCTTTCGGGTCTGTTCTATCGCTCTGGGCGTATTTCCGTTGTATTTCGTTTATTTAACGAAAATGAGAAAATACATAGAAAAACCATTTTTACCGGAACTCAAAATATATATATTCGCATCCATGAACCCTTTCGGGTCTGGCTTAAGTCACATATCGCATCTCATAGTGTAATGGCCAAAACCCCAAATACAAAGGAATATATAGAAAATCTGAAAATACGGATCTCAAAATTTATGCAATCAGGTCCATAATCCCTATTGGGTCTAGGTCCTGATCGCTAATCGCAATTGAAATGGCCTGGGGGTTTGCCCTTTGGGTATGCCAATCCGCCGACGCCGATATCGGCGATCGCATGTCGCGTTGGCCCGGGGGTCCTTCCCTTTTGGGTGTGCCGATCGCCGATCCGCCGATCACAATCACTCCATCACATAGCCCAGGGTCCTGATATCGCATGCGGGCCTATCTCCGATGCGATAAGTTGGAGGTCGCAGTCGGGGATCCCTTCCACCTCCACTTTAAGTCCTTCCCTTTGGCTATTTGCGATGCGATTTCCTTTATAAGGCCTTTTATGCCATTTTTAGGGGAAATGCCTCCTTTTTCAAAGGACAAAGGCAATCTTCTTTCTGCGATAACTTCTGCATCCGAAGTCCATTTTAGCCCATTCAAATTGCAGTAGATTCAGGATGAAAATATCTACGCAATGGGACTATTTCAAGAGCATCTTTGGACTTTCATTTTCCTCTGTGAGGAACACTTTAGACTTAGAAGTCTATCCAAAATCCATTTTGGATCACGCCTTCCCACTAAAGAAATTTTGGTCTCCAAAAGACTGATATACTGATCTGAACAGTAAATGAGAGTAACAACACCCTCTTCTTTCAGCCTCCATACACTTGCCTTGCATAGTGCCTCTGAACCAAAGCCTCTGACCACTTTCCTTCCTGGATGTGCTAGTCCTCCTGGGAAGAACTATCTTCATTCTTGACCTTCCTACAGAACTCCTACTAAGATGGTCATAGAAGGCATTTTGAACTTCTGTGCCTTGATCATTGATCCAAGGTGGCTCAAACAAATGTGAAGTACATTTGCTTCACAAAAACTTTCATTTGTACCCGTTTAAAAAGTTGTCAACAACAACTGTTAACAACAACAGAAACACAAACAACAATTGGATGGACTAAACTCCTGCTTCACAAAAGAAACATATTTTGCATCTTTTGAACACCTCCATGTCTTACATCTGCATATAAATGACGGACTAGATAACAAGCCCACAAAACATTTCTTTAAAACAAATGACCCTTCAAGTCAAGCATGTAGAAAAAGACCATTAGGACTCTTTTTAAAAAGATGAAACACTTCATCATTATCTCCATCTTGGAGACCAAATCAACTTTTCTCAAGTCAATATTACATGCATGTTTAAAGCAATCAGCCCTTCAAGTTAATTACACATACATGTTCAAATACAAGGAAAACATCAACATCCATGTGTTCATGCATGCATTTCATCCTTCAACTTTCACTTAAGCACACTGTACTTTTGAAGCTGAAATGAAATATAATGTTGCAGCAACAAAGTGAGCCTCCTACTCAACTTTTCCATTCACCTTCTTGGTAGAAACCTGCAACTTGCATTCCATTAACAAAGAAATGCAAATAGATGCATCAATAGACATGCAATCTTAATTGGATAAGAACTCTAACCATTTATTACCAATCCATTTCAAAGGTCCTTCCTTTGTCTGCACATCAGCATCAACATGTGAATCATCCTAAGACACATCATTCATGGAATCTTCCTTTCCATTTCTGCCATTTTCTCTTTCCACCTTCTTCAGCTTTTGTGGAAGCATTGTTGGATTCAGAGTCCAACACTTTTCAGCAAGATGTCCTTGCTTATGGCAGTAAGTGCAACACATGTGCATCCTCTTGACAGCATGATATTTATATAACCTCGTTGATTTATAATTAATTTATTTTAAGATTTAAATCTCCCTTTAACTAATATTTTATTTAAAATATAATTAACTTATATTTATTTAAAATAGAGTTAACTATTATCTATTTTTAATTACTCGATTATTTTATGATTATAGTATATTAACTCACTTATTTTAATATATATTTATAAAATTGTCAATTTATGTTTATTTTAATAAGAAAATTAATAACCGAATTAACTGATTTGAAATTAAAATAAATAAATTTTGGTCTAACTAGCCATTTCCCGATCAAATCGATCTGTCATGATTCTAGCCGTTACCTGGATATTCTACCCAATATATTTATAATGCATTGCAAGATCTATTCATTCAACTTGTCCTGACGATGAACCACACTGGTTGGATCGAAACGCGTCGACAAAATTATCTCTATGTGATTTTCACCGAAGATTCTTCTCAAAAATGATTTTCCTTGTCCAATGGACCTTTGGCTTCTTGCTTCTTTTCCTTCAAAATTTTCTTGTATGTGGCCATTCTCTTCCAACATCTAGAAACATGATGGTTATCCAAACCACAAAAGGAACATGCAATTCTTTTCCCATATCTATGTGGAAATTTATCATGCTTTGCAAAATCAAAAGGAAGATGATTAGAACCAGATTTATACCTTTCTCTTTCACCTTTATTGCCTTCATGAGGAGGTGAAGCAAATGAAGAAGTGGCTCCCTTTGGAACACCATCAATCTCTTCAAGGCTGTCAGAGTTTTCACAACTCCCTAGTTCAAGTGTGTGCTTCTAAACACCTGCATCCTACAAATGATGTTTCAAGCCATTGCATTCCTCTTGAATACAATCTTCACACTCTTGAGGTAGAAGACCTGCAATGCAACTCCTTCTTGGAGTTGTTTCAATGGCCTTCATGGCAGCTTTGGAACTTTCTCCATAAGACTCTCCATAACCAAGACCCAAATACTTAGGCCTTTCCTCAACTATTATTGGCTCAACAATACCTTGTGCATGTTTACCCAAGCCCTTTCCTTCATAGCCCATCTTGGACATTAGCTTGGAACCTATGCCTCTAGTATGTTTTTCAAAAGAACCAATATAAGCATTCTTAGAAGAATTTGAAGACAAACTGGAATGGTTTACCTCTTCTTCAAGCTGATACTTGACCAAGGCTTCTTTGGCAACAAAGAGCTGTGACTCCAACTCATGCATCCTTTTCAGGTTCATATTTGCAATATGAAGTTGCCTCTCCATTTCCTACAATTTTTCGGAAAGCATTTGCTTCTCTTCCTCCACAAAATTCAACTGCTCTCTAAGTATGTTTCTCTTCCTTCCATCCTCATACATTTCCCTCACCTTGTCCATCATGATGAACAAGTCTTGCTTCATGTCTCCATCAAAGAATCTTGTGATGAAGGAGGAATTTGAGGATTCACTTGTAGAAGTTGTCATTATACCAATGAACAAAAGAACTTCAAACAAGATTAATAAAGAGCTTATTTAAGCAACCTTTTGCAACAAACCTCTTGTGCTTCAAGGATTTCTTTGAGGTCCTTTGGGATAAAAGAATGCCTTCAACCCTTCTTCCTTCTTGTCCTGCCTAGATTGAGCTATTAATAACTTTCCCTTCACCTCTGCAAACTCAAACAATAGTTAGTCTGCAACAAGCATACATCAATCAGACAATCAATCCTTGACTACCCAGATACCTTTCAGACAAGCAATCTTTTGCTCTGTCAATCAAGAATTCTGATCAGATACCACTTACTCTGGTATAACCAACTCTAATACCACCTGATCTGAAAATGGGGCCTAAAGGATTCTTGTCAAGCTTACAAGAACCTCTCCCACTTCCAAAGCTTAAATACTCCCAAGATATTATGATTAACCAATGCAAAACTAATAATGTGCTTGACAATAAGGTTTATGCTTATGTTTATTTTAACTGATTATATGCTTAAAAATCTGTTGTTTGTGCTGATATGTAAATACATGTAACAGTGCAACAGTGCAGCAAATAACAAACACATGGACAACAATATTAATTTGGAGTTCACCCAAAACTCTTGGGCTACGTCTCCTTGAGCTCTAGTCAACTCGACTAGGCTCTCTGGGATTATGGCATCAGTTCTTTTACAAGCTCCACACTCAACTCCACTGTTTTACATAGAAACAATGGGCTTAGAACACCATCTCATCCCTGGCTCTGAAGCTCTCGGCTTTCTGGATTTGCACTCTCGCTCTGGCTCTAACTCTCAGCTCTGGCTCTTGCTCTTGGCTTTGGATTTGGCTCTAGCTTCTCTGAGTTCTCTCTCTGGGCCTCTGCGTGCATCAATGGTTTGCTAGACCTCCCAATGACCTTTAGCAACCTTCCAGCGACCTTTTGCAGCTTTGCTACCTGTCAATTGTGCTCTTTGGCTTTTTGCTCTTTCAACTAACAGCTCTCCTTTAGTGACCTCCTTTTTTTCTGCCAACTTAGCTTTCTGCTCCCTTGAGGCATTTTTCCTGACTTTGTGGCTTCCCTAGCCATTTCTTTGCATGTACTCATCCCTCTGCGGCTCTGCGGCTTCTCTGCTCCTTGTCCATTCAAATCCCCTCTGAGCATTAAACAATCATTGTCAAACACCTTCAGGCATGGTGGCCACCTGTTTTTAAACGGAAAGGACCACTGGTACGGTTAAAATCCCCGGGAACACGTTTCCCTGTTTACATAGAGAAATACACTAAAAACACACAAAAACTCTTTCTATCGGACTTCAAAAATCATCAAATCCGCCCTATAATCCTTTCGGATCCGCCTTTGGTTACTATCGCAAGCCCACCGTTGATCTGGGTGATCTCTAATCCAACGGTTGATATTCATTTCAGGCGGCTTATGCGCACGGAGATTACCTGCCTGAAAAGGCAGTTTTCTCTCTCCGGCGCCAAGCCATGTGTTAGCCAGTGTATGGGATCGGGTAGAGCCCGTTCAATACCACTTACCACTTCAGGCCCGCCTAAAATCCCGCTCATTATAGAACTCAAATAATATAAAGCTGCATGTATAAACCTTTCGGGTCCATTTTATCACTCTGGGCATATTTCCTTTGTATTTCGTTTATTTAACGAAAATGCGAAAATACATAGAAAAACCCTTTTTACCGAAACTCAAAATATATATATTCGCATCCATAAACCCTTTCGGGTCTGGCTTAAGTCGCATATCGCATCACATAGCGTAATGGCCAAAACCCCAAATACAAAGGAATATATAGAAAATCTGAAAATACGGATCTCAAAATTTATGCAATTGGGTCCATAATCCCTATCGGGTCCAGGTCTTGATCGTTAATCGCAATCGCAACAGCCCGGGGGTCTGCCCTTTGGGTATGTTGATCCGCCGATGTTGATATCAGTGATCGCATGTCGCATTGGCCCAGGGGTCCTTCCCTTTTGGGTGTGCCGATTGTCGATCCGTCGATCGCAATCACTCCATCACATAGCCCAGGGTCTTGATATCGCATGCGGGCCTATCTCCGATGCAATAAGTCGGAGGTTGCAGTCAGGGATCCCTTCTACCTCCGCTTTAAGTCCTTCCCTTTGGCTATTTGTGATGTGATTTCCTTTATAAGGCCTTTTATGCCATTTTTAGGGGAAATGCCTCCTTTTTCAAAGGACAAAGGCAATCTTCTTTTTGTGATAACTTCTGCATCTGAAGTCCATTTTAGCCCATTCAAATTGCAGTAGATTCAGGATGAAAAGATCTACACAATGGGACTATTTCTAGGAGCATCTTTGGACTTTAATTTTCCTCTGTGAGGAACACTTTAGACTTAGAAGTCTATCCAAAATCCATTTTGGATCAACAGACATTAGAGTGGATCTTCAAGGACTGCATGTGCTTTGTTGTCCCGATCACGAAATGTGGATTTTGTGTACTTCCCCAAAGTACATTCTTTGCACATCTTGTTGCTCAAGTTCTCCTTTAGGGAGGCATGAGGTTATCTGATGCATTATTTTCAAAGCGCCATGATGCAAATGGCCAAGTCTTCTATGCGAAAGTTCACCAACACCATGGCTATGCACCTTCTCCACCTTTTTTCTCAATGCAACACAATCCTCCACATCTATCTTGTACAAGTTCTTCACACGAACCCTTATCTTCTTCACCTGTCCCATGGCTATGTGTCTCAGGAATTCCTTTCCTTTGCTGAAGATCACATCATAACCACGGTCTTCCAAAAATGCAACAAAGACGAGATTTTTCTTTAGGCCCGAAATGAACATGACATCCTTGAGCTTGACGGGGGAGCCCGACTCCCTTTGAAAGGTGACTGCACCAATCCCAGTTGAGCTATACCTTCCATCGACCCCCATTTTGATGTACATCTGCAAATATTTTTCTTCTAGGTCACTGAAAAAGTCTCTATTCCTCGTCATTTAGAACGATGCACATGAGTCTAAGTACTGCATGCTCCCTATCATTGTGATGGCCATGCATGCAATGAGGGTAAATTCAGGCTCGAATTATGAAGTCGAATGTTCACCTACTGCTCCTCCTGAGGTCTTCTTGCTTTTATACTTGGGTGGACATTTCGTGGCATAGTGCCTGAAATCATGACAATGGAAGCATTTAATTTTGGACAAATCCTTCTTATTTCCCCCTTGACTGGATTCTAGTTTGGATTGGGTTTCCTTCCCTTTTCCCTTCTTTGCCTTTCTAGCCAAAGTAAAATTTTCTTCATCCTCACCCTTGGATAAAATCCCATATCTAGTATTCTTCCTTATTTACTCCTATACCAAATCAGACCATAAGCGCTTACAACTCGGTAGTTTCTCCCTCCCATTCACTTAATATTGGTAGTTATGCCAGCTCTTGGGAAGGCCCATAAGGTCTAGGGTTACCAAGTCTTCTTCAGGGACATTAACACCGACCCAGCCAAGTTCATTACAACGTTGTATAAACTTGCTCAATACTGTAGAATTGTGTCATTCTTCTGCATCTTGATACTTCAAATTTTATCCTTGAGTGCCAACTTCTTGTGACCACTACTATTCTTGAACAATTCTTTCATTGTTTTTTGCATTGAAAACAAAGTTTCGTTTCCATGCAGATTCGAGACAATATGATCATGTACTCCCTACAAGATTATTCTCCTCGCCTTGGCTACATCTTTCTTCCACTGAGCAAGGTTTTGGGCATCAAATGCTTGTGGTTTTGCAACATCTGACTTAACGTATTCTCATTATAAGAAAAAAATTCGGTAATAATCACATCAAGTAAAATTTGCCGATGTGTTTCAAACCAACGAGTGTGGTTCGTCATTAGGACAAGATGAAGAATCTGATCAAGGTAGCATGTTAAAAAGAAGGAAAGATCCTTCCAACGGCTATAAAGAAATGACTTAAAAAAACGGCTACTAAGGACTTATCAAAAAATAAGGAAATTATATATATTTCCTTTTTTTAACATTAAAAATTAAGTTTCTCATTATTCTTAGTCCAGTCAAAAGCTAGTTTGTAATCTATGATCTTATTTTATATTTTTATATATATTTAATTATTTAAATTATAAGTTAGTTTGTAATCTAGGAGCTTAGTTTATATTTTGATATATATTTATACATATTTAATTATTTAAATTATGATTAAAAGATTAAATTTCTTAGTTTAGTCAAAAATAATTTCTAATTTATGGTAAAATAATATTAATATTGATTTGACTTTATTATTTAAATAATATTTTGATTTTTTTCCCTTTTTTTATCAAGTCCTTAGTAGCCGTTTTTTTAGCCATTTCTTTATAGTTGTTGGAAGGATATTTCTGTCTATTTAACCTACTGCCTTGATCTGATTCTTCATCTTGTCCTGACGATGAACCACACTGGTTGGTTCAAAACGCATTGACAAATTTTACTTGATGTGATTATTACCAAAAAATTTCCTTATAATGCAAATATGGATCAAAGAAGCCTAAACTCAATAATTGATGTATTCTAGCAACCCATTGTCATTCAATACTGCCTCCATGATGTCCTTCCATGCAACAAAATCAGAGGTGCCTTCCAAGGCATACTCTAGCCTTAGTCCATTGAAGGCCATCTTCTCAGCTCTCAAGAAATAATGCTACATAATCTTCAAATTCGAACCTCTAAGAAACAAATTCGAATTTCTTGCTCTAACGTGAATCCAACTCTGATACCATGTAGAAATTAGGTTGTATATTTGCAACTTCTCATGATTTTTTAATCAAAATCACAAGACACAAACCTACTTTACTGCTCCGCGAACATTAATTCACAATTTAGAACAAAAGTCTGAGACATGCAATAAGAAATCACACACACGCAAATAATATTTTTCCTAGGGAAATAAATCTTCTAAAAACCACAATTCCTGCTTGCATTAATCTAATGAATATAGATCAACTGAGCACAACCTGCAAGTGCATAACCAATCTCTCTACTCACTAAAGGCATTTGACCTAGAATTAATCAAATTTTGCCTTGGCTTGAGCTCGTATTTCTTTGTGTTGTTCCTTGAGGAATTAACCCCTATTATTTAGGAAATTCCTCTAATTGAATTGCACAATTCCTTAGGTTGATCATCTGACTACATACAACACCTGTACACTCAAGGCTAGTCTACAACTAATGTTACACTACCTTGGAATCTCCACCTCAACTGGGTAATTTGAATTATCTACATGCACTAGCTCTTTTGGGTTGATTAATCAATTAACTGGATGATCACTAAGTTTGACTAAAGTCCCACTACTTAACTGACCTTCCACTAGTTCCTCCAAAAGTTGGAACTAGTTTAACTGAAAACAACCTGAGATAACTGACCTTGATTGCTACAAATTAACAATGACACATGCAAAACTGAACTCTAACTCCTCCAACTCAAATTTACTGAGTAAAATGGCTAACACAATCCATGTCATGCAAGTTAACATCATCCAAGTTGTTTGCTGATGTGGAAATCTGATTTTTCTCAATTTAATCAAGGCAAAATAAAATTGAGAATTTATTGCTACATTTTTCAACACTTTGGAGCTAAAAGCTCTTCCTTTGGTGGGATCTTAAGCTCCATCTCAAGAAAGCATGCATGGATTTATCCTCATCAAATGTTTCATCCCTTCACACAACTGTCATTCTGAGGGATAGAAAGTACACATGGTAGTTGTGGGGAGTTCCTGTGTAACCCTCAAATACCCCCAATCCTACTATTGGCTCTAGCTTCTTCCTTGATTCTTTGGAGATATGGCAGTAAACAGAGGCTCCAAAATATTGAAGTGTGACACACCCAGATTCCTCCCCGAGAAATCCTCCTATGGTGTAATCATGCCAAGAATCTGATGAGGACTCTAGTTCTGAAAATAGACTATTGTGTGCAATGTCAACTTTCGTCGAATGCCTTCTTTTGCACAGAAATTTTTAAAGTCATTTGACATGTACTCACCTCTATTATCACTCCTGAGAGCCTTAACCTTCTTGTCGATTTCTTTCTCAATGATTCGTAAAATGCCATGGATATTCCACTAAACAGTTCGTCACAACGGATTTAACAATATTATATTAAAAATCCAAAATTCTACACTATTATAGTTTTATTTAATTTCTAGATCTATAGCTTTTATTGTAATTAGTGCATGCATGTGAATGGAAATTATGAAAAAAAATAGAGAACGACAAAATTAGCTCATACACAAACACACACATATAACACAAAATATGATCTGGGAAACCCTTTCGAGAGAAAACACAGATAGAAGGTGAGGCCGCTTTGCTCTCTTTCTCTATCTGGAAAATATGGTTGCAAGTACAAAGAAGTAAGGCCTATGGCCCAAGGGATGATACAATGCACAGATCCTCTTTGTGTGATCTACCTCCTATCTCTCCTGGCTATATTTTCTCAAATATGGAACAAAATGTTCTCGAAAGAATGCAATTCCTCTTCCCCCTATAAGGCCGGTTATAACATAGCCCAATAACCTATTAGTGGTTAATTTTGACTACATCAACTCTTAACTAGAGTTACAATATAGACTCTTATAGAGTCTTTTACATAATAATCACATGGCTAGCCCATTTTCCATGAATAATGGGGGATGACATGACATCCTCCCGAACTATAGGTGTGAAAATAGGAAGGTCAACTTCTGAGTGGCATAACTTTTGCATACAGACTCTGATTGACGCGCTTCTTGCACCATTGGAAAGATATTTGTGTGTAGAATAGCATGAAAGGTTGTTGAACTAAATCAATAATTTTTTACCTCCAAAAAAAGTCATTTGATGCCTCAAAATGCTTCTGCAAGGTTTCAGACATTATTTCGCCAAACTGGGTCCTACCAGTGAAAATGGTCCCATGAGCTGATTCCTCCACTTTTTCCACTTCAAATGCATCAGGATGGATGAAAAAAAATATAACGATGCAATCTGAATCACTCAATGAGTGCCATGAATTCTAAAAACTTGGAGAATGTCTCATCTTTCTTCTGCATGAAGAAGATCTAACACTTTGGTGAGAAGCCACCAATAAAAATGACAAAATATTTGTGCCTAGGAGTGGAGGCTATCGATAAAGGTCCACAGACATCAGAGAGGATCCTTTCAAGGACTACATGTGCTTTGTTGTCCCGATCATGGAATGTGGATTTTGTGTACTTCCCCAAAGTACATCCTTTCCATACATCCTGCTGCTCAAGTGGTCCTTTTTAGAGGCATGTGGTTATCTGTTGCATGATATTCAAGGTACCATGATGCAAATGGCCCAATCTTTGGTGCTAAATTTCACCGACATCACCTTCTCCGTCTTTGTGCTTAATGCATCACAATCTTCCACATCTAGCTTATACAAGTTCTTAACATGAACCCCAATCTACCTCACTTGTCCTATGGTTTTGTGTCTCATGAATGCCTTTCCTTTGTTGAAGATCGCATCATAACCATGGTCTTCCAAAACTGCAACAAAGACGAGATTTTTCTTTAGGCCTGGAATGAACATTACATCCTTGAGCCTGAGGGGGGAACTCGACTCCCTATGAAAGGTGATTGTACCAATCCTGGTCCCATTCTACCTTCCCTCATCCCCCATCTCGATGTGCATCTGCAAATATTTTTCTTCCAAGTCATTAAAAAAATCTCTACACCCTGTCATGTGCAGCAATGCACCTGAGTCCAACTACCACACGATCCCCATCACTGTGCAGGTCATGCATGCGATAAGGATAAAGTCAAGCCCGAACTATGAAGCCAAGGCTTCACCTACTGCTTCTCTTGAGGTATTCTTGCTTTCCTTTTTGTGTGGACAATTCGTTGCATAGTACCTGAATTCATGACAATGGAAGCATTTAATTTTGGACAAATCTTTCTTCTTGCCCCCTTGACTAGATTCTAGTTTGGATTAATATTTCTTCCCTTTTCCCTTCTTTGTCTTTCCAACCAAAGCAAACTTTTCTTCTTCCTCACCCTTCGATGAAGTCCCATCTTTGGTATTCCGCCTTATTTCCTCTTGTACCAAATAGGACCATAAGTGTTCCCAATTCGATAGTTTCTCGGGCTTCCATTCACTGAACATTGATAGCTATGCCAGCTCTTGGGAAGGCCCAAAAGGCTTACCATGTATTCTCAGGGAGAGTAACAGCGACCCTACCAAGTTCATCATGACACTATGTAAACTTGCTCAGATACTGCGAATTTAGCCATTCTTCTGCATCTTGATACTTCGAAGTTTATCCTTAAGTGATAACTTCATGTGGTCACTATTATTCTTGAACAATTCTATCAGTGCTTTCCACATTGAGAAAAAATTTTATTTTCTGTGGAGATTTGAGAAAATGTGATCCCATACTCCCTCCAAGATTATTGTCCTCGCCTTGGCTACATATATCTTCCACTAAACAAAGTTTTGGGCATCAGATGATTTTGGTTTTGCAACATCTGACTTGATGTATTCTAGTAATTTATTGTCATCCAATACTGTGCCCATGCGATCCTTCCATGCAACAAATTAGATGTGCCTTCCAAGGCATACTCTAGCCTTAGTCCATTGAAGGTCATCTTATCAACTCTGAAGAAATCCTGTTGCACTGAGCTCCAAAATCAAACCTCCTGACAACAACTTCAAATTCTTGCTCTAATGTGAATGATACCATGTAGAAATTACGATGTAGATTTGCAACTTCTCATGAAGATTTAATCAAAATCACAAGACACAAACCTACTCTATTGCTCTGTGGACATTTTTTCACAATCTAGAACAAAAATTTTAAAAATGCAATAAGAAACAACACACCTGCAACAAGTATTTTTCCCAAGGAAATAAAACTGCTAAAAACCCAAATGCCTACTTGCATTAAATTAGAAGAATAGAGATTTATTACAATTTTTTTGCTCAATTGAACACACCCTGCAAGTGCATAACTTATCTCTCTGATCACTAAAAAGCCTTGACCCCAACTTAGTCAAAATTTTCCATTGCTTGAGCTCCTATTTCCTTGTATTGTTCCTTGATAAATTAGGCCCATATTATTTAAGAAATTCCTTAAATTGATTGTGCAATTCCTTTTTGTTGATCCTCCGAGTGCATGCAACACCTGTACACGTAAGACTAGTCTACAACTGATGTTACACAGACTTGGAATCTCCACTAAGCTTGGAGAACTTGAATTCTCTACATGCACTAGCTATTTTGGGTTGATTAATCAGTTAACTGGATAATCACTAAGTTTGATTGGAGTCCCACTGCTTAACTGACCTTCCACTAGTTCCTCCAAAAGCTGGAACTAGTTTAACTGAAAACAACCTGAGATAACTGACCTTGGTTGCTACAAATTAGTAATCACACATGCTAAAGTGAACTCTAACTCTCCAACTCGAATTTACTAAGTAAATTGGGTGACACAAGCCATGTCGCACAAGTTAACATCATCCAAGTTGTTCGTTGATGTGGGAATTCGAATTTTCTCAATTTAATCAAGGCAAAATCAAATTGAGAATTTCTTGGTGCATTTTTCAACATGCAAGGGGTGCGATGGTCATGCCATCCCCTCTCTTTAATGTAAAGAGAGGCAGTGGGGTAGTAAGCTCCCCTGTCCTTTGGCTCGATTTTCGACACTATGATTAGGGAATAATGTAAATTATGTTATATTATTGAGTATAAATATTTATTTAAATTAAAGATTTGTATTGTTTTTAATTTGATTTATATTGTTTTCAATTTTTAAATTGATGTTTTGTACTATTTGTTTCTTTTGAGTACTAATTTAGGGTACACCAATCTTATAATAAAATAAGTTTTATGGATTATAAATTTGTGAAAAAAATTAATAAAATATAAATAAAATTTTATTTATTTCAAAATCTATTTTTAATGTAGTGAAATTTTTGTTTTTATTTTATTTTATTTTTTATTTCTAAATTTTTATTTTTATTTTTTAATTTTAAATTAGTTTAAATTATCAAAATTTCATTTAAATTCTAAATTAGTTAAAAAAAAATCTTTTCAAAAAGCCTAAAATATTTTTTTCCTTATTATTAAATTACTCTATATTCTAATCTTTAATATTTACTAAACTTTTCCCAGATGCGGGTGATTAATGAGGTGATTAATGGCACTGGTACAGCACGGCTCATCCGGGCGGGCAAGTGGCGTAGCCACATGGCCACCCGCGCTGCAACCAAGACGCCCACCGCCATAATTTATGGTGTTTTAATGCTGTCTGAAAGCCAAAAAACATTAATGATGGGTGAGGGTCGAGGCTACCTAATTCTGATCCTTAAGATGGAGAATGCAGATCGCCTTCCCCCTGTTCTGCCTCCTTTGGCCTGTAACTGCCTCCCCACTGCTGCAGAGCCAAGCTCTCGAACGACCACAGGGAGAAGGTGCCAGATCCTCTATTGCATTGAGATGATCGAAGGTGCCCACTTCTCGCACAACTTGCTTTGCTACTACAGAGCTACTGCTTCAACCCTGAATTCTGCCTCTGGTAATCACATTCCTCACTCTCCTGCCTCCACAAGCCATTCCATCCCTTCCCCTGCTCCTCCAAGCACCCGGCGTTCCGATATTCACCAAGCAAATATGCCCCGTTTGAGGCAAAGAATGAGAAGTCGAAGGGGCAGCAGCAGAGGCAGAGAAACTTGCCTTCCCTCACTGTCCTCGTCTGCCTTGACTCCTGCAGATTCCCCCTTGCCCTTGACTGCTGCTCACTACACGGGTCGGTATCCCAACACCCACAGTGGCAAAGGGCATGCCCAGAGGACTAGCTTTAGGCATGATGCGGAAGCCCAGCACCCCCCTGATGACTCTGTGCTGATGATGAATCCCTGTCATTCAACCCAGTTCCAGTTTAGATGCACTTTGGAACGCCCTTGTATTATCGCCACCATTTCTGTTGCCTTCAGAGAGGAGCCACAGAGCACTGTCGTCCCGGCTCAAATCATTTAGGATAGGACTGGCACTAGCAGACAGAACACTCATGGTAGCAGCTCGGGGACTCGTAGATCTCCTGGTGACGCTCTGAACCGGACGGATGTAGCACGCTCTGAACCGGATGGACAACACTCCAGAAGGTATTGTGAAGATGGAAGCCACGACGAACACTCCAGGTGGCAAGACGTAGACGAAAGCCACGACAAGCAGACAACAGTGAGACGTCGAAGACAGGTATGCTTACAGGTGTCTCATCGTGGAGGAACCTTTGCCACCTACTGACACCTAGCAGGCCATGGATTTTTATTCAGGTTCTTAGCCACTTGGTCACCATCTTAGGGGTCTTTTTTGTAGTTTTTGTTGTAATTGCTATTATTTGGGGTCAATTTTGTTTTTGTTCTGCTCAAAAAACTCTTATACATGGAAATTACAGGCTGGTTCCCCTGCGTAGGCAGCTCACCCCATGATTTTTGGACTGGTTTCCCCTTGAGGGCAGTTTCTTTTTTAGTTAATGTTTGTTAATACTTGGTAAACTCTAAGACAGGTTCTGTAGAGGCCGATGCCTCCACGTATCATTATCTTTTATATCTTTAATAGATTTAGTCTCACTTAGGAAAAAAAATATTAACTAAACTTTTAATTTTTATATTTTTTTTTATTTTTAATTTTTTTACAAATACAAAATATATAAATATATAATTTACTCGTGATTTTAAAATAAAAAATAATTAATTAATTAATTAATTAAAAAAATTATAAAATTGTGAAAAACTCATCATATACTTTTCAAAGACTGAAAATAAAAATAATAACATTGGAAAGGAAAAAGGAGGAGACAGATTTATGTATGAGAGATAGTGACCTCACATAGAAGGAATGAAGAGGAAACCATGATTTAATCTTTGAGTTTGTAACCAATTTTGAGGGGCACTAACATTGTGGGTGGGTATGGGTTCCCTTGCCATCTATTAGATTCCATTCCCTTCCTAAATTCCACACGTCTTCTCATTCGTAACTATAGTATGACTGACTCTTCAAGTCTTTGTGGCGGGGACCACCCAAAAAGCTACTTTCCATGCATGTGACGACTAACATTTATAGATTTGTCACGGCACTGGTATTCTACTCCTTTCCCTTCCCGGGAGAACTAAATTCCACACGTCTTCTCCGATATATCCATTCGTAATTATGGTATGGCTGACTCTTTGTTCAAGTCTTTGTGGCGAGGACCAGCCAACAAACTATTTTCCATACATGTGACAATTGACATCCATATTGCATAGTTTAAAAATGGAGAAAATTGGTCAGGAAAACCATGAATTTATAATTTATTAGAGTAAATAATTTTTTATTAATAATAATGAAATTGTTTTTCAAATTAATTATATTATGATTGATGTTGTTAATTTTCAATAAATATACTATCTGGAAACAAAAAAAACTAAAATCACAATGTTTGAAAAAAATAAAAAATAAAAAACATTATTTTTATAATATTATTGGTTAACAATATGTTATAATTGTTTTAAAGTCAAATAGTTTTTATTTTCAAATAATTTTTTTCCAAAAAAAAATATTAAAAATTTTCAATGATTTTTAAATATATTTATATTAATTAATATATTTAAAAATTTAAAAATAAATTACTAATTTTTAAAATACTATATTCTAATTAGTTAATGGGAAAAAACAACTTATCTGGTTTAAAATTTATTTTTAAAAAATTAAAATTATATTAAAATTAATAAAGAAACCATTAAAATCTATTCATCAGAAATTAAAATTATATTAAAATTAATACGTCAACCTTTTTGGGTAGTATATTGAACCTTTCCATAAATAAAAATCAAGTGGGTGCAGCGAGACCCTGCTAATTCTGACGGAGCAAGTTACTTCAGTGGCTCCTGGCTACTACAATACTGACGCAGATGCCGGTATAGTCCAGTTCATGGTTATTAAAATGTTTATGACAACACCTCACGGACGGAATTTGATAGGCAAGTTGTTGGTCACTGTTTAATTTTTTAATTAAATATAGTTTGAAATTTTATAATATTTAAAAAAAAATTGATATAATTCATTATAGTTTGAAGATTTTTTTGAATTTTTAAAAACCATCAAATTTAACAGTAAATTTATTTTGAAATTCCAACCTTTCTCACAGCTAAACCACTAATTATATTATTGGTGAAACAATAATTTGCCATATAAATAAAATGGCATACTATTATATTAATTTTTTCATCACATGTTTACTAATCACTGAGAGCTCTGCATTTTAGCTCATAATTTTAAGGCAAATCTTGATAATTAACGTGATAAAATCTTGATAACGAGGGCGTCTGGGTTTTCTAAATTAATATAGTTGTAGTTTGAGCACTCATAAAGAGAATTTAATTTAATTTAATTTGGGATTTCGTGATTATTTAACTACATTAACAAAACGCACATGTATTAGATTAGATTGATTGGGTTGAAGTGGGTTGGGTGTATTAGATTGGTTGGGTTAGGTTTTGGTGGTGTGGATGAGTAAAATAGTGATTATTTGTTGGTTATTATATATTTATTAATTTATTGATTTTAATAAAATCTATTTATTATATATTGATTCGAAGTTAAATAAAATTTTAAAAAATGTTTAAAATATTTTTTTGAAGTATATTATATACTTATTATTCATAAGTAGGGGTTAGATTTGTTTAAAATGGAAATTTTTTAAAAAGAAAACAGGTTAGAATACATTTCCGAAAAAGTATATATTTTTAATTTTTAATATAATTAATTAAATTGTTATTATATTGATAGACGTGTTTATTTCAAAATAGGTAAATTTATTGGTAATTATTAGATGGATGGTAGAAATTTAATCTCCATAAAATATGTTAAAATATTCATAAATTGATGGATAAATTTGTTATACTCTTTTAATTAATTTTTTTCAAATTAATTATTTAAAAAATGGCATATCAACATATTAAGTTTTGAAAAACTATAATATTGGAAAAATAACTATTTACAAATTAAAAACTTTCATAATAAAATAGAGTGGATCTCCATAATTAAAAATATTCTTATATTTTTTTTAAATGTATATATTTACCTTATATATTAATTCTTTTTGTAATTTAAAATAAAATTATAATTTAGTTAATTTTTAAGATTTTTTTAATCTAAAAAATACAATAAATATATTCAATAACATAAATATTATAATAATAAATTACTCATTTTATTACGATAAATTAAAAAACATGAATTCAAAGAATGAGTAATGTTAAAATACTTTAACCATACAACCTAAATGCCACAAGGTCTATATTCATTTCTTTGAGGTATCAAACAACGTCACACAATAAAATTGGAGGGACATCATCATGCATACATGTGGCGCACAAGTCCATGAATACAATCCTCTCATGGGTGAAATGGTGAGTAATTAATGGATGGCGAGATAGGTAGAAGTATGACTTCATATTTAACTAATACATTCCTCAACTTCGCACCCTCGGGCCCCAAATGGCTCATTGTTACTCTTGCTTGGACTTGTTTCGTTGTTCTGCGATGGCTATGATCTCCTCTAGAGCTCTTTCGGACAGAAGGTATGCCCTGGATCGCAAGAGGTTGAATGGGACACCATTGATTTACAGGTAAGGTCCACATCTGAAGTTCTGGGTGATTTAAAGGTTCAGCCTTAAGAAATGTAGAAACCCCGCGGGGCTGTCCGTTTAAGCAGGTATAGGCTTGGAGGAGACAGGGTTAGCCGACAACAACCAGCTCCTTGCCGCACAAAGGAAAAGGTATAAGGCTTGCCATAACCATACTACCTGTTCGCTTTAAAATTTACCATTGGTTTTTTTTTCATTTAATCGCTCCATTCTTGATTTAACAATAAACCCTCCTTGCTCTATGCAGGTTTCTCTCTATGGGAAGGAAACGTCGCGATAACAAGTAAGAGCACTAAAACATCACTGTCTAATTGCTATTATGCAGGGAGGATTCACCTGAACGAGCTGTTACTAACAATTTACGGTCATCTTGTGCAGGTAAACCATTATATGTGTTAGGGTCCCACCCTAACCCCCTTATTTATGTCTTGGGATCACGTCATAGTCAAGAGTCAATAAAGCCCATATTAATATTTGTAAGTGGTTAACCCGCAATTAGTAACGGGACCACAGTTAGTTGCAAATGGGCGGAAGTATTAGATAGATGGTAAATAGGCGGTAGTATTAGATAGATGGTATTAATAAAACCCACGATATTGGCTCGTGGTATTGCATGTATGAGTCATATATAAAGGATAGAGACTCCCTGCGAGGAGCATTGTGTCTTGTTTTGTAATCGAGCTCTACTCTATTGGAGGTTGCCCCCTCGAAGAGGCCTGTGAACATTTCTCTCTGAATAATAAAATCATTGCTATTCTGTGTTCTGGGTATATTTTCTTCGCATATTTTGTGTTCTCGGTATCTTTTCTTCGCTTGGGTATTGATTTGCAGGTTAAGAGCATAACAAGTGGTATCAGAGCACTTTCCAGGGCTCGGTGGGATCTCCAAATTTTAGCAAAAATTTTTTAGGCTAGAGACGTGTTCCGGCGTCTTTAAACCACAGGATCTGTCGTTAAGCGCATAAACCTGCGGATTTGGGGAGGCATGCACGCAGGAAATACAAGAGGTGGTCACGTCTGTTGGACTCCCTTGTAACCCCTGTGGGTACCCCTTCGAGTAGTAGCACATTAGACAGAACCGCGCACGGACTGTCTTCCACGTACCCTCTGGGTATATAGGAAGCCCCCTAGCTCCCTTGAAGCCTCGCCATAGATAAACCTTCGGCCGTCTTGTTGCTACAGTACACCGAGAACAGCACTCGGAGAGATTACTCGCCCGTACGATAGGGTAGTCGGGTTGTACGGCTAAGGGTACGGTCGATCCTCCTTAGTTAGAGCCCTGAAACATTGGGCCGAGTACTACTGTCAGACCCTTATGTATATTGCGATCTGTAGCACCTGACACTCCCCTAGACCATAGTTCCCTTTCTATCGGGGGATCACACATCATCTATTCCAGATCAACAGCAGCAGTTGTTCCACCATTCAAATCTCTCAGATCCACCAGATCGGATATTCCAGATCAGCAGCAGCAGTTGTTCCACCATTCAGATCTCTCAGATCCACCAGATCGGATATTCCAGATCAGCAGCAGCAGTTGTTCCACCATTCAGATCTCTCAGATCCACCAGATCGGAGTAGTTGCGAAGGGTTCCTGTACTTGGATATGATTTTCGCAGGACTTTTGGCGGCATTGACAGTTTGAGGATTTGGCGACTGCAGTATTGATCAGGAAGGAGTAAAACTCCGTTAGGAGTTTTCCAAAAAAAAAAAAAAAAAAGTCTGAGATCTTCCGAAGTGCTTATTTGTGACCTAGCCCATCAGCATCAGGAAAACGAGCTGAGCACGGTGGTACCATTCAATTTCTTAGAAAAAAAAATTTGGCGGTCCCAAAATTTTCATCAAGTGGGTGTATGGTAGAAACTAGAGCTCAAGCAATGGCCAATGAAAGACTAGACAAACTTGAAACAGATATGAATGAGCTCAAAAATTCGCTTGATGACATAAAGAGCATGGTATGGCAAGCACTCGCTAAGGGCAAGGAGCCAGCTCTTGAGGTACCATATAATGACCATATACACCTTGAGGGTGAGTCTAGCCACTCTCCTCACGTCTGGCACACCCATCCACCACCTCCTAGTTTGGATAGTCAGCGACCTCCCAAGTTGGATATAAAGAAATTTGATGGTTCTAACCCGTCCGCATGGCTAGCACACATGGAACAGTATTTCAAATTGAATCATCTCCAAGATGATTGGACAAAGATTGGAGTGGGGACCATGTACTTGGACAATGAACGATGGCAATGGGTAGAATGGCATCAACGTCGCCATGCACCTTTTTCGAGTTGGGCCCAATTTTCCAAAGCTCTTCGAGATCGCTTTGAACAGGGAGACTCCTTTTTGGGCCGTCTCACTAAGCTCCGACAGACAGGTACAGTGGATGAATATATCACCGCTTTTGAAGCCTTGGCCTTCCGCACTGACCATCTCTCAGATGAGTTCTACACGAAATGTTTTATCAGTGGTCTTAAAGAAGCCATCAAAGCTCAAGTTCTACTCCACCACCCTCCCACATTGACGGAGGCTTGCCAGGTAGCCCGTAAGGTGGAGCGTGCCATAACAGCCCAATACAGCCGCCCCAATTTCCCCACTAAAGGTCGTCCCCCACAAGCTCATACCACGACTCAGACACTTAAGGTCCAAAAGGTGTCCCCTCAGGAAATGGCCGAGAGAAGAAAGCAAGGACTATGTTACTACTGTGATGAAAAATATTCCCCTGGGCATAAATGCAAGGAGCCCAAGTTTTTTCAAATAGATGCCACTGACTACAGCTCCACCGAGGAAGATCCACCTCTTGAGGAACCGGAGGCGATCGAAGAAGACAACCAAAAGGAGATTGTATCTGATGACCCAGTTATTTCGCTCAATGCGTTGGCAGGAATCTCTTCCCCTCAAACTCTCAAAATCAAGGGTTTTCTTAAACATCGCCCAGTAATAGTCTTGATTGATAGTGGAAGTACCCATAATTTCATCCATCAAAAAATCGCCGAAGAAGCACATTGTTATGTACGGGCAGTCTCTAACTTCCAGGTCCAAATTGCAGATGGGGGCACAATGAAATGTGAAGGCCGCTGTGAAAATGTCAAACTTCAAATGGGGGATTATCAGTTGAAAACCCACATGTTTTCCATTCACATGAGGGGATGCGACATTGTCCTAGGTGCTGAATGGCTCCGCACCCTTGGGCCAATCACAATGGATTTCCAGGAGTTATATATGAGTTTTAAGCAGAACAACTCCACACATACCCTCCGTGGACTTCAGGCAGGAGCCCCTTCTATCATCAGCTCGCATAGGATGGAAAAACTGTTAAAAAAGGGCCATCATGGAGTGGTAGCTCAATTTAATGCCATCCAGGTAGTAGACACCATGTCTCTGCCAGTTCATCCTGAGATGCAACAGATTTTAAATAAACATCGGACGGTCTTTGACAAGCCTCATGAGCTTCCACCCTCGCGAGGGGAACATGATCATAGCATCACATTGGTTCCAGGGGCCCAACCCCCAAATGTGCGGCCATACAGATATCCGTTCACCCAAAAGAATGAAATAGAAAAAATCATCAAGGAATTGTTGGAAGCAGGTGTCATTCGTCCCAGCATTAGTCCTTATTCATCCCCAGTGGTCATGGTCCTCAAGAAAGATGGGGAGTGGCGGATGTGTCCCGACTTCAGGGCCCTCAATAAGTTAACAGTCAAAGATAAATTTCCCATCCCAGTGGTTGACGATTTGCTGGACGAACTCAATGGGGCTCAATTCTTCACTAAGTTGGATCTTCGCTCAGGCTATCACCAAATTCGCATGAAGGAAGTCGACATTCCCAAGACAGCTTTCAGAACTCATGAAGGCCATTACGAGTTCCTCGTCATGCCATTTGGTCTCTGTAATGCCCCCTCCACTTTTTAGAGCCTTATGAATCACCTCCTCAAACCATATCTCAGAAAATTTGTCCTTGTCTTCTTCGATGACATCCTCATCTATAGTGGCACTTGGGCGGCACATCTTCAGCATGTAGATCTACTCTTGCAACTGCTCCGAACACATAAATTATTTGTCAAGATGTCTAAGTGTTCGTTTGGCATGGAAGAAGTTGAGTATTTGGGCCACATTGTGGGGCGCGAAGGTGTCAAGGTGGACCCTAAAAAGATCCAGGCCATGCAAGAATGGCCTCAACCTAAGACCTTGAAAAGCTTGAGAGGATTTTTGGGTCTCACAGGCTATTATCGTAAATTTGTCCGCAACTATGGCCGCATAGTGAAGCCCCTAACGCAACTCCTAAAGAAAAATTCCTTCCTCTGGAATGAGGAAGCACAACAGGCATTTATCGCTCTAAAAACCGCCATGTGTTCCACTCCTGTCTTAGCACTACCGGACTTCACCAAATCATTTGTCATTGAATGTGATGCTTCAGGAACAGGTATTGGAGCGGTCTTAATGCAGGAAGGGCGACCATTGGCCTTCACCAGCCAACAACTAAGTGGGAAGAATCTGGGCCAATCTACCTACGAGAAGGAAATGATGGCCATCTTACATGCAGTCGATACCTGGAGACCTTACTTGTTGGGGCGACGTTTCCAAATCCGCACAGATCATCACAGTCTTAAATATTTTTTGGAGCAACGCCTCTCTTCACCTCAACAAAATAAATGGTTAGCCAAAATGCTGGGATATGATTATGAGATCATTTACAAGAAAGGGAAAGACAACAGGGTAGCAGATGCATTGTCGCGCCAATTTGAGGAGGAAAGTACTCTGCTCGCAATTTCCCTCCCCATTCCAGACTGGATGGAAGAGGCTCGCAGGGAATGGTTTTCACATCCAGGGCTCTCCCAACTCATTTCTCAATTGCAGGCAAATCCTAATTCCAGCAAGGGCTAATCGTGGCAGAATGATATTCTTCGCTACAAGGACAGAGTCGTAATATCACCAACATCCACCCTCAAAAGTCGCATTTTGGCAGAATTGCACTCATCTCCCATTGTAGGACATTTGGGCTTTCAGAAGACGTATGCTCGCACCAGAAGATCATTTTTTTGGACCGGCATGAAACAGGACATCCTTACTTTCATAGTAGAATGTGACATCTGTCAACGCCACAAAGGGGAAACCGTCAACACACCAGGCACATTACAACCATTGCCCATTCCGGCGTCAATTTGGACAGAGGTTTCCATGGATTTCATTACAGGTCTTCCAAAGTCTGGGAGCAAGTCAGTCATCATGGTGGTTGTGGACCGACTATCGAAGTATGCTCATTTCTGTGCCCTACCCCACCCAGTTACACCAACCTTGGTTGCTCAAACTTTCATGGATCAGATCTTCAAATTGCATGGCATGCCCACTTCTATTGTATCCGACCGTGACCCAATCTTCACCAGTAATTTTTGGCAGGAGCTCTTCAGAATACAAGGCACTCAACTCAAACTCAGTACTTCATATCATCCGCAAACAGATGGTCAAACCGAAGCAGTCAACAAATGTCTAGAAACCTACCTTAGGTGTTTCACTTCAGAAAAGCAACACCTTTGGGTACAATGGTTACCTCTGGCGGAGTGGTGGTATAACACCAACTATCATGCCACCACCAAGATGACTCCCTATGAAGCAGTCTATGGACAACTTCCGCCTTCCCCTACTTCTTATCTCACGGGGTGCTCCAAAGTACAAGTCGTGGATCAACTCCTACAACACCGCGCAACCATGCTTGCCCATCTGCGCGAGAATCTTCATCAAGCTTAGAACCGTATGAAGCAACAGGCTGACCAACATCGCTCAGAGCGCCAATTTCAAGAAGGGGATCAGGTCTTTTTGAGGCTGCAACCATATAAGCAAACATCACTCAAAGACAAGGGTTGTCAAAAGCTCTCCCCAAAATTCTATGGACCATACCAAGTACTTCAGTGCATTGGAGAAGTGGCTTACGAGTTGGCTTTGCCACCTACAGCAAAAATCCACCCAGTTTTCCATGTATCGTGCCTCAAGAAAGTGATTGGGAACAATTGCCGAGTGCAAACCAGTCTACCTGAATTGGACGAAGAAGGGTCAATCTGGCTTCAACCTGAACAGGTTCTAGACACAAGAGACAAGCACCTGCGCGGTCGCATGATTAAGGAGGTCCTCGTCAAATGGAAAGACACCTCTCTGGAAGATGCAACTTGGGAACCAGCCACTATTCTTCGGCAGTTTCCACAGCTTCAGCCTTGAGGACAAGGCTAGTCTTAAGGGGGAGGGCATGTTAGGGTCCCACCCTAAGCCCCTTATTTATGTCTTGGGATCACGTCATAGTCAAGAGTCAATAAAGCCCATATTAATATTTGTAAGTGGTTAACCCGCAATTAATAACGGGACCACAGTTAGTTGCAAATGGGCGGAAGTATTAGATAGATGGTAAATAGGCGGTAGTATTAGATAGATGGTATTAATAAAACCCACAATATTGGCTCGTGGTATTGCATGTATGAGTCATATATAAAGGATAGAGACTCCCTGCGAGGAGCATTGTGTCTTGTTTTGTAATCGAGCTCTGCTCTATTGGAGGTTGCCCCCTCGAAGAGGCCTGTGAACATTTCTCTCTGAATAATAAAATCATTGCTATTCTGTGTTCTGGGTATATTTTCTTCGCATATTTTGTGTTCTCGGTATCTTTTCTTTGCTTGGGTATTGATTTGCAGGTTAAGAGCATAACAATATGGCAATGTGAAGCTTTTGGTCTGCAACTTTTAAGGTCGTATGGGCTTATACACTCCCGATTCTTGCACAAGTTGGCGTCACGAACTTATAGACTATTTCTTCCTGTCGATACAGAGTTTTCTGGAGTGTTCTACTCCTTAGGGTTTCTAATTTACATTATGCAAGCCAGTTATTAATGTTGAGTTATCTCTGCGACAAGTTTGATTGTCGAATACTGTATATGAACCTTTGTTTAATGATTATTAAGGGTCTTGAGATGTTACTGGTTCTAAGACTCGAAATTCTCTTTTTAATGGCATCCCAAGCTATACAATGTCATTGGGCAATCTTTCATGCATTGTTAAGTTAAATTCGAACTAATAGTTCCTCGACTTATTGCTATAAGAAAGGGTTTGCTGGATACTTGACAGGATTTCTCTGTTTTGGGTGATTACAATGGTTGTTGTATATATGATAGCTAGCGTTTTCTGCTCATTCATTTATTTGGATTTGTAATTCATATGTTTTAATATTTGACGCAAGGGTTATGTGTCTCATGCATTTCAGTTTATATTCTTTAATTATCAAATTTTAGGTCATGTGACCTTATTTTCACTTGCACCGTATTTTTGTGTTCATTTTGTTGCGATTAGATATGTTGAACCAGATGTGAGGCTTCGGCGGAAATTCCTGGAAGTTTTACTGTATGCTAAACGTTTTCATTAATCATTTTGAGAATTTATGGGGAAAGTTTTGTTCCGAGAATATTACAGTCAATTAAGTATATAATTACATTGATATGTTTTATTTATTTATTTCATCGTAAGGAAAAGGTTTTGACATGTAATCAACTGTTCGAAATATATTTCTGAAATCTGTTAAAAGAGACATTTGTAAATCTGCATATCTCCTATCCACTATATTAGGTTAAACTCAGAAATTTGGCACAGAGGTGAACCCTCTGTTTTCTTTTCAATTTATTTACTTATCTTGTATGCTGGTTATAACTTCTGAAATTCATGAGTCTCAATAGTATTCTAGGGTTTGATTTATACAACTATTGGTCATTAAAGTTATAATAGCTACAGTGTGACATTCATGATATGCTTGCATACTACATATATATTACCTGATATTTCTAGATTCATGTAAACAGACTAACTCTAAAACTGGGACTCTTCATTACTTACCTGTTACCCTTTGAACAATAATGATAAAATAATACTTTCCAGGAAGTCTCTCCTCCCAGCCACGAGTCTGGCCATCAAGTTATAGTCAGTACTAAGGGCCTCAAGACTACTGTCCAGCCTCCAATTTGTACTCTTTGTTGACTGTGCTGAGAAAGTTTCTCCCATTGGTTTATTCCACCTAGCTCCAGGAGCCGTTTTTGCTCTGTGACCCTCTCTATATTACCTCTCTCAAGTAGAGGGTAACCACTTCTTGGAAACTGTTCTTTTAAATGAATAAACGGTTTTATTTAAAGTATTACCACCTATAATTTAGGCAATTGCCACATGCGTTTCTTGGCTCCTTCCAATAATAGTTCATATTCCTTATCAAATTAAATAACATTTTAAAATATCGTTTTAGTAAAAACAAACATAATAAACTTCGTGGAACTTTATGCGACATGGGGATGTTACATCTCCCCCCCCCCCCCTCGTGCGGAACACAGTCCTTGGTGTTCTCTTCCTCTTCGGAAAATAATGCGGGATAAGCCTTTCACACGAATTCCTCCTCTTCCCAAGTAGCCTCTTCTGGGCTAAAGTGCTTCCATTTCACTTTAACCTGGGTGATGGCTCGCTTCCACAAGTTGGTTTCCCACTAATTGAGAATACGAAGAGGTTCAGCGAACAACTCTTCTTCCGTTTCAACCTGCACCATAAAACAGTTCTCAATTACATCTCTCTATATATATAATGTATATGTATATATATACCTAAATATGTCCAGTCTTTACCCCCTTAACCGCTTTACCTGAATATTTCCCCAATCAATAATGTGTTGAGGGTTATACACATATTTCTTTAGTAAGGATACATGAAATACATTGTGGACCCGAATGTGGCTTGGTAGCACTAGCTTATAGGCCACCAGTCCAACTCTTTCTAAGATCTGAAATGGTCCGCAGTATCGGGGTGCTAATTTGGCACAACCCCGCCACTACAGGGAACTTTTCCGAGGCTTCACCCTCAGGTAGACATGGTCTCTTGGTTGAAATTCCTTGTAAGTCCTTTTTTTATCTGCATACATCTTCTATCTATCTTGAGCTACCCTTAAATTTTGTCAGACCTTCTTAACGGCCTCCTCCATTTCTGCTAGCATGTCGGGACCTAGTGCTAGCTTATTTACTAGGTTATTCCAGTCTATAGGCACTCTGCACTTTGAAAGGGCTCATGCCTAGTGATTCGTGATGTCCGTTATTATATGAAAATTCCACCAGATGTAGCTAGTCCTCCCACTTATGTGGCTGCTACATCACAAACATGCGTAGCATCTCTCCTAATACCTGATTTACTCATTCAATCTGTCCATCTGTTTGAGGATGGTAGGCAGTACTAAACTGGATTTGAGTACCTAGTCCCGCAAAAAGAGTCTTCCAAAAGGTGGACGTGAATTTTACATCTCTATTCGAAATCACTACCTTTGGTATCCCATGCAAGCGAAATATTTCCTTCATGAATATTTATGCGATTTCCATTGTTTTGAAAGTGGATTTTACAGGTATGAA
Source organism: Pinus tabuliformis (assembly GCA_031772625.1). Classification (NCBI taxonomy): domain Eukaryota; kingdom Viridiplantae; phylum Streptophyta; class Pinopsida; order Pinales; family Pinaceae; genus Pinus; species Pinus tabuliformis. Next base: position 122,148,426 of record CM062812.1, on the reverse strand, counting down.
GTGGGTTGTTTTACTCAACTTGTCTACCACAACCATAATAGAATCATGTTGCTTCCTTGTGTGGGGTAAACCAGTAATGAAATCTAAGGATATAGTCTCCCATTTCCATTCTGGAATGGGTAATGGCTGTAACAATCCAACGGGATGCTGATGTTCCGTTTTAACCAGTTGACACTCCAAACATTTGGACAAGTATTATGCAATATACTTCCTAAATCCGGGCCAAAAATACCCTCTCTTAATGGCTAAAAACATTTTCTGATAGCCTGAGTGACTAGCACAAGGTTTTTTATGAAACTAATCTAATATCAACAGTTTAATCGAGGTCTGATTTAGAATATAAATTCTATTTCTAAAAGTGAGAATATTATCGGAATTTATTCCAAATTCTGATTTTTCCTCTTTCCGTAGGGCTTATTTTGTTTGTTGCCAGAGGAATGTATATTCTAGATCCTTATTAGTTGCCTCCTTTATGATTTCCAGAATATTTGATGTTGCTTGGCTCATTCGGATCTCATAGATACAGCACAACTTCCTACTTAGTGTGTCATCCACACGATTTTCTTTTCCCTTTAAATGTTTCATTTCAAAGTTGAATTCGCTTAAGAAAGTCATCCATCGTGCTTGTCGGGTGTTTAAGCTAGATTGGTTGAAGAAATTGGTAAGGCTGTTATGATCGGTTAGCAGCAAAAATTTCTTCCCCAACAGGTAATGCCTCCACATTTTAAGTGCATGCACTACTGCTGTCAATTCAAGGTCATAAGCTAAATATTGTTGCTCGTACTCTTTCAACTTTCAAGATTCATAAGCAATCACTTTTCCATCTTGTGTCAACAGCCCACCAACACCTTCCTTGCTTGCATCCGTGCAAACTACGAAGGACTTTTCCAGATCTGCTACTTTTAGTACTGGAGTGGTAGTAAGTAAATGCTTTAATTTTTCAAAGCTCTGCTAACAAGCTATTGCCCATTGGAAAGCACATCCCTTTTTCTGCAAAGATTTCATTGGAAAAGCAATCTTTGAAAACCCCTCAATGAATCTTCGATAATATCCGACTAATCCTAAGAATGATCTAATATCAGCGACATTCTTAGGGGCTGTCCACTCCATGATCGTTTTGATCTTTTCTAGGTCTACTACGATGCCTTTTACGGATATAACGTGACCCAAATACTGAATTTGATCTTTGAAGAAGTCACACTTGTTGAACTTGGCATACAACTAGTTTTCCTTTAATGTCTACAACATTATTCTCAAGTGTTCTTTGTGTTCGTCCTAGTTCTTCAAATATCTTAAGATATCATCTATAAAAATCAACACAAACTTATCCAGGTAAGGCTAGAAAATCCCATGCATTAGACTCATGAAGGTGGCTGGAGCGTTTGTGAGACCAAACGGCAATACCACAAACTTGTAATGACCATAATGAGTATGGAAGGTCATTTTGTAAATTTCCTCATCTTTTATTCTTATCTGGTGGTAACTCGATCTTAGATCGATTTTCGAGAATACCTTAGCTCCTTGTACCTGATCAAATAGATAATTAATACATGGTAAAGGATACTCACTTTTATGGTTAGCTTATTCAATTATCGATAATTGATGCAGAATCTGAGGGTCCCATCCTTTTTCTGTACAAATAATATGGGAGCTCCCCAAGGTGACACATTGGGGCGAATATATTTTTTATTTAGAAGTTCCTGTAACTGCATTTTGAGCTCTATCAATTCAGGTATGCTCATGCGATAAGGAGCTTTAGATATGGGGGTTGCACCTAGAATAAGCTCAATGGTGAAGTCAATATCTCGCTTGGGTAGTAAGCCATGAATATTTTTAGGAAAGACATCCATAAAGTCCTTAATTATAGGAATATTTTCTAGCGAGGTCATTTTATTTTAAGAGTTTGTAAACCCCACCTGCACGACATAAATTTGACACGCTCACCTAATGCATTTTCCCAATTAACTGGCAGTAATAGGGCAGAGCTTGGTGCTAGTTTTTATTCCTTGTAGTTCCTTCCGTTGACCCGATTCTAAGACAGAACTTACAGTTTCTTGTTTACAGTCTACCAGAGACCAACAGTTTTCCAACTAGTCCATCCCAATTAGTATGTCATAAGAGCCCAAAGGTAATATATTAAGATTAACATAAATAGGCTACCCATAAATGGTTATGGGGCAGTGTTCTGTCTTGGTAGTAACTTTCCTCTTTTTGCTAGTGGCTAGTTGTACCAGCCAAGGTTTTGAAATTTTCCTTCTTACTAACTAACATTTTTCAACCACTTTAGGACTGACATAGCTTAAGCTAGCACCTAGATCAAATAAAATAGAGACAGGTTGCTTAGCAATCGTACCTTCACATTCGATCATTGTGGGCTAGAATTCGGCTTGATGATCATCTAAGGCAGCATTAATTTTAGGTATGCTCCTTGCCACTTTTTCAACTGTGGATGCTTCTTGCATGTGTTCTAATTGTTCTGTTCTGGCTCTTTGTAGAAAATTTTTGTAGTAATGGGGTTCTCCACAATCCCAACATTGTAATGGCGGTTTTGATTGTTGATCGTTGGCAGATTTTGTGACCCCTTCAACTGGCCTATTCTCAGAATATGCAGATCTGGGTGGATTTCTGGTTGGGAACCTATTGAATGCCTTTTGCTGTGCATTCCTATGATTAACAAATTTCAGGTGTCTGCTTGGGATCGGGCTTCTACCCTTCTTACTTGATCCTCCTTTTGGCCCTTCATTCCTTTGTTTCATTTGCTGATAGCAAATGCGGGCCTTCCTGACAGCATCATCCATTGTCTTAGGGTAGTCAAATTCTAGTTTCTCCTTCATAAAATTTGGTAAGCTGCTAATAAAACATTGAATTTTGGCCTTTTCTTCTTGCATGTAAGTTACATAGCGGAGTAATGATGTGAATATTGTCACGTATTCATCCATGGTTAAGGTTCCCAACCTTAACTCGTGAAATTCTTTCACTTTCTCGTCATAATAATGTTCACTTAGATATTTATCCTTGAAATTTTTTTGAAATTCGTTCCATGTGACTTGTTCTTCATCAATTTTCCTTACTATCTTGATTTCCTCCCACTAGAGGGTCGCTTTTCCCCTCAGCTGATAAACTGCCAATCGTGCCTTCAGTTTATCAGTATACTCATAAATATGGAAATATTTGCCCATATCAATTAACCAGGCTTCCGCAGCTTCTTCAGATTCTCCCTCGAAAAGGGAAGGCTTAATTTTCTTAAATTCTCCTTGTAGTTTTGTCTGTGGTTCTGACTTTTTCTTCTTAGTTTTTCGCTGGTCAAATACATTGTCTAAATGCCCCTCATCTTCCTCTCTATTTCTTTCAGCAGATTCAGTGTTTTCTTCCCTTTGCTGAGTGATCGGGGTCTTTTCCCGATCCTCCACGTTGGGATCTGGGTGATGCTGATTTTGTCGGTTGGACAAACTCCTTAAGATTCTTTCCTGCTCTACACACAGGCGTTCATTATCTGTTCTCAAACTAGTCATTTTTGCACACAACTGCTGCACCGTTTCGAGTAATATTGCATTGGCTTGCCGGGATTCTTCGCCCAGTTGAATCCATATATTTGGGTTAGCATTCACGTAGGTTTCTCCAGGTGATTCAGGTGGTCCTGAGTTCCTCTGCATGTTGAACTTGTTGTTCTTTTTGTTGATATGATCCCTTTTATGTTATTTGTTTCACACATAAATAGTTTTAATTAACATTTAAGCACACAATTCTTGTACATAGCTACTCCAAAAGGGCCTCAGTGTATGAACTTGGCTCTGATACCATTTGTAACATCTTAACAACAATTTCTTATATAAAAAAAATTATTACATTACTGTTACCAACCTAGGGTTTATAACTACAACAATAAATACATATGAATCATTGAATTGAATATGATATAAATGTAAAGGTTTTCTCTCATTGAGCATATTTGTACTTCAGACTTTATTAAGCATATGGAAAGATTACCATGGAGTAGTATGTTATTAATACCACACTTGATTCACACTCTAGTTATGCGTGATTAGTTTCTACATGTATTAACACGCAGCTGATAGCCTGCCCAAGGCGTGGTTCCGATGTCCTATCCTGCCAAGCGTCTTGGCTCAGGACCATTGATCTCCTGCCACCAATCCGACGGTGGGAAAAGTCTAGAAAATTGATACCCTCCTCGACTTCGTGCCCTTGGACCTCAGATGGCTCATTGTTGCTCCTGCAAGGACCTGTTTCGCTATTCTGGGATGGCGATCTCTTCCAGAGCTCTTTCGAACAGAAGGAATGCCCTGGATCGCAAGAGGTTGAATGGGACACCATTGACTTATAGGTAAGGTCCATGTCTGAAGTTTTGTATTATTTAAAGGTTCAGACTTAAGAAATGTAGATACCCTGCGGGGCTGTTCGTTGTAAGCTATGCTAAGCTTTGACATTAGTTTTCAGGTATAGGCTTGGAGGAGATATGGTTAGCTGACAACAGTAAGCTCCCTACCACACAAAGGAAAAGGTATAAAGCTTGCCATAACCATACTAATTGTTCGCTTTAAAATTTACCATTGTTTTTTTTCATTTAATCGCTCCATTCTCGATTTAACAGTAAACTCTCCTTGCTCTTTGTAGGTTTCTCTCTGTGGGAAGGAAACACCGCGATAACAGGTAAGAGCACTAAAACATCACTGTCTAATTGCTATTATGCTGGGAGGTTTCACCATAACTAGCTGTTACTAACAATTTATGGTCATCTCGTGCAGGTAAACCATTGTGTAGCAATCTAAAGATTTTGGTCTGCATAGGTTGGTGTCATGAACTTATAGACTATTTCTTCCTGTCGATACAAAGTTTTCTAGAGTGTTCTACTCCTTAGGGTTTCTAATTTACATTATGCAAGCCAGTTATTAATGTTGAGTTATCTCTGTGACAAGTTTGATTGTCAAATACTGTATATGAACCTTTTTTTAACGATTATTAAGGGTCTTAAGATGTTACTGGTTCTGAGACTCGAAATTCTCTTTTTAATGGCATCCCAGGCTATACAGCACCGTTGGACAATCTTTCATGCATTGTTAAGTTAAATTCGAACTAATAGTTCCTCGACTTATTGCTATAAGAAAGGGTTTGCTGGATACTTGACATGATTTCTCTGTTTTGGGAGATTACAATGGTTGTTGTATATATGATAGCTAACGTTTTTTTCTCATTCATTTATTTGGATTTGTAATTCATATGTTTTAATCTTTGACGCAAGGGTTATGCATCTCGTGCATTTCAATTTATATTCTTTGATTATCAAATTTCAGGTCCTGTGACCTTATTTTCACCTGCACGGTATTTTTGTGTTCATTTTGTTGCAATTAGATATGTTGAACAAGATGTGAGGCTTCGGCGGAAATGCCTAGAAGTTTTTACTATATGCTGAATGTTTTCATTAATCTTTTTGAGAATTTTATGGGGAAAGTTTTATTCCGAGAATATTATAGTCAAATTAAGTATATAATTACATTGATATGTTTTATTTATTTATTTCATCGTAAGGAAAAGGGTTTGACATGTAATCAGTTGTTCGAAATATATTTCCGAAATCTGTTAAAAGGACATTTGTAAATCTGTATATCTCCTATCCACTGTATTAGGTTAAACTCAGAAATTCGGCACAGAGGTGATCCCTCTGTTTTCTTTTCAATTTATTTACTTATCCTGTATGCTAGTTATAACTTCTGAAATTCATCATTCTCAATAGTATTCTAGCGTTTGATTTATACAACTATTGGCCATTAAATTTATAATAGCTACAATCTCACATTCATGATATACTTGCATACTACATATTTATTACCTGATATTTCTAGAATCATGTAAACAGACTAACTCTAAAACCGAGACTCTTCGTATTACTTACTTGTTACCCTTGTTGGCTTGTTGGGGCCTAACCCAGGTTCGGAGGTGATTTAGCCAAACAAATCCCGGTACTACTAGCCCTTTCGGAAACAATCTATTGAGCACGGACTGAGGTCTCACCCGAAGTAGTATGGGAGGGTGCTAGAACCAGGTTTCCTCACCCTGGAGACGTCTGATGAGTTCAAGTGGTCTGCGGTTCGACCCTGCGTGCACATTGCTACACGCGCTTACCCGTACCTCGTAGCTTGAGATGTTGCCTTCGCACAGCCCTACTTAGGGGTCGAACACTATTATTACCCAAGTCCTTACTAGTATTCCACCGTTAGTTGATTAACTTAGCTTACTTGCATGTGTAAAGTATACTTAGCAATATAAATCATTCATACAAGTGCGCGCAGTAAATAAACAGTATATTTGCAATTGATATCAAACATGTAATAACTCAAGAACAGATACACATAATTTGGATAAAACTTCTTTTATTATTCTCTTCTTCAATTACAAACTCGACTCTGCCCTGTGCACTCAGCTGCAGGGGTCCGCACATTTAGCTGCGGATAACTAGGCCTCTGCGCACTCAGTTGCAGAGTCTTCTCCTACTCTACGACTCAAAGACACACTTAGATACTTACGACTCAATCCCTTGGACTTGTTCCTTTTCCATACTTCCTTCTAAATATCTTTTACACTTAGAGCCCTACTCTATTTATACAATCCCATGGTCCTCAGATCATGGGTAGGCCAACATTACATTACAAACTAGGGTGGACAACCCTATGACTCTAACATACTTCCGCGCCTACAATTTGCGGGGCTTTACAACATCATTCGGTCAAAACATGGGCTTTGAGCCCCAAAACATGCCTTGGGGGGGTTCCATGCCCAACAAGCCCCCAACAAAAACATCGTGACTCGCCCTCACGTCACTTTTTCGGTGCAGTGATCTTGGCATGAAGTTCCTCCAACTGTCCTCAAACTGTGCTAATGTCGACAATGCACTGAGCCGTTGCTTGCTGGATATGTTGCATCCTCTGTTCTGAGACCTTCGTGTCTAGGGCATTTCTCTGCATTAATGTGTGCATCCCCTATATGTGCACCAGCTTTCCTTCGATGTTTGCTATGATAGTGAAAGCCTCGTCGATCCACGGCTGGACGCGCGCTTTGAGAACTGCCTCCTTATGTCGCGTTGCGTCCACCTGTTCCTTCAGTTCCTTGGCTTGTTGCATCCTTGCAAGCCGCTGAGTGAGGACTATTGTCTGCGCAGTTCCTTTGACACTGTCATATTTCTGCTGCAGTTCTCACGCCTCTGTCTCCAGGCGCTGGATGTTGGGGTCCTCCTGCAGAGTTGTGAGGACCTCAAGTGCTTGCTCCAACAAAGTGGTACAGTCTTGCACTGCACCTCCAATTTCTTCCAATCCCACTGCAATAGCGCTAGTGCGCTGTTCTCGGACCTTCAGGGGAGTGGAAGGTTGTGCCTTTAACCGCACCTTGGCGATCTGAAGATTCAGCTCCAACTGAACCTTGGTCGTTTCTTCTCTAGCCTCGTGGAATTCGGTTGCCAACTTGTGAATCTGTAACTCTACTGGTAGATCTGTTGGGATGGCCAACTCCGGGATGCGTCGGTAAGCATCGTCTACCACCTACGCTAACTTTTGGTACACCAAATGGTCGCGTTGTAGACTGAGTTGTTCCATGTTGATCTTTTGTTCACTGAGAACTTGGATCGCGCGACTCTCCCTAGCATGCAGCTCTGTCGTTATCCCATCTTGTAGCAGATACAGTGTCTCTCGCGGAAGGGCAGCCAAATTAAGGCCAAGGCCTTTGATCATGTTAACCGCAAATCTATCAGTCTCATTCGTTGCTACTAGGGCTCCTTCCAGTAACACTATGGTGTTTTCCATCCATGCGCGCAGCATCTGCTCTGTTGCCGAGGATCCTGCTGCGAGGTGGGTCGAAAGGGTACCCACCTGAGGGGGCCACACCTGTAACTCCTGTAGCTGCGCCCTGAGGGCCCCTAACATAGTCTGGTTCTCCTGCAAAAATTCCTGAAGGGCCTCATTTGTGACATCATGAACTGTCTCGCTGATTTCATGGAGGTCACCTTTGGTTAAGGTGATCGGGTCAATGGCAAACTTTGAGGCCTTGACCTTCTTCCTTGGTCCTATTCTTTCTGCCATATGTGGGCGCTTCAGTTGTGTGGACGCAGTCCTTGGGTCCACGCTCCCTTCTACTATTTCTGCTTCCTCTGCCTCCTGCCCCTGTGAGGACGTTGCTTGGTCCTTATCCGCCTTCGCTGATGCTTCTTCTGTCGCCTGTTCTACGGCTGCTGCTTCTACAACCTTTTTCTGCTCTACGTCTTTCTGTGTCGCTTCCCACACTGCGCTTTCCTTAGCTGTTGTTGTTTCCTTCTGCCTATTCTCAGCCAATTGTGTGACGCACAGCTTGGCATCGTCCTTCTTCTTCTGTGTTTCCACCTTCTCAAAATCTGCCAGGCCTGGGGTGCGCCATTCCAGAGGCCATGTCTCCAAGACAGTGAAGATGGCATCGTCAGTGACTATAAAGGGGAGCTTTGTCAACTGCTTCATTGTATCCTTGCGTGCCGTGATGTATACATTATGCATGTCAGTTTTGAATTCTACAAAACTCTGCAGACTGTTGTACACCGTAGGCGACAAGTGCAGTTGACGATTGATCCACATCCAGATGCTCATCTCCATGAGCACCCAAAATATTTTGGTGTTGCGTATCCGTTTCGCATCCTTTGTGGCCCAGAGCGAAGCGTACTTCGCGACCTCCGGTAATTCTCTGTCAATGCCGGGGAATTGGCTGTCCTCCAACAGTTCCCTCGCTATGAGCATTATGGATAACAACAACCACACGTAGTGGAAGGTTTTACCCTGCTCCTGGGCTTCGCGACAGTTCTTCAAAAATTCCTCGCAGAGGAATTTGGACCAGTTGAACTGGACCCCCTTCGTGCACTGCTCGGCCAGTGTGACCACCGGCACCAGTACCTCATCGACGCGGCACTTCCTCATGACTTTTCCAGCCAGAAGTTGGGTTGCTACGTGTAACCCTTTGTCCTTGATGTTGGAGATAGCGTAGCCCCTCTTCTTCTTCTTTATCTTGTATTTTGTTTTCATGGCTTCTGCAAGGGCCAAATCACTGCCCTTTCCTTCGGCTATAGTTGCGGGGTCCTTTCCTTTGCATGGGAGCTGAGAAATGTGGTGGATTAGTTCTGCTGTGATGGGGATAGGCTCCTCTAGCCATAGATACCCATCATGCACCAGGCAGAGCAGCTTCCTGATGACGAAAATGGTGATGGGTGTGCGGTGGAAATGCGGTATCCATAGTAAGTGCAGCAACCCAGCCTTTTCCACACTGTGCAGCCACTTTCGTGGCTCTAACGTTGTCACCACCCCCTCAGTGTTCTGCTTCATAAGGTTCCTGGTCTCTAGGTGAGGGAACTTCTCACGATCAATGAGGTTCCAATCTTCAAACTTCATGGTTAGCACGCAGCCCAGGTGCGTGCCTTCAAACATTATGCCGTCTGGGAGAATCAGAGTCTGGAGTGAACTCTTGGTTTCATCCAGGTCCTTTGGCACTTTGGTCTTCCCTTTCCGCGGAGGGACATACACGAACAATTTTGTTGCATAGAGTGTAGGTTGAATATCCTTCTCCATATCTTCGTCTCTTCTGTTGTGATGGTCAGGGCCTGCAAATCTTCTTCTTCCTCATCTTTGTTGATCGTGACAACTTTCCCTTTTTCTACCTTTGATAGCTTGCTGCGTAGTGGGTTCCTCGAGGACATGTGGGCGGGGGCCATTGCTTGTTTATCTTTCTTGGGCCTCGACATTTGCGGTGATTTTGGGATTTCTGCAACAACCCTGATGCCTTCTGGAACATCGTCCACCATCGGGGTCTGCGCGGCCTCGCTGGCGGTTACCTCTTCAATTCCCAAACCATCCTTAGTGGCTGTCATCGTATCTAGGCTGTATTCTGTCACTCACGAACATAGGGGCTCAATTATCACTCGACTCTCAATGCTCAGTGCTCCGCTCAAGCGCTCAGTTCTCAAATGACCAAGTGTTATTCGCTGGCCAACCCTTTGTTTTTTATAGCACCTTTTGAATTTGAATTCCACTGCTCCCCCTAATTTCGGGCCATTAATGCTTTCTTGGCGGAAAATTTTCCCAAATCTTGCCCATAAATCGCGTCTTAAATGCCCACCACCCGCTCCATTTGGCCTCAAATCGAGCATCGCATCGTGAGTAGTGACACCAATGGTCACTTTTCGGTCAATCCACGCGGTAGCACAACCCTCCGTGCGCGGTCGCAGACCCTGTGACACTCTGCTTCTGCGCACATCCCCAATATCGCGCAGCTTCCGAATAGAATAGTTTATAGTCTCGCACTTCCTTTCAATTCCCTGGAGCATTAAGACTATTCTTCCTACAGCTAGTCAGGTGGTAACACCACCCATGTGGGGCTCCATCCCGTCCTCCATCATGGTTCACGAAGAATCCACACCTTCCATTGTTGTGATTGGCATCACGCACTTTACTACTTGCAACGCACTACCCTGGTCACTACATTTGGCGATATGTGGTCCAAGCCAAGGCAGCAGACTAACCAGTTCACAACGATAGTTCTCCAACTTGTTAGTATGATCATATGCACCTTGCCTTACCATCCTTGGTTTTTCGACGAGAAATGCTTCCTTTATTTCGTTTTCCAGCTTCTTGACCTCCGCATCCATCAAAGCGCTTTTCTCCCTTAGTCGTACCCGGTCTTTTTCAAGTTTGCGAAGTCTAAGGTTTCCTTGTCAGATTTCTTCCTTAAGTCTTATGTGTTTTATTTCTTGCGGCTGTGTGATTCCTTCATTCCGAGCTTCGCGGACTGTCGTATCTACGAGTGTTGCTATGTGTAGACTAGGCTTCGCATGCTCCATAGGGATTACAACCCCTACTTCATACTTCAGCTTCGGAAGTGCTCGCACGGTCAGGGTTTTGCACATGGTCCTATAAGCCCATAGAACCGCTGGTACGCGCAGGTCCCAGTTAGTGCGTCTCACATGGTGGACCGTGTTCAGTACTTCGCACACCTTGTCAAAGGCTTCCCCGCGTATAATCTTCAGCGTGCTTGGTCTTAGCATACTTCATTGTTCGCACCCTCGTCTTGCTCGCTCCTACTTTTTGTTCCTGTTTCTTATCATGAGGATGATGTGCATTTGTGCAGGATGTGTACCATATGCCTGTACCCATTTGGGGAGGTGGGCACGCAAGTTGTTTCATCCATCATACACGGCTTCCATCCATAGCTAAGGTTTTCCAAACCGTATAACCATCATTCTTCTGCAGTCGTGTCAGTTCTCAAAACTTCTTTGATGCGTACCCCACCATCTTGCGGGCGTAGCATGCAGTGCCCATTTCAGAGTGTCAAAACGCTGCTGTTCTGACACCTCTCTTTCAAACTTTTTCAGGAATTCATCCACCACTGTCAACCCATCATACATAGGCAGATCTCTTACCTCTATTGTCACGCAGTGCAATGATATTACCATCATGTTGCAATTGAGCATGGTTACCTCGTGTAACCGGTTCTGCCATCGTTCTATTTCCTCATCTGAATCCGATGTGCAGGAGCTTTCGCGCTCCCACAAAATCCTGCCATCCGCTGTAGGATTCACCCAATCCTGTTCCCAAGCAGTTATCTTGTAGATACAATCTAGATCATCGTCGCTTTCGTTATCGCGCACTAGCTCCGTGTAGTGTGATCCTTCCGCAGGGTCTAAAGGTACCACTACGCGCAGTGACTTTTTCTCAAAAATCATTTTGCGCTTCTTCAGATTTATCACTCCATTCATATCAGTGGCCCAATCTATTCCTAGTAGCACAGGATAGGGATTGTTGTCATCGAAAATCTCTATCACTTCGAAATCTGCAAGCGCGCTCGCACCTTCGATATCTACCGTTATTCCCTGCAATCTTCCCATTGGTAGGATCTTCTGCTGTTTCACCATTCGTAATTGAATAAGGGAACATTGCAACACGGGCCTGCCCATGCACTCCCATGTTTGCTTTAGCAGTATGTTCATGTTCGATCCTAAATCCAGAATCACTTGATCCATTTCATATTCCCCAATTTGCGCAGTCAATCTCATCTCCCTTCCTATTCGTGTTGTGTGCTTCTCGAGCTTCCGGAGTACGTGCGGTTCTCCTGTCCCTACGCACCTAGTGATGAGTTCCTGCAGTCCCTTCACAGCCTTACTGTCGCACAGCAACTTCATGCATGTCTCCAGAAAGGTAGTAAGCATTGATGGGTCCATCTCCAGTTCTAGTTTATCTTTACTACCTGAAGTGGAGGCCTCCATGAAGCTCTTCTTAGCTTCCATGAATGTCTCCTTCGTGCGCTCTAAATCAAACTCTGGTTCCTTTGTAGGAGCTTTGCGAACCTAAGCACTCTCTTCGGGTTGCTTCCCCTTGTCATCTCCTATCGTGATACCACTTTAAAGCATGATGTTTACATTCGGGTTCTCTTCGCGCGACACAAACCTCATCATTTACAGGTTCTGAGTTGGGGGAGGCTGAATTATTCCTTTATCGCGCAACCTTGCTATCAGTGTAGGGTAGTCCTCTGTCTCATGATCAAACTGGGTACAATATAAACATGATGCTCTCATCGGATTTGTAAAATCGCGAGCATAATGCCCTGGCCCTCTGCAATTGTAACAAATCAGCTGTCTGTGACCCCTTCCTGGTCCCATTCCACCTCGACCTCGTCCGTGCCCCTGAAATCCAGTGCACGCCATCCCTGCATTTTGATTGAGGGCTCGCATTTCGATCTGAACTCTGTAGGCAGGAGTCCAATCCATCATCAGTTCATAACTTCTACAGGTGCGTTCATCATGGCCTATTGACTTGTAGAAATTACAGAACAACTACTGGGACATCTGCGTATACTTTTGTAATAGGTGACAATTATCTGTAGCATGCTTCCCTCCTATCTGACAAATCACACACCATAATGTAGGTGTCGTGCTTGGTCCTGCTTGTGCCTCTGGTCTCAATGGCATCGTCCCTCCTCCCGCTAGGTAGTTCGTGAAGACTGGACAATGGTCCTTGTCATGCCCCTAACATTTGCATTTTATGCACCATACCTCCTCGCGCGCCTCTGGGCGAGTTGTCCTCTCCTGTTTCAAACTTTGGATTTCCAGACACAAGTTTTTTAGTTCCGCGTGTATTTGTTGGACTCCCAGGCGAGGATCTTGTATTGGGGTTTCGTGCAGTCTCATTGCAATCTCCAAAATTTTTCCCTAGGTGGATAACCTCTGCTGCGATAGCGCCATCCTTAGATGCAACATTAGTGATGCTACAAACCATGCGCGGTGCTGTCCATCCGTCAAGGTCCTGTTGGCTTCGCGAATCATGCCCTTCAGTCTCTGATCCAGTTCCCAGGGGGTCTTGCCTGGAAGCATTGTGATTTCCTTAAACTCGATAATCGACTGTGACTCCCTGCTAAATTCCCTATTTAGCGCAACTTGGATATCCACGACCCCCGTGTTTGGATTGTCATTAGAGTGCTTAATGTACCATGTCAGTGCGCGATCTTGCAACGCACTTACCAATGTTGCCTTCTTTATGTTTTCATCTGTGACTCCTTGCGCTTCCCATACAGCCTTTACCACGAACCAAAATTGGTCTGGATCTTTGTTCCCTACTCCTTTGAACACTGGAAACTTTATTGCGCTCGCCATATTGAACTGTGGTGGTGGCGGAGGTGGTGTGGGTGGAGATGGGGGTGAAGATGGTGAGACTGGTGGTGGTGTAGGTGGAGGTGGTATGCGCAAAATTCATTGCCTTATCAGACTGATCACACTTCTTGGTGAAACTTTCGCGAGCTCTTCCTCGCTTTCTCGCTGAGGCGAAATCAAGGGGCTATTTTCTATCTCTGCGCTACCTTCGTTTCTATAGATCCTCCCACTTCGCATAGCCCCAAACATCAATTTATTCGCATAACCCACTTTTCACACAGTAGCATTTTAATCCAAGTGTTCAAAGATTTAATGTACTTACCTCGCGGTCCTTTGAGGAAGCGTCGTTCCGCCTCGTTGTAGCTGACTGAAGTATCTACCATGAACTCAGTGATAAAACCTCCTATAATTTGATCGAGCCAATGGTCCACAACACGCGCGATCTTATCTTCCGATGCTTCTAGTCTGCGCACCAACTCTAGAGTCCACACAATCGGTTTGTCAAGCCTACACCTTCCCTGACTGTCTGCTAGATTCGCGATCCACTCATACAAATCAAAGGGAAAGAATGCAAAGAAAATTTCATGGATTTCCGTATATAAGTAGCGCTCTAACCACTGTTCCTTCCATACTCGCGGATTCCTATTTTCCTGCGCCGCGAACTTGTGAATCTTTCTATCCAGCCACCCTTCAATTTCTTTATTTGTCGAATTCTAGTGACACGACCTCAGACATCTCTTGTGCAAATCCCGGTCTCGACAACGGAACCATTTTTTGGCTTGTTGGGGCCTGACCCAGGTTCGGAGGTGATTTAGCCAAACAAATCCCAGTACTACTGGCCCTTTCGGCAATAGTCCACAGAGCGCAGACTGAGGTCTCACCTGAAGTAGTATGGGAGGGTGCTAGAACCAGGTTTCCGCACCCTGGAGATGTCTGATGAGTTCAAGTGGTCTGCGGTTCGACCCTGCGTGCACGTTGCTACGCGCACTTACCCGTACCTTGCAACTTGAGATGCTGCCTTCACGCAGCCCTACTCGGGGGCCGAACGCTGTTATTACCCAAGTCCTTACTAGTATTCCACCGTTAGTTGATTAACTTAGCTTACTTGCATGTGTAAAGTATACTTAGCAATATAAATCATTCATACAAGTGCGCGCAGTAAATAAACAATATATTTGCAATTGATATCAAACATGTAATAACTCAAGAACAAATACATAGAATTTGGATAAAACTTCTTTTATTATTCTCTTCTTCGGTTACAGACTCGACTCCGCCCTGTGCACTCAGCTACAGGGGTCCGCGCACTCAGCTGTGGACAACTAGGCCTCTGCGCACTCAGCTGCAGAGCCTTCTCCTACTCTATGACCCAAAGACACACTTAGATACTTACGACTCAATCCCTTGGACTTGTTCCTATTCCATACTTCCTTCTAACTAACTATCTTTTACACTTAGAGCCTCGCTCTATTTATACAATAGGCCGACATTACATTAAAAATTAGGGTAGACAACCCTATGACTCTAACATACTTCCACGCCCGTAATTCGCAGGGCTTTACTACATCATTCGGTCAAAACATGGGCTTTGAGCCCCAAAACATTCCTGGGGGGATTCCATGTCCAACAACCCTACAAACAATAATGATAAAATAATACTTTCCAGAAAGTCTCTCTTCCCAGCCACGAGTTTGGCCATCACATCTAAACTCCCCCCGAGCACTTTTTCCTTTCCATGCTGGAATTTATCCAGATACAGTAAGTACTAAGCGCCTCAGGACTACTGTCCAGCCTCCAATTTGTACTCTTTGTTGACTGTGTTGAGCAAGTTTCTCTTGCTGGTTTATTCCACCCAGTTCCAGGAGCTTTTTTTGCTTAGTGCCCCTCTCTATATTACCTCTCTCAGGTAGAGGGTAACCACTTCTTGGCAACTATTCTTTTAAATGAATAAACAATTTTATTTAAAGTATTACCACCTATAATTTAGGTAATTTCCACATGCGTTTCTTGGCTCCTTCCATTAACAATTCATATTCCTTATCAAATTAAATAACATTTTAAAATATCCTTTTAGTAAAAACAAACATAATAAACTTCGTGGAACTTTATGCGACTTGGGGTTGTTAGTGCATGCAACACCTGTACACTTAAAACTAGTCTAGAACTGATGTTACACTGCCTTGGAATATCCACTAAGCTTGGGGAACTCAAATTAACTACATGCACTAGCTATTTTGGGTTGATTGATCAGTTAACTAGATGATCACTAAGTTTGACTGAAGTCCCACTGCTTAACTAACCTTCCATTAGTTCCTCCAAAAACAAGAACTAGTTTAACTGAAATCAAACTGAGATCACTGACCTTGGTTGCTACAAATGATCACTAAGTTTGACTGAAGTCCCACTGCTTAACTAACCTTCCATTAGTTCCTCCAAAAACAAGAACTAGTTTAACTGAAATCAAACTGAGATCACTGACCTTGGTTGCTACAAATGATCACTAAGTTTGACTGAAGTCCCACTGCTTAACTAACCTTCCATTAGTTCCTCCAAAAACAAGAACTAGTTTAACTGAAATCAAACTGAGATCACTGACCTTGGTTGCTACAAATTTGTAATCACACATGCTGAAGTGAACTCTAGTTTCTCTAACTCGAATTTACTAGATAAATTGGGTGACACAAGCCATGTCACAGAAGTTAACATCATCCAAGTTGTCTCTTGATATGAGAATTTGAATTTTCTCAATTTAATCAAAGCAAAATCAAATTGAGAATTTCTTGCTGCATTTTTCAACATGCAAAGGGTGTGATGGTCATGACATTCTCTCGCTTTAATGTAAAGAGAGGCAGTGGGATGGTAAGATTCCCCTGTCCTTTGGCTCTATTTTGGACACCATGATTAGGAAATAATGTAAATTGTGTTATATTATTGAGTATAAATATTTATTTAAATTCAAAATTTATATTGTTTTTCATTTTTAAATTAATTTATATTGTTTTCAAATTTTCAATTAATGTTTTGTACTATGTGTTACTTTTGAGTACTAATTTAATTTAAAGGGTACACCAATCTTATAATAAAATGAGTTTTTTAAATTATAAATTTGTAAAAAAATTGATAAAATATAAATACAAATTTTTTTATTTCAAAATTTATTTACGACCTAAAGATTTTTTTTTTATTTTTATTTTTTTAATTTTAATTTTAATTTTAATTTTATTTTAAATAAATTTAAATGATCAAAATTCCATTTAAATTCTAAATTAGTTAAAAAAAAATCTTTTCAGTAAAAACCTAAAATATATATATTTTTCATATTACTAAATAACTTTATATTCTAATCTTTGATATTATCTAAAGTTTTAATTTTTATATTAAAAAAAAATCTTTTACAAATACAAAATATATAAATATATAATTTAATCATAATTTTAAAATTAAAATTAATTAATTAATTAAAAAATTAAAAATAAATCATTAATTAATTAGATATCATTTTTTGGGAATCAACTACGTTAAGTAAGTCATTTATCTATGACCATTTCCATTAAACCCCCAATACATTAAATTTTTTTTTTTTTTTTTTTTTAATTGTAAAATATCTTAATCAAATATAACTAAATCATCATAAAAATAAAAATCATCATATACTTTTCACATCATAAAAATAAAACTCATCATATACTTTTCAAATACTGAAAATAATACTAATATTAACACTGGAAAGGAAAAAGAAGAAGGCAGATTTATGTGTGAGAGATAGTGACCTCACATAGAAGGAATGAAGAGGAAACCATGATTTAATCTTTGAGTTTGTAACCACTTTTGAGGGGCACTAACATTGTGGGTGTGGGTCAGGGTTGGAACTTGAAAAAAGATTTACTTGTTAAGTTTCACGTTTTTTACTATTTTTTAATCTGACATTTTTTACTATTTCTTAATCTATTTTCATAGTTTCAAGCTAGAACTAGAACATTAAAAGATTTATAATTTTTTAAACTGTATTCGATAATCAAATCACCCTTACTCGTCAAATGCCAACCCTCGTGTGAGTTCCCCTTGCCATCTATTAGATTCCATTCCCTTTCAGGGAAAACTAAATTCCACTCATCTTCTCAGATATGTCCATTCGTAACTATGGTATGACTGACTTCTTTGTTCAAGTCTTTGTGGCGGGGATCACTCAATAAATTATTTTCTACACATGTGATAATTGACACGATATTGTTTAGTTTAAAAGGAATAAATTGCTCCAGAAAACAATGAATTTATTTTGATCTACTAGAGTAAATAATTTTTTATTTTGATCTACTAGAGTAAATAATTTTTTATAAATAATAATGAGGTCTTTAAAATTAATTACATCATGACTGACATTATTATTTTTCAATAACTATACCATGTGAAAACAAAACACTAAAATCACAATATTTGAAAGAAATGAAAAATTAAAAACATTATTCTTCAATAATATATTTTAATTGCTTTCAAGTAAAATATCTTTTATTTTCAATTAATTCATTTTAATATAAAAAAATTATTATATTTTTCAATAGTTACAGATATATTTAAAAATTTAAAAATAAATTACTCATTTTTAAAATATTATACTTTAATTTTAATTTGTTGATGGAGAAAAACAACTAATTTTATCTCATTTAATATTTATTTCTAAAAAAATTAAAATTATATTAAAAATAATAAATCAATGAAAATTAAAATTATATTAAAATTAATACGTTAATTAATTTTATCTGGTTTAAAATCTATTTTCTAAAAAATTAAAATTATATTAAAAATAATAAATCAACCATTAAAATTTATTCATCAGAAATTATAATTATATTAAAATTAATACGTCAACCTTTTTGATTAGTATCTTGAACCTTTCTATAAATAAAAATCAAGTGGCTGGAGCGAGACCTTGCTAATTCTGACGGACCAAGTTACAATATTAACGCAGATGCTTTCCCAGCCATTAACTCACGGCTCAACAACAATTACGTAGGTGTCCAGAGAGCTTGTATTCCTGGTGAAAATAATAATTGGCCAGTATAATAAAATATTTTTTCACCATTAATTTATTGCCGGATATAATTTGATGGGTAAATTGTTTATCATAGTCTGATTTTCTCGTCTACTCTAGTTTAAATTATTTTTTGAACTTCTGAAAACCAGAAAAGTTAAAAAACCATCAAATTTAACAATAAATATATTTTGAAATTCCAACTTTGCTCATAGCTAAAGCACAAACAGGTTTGGAATTTCAAATCTCCTATGCCTGTTAAATGAAAATTTGATGATGTTTTGGCATTTTTCATGCTCTTTTTTTTTTAAGTTCTACCTAAATTTGTGAGTGTCAACTTTTTCTTATCTAAAAACTCTCTTTGAACTACCCCTGCATCTCAACTTTCTTTAATCTCCCTCTTAGAGTGCTTTGTTTCACACTAAGTTAACATTTGTGTTTCCCCGTAGCATACAAGCATACATTTAAGATTTTATAAAGCCTTTTAGCCTTTGGGACTTAATAGTTTTGATTATATACATAGATTTTGACATGTGAAAAAAACTAAAGAAGTCATATAGTTAAGATGATGAGG
Source organism: Pinus tabuliformis (assembly GCA_031772625.1). Classification (NCBI taxonomy): domain Eukaryota; kingdom Viridiplantae; phylum Streptophyta; class Pinopsida; order Pinales; family Pinaceae; genus Pinus; species Pinus tabuliformis. The sequence goes on along the minus strand of CM062812.1, from coordinate 122,129,166 downwards.
ATCTTCGACCACTAGTAGATGAGATAGAGTTATTTTTTTTAAATATCAATAATTTAACTATTATCCCTTTTTATAATTTATTTAAATCTAATAATCTACTACATATGAATTTATTAAACATATAATTACATGTTTAACTATTTCTTTATAGCTTATTTTCACCAAATATTTTATTTACAGATGGGCACACACATCTTTATTTACTCACTGCATATTTTATGTACTGAATTCTCACCAAGATCTCTTTATTTATACCAAGATAACTTTAATCCCTATAAGTTCACTTTCAACCATCTATGAACTATTGAATAATAAATCTAGTGATGATAGCTAAATATTTTTTAAAATATTTGTATATTCTTTCAACTAATTTGATATCCATTATACATATTTAGAATACATTATTCCTAAAACCATGAAGCCAAAAAATGTCTAAACTAAACAAACTCTGCAATCTACGAGGTAATCAACTTATCATCTACATTTGAACATTGTTAACTAATCATTTTCATAATATCCTAAATATGAGCCTATAGTGTCCTCAACATAAAAAACTAAATTCACATTACTTTCCACAACATAGACGAAATATACAGCCCAACCAATTACACAAAGCAATTCTTCCTATTGAGCATTACGCGAGACAATACCATTACTTATTCTATTCATGTACTTAGTACCAGTTGCATCCTCTAAATACAACTATATTAGAAGTGGTTGAGAATCTAAATAGATACACTATATAAAAATGAGCTTGTAACATCTTCCATAATTATTTTTATAGTAAAAGAAATTTCATTGAATAATTATATAATTATTTTATTTTAAAGAAAAATTCATTGTTGTAAAAATAAAGTTGATTTCAAAGCTTTTAGTTAAAAACACAAAAAACAAAATTAGTGAAAATAAGGAAGGCCACTCAAAAAAACAGAAATAGTCAAAATAAGGTTGATTTCAAAGCCTTCGGTAAAAAAACTCAAAAACAAAATTAGTCAAAAATAGGGAAAGGCACTCAAAAAACAAAAATAATCAGAATAAAGTTGATTTCAAAACCTTTAATAAAAAATTCAAAAAAAAAATAGTCAAAATAAGGAAGGGCAGTCAAAAAAACAAAAATAGTCAAAATCAGTACCCTCAGTTTTCAAGATGGTAATTGTAAGCTTCACTATGGAATAAATCACAAGCTATTTTTCTAATATCTAACCTCAGAGAAATTCATTTTGACAAGGGCTTCAATAATTTTAGAGAAAACAATTACAATAGGAAGAAAAAATGAAAAAAAAAAAACAAATGAGATTAAAACAGATTGAAGAAGGAAACTTACTTGGGACTTGCAAACTATTAAATCTCGCCAATTTTGATGTAAATGATGATGGTAATTTTGGTAGAAAGCTCCAACATTTTTTTAGTTACCTATCCTTGTGTTTAAAGAAAATAACATGGTAGTGAATACAATTTTGAGGTCCACCTTCCGCTTACCCCTTATGAGAGTTATTTTATTGTCAGTTCGCTTGGGAAGGTGAGTAGCAATGGTGGACCAACTGTTTCCCAATAGAGCATGAAGTTGAATAATAGTCTAACTTCCCCCTTGATATTTAGCCTCAGATAGTTACTCAATGCAATCTGTAGATCTTTCGTGCGGCATCTCACCAACCCATCTTTCTGCTGCAGAGCCCTCTAGCTGCCATGGCTATGCTCCAGAGCTTCTGATCTTCTTAGGGCGTCCATGGGGCAATCTTACCCATTATTTTTGATTTTGTAAACTTTTGATAAACCTCCCGCCACTTTCTAATAAGCAAGTTGTCGAATTAAACACTGCAACTACACTTCACGTCACCAGTTGTTTCTTGGATGCTTTTATTTCTCATTTGCACTTCTTAGTAGATGTTGGAAAATGGTGGAAATTGAACAAGAGGGAGAGTGTGGAACAGTTGAGGGAAGTTGAAGAAATAAAAACGAGTCCACTACCCCTTCTTAGTATTATATGCACCAAAAAAACACAAGTATATTTTAGTGTTTTGCAATTACCTACTAGCGTACAATTGGATTGCTGAATTCACATTCTTGACATATGCTGGTTGGTCAGTTCCTTGAATGTAACACCTAACTTACAATCTAGTTGTTCTTAGTTTCCCGGGGTGAGATCTCGTTTCATAAAGTTCAAATCTACAAAAGGACTATAGCTAGATAATCTTTTATACACCTCAAATCTATGAAAGTGTGCAAGGCTCCAGCGCCATGTGAGCCAGACTCACTGTAAGAATTTTCCTTATGACCCTAGGCCTAGTCTTATTTTGTTGTTTTTAAGTACTATAAATTCTGATGTTTTTAACTTTGATGGGTACTATAAATTTTGATGTGAAATATCCAAAATTAAACGTCAAAATGACGGTTATTGATTGATGAAGCACGTCAAATTTGACGAGTAAAAATTTACAGCAACTAGCAAATCCCAGGTCTGAACACAAGTGTCCAAAAAATTGTGTCATTGATGAAACAATAATAAGCCATATAAATAAAATAACATAGTATTATATTATGTCCAAAAAATTGTGTCATTGATGAAACAGTAATAAGCCATATAAATAAAATAACATAGTATTATATTAATTTGTTCATCACAGGTTTACGAATCACTGAAAACTCTGCATTTTAGCTCATAAATTTAAGGCAAATCTTGATAATTAAGTTGATAAAATGAGGGCGTCTTGGTTTTTTCTAAATTAATACAGTTGTAGTTTGAGCACTCCTAAAGAGGAATTAATTTGGGATTTAGTGATTATTTAACTACATTAAAAAAACACATGTATTAGATTGGCTTGGTTGGAGTGGGGTGGATGAGTAAAATAGTGCTTATTTATTGGTTATTAAAAGTGAATATAATTTTATTTATTAATTTATAATTTTAATAAAATTTATTTATTGGTTATTAAAAGTGAATATAATTTTATTTATTAATTTATAATTTTAATAAAATTTATTTATTATATATTGTTTTGGAGTTAATAAAATTTTAAGAAATATTTTAAATTTTTTAAAGTATATTATATATATATTTAGATTTTTTTTAAATGGAAATGTTTTATAAAAAGAGAAAACAAAAATAGAATATATTCAAGAAAAAAACATTTCTATTTTTAATTTTTAATATAACTAGCATTTGCAATAGATGTTGCAAAGGAAACGCCGTAAGGCATAAATTCCAGAAGAATCATGGCATGAAGATAAAAAATAGTAAAAAAAAATGTCATTCAAAGACAGAAGATAGAAAAAAATCAACTAATGGGATCTTCCTATTCCAAATAAATCAATTTATTTTTTTAGTTTTATAGGATTAACCATAGTTGCATGAATTTGTAGTTTGAAATTTTAATTTTTAGGCATTCATCAATAATTTTACAATTTACTACATAGTGTAACCAGATAAAATTACAGACACTCAATAATATATTCTATTAATTTGAATGAGGAAATTACACACATATTTATACAATCAATAGTCTCAAGATAAGAATGTTATCTTAGACGTACAGTAGTGTGGTTGAGAGAATCCAACCACACACTAAACTAGGAGAAACTATATTCTAGCTAATTCCTATTATGTAGGAACAAACTCCTCAAATAGAAAATTACAACTATAGACAAGTAGGAATTAATTATTTCTAACTCCCCCCCTTAATGACTACTTGTAATGATAGTGATTCACAAAGTCTTGTTGTGGTTAAACATAACAAAAAATATGTCGACATCCATATAAAAGAGCAACCATCCACCGAAATGTATGGGTACCAACCGCTATAACCGCTAGTCCTTGTGCATACATGATTCTGTCGACCATTATCACTGCATATATGTACCTACAAATCCACCACCATCGGGCGAATTGCATGTGCAGAACTTCCAAAAACAAAGAGAGATCAGTGCCTTTCTAAGCCAAATATTCATGTCCAAATAACAATCGCAAACAGTTGCGCTGATTGCGCCTTTCAACGCAACTGTCAGATAGAAAGTGCACCAACCCTTTTATGCTCAGACACACCAATATCTGAGACCGTGAGCCAGGTGTTACTGCAGTCCACCTGCTCTTACGAGCACAAAGCTCTCGTGTACACGTTAGCCACTCAGGCAATATGCCACCACCGGGCACGTCCGATCTACCACCACCGGGCAAATCCGCCAACTTCAATATGCCACCACCGGGCAAGTCCGATCTGCCACCACCGGGCAAATCTGCCAACTTCAATATGCCACCACCGGGCAAGTCCGATCTGCCACCACCGGGCAAATCCAGAACTTAAATGTGCCACCTCCAGGCAAATCCTGTAGCCATTAAGGCTCTATGGATGGTTTCTGGCTCACCACCAACCAGCCACAAAGGCAATCCATTACAAAGTGGTTTTAAGATCACCACGAACTTTCAAATGCCTTTAAAAGGCTTACATTTCATTCAACATTTTGGAGTTTCTCGGTACATACAATGACCATTACAACAACTGGACTTGTTTATAACATGCTAGGGAGTCTATTCCACAAACCACACTAACTTAAACAAACATCTATTTTGCTGTCCACCATAAACATTGTCGCTGCTGCTTTGCCTCATCTATTCATTGTTTACATCTTGGGCATCCTTGTCTGTTCAAATAACTTCTTGGAACTCCATGCTTAACTTTGTCATTCGTTAGAGTTGCAAATTCTAACAAAATAACTTTACCTAAATTGAGTTAGCTAAGCTCAATAAGGGCACACTAATTTTATCCATCATTCCAAGACATTAAAAAAATAAAATTCAGATTAACAAAGCATCAAATTTCTCTATCTTTGCAATCTGATAAATTCTGAAGCCCAAGTGCAACATTGAACACCATTCCAGCTCTAAGGACTTGCACTGTCATGCCTCTGCAATGTACTCAACCCGTCACCAACAACCCTCACACTGTACCCACGATTTGACCACACAGGCAAGCGGGTTCACCACGACTCAGCCTCCCAAGCGAAGGCACCACTAATGAGCTTCCACTGCACTCGAATCTCAACAGTGATAGGTCTGCACGCAGACTCACAAAGCTGCTGCTCCTCTACGATGGGTAGATTCACCACCGCCTGATCCAGAGATCCGCCAACATATACAACCAAAGTGGTGGTGGATCTAGATGTAGTCTCCACACATGAGCATAATTTGTCAATGCTTTAATGCATAAATCTGAACCGATCTCACGATCTTGCAGATCCACTCAGTCCCACAAATTTGGGTGCACAACGGTCTAGTCCGGATCCTCCTCAGCTCAACTAGATCCTTGACCAATCAATCCAAGCTGCCACCATGATCCGTAGCTCAAGAAACTGTCTCACAACTATGACTCACTCATCCACAACCTTTATCTCGCAGATCCAAGATTTCAGTGCCACAATCTTCCTTTACTGTGAAGGCGGAGGTCATGAACAAGAACCTTCAACCACAACACAACTGTCACCTCCGCTGCTACACCACCGCTTAAATCACGCTCTCTGACTGGGAGGCACACCACGAATCCGTCGAGCGCAGGTACATATCTGATCCACATACCCATAGGTGAGAAGGCAGGAACAAGATCGGCCTCAAACACTGCCTACCACGATGCTTCAATGCACACCAAAGACATCTTTGCTCCTCACTGGCACTGATCCGACGAATCTGACAACTCTGTTCCTAATTCACATTGATTTTCAGGCAGACTCACAACCACGACTGTCCACGCTCGACGCATGCAGTTGAGCCCTCCAAAGTTCATAGCGCCAAGGCTCCTCCACGTCATCCATTGGCCACGTAATTCGTTCCTTGAAGACATAGGTAACAGTGTGCATTTGTTGCCCTTACTCCCAGACCTCGTGTATCTCTGGAAAGAGGAAAAAAAAAGTTGTATGATCATCGATAATCGCAGGTTGCGAGTTCAATCGCTCTGGTCTGCAAAAATCCCAGAGAAATATGGATAGCATGGAAGAGTCAAGCTCGGAAAACCGTGGCTCCGTGAGGAGATCAGCTGAATCTGCCGCCCGGAATGTCTCGTAACACACTGTGTATAAGCACACCAGGAGCTCGAGCAGGCGGTCAAATGGTCAGTACTCCGTCCCCATCACGGAGCCAGTATAGTGACAGGTTCATTCCTAGCAGATCGGGATCGAACCTCAAAGGCTTCGCATTGCTGGATAAATCCTCGCCTTCTCCCTCCGCCGCAGGGAAATCCGGTGACGACCGAGAGGATGGGTCGGCAGAGGCTTATTCTTCACTGTTGAGGACGGAACTTTTTGGTCCCAACGCCGGCACTCTTTCTCCGGCCACGCCAGAGAAGGCTGCAGGTTACGGTTGCAGGGACTCGAAGAATTCCCCCATGAGCCCCAACAGGAATATTTTCAGATTCAAAGTTAACGCAGCCCCATCCTGCAGATCTGACCACCATGCAGTTGGTCAAACTCCATAAATGTGATTAGGCACCTTCATGCGAACAGTAACACACTATCCACCAGGCAGCATGTAAAATCTATCACACCACGGTTTTCCCTCAACAGATATTTAGATATGGATGGACAAACAAAACACTAAAAAAAAATACTCTTTTATTTCTTCAGCCCAGTAGGGGCCAAGCCCAGGAGGGGCCAGGCCCTCACAGGCTTTGATACCAAGATAAAATTACAGACACTCCATAATATATTCTATTAATTTGAATGAGGAAATTACACACATATTTATACAATCAATAGTCTCAAGATAGGAATGCTATCTTAGACGTACAGTAGTGTGGTTGAGAGAATCCAACCACACACTAAACTAGGAGAAACTATATTCTAGCTAATTCCTATTATGTAGGAACAAACTCCTCAAATAGAAAATTACAACCATAGACAAGTAGGAATTAATTATTTCTAACTTAACCAATCTATAGTTTACTACATAGTATAACCAATCTATTTCACGATGGATTGAATTTAGTAAAAACAACTCTATCTTGTATCAACATATATGCCCACCCATTCAATTCAACTATGTCCACTTATATATGCTAAAGAGTAATGTTCTCTTCTACAATCATTTTTCATGTTACAAGGAAAGAAACCGTCTTCGCTTCATAGATTATATGAAATCATAAAAAATAGTTGGCTCAAGTATCAGGGGTCTTTATAAAAAGATAGATGATTGCTATACATCTTCATGTTAAATAGTAGCAAAGATGAAGATTCAGTTTTCGATAGTAAATTGAATTAAATTTAGACTCCATTTCCTATTTCCTCTCAAATTTGAGTTCTTGACGGGTTAAATTTTATTCCATCCCGCACTGTCTCTCCCACCAGGGTGCATTGCATCCCTTCCTTGCTTTGGCTTAGGAATTTCGTCACCGTTTTCCGACCATCTTGGCCTTGTACCTCTGTAATGGGTAATGGGTTTGCAATTTGATATTTGCGTGACAGGAAAATGAGAATATCAGCTTTTGTAATATAATTTGTCTATGAAAATAATTTTTTTGGTTTAGCCAATTTGATATTTGCCTGACAGGAAAATGATAATATCAGCTTTTGTAATATAATTTGTCTATGAAAACAATTTTTCCAATATGAATACCATTTGATAACTGTGACTTGAATGGAGCAATTGTCTAGATTCATTTCCATGATTTTATAGTTAATTTTTATCCTAATAGAGGGATATTAACTCATAGATATCACAATAGAGGGATATTAACTAATAGATGTTAAGTGTCACAAGTATAAATTTTCTGTTTAAAAGTGAAATATAAAATTTCTTTAAAGTTTAAAATATTGAAGCATCAATAAATTTAAAAATATTAAACTCTACCCTTCAAATTCAAATGAATCTTTGTACATATCTCAGAAGGGTACACAATTTCATGGTTAATTTTTATCACAAGAGGCATATTAACCCACATATATTAAGTGTCACAAGTATAAATTTCTTTAAAATTTTGAAGCGTCAATAAATTTAAAAATATTAAACTCTTCCCTTCAATGTCAAATGAATCTATGTACATCTCTCATAATGGTACACTTTGAAGTGAGATTTGTCGACTCTATGTACATCTCTCATAAGGGTACACTTTGAAGTGAGATTCCAACCAAACTTTTGAATGCAATTTTATAAATAGATAAGGACAATGCGGGTAAAATTTGAAGTGAGATTTCAGCATAAAGAAACGAAGACAATCAGGTTTTTTTAAATAATTTTACAGCGTTTTCACTCCAAATGGACCTTTATGTGGCTAAGCATGCAGATTTCGTACTCGAGTGTGAATTTTCCACCTTTTGAACTTCAAGGTGGATCCAATAAATTTACAATATTTTACTAAAAATCAACCACTAAATAGGCAAAGATCCATGTAAAAACTTGCATTTACAGATTTCCAGATTCAGAAAGGAAATACCGTTTGAACTTCAAAGTGGATCCAATAAATTTACAATCTTTTACTAAAAATCAACCACTGAATAGGCAAAGATCCGTGTAAAAACTTGCATTTACAGATTTCCAGATTCAGAAAGGAAATATCAGGTGATTTAAATAGAATTATAACCGTGTAAAAACTTGCATTTACAGATTATTATAACAGTGTAAAAACTTGCATTTATAGATTTCCAGATTGAGAAAGAAAATATCATGTGATTTAAATAGAATTATAAATGTTTGGTAAATATGCAAACATTTCTACTACAGAATGGTAATATTTAGGCAGCTGCAATAAATTTACGAACTTTATTTCAAAATTACCAACAAAATTGGCCACAAGTTTGCAATAATTCGTGAACCAACTAAGAGTCAATCTTACATTACACAAAGATAAACATACGAATAGTAATTATTTACCATGAGTGTATTTCATGGAAAAGTAGTGAGAAGAGTCTGGAAGAGAACTGTGGCTTTGAGTTATTTGACTACCCATGGATCGCTGTCACTGAAACTGTTTTCATAGGTCAACCATTTGCATGAACTCAAAATACGTCCGCAACTTACATAACATTAACTAACCATAACTCACCATAACCAACCAACATTCACACGCTGATAACATTTCAATCGTCTAACACACAAGATCTAAATTCCCAAAAGGTGCGCAATTAAGTGTTGACTAAGCAAGTTTTTCTTAAAGGGAAATACTTTAGGGCGCAATTACAAGAAAATGTAAAGGAAAAAAAATTCATGAAGCTAGATTTAAAACCTCCTTTCAAACTTTGAAATGGTTGAAGTTATTAGTGTAAATGTTACTTTCGAGAACCAACATATCAATAACACATTCATAAAATATGAAGAAATTAAGAAAGATATTTAGCTAACAAAAGTTACCTTTCATGGACTTCATAATTGAAAGAAATTTTTACTTAAAATATTAATGAAAAATAATTGGAAAGAGGTTTCAAATTTCAAATCTTGGCTAAAGATGTTTTTGATATTAACTAAAAAAAGAAAATTGAAAGCACGATCATTGATATTGATTAAAATGAAGAAAAATAGGAAAGAAGTTGACCACCTTGAAAACGGAAAGTTGAGAAATAAAAAATAAGAAAAGAAAATAATTCAATCCTCAACTTAGCAATTATGAAATTAATACATTGAATAAATTAAAATAAAAACGGAAAGATAAGAAATAAAAAATAAGAAAAGATAATAATTCAATCCTCAACTTAGCAATTATGAAATTAATACATTGAATAAATTGAAATAATTTAGTTAATTATGAAATTAATACATTGAATAAATTGAAATAATTTAGTTACAATGCTTAGTGCATAAAAAAAAATAAGAAAAGAAAATAATTCATTCCTCAACTTAACAATTATGAAATTACTACATAAAAAATAAAAAATAAAAAAATAAAAAAAAATTCAATACTCAACCTTGTAATTATGAAATTAATACATTGAAAAAATTGAAATAATTTGGTTACAATGCTTAGTGCTTTCTTGCTTCATCCTGGTTTAGCTTATCATTACACAAAAGAAAAATAAAAAAACTAATATTTTATGAAGTATAAAAAATAAGAAAAAAAAATTCAATCCTCAACTTAGGAATTATGAATTATGAAATTAATACATTGAATAAATTGAAATAATTTGGTTACAACGGTGTGTTTTCTTGCTTCATCCTGACTTAGCTTATCATTACACATAAGAAAAAGAAAGTAACTAATATTTTATGAAGTTGCATTTGGTTACAATGTTTCCATGCTTCATCTCTACCATCATTGCACAAAAAGAGAACAAGGTAACGAATATTTTATTAATTTGCATTATGCATCAAAGAGAAAAGAAACGTTTATTTAATTTTTTTTACTTGTAACTATTATAGAGAAATGTATTTATAAACGGTATCCAAACAAAATTATGTATAACTATCTTAAAGAAAATAAAAAATATATATTTAAAACTATTAAGATTTGAAATTCCAAACCTGGTCGAGTCCTTTCTTATATGCTCACTAATATCGAAATGGTATGTTCACGCGGTACATCAAAAAAATCTAGGGAGCTTATGTTTATGCGTTACAACTTTTTTTGAAGTGTAGCAGTGAACACTCTCCAAGATCCCACATCCCTTTTCGATGTAGTTCCAAAGTCAAAAAATCTAGGGAGCTTATGTTTATGCGTTACAACTTTTTTTGAAGTGTAGGAGCGAACACTCTCCAAGATCCCACATCCCCTTTCGATGTAGTTCCAAAGTCTGACAGAGCTCTGTTGCTCCGTAAGTCCAGTTACATAAATGAGAAAACTCTTCCAAAATGGAAAACTACAATTTCATAGTGGTTTAAGTGACTCCCTTGTTTCTTTAGTTACATAGACACATTATCTATATTTTCTCGTCGTCGCTCACTTAAAACCCACTGCCCATCATGAAATAGCCTGTCCACACACCATTAGCACATGGATTAGGTTCATCATTCAGTATGGTGTAACGTCCCCACACATGAATAAATAAATAAATTCTTTTACTTAAATTATTGTGTGTAAATAATTTAATCGTGGCTCTTAGGAATACACTGCATACATGGTATATAACCCCTATGAATACATTGCAAACATCGTAAATATATATAAATATTTGTTTGGATTACGTTAAATGTTTATCCACATTGTAACGCTATTCCAAAGTCCGTTGGAAAATTAAATAACTGGGCATGACTATGGTGTACGGTAACAATAACCTAGGTTTTTTGAAGCATCAGAACCTGCTCCACTTCACACCACGTGACAGACACTCACCTTGGGATCCATGAAAGATCCACAATAGATGGAAGCTTTGGGATTACCCCCAGATCAACGGTCAGGATCTAGGGCGACTGTTTGGATGGTGGAGATGCGGGGTAGGGCGTTAGAGAGTAACTGCCTCCCCCTAGCTGGTCACCCAAACCCTCATTCTCATCCTCTGCCACTGTAAATTGTTGCTCTGCAACTTTGCCAGGGTTTAGTGGTTTCTCTTCAGGGTTTTTACTCATTCTAGTTTACTTTTACGGTTCGAAACTTTGGTGAGAAAGACAATAGCGCTCATAGAACTCACAGCAAGCCCTTATCCACTCGGTGAGCTCCATTTATCCTCTGCTCTTCATGCACAGTTCGGTATAGTCGGTATCTCTGACGTAACATCATGGGCTTTGTGGATAAGAAGGGAGGAAGTCGGGTGTTCCCTTGGCCGCAAGCTCCTGTGCCTTCACTCGGCTCATCTTTCGCCCACGGTGATTTGTACAGGTGAGTTGTGGCTTAAGCATTGATGTAATTCCTTCATTATACATTCAGGATCTGTGTTTTTATTGTTTGATATTAATTTGCTGCTCCTCCGTGCAGGTGGAACTATCTTACCAGTACCCATCTATCGAAACGGGCACGAATGGGTCACCACTACTCTAGCATTGCGCTTATCTCCATGCAGACTCCCAGGTGTGGTCATTCTTGAGACTGCGTGACGAGGGTTTTTAAATTAAGGTTTTTGTTTGTATTTTTGTAAATCCCTGAAGGGTTATATGGTAGCCAGAGCCTGTGTATGTAGAAAGACACTCCATTTTATGGAAAGCCCATAAGCTTGATTTCTAGTCTTCTGGGTTACTAAACAACCTTATATGGCCTGCATTCATTCTATAGAAATTTTAATCTTGTTTCTTAAATCTCAAACTCTATCGAGGAAACTTATTTCAATCTTTCACTGAATGTTTTGTTTTTTTTTGTAAGAAACTGTGCCAACCCTGTCGGTGAACTCTTTTAAATGGTTAATTCTTAATTTTGTTATTATTGTTCTCCCGTTAATTAGATAGTTTTCACTTAGTAATGTCAATTTTCTTAGAAGAATTCTGTGTATTTTCATGTGCTTAAATTACAGTTACTATGCACGTCTATATGCTTATAGTTTTGTTCTTACGATGGCACTTAAGCCCCTCTGAGAATAGGGATTGTTCCCAGATGTTGTTTCGACAACTGGTCTGGAACCAACCCAACCAACCCCAAACTCCGATCGGGTATACCAAGCTTCTATTTTTATTTTTTTCAATACGTATATAAATACGGTATTACACAGCTAGCATTCTACATTCTGACACTTTGTGCATAATTTGCTTATCAAGTTTTTTAACACTGCTATGTTTATTGGTATTATCTTGTTTATTGGTATTATCTGGTTATTAGTTTCTCAGCAAGCAGTGCAGTCGTATAGATATGTTATCCATCATGACTTGCTGTTAGAATATCTAGTACCAAGATTCTATTTTTATTTTTTCAATAATAAGGTATTACAAAGCTAACATTCTACATTCTGACACTTCGTGCATAATTTGTTTATCAAGTTTTTTAACACTGCTTTGTGCTCTGTTTATTGGTATTATCTGGTTATTAGTTTCTCAGCAAGCAGCGCAGTCGTATAGATAGGTTATCCATCATGACGTGCGTAGTTGTATAGATAAGTTATCCATCATGACCTGCTGTTAGAATATCCAGTTTTGTGTTTTACCTATAATATTCGACTTCTACAAGAAAAATCACACTCTATGATTTTTGTCTATAATCATTTTAATGCTATTTTCTTCTCATAACAATTACAGAGTCATGTAATTTCTACAGGAAATTAACATAGTTTTGCCATGTATTTTTGTCCATAAAATTTTATTGTTATTTTCTTCAGAAATATAACACAATCATGCAATTCCTACAGGAAATTAACACAGATTTTCTCTATTTACTTATAAATCTATTGTTCTTAAACTTGCTAGCAGAAGTACGAAGTTACAAGGACTTCATAACAATTACAGAGTCATGTAATTTCTACAGGAAATTAACACAGTTTTGCCATGTATTTTTGTCCATAAAATTTTACTGTTATTTTCTTCAGAAATATAACACATTCATGCAATTCCTACAGGAAATTAACAAGATTTTCTCTATTTACTTGTAAATCTATTGTTCTTAAACTTGCTAGCAGAAGTAGGAAGTTACAAGGATTTCATAACAATTACAGTCATGTAATTTCTATAGGAAATTAACACAGTTTTGCCATGTATTTTTGTCCATAAAATTTTACTGTTATTTTCTTCAGAAATATAACACATTCATGCAATTCCTATAGGAAATTAACACATATTTTCTCTATTTACTTATAAATCTATTGTTCTTAAACTTGCTAGCAGAAGTACGAAGTTACAAGGACTTATCTGTTCTCGAAGTGGTCCACCACAAGATTACAGAAAGGAGGATTCTCCTCCCAACCTAAGAGAACCAGACTCACAACTGGTACTTCCCCGAGCCAAATATGTGCTCAAAACAACGAGACTTACTTGTCTTCATGTTTTCCTCAAATCTGGTTTTCCTCTTCATGTCGTGTAGACTCTACAAAACCAAAATAGCAATGCCCCCCTTTCCTCTCTTTTTGCCTCACATTTATTTATTTATATATCATAATTTCCAATGAGTCTTTTACTGTAGTAAAAATAAAATTACTACGAATTATCCACATATCCAGAGTGTAATGACAGCAACATCCTACACACACAGCAACAGTAATTAATTACTCGTGTTTAATATTAAATAACCTTGATCGATAGATTGAAAGACTGGCGAGAATGGCACTGAACATCGCAGTGGCGCGGAGGCTAGCGGACGTTGCAGGTTTTTGGGAGGTATGTTGTCCTCTTCTCCATCTAACTCGAAATATGTAACGTTGGCAACTAACATAACCCTAACTAACTATAACTCACCCTAACCAATCAACATTCGCATGGGACGGCTGATAATATTTCAATCGTCTAACACACAAGATCGAAGGTCTCATCAAAAGGAAAAAACTTACGACATAATTAATTAAATTATTAGTATATTGACAAATGTGCTTATTTCAAAATAGATAAAGTTATTGATAATTATTAGATAAATAGTAGAGATTTAACCTCTATAAAATATTTTAAAATATTCATAAATTGATGTTTAAATTTGTTATGCTCTTTTAATTAATTTATTTCAAATTAATTAAATTAAAAAATTATCATATCAATATATTAGGTATTGAAAAACTATAATATTGAAAGAAAAACTATTTACAAATTAAAAAAATTCATAATAAAATAAATAGATATCCATAAGTAAAAATATTATTTTATATATATATATATTTCACTTATATATTAATTCTTTTATAATTTAAAATAAAATTATAACTTAATTAATTTTTAAATCTTTTAAATCAAAAATACCATTTAATAACATTAAAAATATATTCAATAACATAAATATTATAATAATAAAAATTTACTCATTTTATTACGATAAATTAAAAAAAATATTAATTCAAAGAAAGAGTAAAGTTAAAATACTTCAACCATACAACCTAAATGCCACAAGGTCTGTCTATATTCATGTCGGTGATGTATCCCATAATAAATTGGAGGGACATCACCATGCATACATGTGGCGCACAAGTCCATGAATACAATCCTTTCACGGGTGAAATGGCCACATAGGCAGAAGTATAACTTCATATTTAACTCTACTATATTATCTACATTGAAGAAGATCTTTCCATGGATGATGGTAGAGGTTTTCCAGGCGCAGTAGTAGAATGGAAAGGCAGCGGAGGATTGCTCACATCACCTCCATTTCCTTCTAACATTTGTACAACTCTGCTCATACATGGACGATCTCTAGAGTTGTATTGAATGCACCACAATCCAACTTTAGTCAATGTTATCGCTCTCTCTTCATCTTCCCCTTGAATTTCCCCTTCTCTTCCTCCTCCCAGTCTCATCCCCAACTCCTCACTCTCAAGCATCTTGAAAGCCCACTCAGGAAAGTACAAGCGACTGGAACGGCTCACATGCACATCCAGATTCTTTCTACCCCCAACCATCTCAAGCAGTAGCATGCCGAAACTATACACATCTGATTTGTCAGTAACAGGGCCTATATGTCTATCACATACCTCTGGGGCAACATATCCCGGCGTCCCTCTTATGGCCGTCAGTGAAATGTGGTCGTCTTCCTTCCCACAAAGTTTTGCGAGACCGAAATCAGAAACTTTTGGTGTGAACTCTGCATCCAGCAATATGTTGTGAGGTTTGATGTCGAAGTGTATGATGCGCTTCTCGCAATCTTGGTGTAAATACGCAATTCCACGAGCTACACCCAAAGCTATTGAATACAATTGTTCCCACCTCAAGATTTGCCCCTCCTTCTTTCCAACAAATATAAACTTGTCCAGGGATCCATTAGCCATGAACTCATATACCAGTGCGCTTGTAAAGCTTTCAAAGCAATACCCCAACAGACGAACCAAATTGACGTGATGGACCCGCCCAATGGTGGCCACTTCGTTCATGAATTGGTAACTATCGCTGGGCCTATGGCGATCAAGAAGCTTAACAGCCACTAGAACGCCGTTCCGAAGTTTTCCTTTAAACACCACACCAAAGCCTCCTTCTCCCAATTTTTCTGCAAAGTTGTTTGTGATCTTCTTGAGTTCAGATTGTGAATATCGAATTGGCATTTGATAAGCGTATTCCTTTAGGAATGTCTCCACCTTTGAAATGCAGCTACGAGGAGGAGGAGGAGATTGTTTTATTTTCTTATGATAAAACGTGAACAGTATCGCTGTTGCTATCAGCGCAACTCCTCCCAAGGAGAGACCTGCGGTGGAATGAAGAGATTGATATCTGTTGGGTATTTTTGATGGAAAAAATACCAAAAACCAAGATTCAAACACACAGAGGCAATGCTCTGTTTTACTTTACTCCAGGGTCTTTTGTGCACAGAGAAGCTTAAAAAAAAATTTCACTGAGGAACAGAGTATTTCACCATCATAAAAACATTTCTATTAAAAAAAACTGATACAAACTTCATCCTCTTTTACTGAGAGGGATTTACCACTGTAAAATCCTTTTTATATTCACTGCTGTGAAAAACAACTTACTGCTGTAATAAAATTTACATATGCATTCAAAGATGCGCTCCACCATTTTCTTTATACACTGCTGTGTAAAACCACACATGGTTTTTCTTACACCTCTGTTTTACAAAAATGCCACTCAACACATTACAACCCTGTTCTTGTCTTTTTACACACTGCTGTGTGTTTCACCTTTTACTGCACCATCATCCTTTTACGCTGCTGTGAATACATCTCTATATTTCCTCCCGTGTGCCATACACATAATAATAAGTCAACACACAAACATGAACATATTACATACGATTTTTGTATTTTTTAATACATGCCGTAAAAACAACATAGACATCTATTAAAACATGCCCATACCTATGTTTAAATGCACCATACCTTGACATAAAAAAACTTACGTGCTCTACATAAGAAACTTCAATTTTCTACCTACCACTATGACGTTTCTTTAATTTAAAACGCATGGTCAACCAAAACTTAGATTTACTCCACGCAATGAAATTAATATTTGCCGTATGCAGGTTTGGAGCAGCTTCGGACAATCAACGGATGAAAAAGGTGGAGCAGATCCGACGGTGGATAACGATATCGGAAGGCACTTTGTTGCAGAGCTTTACCACCCGAGAAAATTACGTTGGCTTACGTCAGGGGTGAACCACGCGTCAGCTCCAAAATTTCTCGGGTTCAAACATACGGAAAATCCCTTTGACGGAAAGCGACCCGAGAACTCTCCGGCGGGTTTGTTGACCGGTTTCTGGCAATGTTTCCAGCTGCGTTGAAATTACATTTTCAACACTCCCCTTTAATTTCAACAGCTGGGCATTCAGTCATACCAAGACACTTTCTCAAAAATTCAAAGCTCTTCTGATCAAGTGGTTTTGTCAAGATGTCTGCAACCTGTTCTTGAGACTTGCAATGTTCTAGGACAATTTCTCCATTGTTCACCAATTCTCTGATGTAGTGAAACCTTGTATCAATGTGTTTCGTTCTCTTATGAAACACTGAATTCTTTGACAACACAATAGCTGAGCTATTGTCACAAAAGATCACTGTCGCTTTTGCCTTCTCTTGGCCTAAGCTTCTCAACATTCTTCTCATCCAAACTGCTTGACATGCTGCTGCTGTAGCTGCCACATATTCAGCCTCTGCTGTAGACAATGCTACAACGGACTGCTTCTTAGAAGCCCATGAAATGGCTCCTGAACCCATATTAAAAACATAACCGGAAGTGCTCTTCCGATCATCTACACTTCCAGCCCAATCACTGTCAGTGTATCCAACCAAATCTGAATGTTCTGAGGCATGATATAAAATTCCAAACATTTTGGTACCTTTGACATACCTCAAAATTCTCTTTGCTGCCTGCCAATGTGCCTCCTTTGGCCTCTCCATGAATCTGGAAATTAAACTAACAGCATACATAATGTCAGGCCTAGTAGCTGTTAAATACATAAGGCTGCCTACAATACTCTTGTACAAACTAGGATCAAAATCCTTGCTGCTGTCCTCTCTGCTGAGTTTTAATCCCATTACTGTGGGAGTGATGGCTGCCTTGCATTCTTGCATGTTAAATCTGCCCAATACTTGATTTACATATCTTGCTTGAGATATAAAAATTCCTTTTTCATTTTGATCTACTTCTATGCCTAAGAAGTATCTCAACAAACCCATGTCAGTCATTTCAAATTCATCCTTCATGACTGATTTAAAGTTCTCAATAAGATAAGTATCATTTCCAGTGAAAATAACATTATCTACATACAAGACAACAATTAAAATTTTACCATCCTTTTCCTTGATGTAGACTGTGGGTTCTCCTTCACATTTGTCGAATTCATTATCCAATAGATATGAATCTATCCTGCTGTACCATGCTCTTGGCGCTTGCTTTAGCCCATAAAGAGCTTTCTTCAATTTGCACACTTTGTGCTCTTCACCTTTCTTCTCATATCCGAGAGGCTGTTCCACATAAACCTCTTCCTTTAACACTCCATTTAGGAACGCTGACTTCACGTCCATTTGGTAGACTTTCCATTTGTTTTGTGCTTCTATGGACAACACTGCTCTCATGGTTTCCATTCTTGCAACCGGTGCGAAAGTCTCCTCATAATCTCTCCCATATTGCTGCTTGTACCCTTTGACAACCAGCCTTGCCTTGTGCCTTTCTATCTTGCCTTCAGCATTGCTCTTGGTCTTATAGACCCATTTCACTCCAATGACTTCTTTGTCTTTTGGTAGCTCAACCAAATCCCATGTTTTGTTTCTCTCTATGGCATTCATCTCCTCATCCATAGCTTCTATCCATTTCCTATCTTTAATTGCATCTTCGAAATGAATAGGATCATCAACATGACAATACAAGGCAAATAAGGAATTCATTCCTTCATCATAAATGTCACTTAGATTTCTAAATTTCTTACCTCTTTCACTTGGTGTGCAAGTGCTTGAAGATGCACTTGAATTTCCTCCTTGTGGTGTGCTTGGAGAAGCACTTTCATTTGTCCTCAATGGTGTCCCTTGCTGTCCTTGTGTTGGCGCTGCTGTTTGGGGATGCATTTCAGCCACCTCCTCTTCATCTTCATCATGAGACAAACAGTTTTTGACATTCACTGTTTTCTCTATGCTTCCATCCCAAGCTTCCTCTTCAATGAATTGAACATCCCTGCTTACAAAAAATTTCTTGGTAGATGGGATATACAACCTGTAGGCTTTGGATTCCTCACTGTATCCAATGAATAGACATTTCTCCCCTTTGCTGTCCAACTTCCTCCTTAGCTGATCTGGAATGTGTGCATAGGCCACACATCCAAAAACTCTCAAGTGGGTGACACCTTGCTTTCTCCCACTCCATGCTTCTTCTGGCACCTTGTTCATCACTGCTTTTGTAGGACACCTGTTCAAAATATACACTGCACAATTTACAGCTTCAGCCCAATACTCATTTGGCAAATGCTTTGCCTTCAACATGCTCCTTGCCATCTCCATGATGGTTCTGTTTTTCCTTTCAGCAACTCCATTTTGCTGCGGAGTGTACCGAGTTGTGAACTGTTTATGTATTCCATTTTCTCTACAAAACTTTAGGAATTCATTTGAGATATACTCACCTCCTCTATCAGTTCTCAATACTTTTATGTGCAGCCCACTTTGGTTCTCCACAAGTGCTTTGAAATTTTGGAATTTCTCAAAGACTTCACTTTTGTTCTTGAGGAAATATATCCAAGTCTTTCTTGTAAAATCATCAATGAATGTCAAGAAATATAGGCTGCCAGCTAATGATGGAGCTTGCATTGGTCCACACAAATCTGAGTGGATAATCTCTAAGGGTGTCTTTGCCCTTATGCTTTTCCCTGATGGAAAACTTTCTCTGTGTTGTTTTCCCAAAATGCAGCCTTCACATAGGCTGTCCGGTTTCTCTATCAATGGTAATCCTCTTACGATTCCTTTTCTGCTCAACAAATTTAGACCTCCAAAATTGAGATGCCCAAATCTCAAGTGCCACAACCAATTTTCATCCTTTGGCACGCTTTGGAAGGCTTCTTGGGTGACTGCTGCCATTTCCTTCTTGTTCTTCAAGTCTGCCTTGATCCGGAGAGGGAACATCCTGTTCCTTGTCATCTTCACTTCAACAATGCATCTTTTGCTGGGTGCTATATCCATGATGGTGCATACATCATTTTTAAAGAAAACATTGTACCCCTTATGGACAAGCTGTCCAATACTCAAGAGGTTACATCTCATTCCAGGGACATAGTAGACATCTGCTATGGTTTTCCTTTCTCCTTGCTTTGTAAATATTTTTACCTCTCCTTTTCCCATAACAGAGACTTTGCTATCAGTTCCTAGTGTGACTTCTGATTTCACATTTTTATCTAGGGCAGAAAAGAAGGCTATGTTTCCTGTCATATGGTTGCTGCAACCTGAGTCTAAAAACCATATGTCCTCATTGTTTGTTTCAGCCATGTTACATGCTAACAACACATTATTTTGACTGCTGTTTTCTCTTGTAACATTTGCATTTTGTCTACTGTTCATATCATGCTGTTTCTTTCTACAATCACTTGCATAATGTCCATACTTTTTGCAATAATAGCATTGAACATTAGATTTATCATACCTTTGTCCTTGAGCATGATGTTGTTCTCTTTGTTGGCTGCTGCCTTGGCCTTGGTTCTGATTTGTATTGCTGCCTCTTCCTTGTGCATTTGCTGGGCTGTTCCTTCCACCTCTGTTCTGGCTTCTGCCTCTTCCTCTTTTGTTTCCTCTGCCTTGACCTCTTTCTCTTCCAAAGGACATCTGGGTCTTGAAGGTTTGCTCTAGAGATGAGTTTTCATTCCTACTCAACCTCTGTTCATGTGTTATCAGTGATGCATGTAGCTCATCAACTGAATAGTTTGAGAGATCCTTTGTCTCTTCAATGGTGGTGACTATGGCATCAAACCTTGAGGGTAAGACCCTCAATATTTTCTCCACAATCCTCCTATCTTCAATGGTTTCTCCATGAGTTCTCATTTGTGTGATTACACCAATCACATGAGTGAAGAATGAGTCAATGTTATCTGACTCCTTCATATTCAAGTTCTCAAAATCTTTTCTCAGCAATTGTAGTTTTGCTGTCTTCACTCTCTCCATGCCTTGATAGGCTGTCTTGAGGGTTTGCCATGCTTCATTTGCTGTCTTAGCTGCTGCTAATCTTGGAAACACACTCTGGTCTACTGCTAGATACAACAGCATACGGGCTTTTGAATCCTTCTTCCTATTGCTCTTCAACTGATCTCTCTCTCCTTGAGTTAGTGCATTGAACTCATTTTCATCTGCTACTTCCTCAAAACCATGTTCAACTATTTCCCATAAATCTTGAGAGGCAAACAGGGCTGTCATGGTTATTGCCCAATAGTCATAGTTCTTCCCATTAAACTGTGGGAGCTGGGTGTTAAACATACCCATACCAGTGCTTGTGCTGGCCATTCCTTGCATTCTGATCTATGCCTCTGAATCCTTGACTGTATGTTTAAAAACAACTGACTGTTTCTTCAGCAACACAAAAAAACTTGTGAAATACCTGAATCCTTTGTTGACTGAGTCTTCTGTCTGCCTGAGAAGTTTTGCTGCAGCAACAACCTTCTCCTTTGAGCTTCTTTGTCACCTTCAAAGAGCCTAAGCCTGCTCTGATACCACTGTTGGGTATTTTTGATGGAAAAAATACCAAAAACCAAGATTCAAACACACAGAGGCAATGCTCTGTTTTACTTTACTCCAGGGTCTTTTGTGCACAGAGAAGCTTAAAAAAAAATTTCACTGAGGAACAGAGTATTTCACCATCATAAAAACATTTCTATTAAAAAAAACTGATACAAACTTCATCCTCTTTTACTGAGAGGGATTTACCACTGTAAAATCCTTTTTATATTCACTGCTGTGAAAAACAACTTACTGCTGTAATAAAATTTACATATGCATTCAAAGATGCGCTCCACCATTTTCTTTATACACTTCTATGTAAAACCACACATGGTTTTTCTTACACCTCTGTTTTACAAAAATGCCACTCAACACATTACAACCCTGTTCTTGTCTTTTTACACACTGCTGTGTGTTTCACCTTTTACTGCACCATCATCCTTTTACGCTGCTGTGAATACATCTCTATATTTCCTCCCGTGTGCCATACACATAATAATAAGTCAACACACAAACATGAACATATTACATACGATTTTTGTATTTTTTAATACATGCCGTAAAAACAACATAGACATCTATTAAAACGTGCCCATACCTATGTTTAAATGCACCATACCTTGACATAAAAAAACTTACGTGCTCTACATAAGAAACTTCAATTTTCTACCTACCACTATGACGTTTCATTAATTTAAAACGCATGGTCAACCAAAACTTAGATTTACTCCACGCAATGAAATTAATATTTGCCGTATGCAGGTTTGGAGCAGCTTCGGACAATCAACGGATGAAAAAGGTGGAGCAGATCCGACGGTGGATAACGATATCGGAAGGCACTTTGTTGCAGAGCTTTACCACCCGAGAAAATTACGTTGGCTTACGTCAGGGGTGAACCACGCGTCAGCTCCAAAATTTCTCGGGTTCAAACATACGGAAAATCCCTTTGACGGAAAGCGACCCGAGAACTCTCTGGCGGGTTTGTTGACCGGTTTCTGGAAATGTTTCCAGCTGCGTTGAAATTACATTTTCAACAATATCAATATGAAAACAACATAGGAATTCAGGGTGACGTTAAATCGGAGAAGATATCGAATACTAGGATGAAATCAGTTTTACCTATTACAATGGCGGACCTGTTTATCCGACCTGCAACGTAGCATAACAACTATTAATTCATAGAAACGCTCAACTGTTTTTGCGTAGTTGACACATCGGGAAACACACATTCATTGCCAGATTCAAGGATAGCGGTACTGCTAATGGAGCATTTAATTCATTTAACGTTAAATCGGAGATACTAATTTGGAAGAAACTATATTTACCTCCTTTACTGGCAGACGACTTTCGATTATCTGTGTGGCCGTCATCAGGATCATGTGGAGGACCTACAAGGATCCACAGTTTTTGGTAAGAGAATACATAGTTGACAAAACGGGAAACCCATACACATATATCCAAATGAAGGAAGAATTTATACTGCGTATAGAATTCGAAAATTGAACTTTGTAATTAATATAATATTGATAGAATTCGAAAATTGAACTTTGTAATTAATATAATATTGATAGAATTCAGAAATAGAACTTTGTAATTAAATTTGTAGAAGGCGTACAGGAAACGTACCATGCGGGTTGGGGGGGCATATTGCTGGATATGTTGTACCATCGGGACTATAGCAAAGAAATTGTGCTGAAATGTTATAACCACAACGCCCGCCACTTTCCAAACAAGAATCACAGCATTGATTTCTGTACTGGTCGACCCACCATGTTACCTCAAAACCCTGCTGCAGTATAGTCTGATTAACAATCCTCTCTCTCTCTCGAGAGGGGTAATTCTTATTAATTGGTACTTGAAGATGAATCTGACAGAAGTCTGCCCCGTCTTCTGGTTTCTTAATATTGTAATACCAAACATCACCACATAACAGAAGGGATCTTAATTGAGACATTTCCTCATTGCTTGTATTGCACTGCCTTGAAAGTGTGAGATTGGTGTATGTTTCGGCGCTGATACGAAAATGAGAGCCGGGCGACCAGAGTTGAGAGTATTTACCCGAAAGATTGCATTTACTCCCAGACAGATTGTCGTTAACAATGATCATGCGAGTGTCGAAAAAAAAGAGATCCAATATGCGATATTTCTCTCCACTGATATTGAGCATAGGATGGCCGCTGTGGTCATCACAGTCAAGAAGCTGAAACTTAGGGTCACCGCATCCGCTGCCATTTCGCTCAAAAGGATAACTTAAGTTAAAATCCCCACATCTAAATGAATCCTGACTACAATTCCTGTATTGACTGCCAAGACATGATGTTGTGGAACAGAGCAGGAGGAGAAGAGAAAATGCAACAAGGCAAAGATGAACGATGAGAGGCATCGAATTGGGAAGGAGGAAAACAAATATTCTCATGATCTGCACCGCTAACTTAGTGGCGATTTCAAGATTAACAGAGGAGGCAAATGACAATAAACGTTTTCTGCAAATAAATTAAGAAGATGAAGGAGAGGGAAGTACGTCAGAGACCGGACGTGAGATCAACGGTATGAAATTACGGTGCAGAAGACTGCACAATCAACACACGCTAATTAGACTCTGCTTGACTTCTAAGAATTTTAAGTTTCATTCTGAAAGTGCACCAACGTTGGCGACTTCTCGCATCGGTCCACTGATATGTGTGGCGGGGAGTAAGTCGAGAAACTTCTTACAATGACTAATATCCAGATGTCTTTTCCATCCAGATGACTAATATGCGGATACCTTTTCCATCATACATCAATCTTCATATTTTCCGGTCAAATTCGTGTTGTAACTTGATTTTTGATGCGACCTTCATATCTTTGGCGTGACCATGGGGAGAAGATATAGCGATCTCTTACGTTCCAGGATACTTCCACCTATTCTCTTTTAGGTACCTTGGCCTTCATACCTATGTCACAAGTTTCCACTTGTACGCATTCCTATTGACTTGGGTTTATCCATGACTTCAACGTTAAAGAACGGACGTTTCGCAAATTTGGTGGATCAACCTATTTTGTTTACTAGGTATTTTTGAGAATAGTATAATTTCATGGCTTTTTAGATATGGTTTGTTTTTATTTAGTGTAGTTTCAGAAGAACATTTTAATTAGTGTAGTTATATAAATTAAATTGTTGATAAATATTGAAAGGGATTAATCTATAATAAATATCAAAATGTTAATTTTATAGGTTAATATTATGGCTATCACATACTCAAAAAACCTCAACTCATTTTATATTATTATAGATTCATCTTAAATATGGATCTAATATGAGTGGAGAGGGATCCAATTTCTTCACGTCTAAATAACTTAACTCATTTTATAGCAATATAGATTCATCTTAAATATAGATCTAACATGAGCCGAGAGGGATTCAATTTCTTCACGTGTCAATTTTTTTATGAGTAGACATTATTTAAATGTTTTGTATAATTATTTAATTTTTTTAATTTTTAGATTTTAATTTTTATTTTTATTTTGACCAAGATGAGCAAAATTTCAACTTTGATGACGGACGGACTTACACATCATACTGGGCTATAGGATGAGCCTTTCTGCTTAATGCCATTTTTTAAATTAATGAATTTAATTAAAAGGGAAAAAAAACCTAACTACATTGGAAATGAATCCTAGCCTTTAATTTGTGCATACTACTAAGAATATTATAAAATATTCTATGGAGGTTAAATTCCTACCATCCACTTAATAATTATTGCTAGGACATCCCTATTGACATAAATATATCTTAATTTTATAAAAATAAAGATATATTTAAGATATATAAAAATAAATCCACTTCCATTCTTTCCTAAAACAACAATGAAATTATAATATTGTATTTCTAAAGCATCATGTAAACAACAATGAAATTATATTGTATTTCTAAAGCATCATGTAAACAACAATGAAATTATATTATTGTATTTCTAAAGGATCATGTAAATAAATTATTTTAATTCACCAAAAAGGTCACAAGTTCAAATCCAAATAAGGATAGAGTATGTATAACTTTGTATTAGCATGTAGAATTAAAAACCATAAATAATTTTTGCTAGTTTTTTTTTCATAGGAAAATCTGGGCCGAAGGGAATCTTTTAAAGCCCGTCGGCCAGACTAGCAGGGCCTAACCCCAAGGGCGTCAAGGAGAATTGACCTTGTGACCTCCCGATTGGCGAGGTACTTAACAACAGGGACTCGACCAGTTGAGCTAACCCTTGGGGTTAAATAATTTTCGCTAGTTACTTAGTAATATAATGAGCTTACTTTCTAGTGTGGGTTTTTCTTCCCAAAGAACTTCCCCATGAACTCATTGTTTAATGGTTGTAGATTTTTGTATTCATTATTACAATTATGTTTATTTAGTGTTTTACACATTCTTTTCTCATTCATTAGTGTAGAAAGTGTATTCCAAACCTTTTCTTTCTTTCAATTAATATCATAGCATGATCACCTTGGATCCAAGGTGTTAGGGACAAAGTTGTTTAATCCCATAATGGTTTCAAAGAGTGCTTGCATGGAAGGAAATCTTATTGTAGGGAAATGACAAGAACATCTAGAGTAGAAATGGAGAATTTTAAGGGCTTTAATATTGAGCTGTGAAAGCTTAAGAAGGAGGATTTACTCATACAACAAGATCTATGGGTTGTAGGAACCAAACCCACTGCATTAAAGATGAAGAGTGGGTAGTGATGGATGTGAGAAGCCTCATTAGTACTGTTGACGGTGTTGGACCCGCCAACATGTCAGGGGATCTCCCCGGTAAGAAGTCCCAACTAGACCTCAAACTGTTTGGTGTAGGAGTCCTAGCAGTGGGTCGTACGATATCACCTTGACCACGGTTTCGCACAGAGGCAAGTAAGATGTCCCTGTTGGTAGCAAGGGTGTGACATATGCAATAAGTCAAGGAAGGTGCATGAGCGATTCTAACACATGGAGGGTGAGGTGAGTGTGCCCCTTAGAAACCTGTGAAAGCATGGAGTTAAGAAGGGAACACATGAGCAAAGATGCATCACAACATGGAAGGCAAGTAAGCTAGCAATCCAAAGTGATGGTTAAACCAACAACACATTTCAGTAAGATTCATACATACATATACAAAAAATAGCTACACATGCATGCGTAAGAAAACAAATACATATATCATTTAGAGTAAACAAGATAGTTGAAATACAATACGACATATGCATGAAATGTGATGGCTCTATTATATTAAGAAGTGTAAGTTCCAGTCATACAATACAACCATGACCAACCACTAGTTCCGACAGCGGAACATTATAGTCACTGTTGCCTGCTCCTCCAAAGAGATATAATAGCTCTACATAGTGGAGAAGCCAAGGCTCATTACAATATTGTCCAAGCTCTCTCTAAGATACTCCTATCGGAAGCTTGGCTGACCAAAAGCCTCTATAATGAGTTATGAGGGACTATATATAGCAAAGGGTGGGGTGACCCTTGACATTCCCCTTTGTGACAGTTCAACTACCCTCATGACTCTTCATCTACTCTATGACTGTTACATCCAACTATCAACACTTGAACTTCCACTTGACAAGACATTACATACAATCTGCACATGTACCCATGTGAGACAAAATAGGCTTGAGCAAGCCATGTAAGACATCACTATGATCGGAAAATTGTGGGAAGATCAACTCTTCGACATCCTCATGGTGGTCGACAGTAGCGAACTGATGCCAAACTCAGTAGTCCGTGATCGTGTCTATGTACTCTAAGGTGACATCTTTCTGGAAACGAATTCTTGCCTCCATAGCATCTAGGTACACTACTCGAGCTGCTCTATCCAAATCCTCTGATGACATGCGCATCATTGTCTTGAGTGTGTCCAGACCAAAGACATATTGATGCATGGTGTTTGCACTGATCACCAAGTCTGGGCTGGTGGCTATGTGCATCAACTCATCAAAGTACGAGTCAAGCTCCAGTCAGAGTTGTGCCTTTGTCTTTGCCTGGTTGAGTGTCCCAATAGATGGGATCACATGTGCGCACACAACAACATCCATGCTCTTGAATACCCGTGCATGGGAAGCCCGCAAACAAGTGATGAGCTGCGGGAGATCTTCATAGTTCTGGATCTGACTCAAGATGTGTTCCTTCAGCTCAACCGCTCTGGGATTCATCATCTTAGGAAAGTGTAATAGGGCTCCCTTGTATCTCATTGTCCATGTTTGCATGTAATCAACAGTAGCATGCATGACAAGGTACGTGCTCTCACATCACATCATTGATGCCAGCCGTTGAGATGGAAAAATACCTTATGCATGGTACCAAACTTGGAATACAATGCCCGCATGATTGTGTCAAGGGACAATACTTAATCTAGTATTGCCTTCTTCAACTCTGCTCGAGCGGATGTTGTAACCAATTCTCCTTCCTAGTTGGCCATCTGTAACTCCTTAGCCATTCACTCGTTTTTAGCTATAAAAAAGCGAACACTCGAGCTAGTGGCTTAGGCATATGCTCTGGTAGCATCGGCTAATGTTGTTGGATGCTTGCGCATGTTAGACAAAATCACTCATTCCTCAAACTGCGCAGGAAATGTGTGATCATCCGTAGTAGACACTCTGCGAGACTGCATAACTCTATGATGTGACTCGTCAAATGAAATGTTGTGCATCTCTCCTTTCGAATTGTCTCCAAGGATTTCAGTGTCTCCTTGGCCGCTTGGGACTTGCTTCGCTTTTGGATCCAATGAAGTTGGCGGGTTGACCTCTTGGTGGTGAGGCAAGAGGTCGATGTCTTGCTCTAACTCCTATTGCTCCATGTCCATATCCATCTGCTCAAGTGCTTGTTCAATTTCTTGAGCGAAGTCCTGCTCCTGCGACTGCTCACCCTATCTTCTTGGTGCCAACTATTTGGATGAGTCGACTACCTGTACGAGTGCAGTTTCATCTGTCTGTACATGTTGCGCCCCCTATTGTACCTATTCTTGTTGTGCTTTTTTCTCTTGTCTGTGTAGCTCCTGTTCCTTCCGGAGTTGCTCCTTCAACTTGTGCAACTCCTTCTTTGTTTCCTCCGTTCTTCATTTTTCTCTCTGCCTTTATGCACTCCTCCTATCGCGTTGTTGCCTCTTCGCCTCTATTGCCAAAGCTTCTTTCTGCACAAGTGGGTCTGCTCGGAATTTTCAGCTTTGCTCTACCTCTACGCTGTCGACAATTTTCCTCTTGCATTTGTCGCGCACCTGTATGTTTACCTCTGTTGCTGCTGCTGCTACTGGTGCTCTCTTGGATGCTGCTTCGCTAACCATTCCACAACGATGTCGGCTAGTTCATTGGGCCTATGACAATATCTCCATGGGTCCTCCTCTGCCCAATGACATGCACCGTGGATCCACTAAAACTGTACTCTCGCGTAGTGATATTTTACAAAACAATGCAGGTCATACGGATTGTAGCTACGAGCGTCGAAAGGATATTTCTTGATCTCCTCTGCTTCGACATCTACGTGCTTGAAATTTCGTATCTCATATAACCCGATCTGCAATGGAAGAGCGAGCCAAGGTGCCTTCTTCTTTCGGTGCATCCTAGCAGACAGTCCTACCGAGATGTGTTATGATACTTCGTGCATGACGAACTTGTCCAAGGTAAACTTCGGTAGAACATGTAGAGGCTTCTTCGCACTGTACATCTATATGAAGGTGCCAGACAGTGAGGCATACCAATCGCTATATCGATCAGTGCCTCCATTGTTTCCTTCGACATGCAAGGTGGATCCTGCTCAAATATCATCTTTTACACCGGGGTGACAAAATGATCTGACAGTTATGTGATAACTCCTCTAAAGCTACATTCAGACAACATTTTACAATAAGTGTTCATAGAGGTTTCTGCCAATGTCCATGCCCACTTCAAGCCTGGGAACTCCTGACGAGCACAGATTGCATCCAAGATGTAAGCGGACATGTAGATTTTTGCTTGCTGACCTTTGAGCAGCTGTCGAGCTCTTGTTACATGTTCCTTCAGTCGATGATCCAACATGTCGGACCAGTTGCATGCTTAGTCTTCACTGGCCAGTTGGTCCAACGCGATCACCCAACTCTGCGGGAAGGTTTCCGTGCTCTCTTGGCCATACAAGCGACATGTAAAGATGACCAAGCATTGATATTCCTTTTGATGTATCTTCATCTTGTAGATCTGGTTGGGTGTCATATTGAATTTGGCCGGCTCCTTTACCCAGTTTTTCAAGATATCCTTGGAGTTGGAATTCCTACTAGGTATGCTGAAGGGTGTCTCCATTGATCCAGATCTTAGGGGGAGGCCCCCAAGATCTAAAAAATTGAAATGGATCTTGGGAGAGGAGGCCCCCAAGATCTGAAAAATAGAAATGCCAGAAGAAAATTACAAAACACCCAATAAACAAAACCACAAAGAAACTTTTTATTAAAATGGAGAATAACTATGAAAGCTACATTGTAGGAGACAAAATTGTCCTTTTACAAATGTGACTTGTTACTTATAGTGTTTTTCAGTTACAATACCACAGGTCAATTCCATGGGTGGAAGTCATAATACCATGGACAAATACCATGGGTGAATGAATAACATAGGTGGATGTCACTTACAATACCATGGGTGGATGCCACTTACAATACCATGGGTAAATTCCATGGGTGGATGAATAACATGGGTGGATGAATACCATGGGTTGATGCCATTTTCTATTCAGATCATTCCTCCCTCCTTAAGAAGCAATGGTTCCCATTGCGTGAAGTTCCCTCCTGTGAAGCCTTTGTTAAATATGAAGAGCCACTGAAGAGAAGGGTTTTATGTGGTTAACCCATAACCATGATGAACGAAGATCTGAGGATAGAGATACCCTGTAATGCTTGTGACCAACTATGATACTGACAGTGTGCGACCTAGCAAATGGACTTCAATGAAGTGTGGGTTTGTGGATGACCCATAACCATGATGAATGAAGATCCAAGGATAGAGATACCCTGTAATGCTTGTGACCAACTATGATACTGACAGTGTGCGGCCTAGCAAATGGACTTCGATGAAGTGTGGGTTTGTGGATGACCCATAACCATGAAAAATGAAGATCCAAGGATAGAGATACCTTGTAATGCTTGTGACCAATTGTGATACTAACAGTGTGCGGCCTAGCAAATGGACTTCGATGACAAGGACTTTGTGCGTTAACCCATAACCGTGATGTTGGTTGTTGATGAAGTAGAAGGTGCCTACATAGCCTGGGGTGGGAGGGCACATCTCCAAAGAACCCAAGCCAAATGCTGTTATGTTGAAACTGATGAATGTGAAGCAGGTGCCTACTAAAGCGAGGTGGGAGGGCACATCTCCAAAGGGAACCCGCTCTGAATGTTGCTCCATAATTAAAATGGACATAAATCGGTCAATATAACTCAAAATATTTATTATAACCTATTTTTGGAAATAGAAGGACCATTTTGCATCTTCCCATGTGTTGGAAATCCTTATCTAGACACTCTAGAATCTCAGATTCGCGCTGCAACTTTTCTGTCGTCACAAAAGTTCTTAAAAAATAGTTGATTTTAAATCAGTGATATCTCCCACATCCAAACTCCGATTCGACCCATTTTTTTTTTTGAAATTGAGCAATTTTTTGAGAGGAGCTCAGATCTACAATCACTTTTATGAAATTATGCACCAAAATTGCAAGAAAGAAGATAGGAGAGTCGTCATCCACGAATTGTTGTTAGAAACATTTTTGCAACATAGCTGATTTTAAATCAATGATATCTCCCTCATCTAGACTCCGATTTGGCCAATTGTTTTTTTGAATTTGGGTATTTTTTCACAAGGAATCCAGATATGTTATCGGTTTTTGTAAAATTTTCACCAAAATTTTTAGATCTGATCTGCAAAATCGCCGCCCAAAAACATTCCTTTAAAAAAAAGAGAAACTAAAAATTCTTCCTGCTTGGCCCAAGAAAATGCTCTTTGGAGGACATAGCACATGCCCAAGGTTTGCTGAATATTGCTGCAAAATTTGAAAATGAAATATGCATCAAACCCTCATTCCCATGGAATCATACCTTGCTTTGATACCACTGATTCAGATCTTAGGGGGAGGCCCCCAAGGTCTAAAAAAATGAAATGGATCTTGGGGGAGGAGGCCCCCAAGATCTAAAAAATTTAAATGCCAGAAGAAAATTGCAGAACACCGAATAAACAAAACCACAAAGAAACTTTTTATTAAAACGAATAATAAATGTAAAAGCTACATTGTGGGAGACAAAATTGTCCTTTTACAAAATGTGACTTGTTACTTATAGTATTTTTTAGTTACAATACCAGAGGTCAATTCCATGGGTGAATGAATACCATGTGTGGATGTCATAATACCATGGGTGGATGTCACTTACAATACCATGGGTGGATGCCACTTACAATACCTTGGGTAAATTCCATGGGTGGATGAATACCATGGGTTGATGCCATTTTCTATTCGAATCATCCATGGTGATCACTGGCTTCAACATATGGTACATATGTTCATAATTGTGTGCCCTGAAGGTATAAATCTTCATCCCATCGACGCTACTCAATATCATCGTCTCAGGATCAGTGTGTGAAACGATCCAATGTATCATGTCCACGCATGGGAATATGGGATAAATGCATGCAATCCGGTGCAAGCCAGACTTGTGAATGTTCACATAGACTTTGCAGTCTTCAAGGTCTTCACCAAATGTGCCTGTAAATGCATCATTGAACTCTTGCCATTTCACCTTGATGTCCTTGTCTACAATCAGCTTGGTGTCTTCATAGATCGACAAACTTGTAGACACTCGCTCAACCGCTGCTTCAGTTGTGCTTCCGTTAGTGTACTTTGATCCTGCGCTCTTGGAGGCCATGGATCCTGAAATGCTGAGAGGTGGATGAACACCGCTAGATCTAGAGACATGGAAACATGCATGGAAAGAAATCTGTCAGCTAAAACCAAAGTAAACTTGAGAAATGACATGCAACATACCTGGGGATTGACTAGCAAGGATTGCATAATTTTTCCTGGGAGGCTGGGAGACCGGCTGCCGGAACTGCACAAAAGGTAGTCCGGACTACTAGGAGGTTGGTTTATTGCTAGAATTGCGTAATGCGCAATCCAAAATAGCTTGCTGGCTATTGGGATTGCGCAATATGCAGTTTCAGTTGGCAGGGGTTGTAGGCTCAGTGACTGCATTGCGTAATTTTCTGGGCTAGCAATCACTGCCTCTGAAAATTGCATAATGCAAGACTGGAGGACATTCATTGGGAAAAAATGCGCATTTTCTAGGAGGAAGTTAGAACCTTCCCTCTTAGAATTGCACAATGTTGTCTTGGTGTGGTAGAGTCTGGGCCAAGGTTGCCTAGACTTGCCAATGGGAAACTGAAAACAAATGGGGATGTGAATGCATGGCGATACTGAGTGTAAGCATGAGCGAATGATCGTGCATGCAAACAATGCATGTGTGTGAAGCGAGTTGCCGAATCAGCGACCGTTCGTGCAAAAAATGTCATGCATGTGACATCAGTGAGATTCTATCAAAAACTGAAATGGTGCTAGTATAAGCTAATATGCATGCAAACGACAACAAGCGTTCATAGAAATCAAGTAGACAACACTCACACAAGCCAACACACAAAAAGTGATGGAAATGCTGTAAAAGGCAAGTTAACCGGACTTACCCAGAAATAGTTGAGATGGATGTGTCGAAGACTCCTAGATGTGTTGTGGGATGTTAGAGCTCTAAGATCGATGTGAAGAGGTGAGGTCTGAAGCGTCGAATAAATAAGTTTGAGGCTCATGACGTGCATGCCACAAATCTAGGAAAAAGCGACACTTGAAGGAAAGATTCTAAAACGATCTTTGCATGTAACCTCCAGCTGCTAAAAATAGCTCCCTAAAATCTAGGGATGCTTTTTTGCATGTTTCTTTTTTCTATTTTGGGAAAAATTGGCCCATGCATGCAAGTCAAATTTTCTCAGTCCTGGGTGGAACCAGTCAACCCGATGGCACATGCAATTGTCTGCTTGCCTGAGGGAGAAATTTGCACATTTCTAGGAGGGAGCTGGCCTGGTTGCCTAGAGGGATTGTGCAATTTCTGGGCTAAGCAACTGACTATTTCCCAGAATTGCACAATTTCCGGGTTGAGCAGTCCTGCTCGGTTAGATTCCACAGTTTTCATTGGGAAGGTTGACAGGTAGGATTGCGCAATTTCTGACCCCAACAGGCTGTTAGTCAGGATTGCACAATTTACGGAGGGAAGACAGGTTCCCCTCCATAATTGCGCAATTTCTTGAGGGAGCTGCTCAGCCTAAAGCTGGGCCAAGTCTGAAGAAACAACCTGTGAGGGGAATGCAGCAAGCTATCATGCACAGGCTGGAAATCTACTAGAAAACCATTGAAGCTCATGTACTTGACAGTGCAAGACATGCTGCTAAGGATGGTTGGTAGGGAGGCTCCAAAGCAAAGCTAAGGAAAAATTTTGGAGGGTGGTTGTAGCCGCTACAAAAAGTACCTATTTGGATGATTTAGCATTGTCAAATATTTTTCAAGAAAAAATTGTAGCAACTCTCTAGAACGAATTTTGGGAGTGTATACTAGACTATAACCCTTAATAAAAAAAATTAAGTGGAAAAAGTTATTTATTTTCAAAATGAGGGATGGTGATTTTGTCGTTGAGTGCTTGAATGGATTCAATACTATTGTGATCCAATTGATCTTAGTTGGAGTGAAGACAGACAATGAGGATCATTGTATAACATTTTGATGTTCCTTGCTAGATTCTTCAAAAAACCTAGTAATGACCATGATAATCCTTATAAATACATTAATGATTAATGAGGTTGTGGTTATTTTAATTTCAAAAGAGTTGAGGTGGGAAGCTCTTGAATCCACCAATGATGCCTTCGAAATTCATAGAAGATCAAAGGAGAAAGGTTAGAAGAAGGAAATGTTGCATATTGTGTTGTCATTGATGACAACTAGATGTCATTGATGTCAAAGGGGATGTTGCAGAAAGTAGTAGTATCATTCATGATGACTACGGAAGCAGTAGTACACTTTAAGAAGCAGTATGGAAACTAGGTGGCTTGTCGAATCTCATCAAGTGAAGGATAAAGGAACCTGAATTTATTAATTTTTTGATGAATTTATTGTGTCCTAATGATCTTACAAATAGTATGGTGTGTAGATATCATCGATACCTTTCCAACAATATATCCTGCTCTGAAAATCTCCTCCTAGATGAGAAGTTATGGTTGTTTGAAAATTCAAAAATTAATTATGGACTCAAACTATAGGAAAAAATCCAAATTGTTGATGTGTTAAATAATGTGCACCTTCGGGCACATCCATGGTCCATTGATCATATGAACAATAGATTTTTACCAAAATTACATGATGTTTAATCGATTAAAAGATGTGTATCTTTCCACTAATCAAACAACTCCAGGGATCGAATGAAAAACTAAATGATTGAAGATAACAAGAGTTACACAACCTGAAATGTACCTCTTTTATTTAATAGAATGGTGACATGTAGATGCCTGCAAAACTAATCCCACCAACGTGGACTAGCCACACATTGACACATGGCATGACGTTGTCAGTATAGTCAGCAAAAGACATCAGTCGATGATGTCATCGTGCATGACATGGCACCACCAGAGGTTTCCACATGGAAATAATTTTTTGGCAGGATCTGGTTGATGAAAATTCCAAATGTGGGTGACACATGGCACCCCTCACAGGATGCCATGTGGAATAATCACATCATCATGTGGATGAATAGGGACCCCTAAGGACCCAGTCATATGGATCATTCACATGGAATTTGACACACTATTCAAGGCTTGGAGGCGCAATGATATGCAACTGTTGTATGGTAAGAAGGGCCTAGCCTTTAGGGAATCGACGTCAACTCATGATAGGCTAACTTAGCCCCATAACCACATGGAATGTATGTGTGTGTGTGTGTGACCAAACAATTGATCGTAACCAAACTCATACATCACGCTCTATGGTTGTTATGGTTCATTGGAATTTGTTTGATCTTCGTTTTGAATCAAGCAAGTGAAATATTTTTGTTCTAGTTTCTCAAGTATATTGTATGCAAAGGTGGCCCATGTGGATGGGGATGTAGCCCATATGTTTTGTATGCAGAAGAAGCCCACATATATGTAGAGGTAGCTAACATAGATAGGGGTGTGTCCATATGTTTTATATGCAAAATTATCCCACATATACACAAAGGTATCCCACATAGACAAGGGCATATCCTTTTTTTATATTTGTAGCAACAACCCATGTATACACATAGGTAGCCCATGTGGACAGGGGTGTACCCATATGTTTTGTACGTCAAGGCAGTCCACGTATACACAGAGGTAGCCCATGTGGACAAGGGTGTATCCATATGTTTTATGTGTAGAATCAGTCCATGTATACATTATGTATACACAAAGGTAGCCCACGTGGACAAGGGTGTATCCATATATTTTGGACATGGACGCAGTTCACGTATACACAAAGGTAGCCCATGTGGACAAGGGTGTATCCATATGTTTTGTATGTAGAGGTAATCCACATATACATAGAGGTATCCCATGTGGATAGGGGCACATCCATATGGTTTACACACCGAGGTAGCCCACGTATACATAAATATTGCACGGAGGTAGGTTATGAAGGATGGGTCATGTTAATGGGTAGCAAGTTCACTCACTAGAGTTGAAAGTATTGACAAGTGGCCATACACCACCACTGACCCTAAACCATAAACATAAATACAATATAATATGAGGAAATTATTTGGAAAGGACCATCGTGCAAATTGATTGGTGTGGAGTTTATGTTGTGACCATTGAGACCCAAGTTCGAGCCCCAACAATTATTTAGTTAGAGTTAATTTTTTAAAACTGCCATATGTTTTATTTTGTCTAATAGTTAGTAGGTTGGTGATGAGTCTTTTGTCACACCAACACTAGATTCTAGTTTTTTTATAAAAGCTTGTGTGGAAAGAGGCCTTTTGTATAAACTTAATTTACTATATAGTTTTACATTGTTTTTATGAGTTTCTAGAGTAAAGATTGGTCCAAATTGGATTTCAGAAGAAGTTGGGTCATCAGGGATCAGAGATGAATGTAACCAGAGGTGTATGATTTTATTTTGACACTTATTTGATGGCCATAATCTCTTTTTTTTTTCAAGGGTCTATTAGCAGGTTGAAGTTGTTTTGGATACATGGTGTAAACAAGTTACAAGAAGGGGTTTGAGTCACTAGATGAAGGAACTGGTTCGAGTAGAGCATGGGTATTTGTATGAAAACCCATAATAGTGATTGATGTGATTATTTATTGTAGTGACAATGCTTCTAGGTTGGGTTAGTGATTCCAGTGATAGCGGTTGTAGGTTGTGATAGTAATTGCAATGACAATGGTTGCATATTATGATAGTGATTGCAGTGACAATGGTTGTAGATTTCATATTGTGATTTATTATTCAGTGATATATGATGAAGGTGGACCCAGTTTTCCAATTATATGAAATAGAGGTCCAAAAGAATATGAAGGAGTTATGTGCCTCCATTGAGTTTGGAGCCTCAAATAGGTTGGAGCTCGCTTGTTATCTGGATTTGATGTTTTACCATTATCTTCTTTTTGGTTTCTTCTATCTTTGATTTCTCCTAGGGGATTCTACGTGTTTCTCCACCATGTACATATTTGTTGAATAAAAGGCAGTGAAGATCATATATTTCTCCTTGATGGTGCCTACCCCCTTGCTTTTGAAGTTATTTATTTTGTGTCCTCTTCTGCTACCACTTTTTTTAGGAGAATCACATGACTAATTCTTCTCTTTTTGAGCAAGGCACACTACTTCTTCAGAGGATGGATTTTTTTCTTTCTCTTCCCAAAATATTTCTATCATTCTGCAAAATTTTCCACCAAGATGTAAAAATTAACGACCTTGAGTTGCACACTAGCTTGTAGGGATTTAAGGTAGTGAGGTTATGTGGTATAGAGGGAATTCAAAAAGGTTGTGAGAGGAATGTCCATATTACCTCTAGTGGAATATACAACATGTATGATGGCTCTAATCTTAGAGGCTACGGCTAAGGGGTCATCATCTTTCAACTCAAGGTTGAAGAGTTTGACCATCAACTGAACAACTTCCAATTGTAAGTGTGAGTCTTATAGACATTTCAGCTTTTTCAATGCACCATAAGAACTTGTAATTGAAACTATATGATGAATTACCTCTCTACTTACAAAAGAAATAACTAGGGCATAGGCTTTGTTGTCCTTGTTCTTCCACATGGATGGCTCATTCTTTGATGTGGGTTTGGCAGGTGTATTAAATTCCTCGCCTTCTCAAATCCCCTTCAAGAAGTCAATAACAATGAGGGTGTGCCTGATCTTTTTGGACCATTCTTTGTAGTTCTATTTGCTAATTAGTATTACAGTGACAATGGAGATAAGGGAATGCATTTTCGTCAACCAATGAACCATTATCTGAGCTAAGGAATTAAATACTTTCTTAAAAAAAATATCATTCTTCCCATGAACAATTTCACAAAAAAATATATAATAGACTTAAAAAACTACTTCTCTTGGCCTAAATTCTTGAAGGAAAGTGGTAGTTAATGAAACTATCATCTTAAATAACATGAGTTTCAAACATCACAAGAATTTGTGAAAATCACAGAGACAAAATATATCTGAGTGGGAGAAGTATCATAAAATCACCTAAAATAAAATAAAAAATGGTTAGTTGTGTAGACATTATGATAATGGAGATGGTTGTTGATTATTATGACATATTCCATGCCAACGAACAACAACTTTGTTGGCAGGGTTTTTAGGTGTATATGCAACTTCATTAATTGTTTCATCGTCACACACATAAATCAAAGTTTCATAGACTTCAAGATTAGAAATTGCACCTACATACAATTCAACAAGTAAACCAACATACATGCCACCAACATCGAGGCATGCAAGATATGGTGCATGCAATGCATCCCCAATGTATGTTTTGAACTAGAAGTTCGACTAATATCCTAGAATGAGAAGACCAAAAACCTTGGTGATTTTTATCTCTTGAAGCTACCTACTCTTTGTCTCTCACAACGCCTTCTCACTTGAAAATGAATATGAACATATTTAGTTCCTTCTCTCAAGTTGGATCGTCAACTAACTCTCTCTAGTGATCAAAGGGGTGATTTTCACTCATACTAGTATGCATGTTGGGTACCTAGCTAAAGGCCTCTCCTCTCCGAGAGAGAGAGACAATGAGTTGGCATATCAAAAAATTCTTGGTAGTGCTAGAGAAGGTTGGGAATGAATGCAGCTAGAGCAAGCAAGTTTTATTGAGTGGGTCTAGAAATTGATAAAAGGGATCAACAAAATGCTCAAAATTGAAAGTGTGTAGAAGAGCTCGAAACCTGTATGATTGGATAGATCTTGATGATCTGAATCCAACGCAACTCTTTTCACTCAAATATGACATCAGACGCCGCCGAAAAAGAGTTCTGTTCATTTTGGGAAACAACTAAAAATATTGAAATTTGGGTTGGAGGAATGCCCAGTCAACAATTTGTATGTTGACTGGACCATGACTTGGTAGGTGATTGGGTCCTTCATCAGACAATGATTGGTCAACACTTGGCATTAGGTGGTTGGTTGGCGTGGTTTATTTTTATTGGTTGAACATTGTTATGGTGGTCCAATGAGAGAGTGCCACGTGGGCCAACCAGTGGTTGCCATGTGGCCTCCTCATGGCCGACCATTTTCTTTTTTGGAGGATGAATAACACCCCTGGGAGTCGAACTCGAGACCAAATACCAAGCAACCAACAACTATACTATCGTGCCACCGCCATGTCACTTGTTATATAATGAATGCGAATTATATTTAAAACTTAATCATGGCATGGTTGGGGGTAGGGTCAGGGCTAAGCCCCAACCCTAGCCACCACACCCAAGAGGAACAAGGGTTTGGACCATGGATCGGGGCTTAGCCCCAACCCCATGGTCACAACACCCACCAAAACTCATACACCGGAATTGTCGGTGGAAGAAAAGGGGGCTAGTCCCAAAGAGGCAACCCTAAACCATATGGGATTCCATACGACCATTGATGGAAGTGCAGGAGGAGCCAGTGGAAAGGTGCTTGTCGCAGGGCCCAGCCTTGGGCCATATGGCCTCCACGTGACCTCACCATAGCAGATAGAGTTCTTATTCCTATGCGCGAAATTTAAAGTGCTTAACCCAAGTTTTATGGCGCAATAAGACCGTGTGTCAAGCGATTGGGGGCTCGACCGATGGGGGCAGGTAGTTAGTCCCAACCTCTAGGCACGTGGACCCCATGTGGCCTAAATTTTCAGAACTGGGGGCTTAATGGTACCCTTAACGGTCCTACAAATTCGCCCGCCAAGCGGGAATTGTGTGAGGTTTAGTGCGTCGATTCCACGTTTGGGGCACTCAAGACAGATTGAGGCCAAATTAGAGGATGGTTAACTATGAGATTTGGGAAAATGAAGAAAAAACATAACTTTCTCAGGTTTTGGACAAATGAGGTGCAAAAATAACCCAAATGAGGTTTTTTGACTACTCTGGAGCCATTGCAGACATTGTTTTAACATTTTGAGCACTGTGGCTTGAGGTAAACACATATTTTTGAGCATAATGAAAGAGGCCCAACATTGGAACCTTGACCAGAAGATGTAGCCCAGGAGGGGTGAGCTCCTTTATCATTTGATGTCTTGTGTATGTTGTTATGGTACTGATGTCTTCTTTATTTTTTGCAAAACTAAAATAAAAATCATCTTGTATGTGTTTAGTAAACTATTTCTCTACCCAAAACACATATAAATTTAACTTGCAAATTGTTTAAAAAAATTCAAGTTTACATTCAGATCATTTTGGTATCAAAGCCCAGATTATTGTGAAGATTTGATTTGTTTGCAAGTTTTTTTTTCTGATGCTTATAAGATTTAAGCTCAAAAGAGGAGAAGGAGAACTTGTGGAGCCAAGATCTCAAATTGTTTCAAGGAGAACAAACACACCTCAAGCTTCAATAGTCATGGAACATGAATAAGGTCCTGAAGAGATGTTTGAAGATGAGAAGACTTTCATAAAATCATTCTTTGAAATGTCTGAGATGGTTAAGGTTCTGTATGAGGAGAGGAATTCTAGACTATATGGAGAAAGCTCAAAACCTCATGGAGGAAAAGGAGACAAACCTCCAAAAGGGAATGGAGGGAATGGTGAAAAAACACCCCCTTCACCTCCATCATCATCCTCATATTCAACTTCTTCTACCCTTTCACAAACACATCTAAATTCCCCAAGGGGTCATGGTAAAACTCCTTTTCTTAAGCTTGATATTAAGTTTGAATTGCCTATGTACAATGGAGAGGTAAATGCAGAAAGATTAGATAATTGGATTTGTCAGATTGAAGTGTATTGCAGGATACAAAGAATCAAAGATGATGAAACCAAGATTCAACTTGCTTCTCTTAGGTTGGAAGGCGCATAACTAATTTGGTGGGAAGCCAAAACTCAAGAGGACATGAAGAAACATGGTAAGGTTTTATCCTCTTGGAATGATTTTGTTTTTGTGATAAGAAGGAAAGTTTATCCATTAGCATACATGTAGAAAGCTATTATGGATTGGAAAAAATTTAGGCAAGCTAAGGGGAAAAATGTGAAATCTTATACTCAAGAATTTAGGAAAAGAGCTTTGATTTTGGGTATAGATTTGTCCTCACAAGATACTTTTCTCAAATACATTGGAGGATTGCATAGTTATTTGAGACATACCATTCTCATGTTTAACCCTACAAACTAGATGAAGTTTGTGTTTAGGCAACTCATTTAGAGGTAAGAGGGAAAAATGTTTCTAAAGAAACTAGTGAGAGTCCCTTTGAGTATGGAGAAAAAGGAAAGGGTTAGTTCAAAGGAAAAGGGAAGAAGAATGCTTCCATCAAGATGGAGAAAGAAAAACTTACATGTAAACATTGTTCCAAAGAGGGCCATGATGAAGATCATTGTTGGAAACTTCATCTAGAAATGAGACCCAAAAATTTTAAGAATAAGGAGAAGGAGAAGACAGTTGCAACTACACAACAATATTTATGTTTAGATTCTGGAGATGAAACAAATATCACAACCATGGGTTTGAAAGGTAAGGACATTGCAATTACTAGTTCTTCAAATTGTCTCAATGAAACTCAAGATGAAAAAACAATAATATAGCTTTTCCACACTAGAGTTATTTCAACACATACAAAGATAGATACATTGTTTGATAGTGGTTCACAACCATATCTTATCTGAGAAGATGATGAGCCTCGATATTGCAACAAGCATTCTGCAACTCCCAAGGCTACTGACTTTAATTATCAACTCGGGTTCGTACAAACTTAAGAGGTATCGGCACTATATGTGCAACATACAATGTGTCCTTCCTTTGTTGTCATGATGTAATAGAGTGCATGTACTGAAGTCAAATCCTAAACTAATTGTAGAAAATGAAATGTTCAAAATGGAACCTTAACCTATTGAAAGAAAGAAAGTGCAAGGAAAGAGACTGAAATCAAATGATAAAACACACCATTTTCTAACTAACTTCTAAGAGGCTTTGCTTCAAAAGAATGCTAAGTTAACATGTATGCAATCCTACTATCCTAAGCATGTAGATTCAAACCATCAAACCTTCTACTGTTGTGCATGTAAATGAATAAAATAAATCTGTTTTTCCTTTTGTCTTTTTTTCATGTGAGAGTGTGAAAGCTAATCTCTTTTGGTGATGTGGCAGGCGGCTTGGAGATGATGGTCAATGGTTAGAAGGCTTGGGAGACCAGTAGAGATCCTTTGGTAGCTTCCTAGAGGCTTTTTCCTCAATTCGCCCTCAAAATAGGCCACTACAGGAAAACCTAATGGATCCCCTGAAAACCTACAGGATACAGCTGAGAGAAAAATGATGGATGTTGAAGGTGATGGGAAACTTAGGGAAGGTGGTTGGTGGATGGAATGAGTAAGGGAGTACCTAGGACCACTTCAGAACTAAAAACCAAAGTTGGGAGATGGATGGATTTGCTCAAAAAGCTTGGAGAAGTTTCCTTGTGAAATGATGAAATTGGTGAGGGTTTAGTGAAATAAAGTGAGGACCATGGGCGAATGAAGTTGGGATGAGGTTGTTGATCATGAAATCTCTATGTACTGCTGAAACTCCTGCACTGCATCAACCATTGAAATTTATCCATAAATCATGTAAATAAGAATAATTTCAATTAACTAAGGAAAACATAATTTCATGAGCTACCTTCCTATTTCATGCATGGGAAAAACTTACAGAATGATATAAAACATTGATGAGATTTAATGTAAGACTGAAGATAGAAGAAATAGAAATCAAATCGTACTCTTGAAAACTAGAAAAATGCTGACCTAAGTGTGAAGCAAGAGGGTTAAAATGGTCTTGATGGCATGGAGGTCAAGTAGAGGCATAATCCCAGCTTCAATGATGAGTTTTCTCAGTTCGGGCTCAAAATAGACTTTCCTACAGGATGCTACAATGATTTACTACAGGATGTACATATTTACTATAATTCATCGAATGACCAAGCAAATCAAATCCAAATTGGATGGGAATTTTTTTTTTTATTAACTAGGATGTCTTAGGTACAATGATTTACTACAGGATGTACATATTTATTATAATTCATCGAATGACCAAGCAAATCAAATCCAAATTGGATGGGAATTTTTTTTTTTATTAACTAGGATGTCTTAGGTCCCCATTCCAAGTGGAATCACTCAAAAATACCTTTTTTAACCCATGCTAAAAAATAGAAATACATTACTAGTCTAGAATCTAGAAATTCGAGAACTAGTGAGCTAGTAAATCTAAAAAATGCCTAACCAAATCAAATGAAAATGCAATGGGGTAATTTTTGTTATGAAATAGAATGTTCTTGTGAACTAATGTAAGTGGAACCAACTCGATTGAAGCTTGTTAGCATGCTCTAAAAAATAACAGAAATTTACTGTTCTTTGATAAAAAGGAGGTCCACAAATCTAGATTTGGGAATAAGAAGACTAATCCAAGCAGCTCAATGATTACTATGAACTTCCAAAGCTTTTCCAAAGATGAAATAATTCTTGTGATCCTACAAAAGAACTTACATCAACCATTTAACTCGATCCTACAACAAGACATTATTAATTCTAAATGCAAAAATAGAAACAAATAAAAATAAGAGATGCATGTGAATAAGAAGTGAAAAGAAGGAAAGAAAATGATACAAAAGGGCTCTGAGGCTCCTGGGATGGCCAAGCCCAAGGAAACTCAGATACCTATGGAGGAGAACAAGATTTAGAAGCTGAACATGACACTAATATTCATTATTTTCATCAATATAATGAAATCCCTGCAAGAAAATACAATGGAGCTATAAAAATACGAGTTCTCTCCACAAGAACACTAATGAAAATCTATATCTAGAGGCAAATTCGACTTGGTACTTATACAAAATGATTAGGAATCATTCCCCATGAATGGAGGAAGCTTTCCCCACCAAAATCCCTTGATTAGTGGAACACATTCCTAGATTTTCTCAATCATTGGAGTTCCACAATCTGTGCCATAATTCCATAATATATTGTTGATTTATTATTTATTATTTATCCTCCTG
Source organism: Pinus tabuliformis (assembly GCA_031772625.1). NCBI lineage: Eukaryota > Viridiplantae > Streptophyta > Pinopsida > Pinales > Pinaceae > Pinus > Pinus tabuliformis. Next base: position 122,084,874 of record CM062812.1, on the reverse strand, counting down.
TAGTAGGGAACAAGTCCCTAAATTATCTCCTCCTCCAAATCTTCATAATCTACCCAATATTCTCATAATATTCCACAAAAATAAATAATATTAGGCACAAATATCCAATTATTCATAAACCTTCCTAATGAATATATTAAAGTTAAAAAATAAATTATCTAATGAGAAAGAGAGGTTTAATGTTCTAAAGGATGGTCTTAGGCCTTGATTTATGTTTTTATTTAGAGGCATGGGCCTTAATTTATGTCTAATTTAGAGGCCCATCATACCCCCTTGTTGAAAGTGTTGCTCATCCTCTGAGCAACATAGTGACCTCATTGTGCCTCATCCATGGCCCTAGTGGCCTCTCTCTTGTGCATTAAGAATATTAGCTACAAGTTCTACAAGAACAAGCCCAAAAACATATTTGTGCGAAGAAAAATAATTGTTTCTTGAGGCCATTAGGTTGCCTTCTTCCCCTTATTCAAGATGGGTTCTTGAAAATGTTTTAGTTTGGAAAGGTTTTCCACACCCTTATCAACCTTCTTCTACCTTGTTCCGCCATTTGGACACCTCTAACGCCTTCAAAATGCATTTAGATGAGAACTAGGACATCCTATAGTCATTCCTATCAAAACTACAGGAAACCCTATTAAAACTACATGATACCCTTTTTCAGCATAAATGATAGTTTGAGCCTAGGACAGGTCCTCAACTTGACTCTCATGCCTTTTTCCCATTTTTAGGCCTTGGACAAAAGCTAGAAAGAGATTGGAGATCTCTTCAAAAACATCTTTTCATCACTGCAGTTTGAGTTTTGTTTTGAATGGTGAATGCCTCATTTCTTTTTTTGCCTTCTTCTCCTCTCTTGTGGCCTAGATGACCGCCTAATGGTCTTGTAGTTCTCTATTTTGATTAGGTCTCTCTTAAGCTCTGTCATCTTGGGGTTTAGCATAATTTGTTCATTTCTTCCTTCTTGTAGCAACATTATGCCTTCCTGTAGTAGTCATTCCTCCTCTTTCAGGGTCTTCTAACTATATGGGAGTGATGAGAAATGATGAAAAGGGATTGGATGATGATGCTAGGGCTCAAAGGGAGTAGTGTAGGTTTGTGAAAATGGAGAGGATGCTCTATTTTTTTTTTCAAGAATGAAATGGGATGGATGAATGATGAATAGATAGTGAATATGAAGTGGATGGAGGGCTTGGAGTGCTGTGGTGACTTGGCCTTTGCAAAAAATTATTCTTTTAACTGCTGTCCTCATTCCTTGAAATCATCACCCTTCATAATTTGACTTTTCAACATTGCATGAGTGAAGGAGTGAGTTTCAATTAACTAGTTGAAGGCAGCTGAGACTGTTGACCCATCCTTAGCTTATAAAACCTCATCTCTCATGCATTGACAACAAATTTCTAACTATAATATGCTCAAGAGAAGAGGTCAAGAATATTGCATACCTGTACCTACCCGATGGTTGTTGGGGAGACCTACATGCTGCTGCTGAGTTAATGTTGATGTGAAGGTGTTGGATGGTGATGATGATGATCCTGATGCTGCTGCTAAGATATGGAGGAGCTTCTTTGACCTCTGGACCTCCATGTTGAAGCTGATTTCAAATCTCTGGCTACTTCATCATCATATCCCCTCAAATGTTCAAAGAAACCCATCCAATTGTGCCTTGTGAACATCTCTAGTATAGGAGGGAGCTGATGAATCCTAACTGTGTTGATGGGTTTGCCATGTCATTTTTCTGATGGATTAAGGTTTGTATATGTCTGATACAAAATTTGAAAATTCTGTGTATACAATTCCCCTAGACTGCAATGTTTTTCAATAAACTAGAAGGGTTTTTTTATGTTCTTTTCACTTGGAAAAATGTGGGGAAATGTAGAGCCTACTCCTTAACACTACTTGATGAAGCCAACCTCTGCTTTTCACTTTTAAAACTTTTCACTGGCAATCCTGTAGGTGTTGTTTTGTATCCTGTAGGATCTTAGGGAATCCTGTAGGTTTACAAATTTTGTCCATATCTCCCAAACGGTAGAATTGATTAACCTGAAACTTTCTGAGCATGTTTCCATCATCATTATGCACCTCCCCATAAAAAAATTTGGTCAATGGATGCATGGATCTCAAGCAAAACTAAACATGGCTGAAGGTGATGGAGGTTGATTTCTTGGAAATCATGCACTAGAATTTGCTGAAATTGCTTGGGAATGTTACCATCATCCATATGCATCTCCCCATGAAACAAAGTTTTAAATGGATGCACGGATATTGATAAAATGCAAACATGGCTGTAGTTGATGGAGGTTGATTTCTCGAAAACTGTGCACTGGAAATTGCTGAAATTTCTCGAGAATGTTACCATCATCCATATGAATCTCCACTTGAAACATCTTGGCAAGTGGATGCATGGTTTTCAAGTTATGGCAAAAATTTTTTTTTGCTCTATGTATTTTTGTAACGTGTAGTAAAACAGAGCATCCTATAGTTTTTTAGACAACAAGCAAACTGAATGGTAGAAGCTTGAGAATGATGGGTAGATTGTGAAAATAAATGAGGGTTATGGATTGGCATGGCCTTGGCCTTTTGTTAGAGCATTTGAGCAAAGGAGGAGAAAATCAAAATTTGACTTCTTTTGACTAGGCTTGACCAATTTTCCTTTTGGTACCAACTTGTTCTTATTGCTTGCAAATGTTGAAGAGTACATGCATTCATCAGAGAGATACATGAAGCAAAGATTTTTTTATTTCTTCTCTTTTTTTCTTCTAGGCCTACTAGCCACCTCAAGGAGTTTTTCAACTAGTAGGTCTGCCTAGGCGCCTCAAAGGAGGTTTTCACCTAGGATCTTTTTCCTTTTTCCTACTTTTTCTTTTTTCCCCAACCCATTGACCGCCTCATGGAGGTTTTCAATCAATGAGCCAATCTCAGGTGCCTCCAAGAAGGTTTTCACCTGAGATTTTTTATTTTTTTTTCTCTTCTACCCTACCCTACTTGAAAAACAAAATCACTTTCAAGTATAAGAATACTTCCAATGGAGCCATGTGCACATCAACATGACAGACAAAATGATGTGGAGGCTTGAAATGTATGCTTTGACATGTACTTGGATTTGAAAGATCAAATGATTTGACTTTGATGATATCAAGCACATTTGAAGAAGAGGGTATTGCTACAACTTAATGACTATCTGGAACCATATTTCAATATAGTTGTGATGCCCCTGGTCCACTTGTTGATTTGGATCATCTTGGATGTCTTCTTCTTCCATGACCTTCAAATCTTCCTCTTTTTGTTGATTGTTCTCTTGAACACATGGAGGACTTGATGATAACCATGAGGGAGCTTTCTCAATCTCTGATTTTATTGTCTGCTCTTCATCAAGTGCAGCCCATGATTCTTTGATCTTCTCTTTCAAATCTTCTTTCTCTGCATGTTGTCCCTCAATGGCATCAAGAGAATCACTTTTTTGTAATAATCTTCCTAAGCTATGGTGAATACCATTGAGCTCAAGAGGAGATGTTTGGAAGTGTTGTACCTCAACATTGTAAGTGGGCTGAGCTACTTCAATGTGTGGGTTTGGAAATGGTGGTACAAGTAGTTGAGTGGGAGTGGATATTTGAGATGGATGTGGTTGGGGTTGTGGTTGTGGTGGAGGTGAATGGTAAGGATAACATGGATTTGGGTATGGAGGATATTAAGGAAAATACCTAGGATATTGTGGATGGCTCCCATAAGTTCCTTACCAAACTTATTGCCAAGATTGGTTTTGGGGTTGAGATGGCTAATGTTTCCAAGGAAAGGGTGTGTTCCAATTACTTTGAGGTGGATGTGAATAAGCTTGAAATTGTGAATTAGGCTCTTTCATCATATCAGGCTGAATAGGCTTCCATGGTCCTCTTAGAGCTACATAACATTGTTGCATTAGCAATTGAGTTGCTCCATTGTCCTCTTGGTAAACTTCCTTCAACCTTGGTAATGATGGACAATGTTTAACATCATGTGATTCTGCATGGAAAACACAAACATCTTCTTTTTGATCATTTTGTATTCTTAACATTTCTACTTGTTTGGTTAGATTGCTCAGAATTTATGTTTTAAAGTAATCAAACAAATTTCCAAGTTTAGCTTGACTTACCGATCTTGATGCTGATTGACTTACTCTTGCCCTTCCTCTTGATGTGTGTTTTCATGTTTCACAAATTTCTTCAAATGATAATTGGTATACATCACCTCTATTCGCGACATCGAGGAGATTAATCCATTCATCCCTAATTGTTCTAAGTAAGAGGGTTTTTAGTGTGTCGTATCCTAAATCATGTAGTTTTCCCCTCTTAACATTATACATGAACCTCTCTATTCGATCGTGTTGTGGCTAGCAACAACCCCCCTCCTTATTTAGTGTTATTCCTAATACTAAATAAGTGGGGACCCTTAGTTAAAAATTTAAAAAATCAAAGCAGTGCTTAAATTTCCTTTTCGAATAAACTTGCCATCATAATCTTAGGAAACCCCCTTGCAAAATCTAAAAAAATCTAAGTTTTATGATAAGGTAAGATAAAATCCTTCCTTAGGAATATCGCATCGCAAAAAGATGACAGAAGAAATCCTTACAAGCTGGATTCCAATATTGCGAGATCGCGATACGTGATAAACCAATATAGCATCACATACATCGAGCACAATTTACATTGAAAACACTTTAATTTGCCGATATGCGATGAAGTCGATCGCAAATCGCATTTCGCAGAAAACAAGTCAACAAAGATTGTCATACATAACGTTCCTGCGATCTGCGATATCGCGATTTCGCGATACAGCGATAATGTGATAATGCGATTGTATGAGCGAATGACTCCGCGATGTTACGATTCTGCGATATTGTCATTTCACGATGTTGTGATCTGCGATATTGCGAAGCAAATCGCAAAATCGATTCATTAAAGATCTTTCGGGCTCGTTATTCAAGAAAAGTATTTTCCATAAGCTAACACCTGGTTATGCACTTTAATGCTAATAAATGAGTTAGTTTCCAGTTATTAATGGAATATGGTTTCGTGCTTATCGAAAAATCATCTCACGTAAGGTGGTATACTTGATGTGTTTTCGGCATTTAAAACTTTCCCATCACCCTTCCTTGTCATTATTTTCACTTCACTTGTGAATTGCAGGAATGGAGAACAGAGAACAATACAAAGCAATACGCAGGTTAAAATTGGAAAGAAAAGCAAAGCTCTGAGCTCTGAAGAAAAAGAAATGGTGCCCTTATATACAGACACGGCCGGTAATAGAGATGCAGGGATTGCTACGTGGGAAGGCATGTATAATCTGCTCGAAGAGGAGAATCCCAGAGTAATGGAAGTTGCTGCTATTGCGGGCTCAAATAGTTCTTCTGAGGCATCCATCACAGAGCTAGCTTGCTCATTCTTGCACCGGATAGCAGCAAGGCCTAAAATTCTCCCATACAAGGACATGGTGAAGTGGATACTAAACAACGTTGATATCAGAAATAGACAGTTTAAAACTCAGGGTCAAGGACTTATCGGCTCATTCACTGCATAGGATTTAAAGCTCATATATCATTTACCAGAGCCACAAGAACCTTATAACAAGCAGTTTATGGAGAAATTTGCAAAGGAAAATCAAGACCTGGCAGAAACCACTAAAGACTGGTCTAGGAGGGACGAACCGCTGAAGAAAGATAAACATGGTATGTACAGTACTGGTTCTCTCACCTCCCCATATTTCTTTGCTGTTCCATGCTCTCTAGATTGTTTGGAATGCCAGATATCAACAAATTTTCATCAGAATGGCTACCGTTATTGGATGCCGCCACAAATGCCATTATTGTAGATTGGGCTAAAATATTGTCTGATAACCTAGTCACGGCCATTGTAAGTTACCGGTCCAAAAGAACTGCGGCTCACAGAATTTATCCTCCTTTTTACCTATCTGCATATGTAATGGATGCGATATGTTATGTGTCTAAATTTCCTGTTATGGGTTGGAAGTGGACAACTCAAGACCCCTTACCCATCCATGTCTATCATAAAGAATTGTGGGACTCTAAATTCACTCCGCACTTCTACCAGATTTGTCATGGAATTATGTTGCCCTTGTACAGAATGTTGTATGATAAAGATGCTCCGAGATGCTCTCCTGAAGCAGAGGTAGACATCCTCCCCGTCACGAGATGGTTCAGAGAAGAATTGTTTACTTATGTTAGGGTATTTGGAAGTTCTGCTTCCCCTCATGTCTTACCTTTATATGTCCCCGATAAACTCTTAGCTCAGGAAATTGCTTATCAAACCTGTGGAGAAGGTGGTTTAACTAAAGATTTGAAGGACAAAAAGAAGGCTATCTGGCCGCAGTTTCCTGTAGCCTGTGGGGCCTTTTCGCTATTTGATGTAGGCCATGCCTTCACAGAAGAAAAAAATATAACATGTTTACAGTTATTCAAATTTTCAGGAAGATCATTCGACCCTCATGATGTTGCTAAGAATTTCACTACTGAAGTCAAGATAAAGGTGTTTTTTGGAGAAGATGATTTATTCGATGATATATTCCAACGGAAAAGCACACTTGAAGAAATTCTGCATGCAGCCCAATTGCAATTCTCTCCAGAAGAATTTCAAAAGTTCAAAATATTCAGGGAAAGAAGGTTAGCCAGTATTCCTTTGGAGAAACTACGCCTAGAACCCGTAAGGGAACCAACTTCAAGTGTTAGTCTTAGTGGAAGTTCAGGCACGAACGGATCTAAATCCAAGTCTAGAAAAGAAACATCTGAACATTCTAAAAGATCCGAAAGTGAACAGGATAAGAGCGAAGGGTCAGTAAAGGATACTGCCCAGTCAACGGAACTTCTACAGCAACAGGTTTTTTCCTCCCCGTAAAGAGATCCTCCCCCTCTCGTCATTCAACCACCACCAGTCACAACTGAACTAGATAAAGAATGGGAAACCTTCAATAACTTGATCAATCTTGAAGGACAAACCATAAAAACACCTGTGAACAATGCACAAATAACAAAAGAAGTAGTGACGAGAACAGTCAGCAATGTCTTAGATATGGAGCATATTCCTATTGCACCATCCTCTGAGCTTATGCTCAAAATAGAATAAATTCCTCCTCTTGATGTATTTTATAGCCCACAACACAAAGCAGTAGTAAGAAGACAGAGGAAGAAAAGGAATTGGAAAATGTGCTCTCTCATGACGCAGAACAATTAGACGTCATGTGGCAAGATCCAACTACCAATCCCACTGAGAATCTCACCAAACTATCTCATATTGCAGGAGCTTATGCCTCTGCAACTATTGATAAAGCATCTGAGGTACAAAAATTGCTAAAAGAAAAGGAAGACCAGATACAAGTGTTGCAACAACAGTTTCAACAAGCTAACGCTAACAATGAAGCACAAAAACAGCTTGAAAGGTTACAACAGGACTTCCAACAAATGCAGATAGGATATCAGAAAAGTTTGGATGAGAAAGGAAAGTAGTTACAGGATTTACAGGAGATGCACAAGGACAATCCTAAACTTATAGAATTCATCACAGAGTCCATTTCCTTGAATGAACAATTACTACAGCAGCAAGAAGTGTTGGGCCAAAAAATATCGCAGTGGAACTATTATTGTGAAATAAGTGATAAAACCACTAATCAAGTTGTAGATTTACGAAGTGACTATGATTTAGTTGATAAATGGGTTACTGAATATTTGGCTTGGCAAGAAACAAACGAGGGAAAAAGAGCAGGTGCACCAAGGATCAATGAAAATCACAAAGAAATGCTCTTTAACAAATGGGATGAGCAAATCAGGGAGGCAGAGCAAGCAGCAGAAGGAGTAGCCATGGCAGCAAGCAGTATTATTGATTGTGTAAATGAAAATTTGCACAGGGAAAATTTGATCGCAGAGACCACTCCAGGATATTTACCTAACGCAGAACAATTACAAACAGATTGGAAGCAGAAGGCTCAAGAAAAGGCACAAGCAATCCAAGGGTTAACCAGGTTGAACTGGGATTATTACTGGGCATACTTGGTAAAGCCACATAGCTAGTGGATCACTCTTAAGTGTATCATTAATTTGGCCAAAAAGATGGTGCCATCTCTTGTCGATTCGGTTTTCTCAGCTCAGCTAAAAGCGGAAGTCGGCCAGTGGACTCTTCTCAAACAGATGCTGCATGCGTGCGTTTTCAAGGACCAAATACAGAAGTAGTTTTAATTTTAGATTCAATTTTAGTTTTAATTTTGTTTTATTTTTCCTGAAATGAGGACGGTCATTTAAACCGCATCCTAAATTTTTGTAATAATTTATTTTTAGATTTAGTTAGTAGTGTTTAAACCCTTCTCATGCATTTAGAGAAGGGTCCTAAAATTTATCAAAAACTTATCCCCAAAACATGCACTTCTGTACCCTCTGAGGAGGTTTTGATGAATGAATGGAATAAGATTTATTGATGTTTGCATTTGATATCTGCTACTGATGTTGCACTTTTGTACTCTTAGTGGATGTTAGATCAAGAAGAGATAAATCATTATCGCTTGAAGCTCATGAGTAGGACTAGTTAAATGGTATTTCTATCTCTTCACTATTTCTGCCTTGTGTTAAAGTGATTTTCATTTTCAGTTATTTATATATTGATGTATGAATGCCTGAGTTATCATTTGGCACTTTTGTACGGTGATAACTATTTATTTATGCTTAGTGTATGAATAGCTTATTATGCGATATGTTTTTCACAACTGTTTTGTCTAACTTTTTATACGAAGTGGTTCATCTTTATTGAATTCTTTTCTCATAACAGTTGAATGATATTTATTACCAGTTGTTATTTGAAATCATTTTAGATCGCATAAAGGAAAGATTACACCTCGGGTTAGTGTAGATTTAGATATTTCTGCTTATTAGAATACAATTTCCTTATTATTAGATTAGAATTAGAGTAGAAGTATTCCATTTAGAAACTGTTAGAAAGAGAAATATTAGTCCAACACACACACACACACCTAAATTGGGAAACTGGTCCCATATCCCCAGTCAGACCCACTACACCAAACGGAAAAGGAGCTGCTAACCAAGGTCCGGACCGGGTGGGTATCCCCCTTGTTGTAGACCTGATTTTCGGGGCTTCAACATATTTGGCGCTAGAAGGAGGGCCTGAACTGTGAATGGCAAGAAAATCTAAATCTAAATACCATTCTGAGAGTAAATCACCCTCACCATCTCCCCCGACTTCTCCATTGCATTTAGAATCTTTAAATCCAGAGTCAGAAGTCGTTGGAGCAACAACCGCTGCTATAAACCCTGACATTTCAGAACAATCTACTATTGAACCTCCTGAAGTTGAATCTTTGATTCACAAACTTCAGCGATTTTCTATATCTCCTCAAAAATATGATAAATCTCAAGGCAACGTGACTTTGCAATATAACCCTGCTCATCCTCTTACCAGGTTAAAGAGAAAAAAGTTTGGTGTTCAGCCAACTGAATTACCTCTACCTACTAGGAAGAGAGCAAGGAAGTCTCCTAAAGGATCCGATAGCGAGACTCTTTCATCATCGTCATCCATCTCATCCTCTTCACCGCGAAGTCAACCGTCCACTCCTCCACTTCAGATCATTGTCCATCAGCCTACTAGAACTCCCACAACTCCCTCTCGATCACCTAGAGTCATAATATCCTCATCCTCTCAACCGCAGGGATCATCTTCTGCACTCTCCTCTGTTAGTAGTTCAGCGATGGCCCAATCTCCATGGAATAACCCAGGGGCAGCCTTAATGCCTGCACCCCTGAGTCAGCTAGCGGCCCATCTTGAAAAATGGCTGCCTAAGTTCAATCCTGAGGCAGGCATGCTAGCAGAAGAACATATAAATAACTTTATGCTATCCATAAATCTCAATGGAGTTGTTAATGAAGATGTTGTTGTTTGGATTTTTCCTTATACTCTGCAAGGAACAGCCGGATCATGGTATTTCTCAATACCATCTGGACCTATTACTAATTGGAACATCTTCCAAGAACAATTCTTGACCAAGTTTGGTGATGACAGGTCTACAGCGACATTGATCAATGACTTGTCTAACCTTAGGGCTGAGTCAAGAGAACCTATCAAAGATTTCAATTTACGTTTCAATAAAATCTTAAACAAAATTCCTACTGCTTCTCAGCCTAGTGAGGAAGTGCGAAGTGAATGGTACATTATTGCTTTACCATCAAACTTAGCAATATTTGTTGATAGGGCTAACAAAACAACCTTAGTTGAAAATATGAAAGAAGCGATAGCAGTAGAGAAACGTATTATGGCCCTAGAAAAGAAAAATTCAATAGAGGAATGAAAATCTAAGAAGGTTTCTTTCAAAGAAGATCCCAAGAAAAAACAATCGAAAGATCCATTTGATTTAGAAGGATTACAAAAAGTTTTGAAGACCATGTCTAACGAAATGGTCGACATTAAGAAACAAGTGGCAGAAACGTCTTCTAAAAAGCCGTACAGGCCTTTTAAAAGAAATCCTTCAACTGATTCCAAACCCCCTAACGCTATTTCAAATGACGAATCAGAAGAAGAAGAAGAAGAGGAAAACGCTACTGAAGAACATACCAATGAAGAAGAAATTGTAGAGTTACAAGGTATGTGGGATTTCATCGTCCCAGATGAAGAGGATCAAGAGGCATTCCTGGTTAGTACTCGCAGCAGAAATCAACTTGATCCTCCTCAACCTACACCTAAGCCAAAGAGCGCAAGCTCGATGACTAAGGATAAAGTCGCACCTAAGAAAACATCACCTAAAGCAACTCAAACCAGCCCAGTACAAATAGACACATCAACTCCATCTAAAACGCTAATCGTTTCAAATGAAAAGGAGTATAACATCGTAGAAGACATGAAAAAGACTAGGGCCAATATTACTCTTTTTGAATTGAGCAAGTTAAAACACCAGCAGAAAGTACTTTTGAAAGAATTACATGTTGTACCAGTTGCTGTAATCTCTCAAACTTCCCATGATATGGGAAGACCTCCAACTAATATGGTGAATAAAGTTGATCCAAATGATATCGTATTAATTGGAGGAAGATCGAGATCGCATACTCCCCCATTTCTCCTTACTTATGAAATTTTCAATAAAAACGTGCATAATTGCTTAGTGGATTCTGGAGCTTCATCGAATATTTTACCAAGATCAATTTGTGCAAAATTGAACGTTCAACCACAGGAATCCACTGCGCGCATAGTCCAATTAGATCGATCGCAAGTCGAAGTGATTGGCGAGTTAAATCAGGTTACCATAAGGCTATCATCCAACCCAAAGGTATGTCAAGTTATTGACATTTTAGTTGCTGATATTCCTGAATTTTATGGCATAATTCTTAGCAGAGATTGGTAAGAAAAACTTCACGGATACTTTGCAACCGACTGGTCCCACATGTGGCTGCCTTATAATGGTAAACCCAACCAAATAAAAGTTGAGCGTGAAAAACATCAGAAATACATAGTAACAGAACTTGAGGAAGAAAATGAACCAGTAGCATACAATTCTAATATCATTGGTAACTATTCAGTAGATTCTTTCCTAGGAAATTTTAATGCTCATACTTCGCCTTACTTAGAACATTCTGTTTTATCTCAAGTAGAAAATTTTTCTCAAACAGATAGTTCTAAGTGCATTAATTTTATAGATAGTCCTGTAAATAAATCTTTGTTCTGGAAACTATTTTTTGATGGTTCTAAGTCTAACGAAGGAGCAGGAGCAGGATGCGTGCTAGTAAGCCCAGAGGGAGATAAAACTATGCTAACTTGCAGAATCGAGTTTGATTGCACCAACAATACCGTAGAATACGAAGCTCTAGTCCAAGGGTTATACAAAGCAATCAGATTAGACGTCAAATACCTGCAAGTTTTTGGAGATTCTGAAATTGTAATCAGACAGGTACGTAATACTATACACTATTTATCAGGTCATTTAAAGCATTACCAATCTTTAGTTCAAGATCTGACTGAACATTTTATAGCATTTAATATTTCATCAATTCCTAGACTCCAGAATTCTAGCGCAGACCTCTTAGCCAACGTAGCTTCCAAGCTCATTCCTTCAGAAGATTTTAGCCCTGATCGATTTTCAATTGAGTTAATTTTTAGACCATCTATTCCTGATAACATTACCAATTGGAGGATTTTCAACGACGATCCTGATATCGTGAGTTTTCTCACATCTAAAGGATCCTACACCAATCAAATAATTGACGAAGACCAACATGACCAACAATTGCAACAGGATAGTACTAATAATGCTATACCTAAATCAGTAGTCAAATTAGAAGACCTTTATGATTTGAAAGATCGATTCAAAAGATCTACCAATTCAAAACTCCAAAGTTCAACTTTGAATTATGAATTAGTAAATCTAGGAACTGATGCCAAACCCCAGAATATCAACCTAGGCCTTGGCCTAGCCCCTGAAGAAAAATTAGCATATATCCGTCTCTTGAAACAATACAAAAGTGTCTTTGCTTGGAATTACGATGAACTCAAAACATATGACACCTCCATCATCCAACATACTATCCCAATGATCGATAATGAAAAACCTGTCCAACAAAAGTTGAGAAAGATCCATCCCAATTTAGAAAATCAGATTAAAACTGAACTCAACAAGTTATTGAAAGCCAAAATAATCTTTCCCGTTAGACATTCTAAATGGGTCTCCAATATGGTACCTGTTAGAAAGAAAAACAGAGATATTAGAATCTGCATTGACTTTCGAAACCTTAACAAGGCCTGCCAAAAGGATAATTTTCCTTTACCTCCCATGGAAAAAATATTGCAGGCAGTTGCGGGCTCATAATTAATGTCATTCTTGGATGGATTCTCAGGATACAACCAAGTGCTGGTACATCCCGACGATCAATTAAAAACAACATTCATAACTAAATGGGCCACATACGCATATCAAAAGATGCCATTTGGTTTGATTAACGCGGGTGCCACATTTCAGAGAGCCATGGACATCGCATTCAAGGGGTTAGTTAATAAATCAGTGGTAATCTATTTGGATGATATAACTGTTTATTCCAAGAAATGAAACAACCATCTCAGAGATTTAAAACAAATCTTCCAACGTTGTTTAAGGTATGGGATTTCGCTTAACCTGAAAAAATCCTTTTTCGCATTAAGTGAAGGAAAACTTCTAGGATTCATAGTGTCAAAATCTGGAATTCACATTGATCCTGACAGAATTAGGGAAATTTCCGCAGTACCCCTACCTCACAACAAGAAAGCCATGCAATCTTTCCTTAGCCAGATTAACTTTGTAAAGAGATTTGTTCCAAATTTTTCAAGAATCATGTCTCCTTTACAAGCCATGACTAAAAAGAATGCAAATTTTAAATGGGGCCAAGACGAACACGAGGCATTCAATCTGATCAAACAAGCAATTATCAATGCTCCATCTTTAGCAACTCCAAATTTTTCCGATCCTTTTATTTTGTATACATTTGCCTCAGATAGGTCATATGCTGCGATACTCACTCAAGAAAATCAAGAAAAGGCGGAAGCCCCAATTGCTTTTTTTAGTTCCAATTTACAAGGTGCTGAATTGAATTATTCAGATGTGGAAAAACAAGCTTATGCTGTTTTTAAAGAAATTAAATATTTCAGACCTTTTTTACTCAAAACACATACCAAGATCATAGTACCGTTTCCAGCGGTAAGAAATCTTCTAGTACAGAAGGATGTGGGTGAGAAAAGGGCCAATTGGGTTACTGCCTTACAAGAATATGACATAGAAATCAAACCAGCAAGTACTGTAGAAGGTCAAAGCTTTTGCAAAATGCTGGCAGGAGCATCGCTAATACAGAAAATCCATCTGAAGAGGTACACGTGTACGAGGTAAGCCTAAAAGATGTTGAGTCATTATACGCTGATATTATTTATTATCTAAAGAATGGATATGCTCCTCCAAACCTCGATCATACCAAGAAAAGAGCCCTGAGGTTAAAAGCCAAACAATATCAACTCGTGAATGACGTTATTTTTAGAATAAATTATGATTTTGTTCTCCTTAGATGTCTTGAGAAAGCTGAAGCTGAAAAAGTCTTGCAGGAACTCCATGATGGGCCAGCAGGCGGACACTATGCTGGAGATGCAACTGCTCACAAAATTTTACGCGCAGGCTATTACTGGCCCACATTATTCAAAGACGCACATAACTACGTGAGGAAATGTCAAATCTGTCAAACCGCTGCTGGGAGACAAAAGAAACCATCCTTGCCACTGCAACCAGTTACCATTGAACAACCTTTCGATCAGTGGGGATTGGACGTAATAGGTGAGATCGTTCCTCACTCTTCTAAACAACATAGATATATCCTTACAACGACAGATTACTTTACCAAATGGATAGAAGCAGTTCCACTCAAGACGGCTAATGCTGAAAATATCATTGAATTCATAGATCAATTCATAATCACCAGGTTTGGATTGCCTTCCGCTTTAATGTTTGATAATGCATCATACTTTTCTGGTAATGCAATGATTGAATTTGCACTCAAAAGGGGTTTCAAGCTTAAATACTCTGCCAATTATTACCCACAAGGGAATGGGTTAGCTGAATCTACAAATAAAAACTTAATTAGAATCATTAAGCGAACCATTGACCAAAATCATAAAAATTGGCATAAGTCTTTAATATATGCTTTATGGGCAGATCGAATAATGCAGAAAGCCTCTATCGGCACTTCTCCCTTTAATTTAGTTTATGGGAAAGAAGTGGTTCTTCCAACACATCTGGCAATTCCCTCTTTAGCCTTGGTTCAGTATATTGATGAAGCACCAACTTCTTCTCTACAACTAAGGCAGCTGGAATTGATTAAGCTGGAAGAACAACGAGAACGGGCTAAGATTACTCATGCTCATCATCAAGCATTGGTGAAAGCCTCTTTTGATTCCAATATGATATCCAGAAAAGATTTTCAGATGGGAGATCTAGTTTTAAAATGGGACAAGGCTCATGAGGAAAAGGGAAAACATACAAAATTTCAAAGAATGTGGCTTGGTCCTTTTCAAATCATAGAAGTCATAGGTCCGTCTACCTTCATGTTACAAGATTTAACAGGGAAAAGAGATTCTTTACCTGTTAATGGTCAGATTCTTAAAAAATATTTTCCATAGAAGATCATTCTTCTATTTTTGTAGAGTAGTTGTTTTTCTTTTCATAATAAAACCGGTTGTGAATGGTTACTTTTGAGATTCACGAAAAAGACACAAATTCTCTTCTAGATTTTGTTTTTCGCTTGTATAAATAGAATTCTTTCTGAAAAATTAATCATTACTATTGAAAGATACAGTTAAAGACTATATGCCTAGAAATGATATTAGTTTCAACTGTATAAATTTTGATGAAAAGCCACCTTTAGTTAGAAATTGTTTTATTTCAGTCAATGAAAGGTATCAATAACAAAATGAAGATTCTCTCTAGAAAGGCTCTTTCCAAAAACTCTATCATTGCTGTCCAGAGCTATCTTAAGGAAACAATGACTTCCTCCCCACCTAGGAAACTACAATATTTAGAGAATGAACCAAAGAGACACTTTAACTTAAAAAGTAAGAGGTCTCATCACAAGCCGACTTATCATGATCATAGATGTATAGCTTGCTGACTTTGCCAATACTGCATACCACAACAGGGCAAGGACTCAATATTGTTGAAATCAAATGACAAGGGGTCTCATCACGAGCTAGCTTGTTCAGCAAAGTTATAAATCAGTGAATGACTGTGTCATGAATTGGCTACCAAACCAAGACATTGCTCTTTAAGAATAAAAAGAAAATGAAAGAAAAAAGTGTGGAAATGGATTTTTCTTTGGGAAATTGTAAATCTCTCTAAGTAGGATACAGGATCATTGCTGGATAATAGGTAACCCTGTCGAAGCTATAAATGCTTGTTGGCAGCAGAGGCTCTACCTATGACAAATGAGCATATTTAACACTGATTTCCAGAGAAGACTTTGTTTTTATCTTTATAAACCAAGTAATGACTGATGTAGATACAAGGACTGGCTTGAGGAAGTAAATAATCAAAATTGATAAAAAGAAGAAACAAAATATCATTGATAGGCAAAAGCATAGTGTACTTAGTCTTTCTATAGTAAAGTTTAATTTTCTGGAAAAAAAATTGTTTCGGAAGTTTTGAAAATTCAAAAGAGCAGCAGAGATAACTGGTTCTTCCAAGTGAATCGCCAATTGTTGTGGCCAGCAACAACCCCCCTCCTTATTTAGTGTTATTCCTAATAATAAATAAGTGGGGACCCTTAGTTAAAAATTTAAAAAATCAGAGCAGTGCTTAAATTTCCTTTTCGAATAAACTTGCCATCATAAGCTTAGGAAACCCCCTTGCAAAATCTAAAAAAATCTAAGTTTTATGATAATGTAAGATAAAATCCTTCCTTAGGAATATCGCATCACAAAAAGATGACAGAAGAACTCCTTACAAGCCGGATTCCAATATTGTGAGATCGCGATACGCGATAAACCAATATCACATCAAATACATCAAGCACAATTTACATTGAAAACACTTTAATTTGCCGATATGCAATGAAGCCGATCGCAAATCGCATTTCGCAGAAAACAGGTCAACAAAGATTGTCACACATAATGTTCCTGCGATCTGCGATATTGCGATTTCGCGATACATTGACAATGCGATAATGCGATTGTATGAGCAAATAACTCTGTGATGTTACGATTCTACGATATTGTCATTTTGCGATGTTACGATTCTGCGATATTGTCATTTCGCGATGTTGTGATCTGCGATATTGTGAAGCAAATCGCAAAATCACTTCATCACAGATCTTTTGGGCTCGTTATTCAAGAAAAGTATTTTCCATAAGCTGACAGCTGGTTATGCGCTTTAATGCTAATAAATGAGTTAGTTGCTAGTTATTAATGGAATATGGTTTCATGCTTATCGAAAAATCATCTCACGTAAGGTGGTATACTTGATGTGTTTTCGGCATTTAAAACTTTCCCATCACCCTTCCTTGTTATTATTTTCACTTTACTTGTGAATTGTAGGAACGGAGAATAGAGAACAATACAAAGCAATACGCAGGTTAAAATGGGAAAGAAAAGTAAAGCTCCGAGCTCTGAAGAAAAAGAAATGGCGCCCTTATATACAGACACAGCCTGGAACAGAGACGCAGGGATTGCTACGTGGGAAGGCATGTATAATCTGCTCGAAGAGGAGAATCCCAGAGTAATGGAAGTTGCTGCTACTGCAGGCTCAAATAGTTCTTCTGAGGCATCCATCACAGAGCTAGCTTGCTCATTCTTGCACCGGATAGCAGCAAGGCATAAAATTCTCCCATACACGGACATGGTGAAGTGGATACTAAACAACGTTGATATTAGAAATAGACAGTTTAAAACTCAGGGTCAAGGACTTATCGGCTCATTCACTACACAGGATTTAAAGCTCATGTATCATTTACCAGAGCCACAGGCAACTTATAACAAGAAGTTTATGGAGAAATTTGCAAAGGAAAATCAAGACCTGGCAGAAACCACTAAATACTGGTCTAGGAGGGACGAACCGCTGAAGAAAGATAAACATGGTATGTACAGTACTGGTTCTCTCACCTCCCCATATTTCTTTGCTGCTGCCATGCTCTGTAGATTGTTTGGAATGCTAGATATCAACAAATTTTCATCGGAATGGCTACTGTTATTGGATGTCGCCACAAATGCCATTATTGTAGATTGGGCTAAAATATTGTCTGATAACCTAGTCACGACCATTGTAAGTTACCAGTCCAAAAGAACTGCGGCTCACATAATTTATCCTCCTTTTTACCTATCTGCATATGTAATGGATGCGATGTGTTATGTGTCTAAATTTCCTGTTATGGGTTGGAAGTGGACAACTCAAGGCCCCTTACCCATCCATGTCTATCATAAAGAATTGTAGGACTCAAAGTTCACTCCGCACTTCTACCAGATTTGTCATGGAATTATGTTGCCCTTGTACAAAATGTTGTATGATAAAGATGCTGCGAGATGCTCTCCTGAAGCAGAGGTAGACATCCTCCCCGTCGCAAGATGGTTCGGAGAAGAATTGTTTACTTATGTTAGGGTATTGGAAGTTCTGCTTCCCCTCATGTCCTACCTTTATATGTCCCTCATAAACTCTTAGCTTGAGAAATTGCTTATCAAACCTGTGGAGAAGGTGGTTTAAATAAAGATTTGAAGGACAGAAAGAAGGTTATCTGGCCACAATTTCCTGTAGCCTGTGGGGCCTTTTTGCTATTTGATGTAGGCCATGCCTTCACAGAAGTAAAACGTGTTTATAGTTATTCAAATTTTCAGGAAGACTATTCGACCCTCATGATGTTGCTAAGAATTTCACTACTGCAGTCAAGATAAAGGTGTTTTCTAGAGATGATGATTTATTTGATGATATATTCCAACAGAAAAGCACACTTGAAGAAATTTTGCATGCAGCCCAATTGCAATTCTCTCCAGAAGAATTTCAAAAGTTCAAAATATACAGGGAAAGAAGGTTAGCCAGTATTCCTTTGGAGAAACTACGCCTAGAACCCGTAAGGGAACCAACTCCAAGTGTTAGTCTTAGTGGAAGTTCAGGCACAAACGGATCTAAATCCAAGTCTGGAAAAGAAACATCTGAACATTCTAAAAGATCCGAAAGTGAACAGGATAAGAGTGAAGGGTCAGTAAAGGATACTGCCCAGTCAACGGAACTTCTACAGCAACAGGTTTTTGCCTCCCCGCAAAGAGATCCTCCCCCTCTCATCATTCAGCCACTGCCAGTCACAACTGAACTAGATAAAGAATGGGAAACCTTCAATGACTTGATCAATCTTGAAGGACAAACCATAAAAACACCTGTGAGCAATGCACAGGTAACAAAAGAAGTAGTCACAAGAACAGTCAGCAATGTCTCAGATATGGAGCATATTCCTATTGCCCCATCCTCTGAGCTTATGCTCAAAATAGAAGAAATTCCTCCTCTTGATGTATTTTATAGCCCACAGCACAAAGCAGTAGTAAGAAGACAGAGGAAGAAAAGGAAATTGGAAAACGTGCTCTCTCATGACACAGAACAATTAGATGTCCTGTGGCAAGATCCAACTACCAATCCCACTAAGAATCTCACCAAACTATCTCAGATCGCAGGAGCTTATTCCTCTGCAACTATTGATAAAGCATCTGAGGTATAGCAATTACTAAAAGAAAAGGAAGACCATATACAAGTGTTGCAACAACAGTTGCAACAAGCTAACGTTAACAATGAAGCACAAAAACAACTTGAAAGGTTACAGCAGGACTTCCAACAAATGCAGATAGGATATCAGAAAAGTTTGGATGAAAAAGGAAAGCAGTTATAGGATTTATAGGAGATGCACAAGGACAATCCTAAACTTACAAAATTCATCACAGAGTCCATTTCCTTGAATGAACAATTACTACAGCAGCAAGAAGTGTTGGGCCAAAAAATATCGCAGTGGAACTATTGTTATGAAATAAGTGATAAAACCACTAATCAAGTTGTATATTTATGAAGTGAATATGATTTAGTTGATAAACGGGTTACTGAATATTTGGCTTGGCAAGAAACAGACGAGGGAAAAAGAGCAGGTGCACCAAGGATCAATGAAAATCACAAAGAAATGCTCTTTAACAAATGGGACGAGAGCAAGCAACAGAAGGAGCAGCCACGGCAGCAAGAAGTATTATTGATTGTGTAAATGAAAATTTGCACAGGGCAAATTTGATCACAGAGACCACTCCAGGATATTTACCTAACGCACAACAATTACAAATAGATTGGAAGCAGAAGGCTCAAGAAAAGGCACAAGCAATCCAAGGGTTAACCAGGTTGAACTGGGATTATTACTGGGCATACTTTGTAAAGCCACATAGCCAGTGGATGACTCTTAAGTGTATCATTAATTCAGCCGAAAAGATGGCACCAGCTCTTGTCGATTCGGTTTTCTCAGCTCAGCTAAAAGCGGAAGTCGGCCAGCCGACTCTTCTCAAACAGATGCTGCATGTGTGTGATTTCAAGGACCAAATACAGATGTAGTTTTAATTTTAGATTCAATTTTAGTTTTAATTTTTTTTTATTTTTCATAAAATGAGGACAGTCATTTAAACCGCATCCTAAATTTTTGTAATAATTTATTTTTAGATTTAGTTAGTAGTATTTAAACCCTTCTCATGGATTTAGAGAAGGATCCTGAAATTTATCAAAAACTTATCCCCAGAACATGCACTTCTGTACCCTCTGAGGAGGTTTTGATGAATGAATGGAACATGATTTATTGATGTTTGCATTTGATATCTGCTACTGATGTTGCACTTTTGTACTCTTAGTGGATGTTAGATCAAGAAGAGATAAATCATTATCGCTTGAAGCTCATGAGTAGGACTAGTTATAAATGGTATTTCTATCTCTTAACTATTTCTGCCTTGTGTTAAAGTGATTTTCATTTTCAGTTATTTATATATTGATGTATGAATTCCTAAGTTATCATTTGGCACTTTTGTATGGTGATAACTATTTATTTATGCTTAGTGTATGAATAGCTTATTATGCAATATGTTTTTCACAACTGTTTCGTCTAACTTTTTACACGAAATGGTTCATCTTTATTGAATTCTTTTCTCATAACAGTTGAATGATCTTTATTACCAGTTGTTATTTGAAATCATTTTAGATCGCATAAAGGAAAGATTACACCCCGGGTTAGTGTAGATTTAGATATTTCTGCTTATTAGAATACAATTTCCATATTATTAGATTAGAATTAGAGTGGAAGTATTCCATTTAGAAACTGTTAGTAAGAGAAACATCAGTCCAACACACACACACACACCTAAATTGGGAAACTGGTCCCATATCCCCAGTCGGACCCACTACACCAAACGGAAAATGAGCTTCTAACCAAGGTCCGGACTGGGTGGGTATCCCCCTTGTTGTAGACCCGATTTTTGGGGCTTCAACAGATCCTCTAGACTCTCATCTTCTCTTTACTTCATTCTAAAGATTTCTTTTTTAAGATCATGATCTTTATATTTTTCTATAAATATCTTTTTCATATCATCTCATGATTTTATTGAATTAGTCCCTAAACTCATGAACCATTTAAAAGCTCTATCCTTCAATGTTGTCGGAAACAATCTCAGTTTTTGAGTTTTTAATAAGTAACCATAAGATCTACAAACAATTTCAACTTCAAAGAGAAAGGTTTCTGAATCCTCTGACCTTAGACCATGAAATTTTGGAAGAAAAGACGGAAGTATGTTCTTCAAGTGCACACTACCATCAGTATCTTGAATGGGAAATCCGAGAGGGTCTTCCTCATTGTCATCATCTCCATTTGTTTCTTCTAACATTATTTTCCATCTTCTTCTTCTACCTGCAAAAGTGAATGGTGATGTGGCTCTTACTGCACCACGTGATCAAATGGGGGGGTGGGTTGGTGTTGAATATTTTTTTGTTTTTGTTTTTATGATTGAATGAAAACTATAATGCAATACAATTTTCTACTTTTGAAATGAAATATGCCTAATGCAATTCTTTTTTTGTTTTTGAAAAAAGTAAAAAGAGATGAATCAACTAGGGAAGAAAACAATGCATACTTTGACACCTCCCCGACAACAGTGCCAAAAAGTGATGAGCTTTGGTATTGCAACAAGAATGCTACAACTCCCAAGGCTACCAAAGTTAATTATCAACCCAGGCTTGATACAAACTTAAGAGGTATCGGCACTATATGTGCACCATACAATGTGTCATTCTTTTGCTGTCATGATGTAATGGAATGCATGTACTGAAGTCAAACCCTAAACTAATTGTAGAAAATGAAATGTTTGAAATGGAACCTTAACCTATTGCAAGAAAGAAAGTACAAGGAAAGAGACTGAAATCAAATGATAAAACACACCATTTTCAAACTAACTGCTAAGAGGCTTTGCTTCAAAAGAATGCTAAGTTAACATGTATGAAATCATACTTTCCTAAGCATGCAGATTCAAAACATCAAACTTTGTACTACTGTGCATGTAAATGAATAAAATAAATCTATTTTTCTTTTTGTCTTTTTTCATGTGAGAGTGTGAAATCTAATCTCTTTTGGTGATGTGGCAGGCGGCTTAGAAATGATGGTGAATGGTCAGAAGGTTTGGGAGACAAATAGGGATCCTTTGCTAGCTTCCTAGAAGTTTTTTCCTCATTTCGGACTCAAAATAGGGTTTCCTATAGGATGCTACATGATTTCCTACAAGATGTCCTAAAAACCTACAGGATCCCCTAAAAACCTATAGGATACAGCCGAGAGCAAAAGGATGGATGTTGATGGTGATGGAAAGCTTAGGGAAGGTGGTTGGTGGATGGAATGAGGTAAGGGAGTGCCTAGGACCACTTCAGAACTCAAAACCAAAGTTGAGATATGGATGGATTTTCTCAAAAAACTTGGAGAAATTTTCTTGTGAAATGATGAAATTGGTGAGGGTTTAGTGAAATAAAGTGAGGACCATGGGTGGATGAAGTTGGAATGGGGTTGTTGATCATGAAATCTCTATGTACTTCTAAAACTCCTGCACTGCATCAACCATTGAAATTTATCCATAAATCATGTAAACAAGAAGGATTTCAATTAACTAAGGAAAACATAATTTCATGAGATAGCTACCTATTTCATGCATGGGAAAAACTTGCAAAATGATATAAAACATTGATGAGATCTAATGTAAGGCTGAAGATAGAAGAAATGGAAATCAAATCCTACTCTGGAAAACTAACAAAATGTTGACCTAAGTGTGGAGCATGAGGGTTAAAATGGTCTTGATGGCATGGAGGTCAAGTAGAGGCCTAATCCTAGCTTCAATGATGATTTTTCCCATTGCGGGCTCAAAACAGGCTTTCCTACAGGATGCTACAATGATTTACTACAGGATGTACATATTTACTATAATTCATTGAAATAGCAAGAAAATCAAATCCCAGTTGGATGGGGCAAATTTTTTTATTAACTAGGATGTCTTAGGTCCCCATTCCAAGTGGAATCACTCAAAAAGACCTCTGTTAACCCATGCTAAAAACTAGAAAAACATTACTAGTCGAGAATCTAGGGATTCGAGAACTAGTGAGCTAGTAAATATAAAAAATGCCTAACCAAATCAAGTGCAAATGCAATGGGGTAATTTTTGTTATGAACTAGAACTTTTTTGTGATCTAATGCAAGTGGAACCAACTCGATTGAAGCTTGTTAGCATGCTCTAAAAAATAATAGAAATTTAATGTTCTTTGCTAAAAAGGAGGTCCAGAAATATAGATTTGGGAATAAGAAGACTAATCCAAGTAGCTCAATGATTACTGTGAACTTCCAAAGCTTTTCCAAGGATGAAATAATTCTTGTGATCCTAAAAAAGAACTTACATCAACCATTTAACTCGATCCTACAACAAGAAATCATTAATTCTAAATGCAGAAATAGAAAGAAATAAAAACAAGAAATGCATGTGAATAAGCAGTGAAAAGAAGAAAAGAAAATGAAACAAAAGGGCTTTGAGGCTCTTGGGATGGCCAAGCCCAAAGAAAATCAGAGACCTATGGAGGAGAACAAGATTTAGAAGTTGAATATTACACCAATCTTCATTATTGTTATAGATCAGTTTGGGCACATCAACCCCAACTTACAGATTGATGATATTAGGGCTCATCAACCCCTAGTGCAGTTGTTACATGCCCTAAAGAAGTTAGTCATAAGAATGCATTACTTCCCAAGAAGTTCCATCACTGAAAACATCCAAAAACTACCTCGGAGAAGATCAGCACAGGTAGGCCTTCATTAGGGTGCACTGCATTGCAAACCATACACTGTCATGGTGCTATACAGTGCACTTGGTCCCTCTTTGGACTGCGCTAAGCGAATTTGAGAAACGTTCCGTGAGGGTTTGAAGATTCCTTATCCATTGGAAGCCTATAAAAGTTTCTCAAATGCCACCTACACCTTTGAGTTCATTTTTGGATGAGAAAGGGAATTAGGAAACATCAATCCCCTATCCCTTCTACTATGGAATTGATTTCTAAATTTAGAAAGGCATTCATTTCCTCCATTGATGGCATAACCTCCTTCACTCACCTATAAATAGATCTCTCATCTAAGAGGTCAAGGGCTGAAAAATATTGAGTTGTAAGGAGATGCTGGTGATATGAGATTAGAATTGAGTGCAAGTATTGTGATAGTGTTGGAGTGTCTTGCTTGTCATGAGGTGATGAAGGATTGAATTGGAAGGATGACACTGGATCGAGCTCATATGGGTTGTAATCTTTCCTCTTATTAATAAATCTTTCAAGAATTTTTCCTTATGCTTGTGTTATATGTTAATGCATTCATATGTATATCATGTTTTCGATTCCATTTTATTTATAAGCAATAGATCATTATGCTTTGATTGGTTTTTGTTTCTGTGATTGTACAGGTACTTTCCAAGCGGTTTAAGTACGGAAAGGAGTAGAAAAATCGGTCAAGGAAGACAAGGAGCTAGCAAAAACTACAAGTAGGTTTCTCTTCTCTCTTGTTTTATCTGTTGATTATAGAAAAGGTTAAGATTACTTTGTCTGTTGTTTCTAGATTTGTTACTAGATCTAGAGGGTTAGGCGTTTGTCCAAGAACACTAATTATTCCCGAAACAAATTGGCGACTCCACTGGGGAACGATTATCCATCCTAGTAGCTTATCCACCTCTTTAGACACCTTGACATACTTTACTTGTTGTAATTTAGCCTTTTGCATTGAATTTTGGTCAAAATTTGAGGTTAGATGACTTGTTAGTGGCCTCATAGGAATCAACGCAAGCTAGCCTAAGAGACAGTCCTCTGCAGCACAATTAGGGCTTCTTTGACCTGCGCTGATTAACAAAGGAATATTTTAATCAACACATTTTTTCCCTCTCTGGCCTGCGCTGATTAGTGCAGATAAGCCCTCTTTGACTTGCGTTGATCAATCTTGAAATCATTGAAATCAGTGCAAGCTTTAGTGAGAAGGAGTGCTCTACAGTGCAATTAGCCCCTCTTTGACCTGTGCTGATCAACCTTAGGTTAAATTCCCACCATTGGATTGATTTTTTGCCAAAATTCTTCTGATTGCTTGCTTGCTGAATATTAATGATGTCTTATCTTTGAATATAGTCTTTTCATCTCCTTAGCCAACCCTACTTTGATTGGATTGATTAATGTTTCTTTAATGTTTTCTTTGTCATTATCAATCTATAGTCAAAGTTAGAATATAGTTGATTGATCTTTGTTGAAAGAAAGTGTCGTAAAATCATCTTTTCCTTCGAAAGTTGAATTGTCGTAAAGTCTTCATTCATGAAAGATCGATTGATTGATGTGTGCATTTGATTTGTATTTTCATTTAAAGTGTCGAAAATCTTCATTTCTTTAAAATCGAAAGTGTCGTACAGTCTTCCTTTCCCTTTAAAAGAAATTGTCGCAAATCGTCATTTTTTATGAAAAGAGTTCTGAATCGTTTGTGCATTAGTTTTTCTTATTGCATCATTCACATTAAGAGAAACTGAAAAGAAATACATGCAATTTGCATTTTGTAGTTTGTGAATGCTTGAAAGGAATAGTGTAGGGAATTGCATTAGTTTGTGCTCTTTGCTCTCCGATCAAAAGAAATTTGATTGCTCTATCCCTCATAGCTAGGATTTTCATTGCTGAAATTAAATGGAAAGAGTGCTTCTCATTCTAGTTGCATTCTTAGGAATTTCGGAAAACATCTCGTGGTGAACCTTCAAAGGCAAATTTTAAGCAAGATCAACCTAAAATTTACATCAATTAATCTAATAACGCATTGGAACTTAATGAAAAACATCTAGAGGTCTAGGCTAGAGACGTGTTCCGGCATCTTTAAACCTAGTGGCTGTCATTTTCACTGAGGTTGGGTGATTCCTCCTCTCTGATTCGATAAGTGCTAGTACAGACTTGTGCTCCCTGTACCGTCGAGTATATGGTGGGAGACCCCAATAGGTTGAAATCGTTTATCCCTAGCAATCTGAGTTTTCCGCCTTACCGATCGCAACACACCGAACACAACATTCGGGAAGATTGACTGCCATACATAAAGTCCTTGGTCATTTCTCTTTCATTTATCACCAAGGTGTATATTGCAGTTTTGCGATTTGTCTGGTAAACCCTCTTATCTATAATCTCCAGAGCAGTCACTTTCACTCCTTTTCGACTCTTTAAAAGTAAAAGGATCATCTGAGCACTTGTCCTTTCGGGCTTATTAAACATCAAAGGTGACTAGAGTCATCTTTTGTTTTTTCTCAACTCTTTAAAAATGAAAAAGCGTAGTTGTGTTCTAGTGTCGTAAAAATTAATTGACTGCGGATAACATCCTCCATGCTCGCTCCTTAGTTGATCATAGGTTGAAACATATGGCGACAAATCCGTAGTCCACCAATCAAGGAATTCCTTTTGATGGGAATCCTAGTCCTTTTCCTCCATTTGGAAATATTGGTGCTCCATACATGGCTACATTGTCCCTTCCAGGATTTACCATTGGCTTGCCAGTATGGTTGTTTTCAACCTCCTTGGTTCAAAATGTCATGATTTCTCCACAATCGAGTACACCTCTAACTAGACAAAATCAACCTCCTGTTGATCCTAAAGCTGACCCTTTGCCTTCTTCCTCGGTTGTTTCTTCCTCGCCTTCTTCCTCTTCGCCTGGTGAAAGTATTGGTACTAGTAAACAGGTGGCTAAGTAGAAGAAGAAGAAGCAAATTCAGCAGAAGGGCAATCAAGCAACCATTGCTTTAAATGCAACATCTTATGAGAAACCATCCATCAAGCCTCACAAAGTTCGATATCCATGCAGACTTTGTGCAGGAGACCATCTTCTTCGAAATTGTCCTGATATTCCTCAGATCTTAGAAGAATGGTCTTCTCATTCACATCATCCTGTGTCATCAACCTCTGGAGATCATGTTGGTGACACACCATCAACTAGTGGTAATAAAGTTCATGGAAACAAGGGTAAAGTTAAGTTTCCCTGTAGGTTATGTGAAGGGAATCACCCTATTCACCTTTGTCCCTATCTGGATGAAGCCAAAAGAGTGTTGCATAACCGTCTTGCTTCACCACAGTGACTTCCATCTGGTTACAAGAGACTTTCCCTAAATCCTTCACTAGTTGATGAATTGACTGACCAAAATCAACCATCGGTTGAACCCACTCTCTCTGAAAGTGAATCCTATGAGTTTATACCCGACCCAAATTAACAGGCCGAGGTAACAGTTGACCCAACTTCACCTTCAGTAAATTGTACTTTTCCCGAAGAGAGTGAATATGATACCACTCAGGTTCTTTTTGTTTCTTCAGATTCTAATGAGCTTGGGGGCAGTCCTCCTATTCCATCAAGACAGGAGGAAAATCCTCTAGTTCTCATAACTAAAGGGGTTAATCCTCCTGTTTATACGGTACCCCCTCCAAGCAGCCTAGTCACTTCCTTTGATTGGAATTGGCTAGCAAGATTCTGCCTTCCTTCTTATGTGCCTTTCCAAATCATAGTACAGGTTTGTAATATGATTGTATATGGCACTATTATAGATGAAGGTGCATCAGTAAGTATCCTTTCCTCAACTGCTTGGCATGCGCTTGGTTCAACACAGCTTGGGCCTGTTACACAGAATCTGTTGGGTTTTAACAGAGGAACCAGTCAACCATTAGGGATCCTCCCTCAGTTATCTATTACTTTGGGAGGGAAAATCGTTTATCTGAATGTGATGGTAGTCCCAGGCCCTTTAGATTTCAATTTACTTCTTGGGCATGACTATGTTTATGGCATGGGAGCTATTGTTTCCAAACTCTTTTGAGTGATGTGTTTCCCGCATGAAGGTAGAATTGTCACCGTTGACTAGCTTTCATTTCCCGGTCCGAATATGGCTCCTACCCAAGCATCTTCCCTAATTGTTCCTTTTCTACCAATGGTATCATCCTTGCCACATGTTAATTATGTGGCAACCTATTCCATACCTACATCAACTGACGATCAATTCAATGATGTTGTACAACATGTACTGGGGGCATTGGAACCAGATCTCTCCTTTATGACCACTTATGAGTTGTGATCGAAAGAAATCTGAGGATAGTTCATTGTCTTGTGTCAACCTCATTAAAAAATGAAACAAGGATCTTTGAGGATAGTTCCTGGTCTTGTGTCAACCTTGTTAAAAAATGAAACAAGGAATATGAAGATAGTTCCTGATTTTGTGTCAACCTTGTTAAAAAATGAAACAGGGAATATGAGGATAGTTCCTGGTCTTGTGTCAACCTCGTTAAAAAATGTAACAAGGAGTATGAGGATAGTTCTTTTACTGTGTCAACCTCGTTAATAAATGAAACAGGCCCATGAGGATAGTTCTTTTACTGTGTCAACCTCATTAAAAAATGAAACAGGTCCACGAGGACAGTTCCTTATCTTGTGTCAACCTCATTAAAAAATGAAACAAAGGGTATGAGGATACATCCTGGTCTTGTGTCAACCTCGTTAAAAAATGAAAGAAAGGGTTTGAGCATATTTCATTGTTTTGTGTTAAGCTCATTTAAAAATGAAACAAGGTCCCTTGGAACAAAGTTCCAAGTCGAGTCTTTGATTAGATCTCGTAAAATCCTAGTCGAGTCTTTCACATGATCTTGTAAAAGAACCTTCATTCCATCCACCTGATAGCCATGAGTAGTCTACTTAGGTGAATGTAATGAAGCTTGGGGGGCATGCACCTAATGGTAAAAATAAGTTTCCCTGTAGGTTATGTGAAGGGAATCACCCCCATTCACCTTTGTCCCTATATGGATGAAGCCAAAATGGTGTTGGATAACCATCCTGCTTCACCGCAGCGACTTCCATCTGGTTACAGGAGACTCTCCCTTTCATCATGCTGGGGGCATGTAAACCAATTTCAAGCATAATTTTTTCGTTTCAAGCTTGTGTAAAAATGAAACTGAATCCAAGCAAAGGTTTTTCATTTGAATCTTGTGTAAAAATGAAACTGAATCCAAGCATAGTTTATCATTTTAAGCTTGTGTAAAAATGAAACTGAATTCAAGCATAGTTTTTCGTTTCAAGCTTGTGTAAACATGAAACTGAACCTAAGCATAGTTCCCTATGGTTCAATCTTGTGTAAAAATGAACCCATTTCCATTTTAACCCTCGTGATTTCCATTCTATTAGCCTCTTTCATCAGATGAGCCTTGTTTGTTTTCATTCCATCGCCACCATCCCTTTGGCCGTTCATACGCTTTCACTTGGTTGTTTTACCCTTTTTGAGGAACAGTTGCAATGAGTGGTCTTATTAGCCAGCCTCTTCACATAAATCAACATGTTTTGAGAAGTTCCAACATCACCAGAACCAGTTTCTACCCTAGACACCACTCATTCCTCAAAATGGAGTCCTCTTTAAACTCTTTTCAGACTCTCTAAATATGAAAAGATTGTCGAGCGCTTGTCTATTCCAGCTCGTTAAAGGATTGGAAACAATATCTCTCTTGTATTATTTTACGCTTTTTTGGACTTGAGAGATTATTTTACAAAAAAGAACTTGTGGAGTTTCCTTTTCGTCCCTTTTCAAACTCTCTAAACATGAAAAGGACTGAGTTGTCTTTGTCGTTAAACTCGTTAAAAACATCAAATAGCGACAAGCTTGTCCATCTAGACAAGGCCGAGTTTCACCTTCGCTAGACTTGTTAAAGCATCAAATAGTGATGGATTCACCCGAAGGGTGAAATTATACAACAAGCATATGTTATCCTCCTCAAGCTTGATAAAAAATAAAGAGGTACTGGTTAGCAATGACTAGGGAAAAAGGAAAAAGCCGAAAAAACTTTATGGTAGAAATTCGCTCTTGAACATGACACTTTCACTTCATCTCCGTGACTATTTGGGTTGGGTTATCTGCTTGATGGGTATCACACCATTGGTCTATCATACCATCCATTACTTGGTTTTGGATCAATGCTTCCAATTCATTTAGTGTCGTTGATATGTTCAAGAGAAGTCATTCAGTTCAAACTTCATCCTTTGCAATACCATAAACCTTCATTTTCATGGCCGCCATTCCTGAACCTTGTATTGTCAGTCAATTCTCATCTCCAAAAGCATTTTCCTCATTTCGTGTCGTAGATGTGGGTTACATCAAGGCCCTCCTGCGATGAGTTGCTTCTTGTCGACATCAGCACATCATCCAAGAAGTTAACTTAGAAACACCCCTTCAGTACCTTGAAGCTTGCATACATCAATGGCAGGATTCTCACTTCTGGCGATAGGTTGACATCAATGACCTTCGACCGAAAGACTTTGTATGGTGTTCGACATCAAATCATTTATTCACACCATGCGAAATGTACTGTAGTACCTTGAGGGTCATTATCATTATCGGTGATTCCTCTCGCATCTATTAACGGCTTACATCATTGGCTGGTAATTAGACGATGTCTTTCCATGTTCGACTTCTATACATCTATTCACATGGTTAGATTTGTACTTGAGCGAAATATTGGACGAGATTGAAGAACTCAGATCTAGTTTCATCCATCCGGGTTGCGATATTTTCAAGAGTACAAAATCAAATGTACAATGGCCTTACATTCATGGTCAACCATTCATGGGTCTATATCTGTAGACGACTATATTTGTACATGTAAAGAAAGTTTATAAGCTGAAGCATGGGTATGCCTCCCTCAGCTAGTTCATGAGAAAAATCAAATTATCATGATATATGTATTGTAATTGATGCAGGTCACTTTCCATTCAAAACCTACTCTCCTCATGATAAAGCATTTCACCCAACATAGATATTTACGACTTCATGCTTTAGGGCTCAACTGTTATAGATCAATTTGGGCACATCAAACCCAACTTACAGATCGATGATATTAGGGCTCATCAACCCCTAGTGAAGTTGTTACATGCCTTAAAGAAGTTAGTCATAAGAATGCCTTACTTCCCAAGAAGTTCCATCACTGAAAACATCCAAAAACTACCTCTAAGAATATCAGTGCAGGTAGGCCTTCATTAGGGTGCGCTGCATTACAAACCATACGTTGTTAGGGTGCTATGCAGTGCACTTGGTCCCTCTTTGGCCTGCGCTGAGCGAATTTGAGCAAAGTTCCGTGAGGGTTTGAAGATTCCTTATCCATTGGAAGCCTCTAGAAGTTTCTCAAATGCCACCTACACCTTTGAGTTCGCTTTTGGATGAGAAAGGGAATTAGGAAACATCAATCCCCTATCCCTTCTTCTATGGAACTAATTTCTAAATTTAGAAAGGCATTCATTTCCTCCATTGATGGCATAACCTCCTTCACTCACCTATAAATAG
The DNA here is from genome assembly GCA_031772625.1 of Pinus tabuliformis. NCBI lineage: Eukaryota > Viridiplantae > Streptophyta > Pinopsida > Pinales > Pinaceae > Pinus > Pinus tabuliformis. Next base: position 122,053,486 of record CM062812.1, on the reverse strand, counting down.
ATCTCTCATCTAAGAGGTCAGGGGCTGAAAAATATTGAGTTGTAAGGAGATGTTGGTGATATGAGATTAGAATTGAGTGCAAGTATTGTGATAGTGTTGGAGTGTCTTGCTTGTCATGAGGTGATGAAGGATTGAATTGGAAGGATGACACTGGATCGAGCTCATATGGGTTGTAATCTTTCCTCTTATCAATAAAGCTTTCAAGACTTTTTCCTCATGCTTGTGTTATATGTTACTGCATTCATATGTATATCATGTTTTCGATTCCATGTTGTTTATAAGCAATAGATCATTATTCTTTGATTGGTTTTTGTTTCTATGATTGTACAGGTACTTTCCAAGTGGTTTAAGTACAGAAAGGAGTAGAAAAATCAGTCAAGGGAGACAAGGAGCTAGCGAAAACTACAAGTAGGTTTCTCTTCTCTCTTGTTTTATCTGTTGATTATATAAAAGGTTAAGATTACTTTGTCTATTGTTTCTAGATCCGCTACTAGATCTAGAGGGTTAGGCATTTGTCCAAGAACACTATATATTCCTGAAACAATTCTTTTCATCAATATAATGACATCCCTACAAGAAAATACAATGGAGCTGCAAAAATACAAGTTCTCTACACAAGAAAACAAATGAAAATCCATATCTAGAGGCAAATGTGACTTGTTACTTATAAAAAATGATTAGGAATCATTCCCCATGAACGGAGGAATGTTCCCCACCCAAATCGCTTGATTAGTGGATCAGGTCCCTTGATTAGTGGAACACATTCCTAGATTTTCTCAATCATTGGAGTTACACAATTCTTGCCATAATTCCATAATATCTTGTTGATTTATTAGTTATTATTGATCCTCATGTAGTAGGGAACAATTCCCTAAATTATCTCATCCTGCAAATCTTCATAATATGCCCAATATTCTCATAATATTCCACAAAAATAAATAATATTAGGTACAAATATCCAATTATTCATAAACCTTCCTAATGAATATATCAAAGTTAAAAATAAATTATCTAATGCAGAAAGAGAGGTTTAATGTGTTGAAGTATGGTCATAGGCCTTAAATTAATGTTTAATTTTAGAGGTATGGGCCTTAATTTATGTCTAATTTAGAGGCCCATCATATAAAAAGTGAAGAGCCTCGGTATTGCGACAAGAATGCTATAACTCCCAAGGCTATCAAATTTAATTATCGACCCGGGGTTCGAACAAACTTAAGAGGTATCGACACTATATGTGCAACATACAATGTGTCATTCATTTGTTGTCATGAAGTAATGGAGTGCATTTATTGAAGTCAAATCCTAAACTAGTTGCAGAAAATGAAATGTTGGAAATGGAACCTTAACCTATTGCAAGAAAGAAAGTACAAGGAAAGAGACTGAAATCAAATGATAAAACACACCATTTTCTAACTAACTGCTAAGAGGCTTTTCTTCAAAAGAATGTTAAGTTAACATGTATGCAATCTTACTATCCTAAGCATGCAGATTCAAACCATCAAACCTTCTACTGTTGTGCATGTAAATGAATAAAGTAAATTTGTTTTCCTTTTTGTCTTTTTTCATGTGAGAGTGAAATCTAATCTCTTTTGGTGATGTGGCACGTGGCTTGGAGATGATGTTGAATTATGAGAAGGCTTGGGAGACAAGTAGGGACCCTTTGTTAGCTTCCTAGAGGCTTTTTCCTCAATTCGGCCTCAAAACAGGGTTTCCTACAGGATGCTACGAGATTTCCTATATGATGTCCTGAAAACCTACAATTCCTCTTAAAACCTACAGGATACAACTGAGAGAAAAATGATGGATGTTGAAGGTGATGGAAAGATTAGTGAAGGTGGTTGGTGGATGGAATGAGGCAAGGGAGTCCCTAGGACCACTTCAAAACTCAAAACCAAAGTTGGGAGATGGATGGATTTGCTCAAAAATATTGGAGAAGTTTCCTTGTGAAATGATGAAATTGGTGAGGGTTTAGTGAAATAAAGTGAGGACCATGGATGGATGAAGTTTGGATGAGATTGCTAATCATGAAATCTCTATGTACTGCTGAAACTCCTGCACTGCATCAAACATTGACATTTATCCATACATCATGTAAACAAGAAGGATTTAAATTAAATAAGGAAAAAGGAATTTCATGAGCTGCCTATTTCATGCATGGGAAAAACTTGCAGAATGATATAAAACATTGATGAGATCTAATGCAAAACTGAAGATAGAAGAAATGGAAGTCAAATCCTACTCTTGAAAACTAGTAGAATGCTGACCTAAGTGTGGAGCAAGAGGGTTAAAAAGGTCTTGATGGCATGGAGGTCAAGTAGAGGCCTAATCCTAGCTTCAATGATGTTTTTTCTCAATTCGGGCTCAAAACAGGCTTTTCTACAAGATGCTACAGTGATTTACTACAGGATGTACAAATTTACTACAATTCATTGAATGACCAAGCAAATCAAATCCAAATTGGATGGGACAAATTTTGTTATTAACTAGGATGTATTAGGTCCCCATTCCAAGTGGAATCACTAAAAAATCCCTTTGTTAGCCCATGCTAAAAAATAGAAAAACATTACTAGTTGAGAATCTAGAAATTTGAGAACTAGTGAGCTAGTAAATCTAAAAAATGCCTAACCAAATCAAGTGAGGTAATGCATCTGTTAATGTATTCATATGCCTAGGAATATGATGATATGTGAGGTAATCAAAATTTCTTTCCAAGAGACGAATACACAAATAAATTCTCAATATCTGAGGGTTTCTAACGAAATATTTCCCGTTGAGCTGAAGAACAAGAAGTTGTGAATCAAGGTTAACAACCAATTCCTGAATTTCAAGAGCAATGGCTTCTGACAATAGTTTGATAACTGCTCTATACTCAACAATGTTATTAGTTGTTTGACCCAAAAAAATACCTTGAAGATCAATCAATTCACCATGGGGGTCATAAATGGCCCATGTCGCAGAGGATAGATTCTGGGCACTACGACAAGCACCATCAGCAAAACTAATGTGAGGATATACCGACATCTTCAAAGCAGGTGAAGACATAATAAGTAGGAAAGATGATTGAAAAAACACACCAAACCACACTACACAAAAATGAATAACACACTATTTTACAAAAGTAACCATGCGAGATGACTCACGAATAATATTTTTTTACGGAGTCCATTTATGGACTCGGGTAATCAATCAACAGAGACAAAATTCAAGGTTTTACCATTGACATGACGAGTAAGCATCGACTCAGCCAAATAATATAGTGAAACTTAGATAAGGTTGTGCCCCCATGCCCCCTGGGCGAGTGAGGGTTACAAGTCGTAAGATGACAACCCCATTGTGATAATAGGCAATCGTAAAAACTCAGGGAGGTAAGAAAAACTTGAACCTATGAGGTGGAAAAGGTGCCCCCCGTTGAAATATCTTGACAATATTAGGATAAACTAACATGTCAATAGGCAGTGGAGAAGAGAACTTCTCAAGACAGGTAGACATGACCGTCGGGCGAGAACCAAGCCACAGGAATTGAGAATATGCATCGAGAGATGTACTTGAAATAGTATGATCAGTGGATTGAAGCTGAAGCCGAAACAATATCCACATAATGAATTTCGGCAGGGCTTAACGACATAACATCACCCCATGTATCAAGAAGATCAAGAGAGGGAATGACGCAAGGATTAGACTTGACCAAGATCATGCCAAGAAAGGCAACATACCCCCACAATCTCATAAGGAGCACTGGTGTGCTTCACATAAGGAACATTGTCATCCGAGGAGGAAGAGGCAAAGAAGGATAGTTGTAATGGCAAGGTTTGACACCGAATGGTCGAGAATCGTGTCCATCGAAATCTTCCAACGTTTTAGGAGATTGGTTCACGGTAGGAGAACCAATTTCCTTCCAACAAGCAATAGACATGATGCAGGTAGAATCACCTTCATCAATGAAAGTCCAATGGATAGTTTTCTCATTTATGATCACCTGAATGATAAAGGAAATTTGATGAGGTAAGCATGGAACATGGTTTTCTAGATCAAAACAAATGAGATTAGAATTAGTTGGATCAATACCTACAATAGCTGACAACAATGATTTCCACTGAGAAGGAAAACTATGAAGGACCTCGAGAGTAGACATAGCTGATGGCGCCTGAGCCAAATCCTCAAAAATGTTATAATGTTGAGCGACTCGGGCGTTTGGATTGTACGAGGATTTTCGCAACACACCTCGAGAAGGTGTTCGAATGGCAGAATCAGGATTAGTGATGAGCCTCATAAATGGGTAATTATATGGGCTCATTTTACCTCCTAACCTAGTCAAATCAACCATTCTCTTAGCTTATTGTATGATTTTCTGATTATATTTATGCTTATAGGGTGAGTTGAGTTAGTTATTATGCCATGTGGTCTAACATGTATTTAATGCAGATTATTGATGGATTTCAAGGTCAAAGTCAAGGATCTAGTGGTCAAACTGTAGCAATAACTCGAAGTAGACATAGGAGAGGAATTATAGGAGGGAATCCCCCTCATTTATTGCTCCTCACTTTGAATTCCCCCTCATTCAGCTCGAAGTACAAGAAGTCGAATCATGCACTAGAAGGCAACCAAGCAAGTGGAAGATGATTGATAGTTATCTCGAGTTTTGGGAGCCAAGCCTCCCTGATTTTAAGGAAGTTGTTGGTAGCTTTAGATGTATAAGTAGAGAGGCCTAGGCCTCACTAGGGCTGACTTTATGCTGGTGTAAAATTTGCTCAAATTTCGAGCTTACTATTTTATGACAGTTTTATGTAATCTTGTTATTTTTTGATAATGAAGATGGAATCCTTTTTGATCTAGCACTGAGTTACCTCAGAGGGCTAAAGATCTTAGGTTAGGGCCCAATCCAAGCAGCCAAGCTCCTCTTTACTTGTATTTTTATGCTTTACTTCAGTTTGTATATTAGTTTGCTGTTAGATGTATTTCTCTTATGGTTAGGAATAGGTTTCTTTTGATGATTTAGTAGCTTGCTTCCATTTATGCTTTCTGTAGCAGGTTAAGCAGTGATTAGAGAAGATTCAAAAGGCTAGCAACGGTGCCTTGGCCTCTCTTCCTCTGTCTTGGACCATGATTTGAGGCAAAGACTCTCTTTCTGCCCCAAAAACATAGATTTTCCTCATTCCTAGGACTTCTAGTGTTTGTAGTGCTCTAGTAGGTTGATAGTCCAATTTTTCTTTTCTTTAGATCCTCTTTATCATGTTCATTTCTTGATTTACAATAGTCCTTTTGCATGGTTTCCTTTTCTTATAGAATTTCTCAGCATTTCCTTCTATACATCACAATTTAGGCCATTTTAATGCAAAACTCTATTTTTCCTAAGATGCACTCATTTCATTGGTTGCTTGATTTTCTTGGTTGACTGTCAGTTTCTATGCAGAAGATCTCTTCCAGTAGTAGACCAAATTACCAGAAATCATGCCCTCCATTGGATCCATGCCCTATAGGTCTCCCAAACCTCACCTCAATTCTGCCCTAGTTTCCTTCATTTTTCATAGAGCTTCTTCCTCTCTCCTTGAGAAAACCCAATCATCTCTCTTTCCCCTGGTGATTCATGGTAGACCTTAGGCACCCTAACACCTCATTCCAACCTTCATCCACCTTTTCCACCCACTCTCACACCCTCAAAATAGTGAAAATTGCTCTCGGCCTCCTCTTGTAGGCCTCCTGTAGTTTCCCTGTTTTCCTCCTGTAGTTTTCTTATGTCCTCCTGTAGTTTTTCCTGTAGGCTTTATTTTGAAGGCCGAGTGTGGTAAAATCCTACAGAAGGCCACCTAAGACCTCCTAAGACCCATCCACACCATCCTACATCCTCCCAAGCTTCAAAACCACCCTCTAACGCCACCTGTTCGCTGCCACACTCACACACAATAAATTAGATGCATGTTAAATTCACATAAAAATACAAAAATATGTTTCTTGCTTATTTACTTCCAAAAATAGCATGGTTAGATGTTTTTTACTTCCTTGAGTAGGTAATGGCATTTCTTTCATGGTTTTCATAGTGTTTTTGGCAAAAGTAGCATTAGCTTGTCAATTAGGCTTTACTAGGTTTTGCTTTACATTCCAGTCTTTCTCCTTTCTGCAGTTAGAATAGCACCTGTAGAGAAATCTTTCATTCCTTTCACCACACATAGAGCTTCTTCTGAAATCTATAGAAGTTGTCTTGAGCTCCTAGTGATCTCGCGCCGACTGACCAAGTGACAATCTGCAGTGAGAACTAGTACTTGTGCATATAGTACCAATGCTTCCAAGTTTGTTATGAACTACCGGGTTGATAAAAGTAAAGTTTGTAGCCTAGGAGTTGCAGCATTCTTGCTGCAATACTGGCCCTCACCACTTTTTGGCACCGTTTCCGGGGAAGCGTTAGAGTATTCTGTGATCACTGCTTTCTTCTATTTCCTATTGCAACATTCTGCTAATAGTTTATTTCGGCAAAAGTAGACTAGTCATTTCTTTTCTTTCAGTTCTGCATTTCCTTGCTTTCCTTTTCAATTCTACAAATTTCCATTCAGCAAGTTCATTTCAGCTAGTTTCAATTTGTTTTGTTCAATCACAATTTCAGTTTCTGCAAGTATTTTCAGTGTGGGGAAAAAGAAACAAAAAACCGACCAAAAATATTTCCTTTCATGCCTCGTAGGAGTAGAGGTAACTTAAGAAAATTTTTGCCCGACACCCCCACTGCTTCACACAGTCAACCTTCTCTCTTCTTTAGTGGCTGCAATCAAGAAGAACCCTTAGGTGAACATCCAAACATATTTGAAGAACCTATAGGGGAAGAAGAAGAAGAAAACATTCCTCTGGAGCCAATGGCTGAAAACAGAAATGCTAGGGGAAATGGAGAGAGAATAGAGGGTACCTTCCCCATTCGAGAGACCAATGGGGACACCAAAATGAAGAATATAAGTCCTTCAACCCTACCTCACTTCCATGGTCTGACTACAGAAGATCCTGACACCTTCTTGTTTGAGTTTGTTGTCATCTATCAAACTTATGACTATGCAGAAGACGAGCAAAAGTTGAAACTGTTCCCTTCTACTCTCAAGGACGCAACACTGTGTTGGTTCATGGGATTACCTAGCAATAGCATCACAACTTGGGCTCAGATGCAGCAGGCCTTTAACAACAAGTATCGAGACTATTGTAGGTCAAAAGATACTAAAGAAGAAATCTTCTGAATGACCATAGGAAGTGATGAGTCCCTGGAAGACTATGAAGAGAGGTTCCAGCTCAGTTACAAAAGGGTCGGGTGTACACTTGACCCTGAGTCTCTGAAGTTGGTCCTGCTCAGGGGAATCCGGGAAGACCTTTTAGACACCCTCCATCTACTAGCCAGGGGAGACATCTACCAACTATCCTATGAGGACATAAATACTATTTTTAGAAACCATTCTAGAGCAGCCAGAAAGAAAGGTAGGGGGAGTCAACCCATAGCTAGTACCTCCTTTTCCAATTCATCCATTAAAGGTGAAATTGGAAACGTGCTGGAAGACTTCAAGAGTAAGATGCTACAGACTCTTCCCATGCAAATGGATACCTTACATATCAAAAGAAAACAAAAGGAAGCAGAGAGGGCTTTGGCCATTTTTTGCCCTAAATGCACCAGGAGGCATCCTAGGAATGAATGCCCATTGAACTCTATAGAGGTTTGTTCAGTCTGTGAAGAAGATCATTCTACAGATAAGTGCCCTTCCTTACCCGGACTTAAAGTTGTATACCAAGGGGCTGAAGGAGTCACTGAACAAATCTATTACATAAACCAAAGGAGGCCGCATGGACCTAGACCGTACCGGCAGGGGATGCAAGGGACATCTCAAGCATACTACAACCCCAACCAAGTCACCTCCATACCTTCTTGGGGGCCCCCTGCTCATCCTTCCTGGTCCATGCCTCCTCCTTGGTCCTTCACATCTCAATATCATGCCCAACCAGCCACCCATTCATTTCAATCCTATGCTTAGCCCCAACCTCCGTGGAATGCATCTCATTAGGGGTGGATGCCCCAATACAACTCTCTTCCCGCTCTTCTGCCTCCACCACCTACGCAACCACAACCATTACCTTCTGCTCCACCAAGGCAACCCCAAATGCCCGCCCAGCCAAATCCGAACTCGAACAACAAACAGGCTCAACAAGTGTATAGTGGGGAACCATCAGGCCCAACTTATGTTATGGAGATTCAAGAAATTAACTTGTGATCCGGGAAATTTCTCCCAGATAGCCAGCCTCCACCCAGGGAGGTTGAGGAAGATAAAGAGGAAAGTGAACCAAAAGCAAATCCACCCTTTCCTGAGAGACTATCCATAACAATTCAGCCTACCCCAGAAGAGACTGAACTCTTGGGAGAATTGAAACATTTATGTGTGAAGATACCACTTCTCCAAGCCATAAAAGATGTGACTATCTACAATAGGTTGATTAAAGAGAAGTTCTTTAGGCATCCAGGAAGGCGCAAGAGATATGCCCCAACCACCAATGTCATAGGAAAACTATCCGGCCTAATGTTGGGGCAGAGAATCTATCCAAAATATATGGACCCTGGAAGCCCAGTAGTTGATGTCCACATCAATGGCAAAATGGTCCCACATACCTTGATTAATCTGGGAGCTACCATTAATGTGATGACAAAGGACACAATGCTCAAACTTAACCTTGAAGGCTCCTTGAGGAAGACCACGACAGTGCTGCAGCTAGCAGATCGCTCCATAGTGACCCCTGAAGGGATTGTGGAAGATGTGGTGGTCTCCATTGATTCTTGGGAGTACCTTGTTGATTTCTTAGTTCTCTAGCCAAAGGCAAAGCTCACTGGGTATCCTCTCATTCTGGGAAGACCCTGGTTGGAAACAGCCGATGCCTACATTAGCTACCGAGATGGGAACATGACCATAAAGAACGGGCACATGTCCAAGCAGTTAATCCTGTATCCTCCTGCCCAACCCTTTCTAGAACATGATCTACCTCTCTGGTTGGAGGATGAGGATGAAGTTTATTCTGCACCACTTTTCACATTAGAAATCGCCATGGGGGGAAAACTGTAAGATGAGGATGATATGATTGAAAATTTGATTCAAAATCCACCTCCCAGTGTATCACCATTAGAAGACATAGTAAGAGAAACCCAAAACAACCCCTCAACTGATCTCTGTGTGGCTGACCCCACTTCTCTCCATGTTAAAAATATAGAGTTCGGCCCAGAAAGAACATTGAAAATCAATCCATCCCTATCTACTTCCTAGGAAAAGGAGCTATGCAGCATACTGAGAAAACATCTAGATGGCTTCGCCTGGAGTTATAAGGAGATGAAGGGAGTGCACCCTTCAGTATGTACTCATCATATATACATCAAGGAATATTTCAAGCCAGTCAGGCAGCCTCAAAGGAGGATGAACCCAACACTTAAAGATATTGTTAAGGAAGAACTGCAGAAATTGCTTGATGCAGGGTTCATCTATCCCATCTCTGACAGTGAATGGGTCTCTCCTTTGGTGCTAGTGCCAAAGAAAAATGGTAAGTGGAGAATCTGTGTCGACTATCGGGAATTGAACAAAGCCACTAAAAATGACCATTTTCCTTTACCTTTCATAGATCAAGTGTTAGACAGTCTGGCAGGGAAAAAGTTTTTCTCCTTCCTAGATGGGTTTAGCGGGTACAATCAGATTCAAATCAGCCCGAAAGACTAGGATAAGACCACTTTCACTTGTCCTTGGGGTACCTTTACATACCTTCCTTTTGGTTTGTGCAACGCTCCAGCCACTTTCCAGAGAGTGGTATTGAGTATATTTTCTGAACTAGTTCATGATGCAGTAGAAATATACATGGATGATTTTACTCCTTATGGCTCTGACTTTCAGGAAGGTTTATCTAACCTAGGAAAAGTTCTATATAAGTGTATTGAGATGAACCTGTCCCTCAGTTCGGAAAAAAGTGAATTTTTTATGACTGAAGGGACCGTGCTAGGTCATGCAATATCTCAACAAGGACTGCGGGTGGACCCCAACAAAATTGCCATTATCCAAAGGGTCCCACCTCCTCAAAAGGTGAGAGATGTCAGAAGCTTCCTAGGCTTAGCAGGATATTACAGGAGATTCATTAAAGACTTCAGCAAGTTGGCCTCTCCTTTGTTTGGCTACCTAGGCAAAGATGTTGAGTTCATATGGTCGGAAAACTGTCAAGAAGCCCTAGATACCTTGAAGAGAAAGCTAGTGACTGCCCCAATTCTTAGAGCACAAACTGGCCCTACCCTTTCACATTCACATAGATGCCTCGAACAAAGCAATAGGAGCAGCATTAGGACAAATTGATGAAAAGATACCTAATGCCATATACTTTATAAGAAAAAACTTGTCAAAGGCAGAGTTAAACTATACAGTGACCGAGAAGGAACTCCTAGCTGTCGTGCATTCCTTAAACAAATTCAGACATTATATCATAGGCTATCAAACCTTTGTGCACACTGATCATGTTGCAATTAGATATTTAATGAACAAACCAGATGTAAAAGCTCGCATTATTAGATGGTTTCTTTTACTACAGTAGTTTGATCTGACCATTATTGATAAGCCTAGTAAAAATAATGTTGTTGATGACTTTTTGTCTAGAGTAAATTTGCTTGCAGGTGAAGAAGGGATGGTGGATGAACAAATGCTAGATGAACACCTATTTGCTATATTAGTACTCTCTCCATGGTTTTCTGACATAGCAAACTACTTGGTTTCAACATAGTTTCCACCACACCTATCCTCAAAAGAGAAGAGCAAGATAGTAAGGAAAAGCACCCCTTTCACCTGGATTGGAGGCAATCTCTTCAAACTTGGCCTATATCAGATCTTGAGAAGATGTGTCAGGGAGGAGGAAGTCTTTGACATCCTCCTGACCTGTCATGACAGGCCTTGTGGAGGTCATTTTGCAGCAAAAAGAACCGCCTTCAAGATATTGCAAGCAGGCTACTACTGGCCCACTCTTCATCAGGATGTGAGGAGATACACGAGCCAGTGTGATCGGTGTCATAGGATGGGGAAACCCACTCCAAAGGATGAAATTCCCATGCAACCTCATGTGACCTTTGAGCCATTTGAGAAGTGGGGCATGGACTTTGTGGGGCCTATCAACCCCCCTTCAAAGCAGAAGCAGTACATCATTGTGTGCACCAAATACCTGACAAAGTGGGCAAAGACAAAAGCAATCAAAGTAGCGACAGAGGAAAAAGTAGCTGAGTTTTTGAGGGAAAACATATTCTACAAGTTTGGGTATCCGAGAGAGTTGGTCACAGATCAAGGCAGTTTGTTCACTTCCAACCTTATTGAAGACATGCTCACACATCATAAGATCAAGCGCAGGACTTCCACCCCTTACCATCCACAGGCCAATGGGAAAGTGGAGGTCACTAATAGAGCATTGGAAGGGATCCTAACCAAGGTAGTGAGTAGCAGCAGAAAAGACTGGGCAGACAGATTAGTTGAGGCCACTTGGGCCTACAACACAACATGGAAAACCACCACCAGGTTGACACCATATGAACTGGTCTATGGGAAGAAGGCTTTGTTGTCAATATAGTTTGAATTCAATACCCTAAGGATGGCAGCTTAGCTGGACCTAGACCTCAGCCATGCATAGAAGGGGAGATTACTTCAACTTAATGGATTGGATGAATACAAATTGCAAGCCCTTATCCATACAGAGGTAGTTCAGCTTCAGAGAAAGATATGGCATGACATAAATATCAGGGAGAAGCAATTCCAAGAGGGAGATTGGGCACTACTCTATGATTCAAGATACAAGGATTTCAAAGGCAAGCTGAGGACAAGATGGCTGGGACCCTACACTGTGGAGAAAGGCAATGACAACGGTTCAGTTCTGATCAGAACCATTGATGATGAAGCCATCCCCATGCTTGTCAATGGACATCGGTTGAAAGTCTATAGGAAACCCCTCTCCAAGCGAGAGTTTATTGAATATTTGAATAAAACAGTGATGGTAGTGGAGCATGTATTAGCTTCCACTTCACCCACTCATTGAAGAAAAAAGAGAAAAAATAAGGACTCAAGTGAAAACCTCCATGAGGCGCTTGAGTCCCATCATTGGGTTGAAAACCTCTTTTGAGGCGGACCAGTGATGTCAAAAAAAAAAGGGAAAAAGAATGAGATCCCTGGGTGAAAACATCCCTTGGAGGTGCCCAGGGTAGGCAATTAAGGTGAAAATCGATCTGAGGCACCCTAGTTGTTTTCAAAAAAGAAAAAAGAGAAAGAAAAAATGAATTTTTATTGCATTGAAAGTTTGCAGGAGGACTACAGGGAGTAGAAGAAGGTGCCAAGGGGACCCTGACATTCATACCAGCATCCATCTCATCTTCTCCACACCTTCCTCCATCATTTTTGGCATCTCTTTCACCCCACTGTACCTCTTCTTCCAAAACTGTGTTTTCTACAGGAGGCTCTGTTTTTTCTACAGGAGGCTCCTATAGGAATTACAGAGAGCCAAAAGTGTCTACAGGAGGCAGTTTGAGGGACAAGAAAAGCTTCATGAGGAACCTACAATCCATCTTACCATCTTCAAAGCTCCTTGCCATCATTTCCAAGCCTGCATCACACTCCAAGCATCATTATTATTTACTTTTCCTGTCCAAGAAAAAACATAGAAAAACAATTTTTCAGTTTTGAAAAAAAACAAAAATAAAAGGAGGAAAAGGCACCATTAACTTTACCTGAAGCTTACCTACTATCCCTCCATCATTCATCCCGACCTCTAGCATCATTCTCGAGCTCCAAGCACAGGGAAATAGCTTTAGTTTCAAGGGGAGAAGCAACTACAAGAGCTCCTGTAGGAATTCCTGTAGCAGATGATCCCATAGAATTCTAGCACCAACAGCAAGGGACAACACATCTGAAGGTTGAAAAGGCACATGCAGCTTAGCTCCAACAAAAAAGAACCTGCAACAACACACAACAACACATCAGCAAGCAGAGACAACATGCATGAAGGAAAATGAAGGCATGCAACAAAGAAAGCCACAACACCTCATAGTCGATGGCAGCAAATACACTCGGATCACAGGTAAGTAGCTAAGTCACTCCTCTATCTATATTTGTGTAATTAGAAATCATACGAAGGCAATGAGATGGTTGAAATCGAAAGGTGGCCAGTTAACTTGGCCACCTTCATTTAGTTGACTCCACTTAACCGAGATATCACCCACACGTGCGCACAATCAACTCAAGCAAAAGATGCGAAGGATAGGTAGTGGGAGGAAGAGTTAACTCCGATGCCATAATGAGGGGATGATTATGAGGGGAGGTCATGATGACCAAGTAGGTGGGGACCAATGGTCCTCATCTGGGCAGCATACACCTTGCCAGCTCAACACTCATAACCGAAAACAACCATAAAAGGTGATGAGCACTCCTCCCCGTGCATTCTCACCACCTTTTCTTCAGTTTCTCCCCGTAACTCAGCCACAAAGCAGTATTCTTATGCCCCCACAACCTCATATCCACCATCCTCCATCGATTTCCACCATATTTTTGCTTTCAACATTTTCTACAGGAGCAGCTACAGGAAATCTACAGGAGGGGCAGTGAGTCATTTTCAAGGGAGGAAATGTGATTTTTGGCACGAATTTCAGTTTGAAGAGGTAGGATTCGTGAATTCCCTCTATTGAATATCAAAATGTGAAAGAATTGGTCTCAAATTGAAGGTGAAATGAGTCTTTAAGAGGGTAGAAATACATTAAAAAAATTTCTGTTTTAAAAAAAAAATGCAGTCCCCTCCGTTTTTCTATTTCACTCAAAATTCTTTGTCTCCACCTCCATATTTCGTTTTTCAAAAGAAGTACAGGAAGTATGACAGGGGGGTTTATGAGAAAAGAGCCCACTAACTCCATTAGACTCCATGCACATCCTCAAGTGGTGGAAATATTTAAAAGGGCAAACTGGATGAATTTCTTTGAGAAGTTTAGAGGGTTTGATGATGAAATTGCCCAGAAATTTTCTCTCTCTCTGGTCCCTCACACAAGAAATCATGCTACTATAACCATTAGAGGCCTCTCCATTGAAATAACCCTTGAATTCATCAGTAGGGTCACTACCCTTCCTCTTGGGCTGCCTTGGAGTAAAGATGAGAAACTAATTGGCCAGGCTGCTAAGAGGAAATTTTTCCAAGATAATGAAACCCCTGTTGAAGACAAAAATGGAATTAGGAGGGCTAGTATACCATATCCATGGGATGAGGTTAGCTACCAAGTGATCAAATACATTTCTTGTGAGGGGAGGCTATCATTTCAGAATCCTTCAAGAATTGAGATATGGCATGGATACCCCAGCACATTAAAAGCTCAGTATCCCTTACTTTCTCCTTCAGTCCCTCATTGATTCCAGCACCAAGATACAAGTAGGAAATTCACAGCAGCTAGCTCACCATGGCCTAATCAAGATCCTAGTAGAAGAAGCCCTCCATACCCTTACAATCCCTACAACATGGGAAGTTTTCAGAAATATGACAACTGAGGATGACATCAAGGCATTAACCTATGATGTCAGTCCTGCTGTCAGTGAGGAGGTAGAATAGCAAGGAGGAGAAGATGAAGCCAGTGATGACATAGCAGAGCAAGAGAGGAAGGAGGATAGAAAAGGAATAAAGGAGGGGGGAGTTGAAGAGACAAAACAGGAGGTAGAAAAAGAGACAGAGCAGGAGGAAGAAAAAGAGACAGAAGAGGGAGAAAAGGAGGCAGAAGGGGCAGAGCAAAGAGAAGAGTCCCCTGAAACTTTGGAAAGAGAAGTAGCAACTACCCTTACTGCCCTTAGTACACCAATCAAGCAAAAGCAGAAGAGGAAAATAAAAATCTCCATATATTTCAGGGCAATGAAGAGTACTAGAATTAAAACAAGCAAACCTCAACCCTCATCAAAGACTCCCATTACCATTGAAGATTCACCATCTACCAAGGTGAAAGAATCTCCTTCCAAGACAACCATAACCTATGAAAGGACGACTCCAAGATCTTCTACATGGAAGGGAAAGGAAATTCTATAGGACCCCAAACCAGAACTATAGGAGGCTGAAACAATCCTATAGGAGACATTGTCCAAACTACAAGAGACACAACAACTTGAGGAAAAGATAGGAGGACAACCAGAGGTGAAAGAAGAAGCACAAGAGCTACAAGAACCTGACCCCCAGCCTAATATTGACTCCTATTACAGACGACTTCAGGGAGGCAAGATAATCCCACAGAAATTTGCAATTCCACTGTTTTTCGAATTGGAAAAAGAAAGAGTGAGAACGCACAGGGAGATGCAGATATCCAAGTCCAAAGGAGTTGAGGATATTGGACACATGAAAAACAAACTCAGGGAAATGAGTAGGGAATTGAGTGCTCTCAGAGACAGAGAAGCCATTCCAAGAAGCCACCTTGAGAATGAGAATGAATTACTAAGGAGGCAGATGCAGGAGAAAGAGACTCATTTGGCATACATGGCCAGCTTATCCATGGAAGCATTACAATGCAGAACACCAGCCAAGTCTTATGGCCTTTATCTGAAGGATCAATGGCTTCAATTCCAAATAAAAAATTTGGCATAGAGAGGCACAATGCCTTTCCAAGACTACAGGCAGTTCATGGATTTGTGTGACCAAAGCACCTCTGAGGACAAAGCAAAGATGGCAAAGTTCTATCTACACAACATGGCCCTCACAGACCTGAATGTGTGGGACCCCAATGCCAAGCTAGGGGATCTGCAATTAATGGCCATGGCATCATGGATGAACCATGAAGAATTGAGGGTAGAAGAAATGAAAAGATTATTAATAAAATAGCAGAATGAACCATTGATGATAAGAGCTGAGCCATTAGATCCTATGGCACTCATCAGCACACACAACCTGCTTGCCAATGACCCTCAGATTGCCCCTAAATATCTAGCCAATCAGGAACAAGCCATTGCACACTTTGAAGATATGTTTAGGCTACTTGGGGAGGACTGTGTGCATGCATGCATGAGAAGATGGAACACCCTACCCCACAACTTGCAGATCAGGGAATACCATTCCCCCATGAGGCTGAAGGAGGCATTGAAAAGAGTGCTAATGTACAAGCGCTCCATGCAAAGGCTGAAGGTCAACTGGATTGGCCTCAAACTGAGTCCTCCACTCATATTGGGCATGCTGGAAGGCAGAAGAGAAGGAGCAGTGGAAGTACATAGAAAGAAAGGCAGGATTTTATGGAGAACATGAGCAGACCACATCAGAAGCCTTGAATGCTAGGGAGGCCACCAGGGCCATAAAAGATGAAGAGACTGACTAGGTTTCTCAGAGGATGAGCAACACAGTAGGGGGGTGATGATGAGCCTCATAAATGGGTAATTATATGGGCTCCTTTTACCTCCTTACCTAGTCAAATCAACCATTCTCTTAGCTTATTGTATGATTTTCTGATTATATTTATGCTTATAGGGTGAGTTGAGCTAGTTATTATGCCATGTGGTCTAACATGTATTTAATGCAGATTATTGATGGATTTCGAGGTCAAAGTCAAGGATCTAGTGGTAAAATTGTAGCAATAACTCGAAGTAGACAGAGGAGAGGACTTATCGGAGGGAATCCCCCTCATTTATTGCTCCTCACTTCGAATTCCCCCTCATTCATCTCGGAGTACAAGCTGTCGAATCATGCACTAGAAGGCAACCGAGCAAGTGGAAGATGATTGATAGTTATCTTGAGTTTTGGAAGCCAAGCCTCCCTGATTTTAAGGAAGTTGTTGGTAGCTTTAGATGTATAAGTAGAGAGGCCTAGGGCCTCACTAGGGTTGACTTTTTGCTAGTGTAAAATCTGCTCAAATTTTGAGCTTACTATTTTATGACAGTTTTATGTAATCTTGTTATTTTTTGATAATGAAGATGGAATCCTTCTTGAGCTAGCACTAAGTTACCTCAGAGGACTGAAGCTCTTAGGTTAGGGCCCAATCCAAGCAACCAAGCTCCTCTTTACTTGTATTTGTATGCTTTAATTCAGTTTGTAGATTAGTTTGTTGTAAGATGTATTTCTCTTATGGTTAAGAATAGGTTGCTTTTGATGATTTAGTAGCTTGCTTCCATTTATGCTTTCCATAGCAGGTTAAGCAGTGATCAGAGAAGATTCAAAATGCTATCAATAGTTCCTTGGCCTCTCTTCCTCCCTGTGGGACCATGATTTGATGCAAAGACTCTCTTACTGCCCCAAAAACACAGATTTTCCTCATTCCTAGGACTTTTAGTGTTTGCAGCTCTCTAGTAGGTTGATAGTCCAGTTTTTCTTTGCTTTAAATCCTCTTTATCATGTTCACTTCTTGATTTTCAATAGTCCTTTTGCATGCTTTCCTTTTCTTACAATATTTCTCAACATTTCCTTCTATACATCATAGTTTAGGGCATTTTAATGCAAAACTCTGTTTTTCCTAAGATGCACTCATTTCATTGGTTGCTTGATTTTCTTGGTTGACTGTTAGTTTCTATGCAGCAGATCTCTTCCAGTAGTAGGCCAACTTACCAGCAATCACACCCTCCATATGATCCATGCCCTATAGGTCTCCCAAACCTCACCTCAATTCTGCCCTAGTTTCCTTCATTTTTCATAGAACTTCTTCCTCTCTCCTTGAGCAAACCCAATCATTTCTCTCTCCCCTGGTGATTCATGGTAGACCTTAGGTGCCCTAACACCTCATTCCAACCTTCATCCACCTTTTCCACCCACTCTCACACCCTCAAAACAGTGAAAATTGCTCTCGGCCTCCTCCTGTAGGCCTCCTATAGTTTCCCTGTTTTCCTCCTATAGTTTTCTTGTGTCCTCCTGTAGTTTTTCCTGTAGGCTTTCTTTTGAAGGCCGAGTGTGGGAAAAGCCTCCAGAAGGCCACCTAAGACCTCATAGGACCCATCCACACCATCCTACATCCTTCCAAGCTCCAAAACCGCCCTCTAACGCCACCTGTTCGCTGCCACACTCACACACAATAAATTAGATGCATGTTAAATTCACATAAAAACACATAAAAATCCAAAAATATGTTTTTTGCTTATTTACTTCTAGAAATAGCATGGTTAGATGTTGTTTACTTCCTTGAGTAGGTAATGGCATTTCTTTCATGGTTTTCATAGTGTTTTTGGCAAAAGTAGAATTAGCTTGTTAATTAGGCTTTACTAGGTTTTGCTTTACATTCCAGTCTTTCTCCTTTCTATAGTTAGAATAGCATCTGTAGAGTAATATTTCTTTCCTTTCATCACACATAGAGCTTCTTCTGAAATCTATAGAAGTTGGCTTGAGCTCCTAGTGATCTCGCGTCGGCTGACCAAGTGACAACCTACAGTGAGAACTAGTACTTATGCATATAGCACCGATGCTTCCAAGTTTGTTACGAACTATCGGGTTGATAAAAGTAAAGTTGGTAGCCCAGGAGTTGCAGCATTCTTGCTACCATACTGGTGCTCACCAATTAGGCTGCTCTATATGGATAGGACCGGAACTTGATTGGATAGAAGAGGAAGGGGTACTTTCTTTCTCTTTCCCTGCTGTTAAGGTAGGTGTTTGATAATCTTTTGACCTAGAAGCCACATTTATAGGCGTACTCATCATGAACACTTGGGAACCTGAGGAAGTAGACAACTGAGGCTGGTCTACCATTTGGGTCTGTTGGGATGGAAAGGGATCTTTTAGGATAGCCAGGGTCCCTTTGAGCAATTGACTAACTTCATATCGTTTGGGACAATCTTTAGTGTAGTGATCCTCCTCACAGATGAGGCATGGATATTTGAGCTTCCGTTGAGAAGCATCACAAGTAGATGACTTAGGAGGGCCCTGTTTCAGGGCATCGACTTTACCCTTGCTTTTACCCTTCTTTTTACCCTTAGAGGATTTTTCTGCTGTGGTAGACTAGACAACGTGAACCTCCGAGGTTTTACCAGGACCAGGTGAATTTCGAGAGGGATCATTGGAAGTAGTGTTTGAGACCGACTTCTACTTGGAAGAAGATTTTGTGGGGGTCTGGGACACTGAACCAATTAATCCATCAACAGGAGGTGTTGTCGAAGACTTTGATGTCATCAAATCAGATGATGGTCTGGGTGCATTGGGTAACATATCATATAACATGCTAGATTACGAGTAGACGAGGTCTATATATTGGGCACATGCAATGGCTTGTTCCTCGGTGACACATCCACCCATAGCAATGTCCTCAGCAATTTTGCTAACGAATGATTTGGTGAACCATTCGGTCAACAACTGATCAACGATTTCAAACATGTTCAAGCGACACCGATGCCTCCATTCATGGATGTGATCGAAGATGTGGGTTGCAGTATCTTTCTTGAGTGACATAAGGAGATGGGTGCCAGTTTCATAGTGAACCGACAATTGGAAATGTCTAAGAAAATCCATAGCGAGAGTGTTAAAGTCATTATAGGTACTTTGAGGCAATTTGATGTACCACTTGGCCGCAACACCTGTGAGAGTTCATTGGAAAAGTCAGTGACGAATGGAATAATCAACGTATGAATTCCAGGAGCACCAGAGGTGATATGTCATCATGTGGGCTTGTGGATCCTCTTTCTATTTTCCTTCAAACTTCAGACAATCGCTCGGGATCTTGGACGGAACTAGAGACCAGTATGGTGAATGAAGAATTGGATCATTCATGAGTCTAGAAACATCTGGCAACTCCAACATGGCCAAGAATGGCATTTGGGGCCTCTGAGCAGGCCCGGACTATAGAACCCATCCTTGCTGGTAAGGATTTTGTCCCCATAGTGGAGGATTTTGTTCATATGGCATTTGATTTTGCCCCCACTGTAGGTTACCTAGCCTGTAGGGATGATTCTGGCATGGGTAACCTTGATATTGTCTAGCCATAGGCTGCTGATAAGCAACATATGGGTTAAAAGGCTGTTGAGCCTGTTGATCTTGGACATACGGATTTTTCATCTGTTGCCCCTGGGTGTAAGGGTTTTGAACTTGTGGCCCCTGGACATAAGGGTTTTGAACCTGCTGCCCTTGGACTTAAGGATTTTGCACTTGTTGGCCTTGGACATAAGGATTTTTCACCTGCTGCCCTTGGACATAAGGATTCAAAATCTGTTTCCCTTGGACATAAGGATTTTGGGCATGCTACTGCAGGGCTTGAACTTGACCTTGACCTTGCAAAGGTTGACCCTGTTGATATGAGTACGAGGGTTGCTATTTCCCAAGTTGACCTTGTTGCTACAAGGGTTGACGTTGCGGCTGTAAAGGTTGTCCTTACGGCTGCAGAGGTTGACCTTGTGAGGACATAGGCAAGGAGGATTCATGAACATACTACATCTGTAGCTTCAAGGTTTGCTACGACTGTTGCAAGGGTTGTCCATGAAGTTATTGTAGTTGTCCTTGTTGCTGCAATGTTTGCCCTTGCTGCTGCAAGGATGGCCCTTGCTGCTGCGAAGGTTGCCCTTGTTTCTGCAAAATATGTCCTTCCTGCTGCAAGGGTACTTGGACAGTTGCCGGAGCGACACCTTGAGGGTACTAAAAGTTCCCGAATTGGATCTAGCCATATCCACCAGGCGTGACGGATGGACCAAGCTGAACATAAGGTCCAACTTGAGGGACGTAAGGCAGATTTACCTTCACTTGTGAACCATATGGAACATATGAACCTGATCCACATAAGGCTGCTGGTACTGGATGTTGCTTGACTCAGAAGGACAAACAAGGTTCGACTGTTGGTACTGGACATTACTCGATCCAGTGAGACCAGCAGGGTTCGGAATGGCACCGAAAGAGGGCTAGTTCACCCCAACCATGTGAATTTGTGAGCCACTCACATTGGTTTTGCTAGACATCATAGACATATTTGGATTTTCCCCCCCAGGCAGTGGCACAACCTGTCCACTTACTAGAGGGGTCGAAGAACTGACAGAGACTTGACTTAAGACCATCGGTAGAACTGGAAGAGTAACTTGAACCGACAAAACAAGTGGATTTGGAATAGTGGGTTGCAGTGGCACTGAAGTGACTGCAAAATGTACAATCGGCTGGGAGGTCGGGTTCTGAACGAACGAACATGAAGTAGGCATAACGCCAGATGACCAGATAGGGTTGTGATATAATGATGAGGCACTAGGAGTGCTCGAAACCAACTGAGCTAAAGAAACGTAATCACATGGTAACTCAGGGTAAACACTAGTCGAAATTCTTCCCATGTAAGGGAAACCTTCAGGAGGGAATGGATATCCCTGCTCATCGACAATGTGAGGAGTGTCTGTAGTAGAATCCTCCAAGTGACCCGGAGAGGAGAATGGGATCTCGCCTTCTGATTCCATGGCCGGAAACAAATGACGACAGACAACTGAAGATATTCGAGGGGATAATTCCAAAGGAATACCTGGTCAATCATACGGACTGTACGGACGTTGCGGTGATATCACAACAGGATCGAACAAAGGATTTGGAGGATAAACAACCAATCCTAGCTGACCTTCATAAGTCGACAGACTCTCGGGAGTCTGGATAGGATTATCTGGAGATTCCGGGCCAGATTCAGAAAGTGACCCAGTATCTGATGGAGGAGGAGGACGAGATGACAAAGGTTGAATACTCAGAACAATTCCAAGTTCAACACCTTGATCCTCAAGTGACTATGGGAGTTCAGGAAAAGGCTCCTCAGATGATCTTTCAGATAGAGGAGAGGAAGAGGAACTAGGCGAACTTGATGGTTCATCCACGATGACTTTGTCTCAAACAACAAGAAGAGAGAGATTAATTTTAGGGCTTTTAAAATGTATTTAAAGGTATACTCACTATGTGGTCCAGAAAAACATTATCAGGAATGTAATGTAATCGTGAGCAACAATTTTTTAAGACGCTAAAACAGACTGGTGCTTTTTCATGTTTTAAGAGTCGAGAAAAAAGCAAAGGTGACTCTATCACTTTCGGTTTGAACAAGATCGAAAGGACAAGTGCTCGAAGATCTTTTAAATTTAAAGAGTCAAAAAGATCAAAATGACTTCTCAGGATAATTTAGGCAAAAAGGATTACCAGGTAACCGTAAATTGAAAAATACCTCCTTGTGAACCGAGAAGTACGGATAGAAAATCTCCCCGAATGTTGTGTTCGGTGTATCACGTTTACAAGGTAGCAGACTCAACTTCCAACGGATAAAGGATTGCAACTTAGTGGGGTCTCCCTTTATATAAGCGATGGTAGGGGGAGCACAAGTCTGTACTAGCCTTTTCTAGTGCCGAAGTGAATGACAACTGCTAGGTTTAAAGACGTCGGGACACGTCTCTAGCCTATACCTTCTAAATGTGAGTGTTAAGTTTCAAAAGCTCCTTAGGTTAATTGAATACATTTTAAAGTTTATCTTGAAATTATGTCTCAGTTTTCAGGCCTTATCAATGTGACCCGAAAAACTCCTAGATGCAGCTAAATGAGACAAAACCCTTTCAATTTGATGAATGTTTACACTAATGAGAGTAGAGAACACAATCAATGCAACAATCAAGAAACCAAAAGCAAGATGACCTTTTCACTACTTCGCTTTTGAAAACAATATAATGAAATTTCTTTCCACTTCCTATCTTTCCTATCAAATGGACTTCAAGTAGTCATTTTAATAATAAATATAATTCATTTCTTTTCGAATGAAAATGATGATGCAACTCTAGTTTTCAATGATGTTAGCTAATGCAACATATTGATTCAACAAACTAGAATGATGTATTTTTCAATGGAATGATAAAATGAATTTTTCATATAAATGCTTCAATGAAAATTTTTGAAACAATCAACACCAATCAAATGCAAAGCACAAAAAGAGAACTCTTTCCAAACCAATGATGCAAAGACTCAATAAAAAAAGATGAGCAATGTAATCTATGCTCGGAAGGAGACGCTTATTCAAGAGAACAACAAACAAAACTTTTCAAACTTGTTCAATCGAAATCAAAGCAATAAAAGGACTAAAACACAAAATGCATGGAGCAGCTAACCATCAACTTGACTTGCTGAGCATGCAAACAACTAAATGGACAATGACCTAGATGCCTTAGGGCCACAAACCATCCAAAGACTCAATAAATAAAGTAAGGAAATCTCAAACCAAACAAGCACACAAACTAAGCTAATGAAGCTTTCTAGTCAGGGAGAACACAAGAAAACAGGCTAAGAGGCAGAAATTATGAGGGCAAGACACACTAGTTATGATTAAGGGGAAACCCTTTTCTTCACCTACAGGAATCAGTGTGATTGCCTAACTGAGAAAAAAGGTGCCACAAGGGGGGATGATGCGATTGTTTGAGAGAAAATCGCGTTGGTCAGCGCAACTGTCAGAAAATAAAGCACTCTGATCGAGGATTTCAAGAAAAAAATAAAAATTTTCAAAGGCCAAAACCAGACCTACCACTGTAAATTTCAGACTCAAAGCAGTAAACCAGGCAAAGTAGAGAAAACCAAAGGGAAATGGTGATACTACAAAAGTTCACACAAACCACAAAATGAAAATCAATCAAACGAGAGGATTGGCTCCCCAATGGAGTCACCAATTTGTGGTGTAGGTAAATTCTCGATGCAGACAAAGACAATTCCTCTAGCCCGAGAGAGTGGGTCTAGCCACAAACAAAAAATCTAATGTAAACTTCCTTAGACTAGAATCGAATAAGAGGGCCTACCTCTTAGAATGCTAATCTACTTGATGATGATCCCGCTTCCTTGCTCCAACTTCCTTTCGTTTCTTCCTTTAGATACCTGAAACAAATACACAAGAGACAACAACAAACGTGATAGCATACAATCACATTCAATCTACTTAAAAAGTCAAGGAGTCTTAAGCCATTAAATGTAACATAACACTCAATGTAGGAAATAAACCATTAGTTGTATTGATATAACTTCAGAAAGAGATACAACCAAAGCCTTGACGTTGCAGGTCTCCTCCGACGTATCCGGGTTCCCACACCTCTGCTAGCATTTCATGGATAGCCTCAACAATGGAAGTTTAAGGCTTCTTCCCTTTAGTTCCAAACCAAACCAAACACACTATTCTCCCTTCACAAACATAAACTAGAAGGCTACAAGCTATAGATATCTTGCTAGTTATTCAAGCTCCAAAAAGACTAGTTCAGCTTGGAAAAGGACCAGTTTATATAGATTTGATAGAGGGGAGATGGTTCCTCTTATTATGGGAGAGGCCTTATCTCTTGGCTTTGTTCCATCTTAATAGGGGAAAGGATCTCAAACTGACTTCCTCGGCTCTATCCAGCCCAACCATCTACCAGAATTCCATTACGAAGCTTCTAGACTTGGAAGCTTTGACTCCATATTTAAAAAACTTTCCAAAAGAGGATCGACGTGAGTGATAAAGGGCTCACTTGTGTCATATGGTGCTAGGCCTAGTTTCAAACTTTGAAAATTGGTGCGAGGAAGGACTTGAGCACTAGCGTCGGTCTTGTAAACTGGGATAAAAGGAAGATTCTTGGGAAATGATGCAAAAGGGAAATATTCTGCTCATGAAGAGGGACATAGTGGCAAGCTCTTCATGATGGGAAAGCATGTAGGGCTCACTGTAGAGGTCCTCCAGGATCGAGGAACGAGGAGTACAGGGATAGTGACAAAATGTTGTGTAACAATCCTATGCATAAAA
Source organism: Pinus tabuliformis (assembly GCA_031772625.1). Taxonomy (NCBI): domain Eukaryota; kingdom Viridiplantae; phylum Streptophyta; class Pinopsida; order Pinales; family Pinaceae; genus Pinus; species Pinus tabuliformis. Next base: position 122,028,828 of record CM062812.1, on the reverse strand, counting down.
ATTAAAGCGTTTAACCTAGGTTTTATGGCACAATAAGACCATGTGTCAAGTGATTGGGGGCCCGACCGGTGGGGGCGGGTAGTTAGCCCTGGCCCCTGGGCACGTGGCCCCCATGTGGCCTAATTTTTCAAAACCAGGGGCTTAATGGAGCCCTTAATGGTCCTTCAAATTCGCCCATAGTGCCAGAATTATGGTAGGTATAATGCGTCGGTTCCACATTTGGGGCGCTCAAGCCAAGTTGAGGCTGAATTGGAGGATGGTTAGCTGCAAAATTTGGGAAAATGAAGAAACAAGCATAACTTTCTCAGTTTTTGGCCAAATGAGGTGCAGAAAGAACCAAAATGTGGGTTTTTGACTGTTCTGGAGCCATTGGAGACATTGTTTTAGCATTATTAGCATTGTAACTTGATGTAAACACATATTTTTTAGCATAATGAAAGAGGCCCAACATTGGAAGCTGGACCAGGAGATGTAGCCTAGGAGGGGTAAACTCCTTTATCATTTGTTGTCTTTTGTATGTTTTTATGGTACTAATGTCTTCTTTATTTTCTGTAAAACTGAGATAAAAATAATCTTGTATGTGTTTAGTAAAATGATCCTCTACCCAAAACACATATAAATTTAACTTGCAAATTGTTTAAAAAATCTTCAAGTTTACATTCAGATCAGAAATGAAATTTGTGCCTTATATTCAACCTCTTGGAATGAACTGCATATTAGAACATAACAAAATGTTATAAAAATGGAGAATTTGCTCCGTAAACTACCATGGATATTCCACTAGATAGTTCAGCACAACATATATGATAAGATTATGCTTAAAGATCCAAAATCTACACTATTACAATTTTCTTTCTCTTTAGATTTATAGATCTGTAGATAATAGTGCATGCATGTGAAAAAATTATGAGGAAAATAGAGAGTAGTGAAAAAAGGGCTCAAACACACATTTGACACAAGATATGCCTTGGAAAACCCTTTCGGGACAAAAATCAAGCTTGAAGGTGAAGCCACTCTACTCTCTTTCTTTGAATAGAAAATGTATGTGAGTACAAAGAAGTATGGCATGTGGCCTATGGGATATTATAGTGCATATGTAGTCTTTGTGTGCTCTAACTTCTATCCCTCTCAGCTATTTTTGCTCAACTATGGAACAAATTCACTCGAAATAGTGAAACCCTTTTCCCTCCTAGTGGTCTGGTTATAACACAACTCGATAGCCTATTAGTGGTTAGATTTGATTACCTCAACTCTAAACCAGAGTTAAAATATCAACTATTCTAGAGTCTTCTTCATCGTAATCACATGGCTAGTCCATTTTCATTAATAATAAGGGTTGACATAGGATCCTCTTGAATTATGTTGGTGAGAATAGGATGGTCAACATTTGAGTGGCATAACATTCACATATAGATTCTGATTGAAGTGATTATTGCATCATTGAATAAGTATCCATGTGTAGAATAGGAAAAAAAGGTTCAACATTAAATCAACAAATTTTCACCCACAAAAAACATTGTTTGATGCCTCCAAATGTTCTTGGAAGGTTTTAAACCCCAATTTTTCAGACTGGGTCCCATCGGAAAAAAGGGAATTGTGAGATAATTCCTCTAACTTTTCCACTCTAAAAGCATTAAGATGGATGAAAAGCAATATATTGATGCAACCCATATCACACCTCACCATTTTGGGAGGATTTTGGTCCCTAAAATATTCTACTAAATGAGGTGAGGAAATTTTCCCTCCACCGTCTCTTGGGCGTACCATTTAGCTTTTCCTGGAAGTTTTCCTTTCAACCCATTCTATCAAAGGTCATGTTGTCCTTTTCTTGTAGTTATTACACTATCCTGAATAATTATATCTTTTAGCAACTCTTCCTAGGCATTTGGTGTCAAATCCTCCACATAAGGTAGAACCTATTCCTCTTCCTGATCTAGCATTAAAGGCCCAAGAGTTTCAAATTCTCTACATTCATAATTGAGTAAACAGACATATATGATAGTAAATTGAATTGATAGGAATGATCACCCACCTTTTCCAATATTTAGAAGAGACTATACTGCAGAGCCTTGACTTTCTTACTAGGACCTTTCATCCTCTCTTTATTCAACTATAACCATACTCTGTCTCCCACCTTGAATGATTTTTCTTTCCTATCTAGATCATGCCTAACTTATATTTCGCCTATGACTTTTGCAGTGTCTCTTGTACTTGAATATGGATATTCCTAATCTTTTCTACAAATTTTCCAACTCTCAAGGCATCCCTTGTAATATCCTCCTTCACTCCTCCTTCCTACCCATATTAAATGTCCCAAGGTGAAGGTGGAAAATATCCAAAACAAGTTTCAAATGGGAACTTTCTAGTAGAAGTGTGGAATACTCTATTGTAAGAATGTCATATAGATACCATATTTTCATCCCAAGTCTTCAGATGCTTCTATTTGTATCCCCTCAGAAAATGCATCAAAGTCTTGTTAACTACTTTTATCTTCCCATCTATTTGTGGATGGAATGGTATAGATCTCTTCAACTTTGTGTCCATCTTCTCTCACAATGTAGTCCAAAATGCACTGAGAAATCTTGTGTCCTTGTCTAAAACAATGCTCATTAGTATCCCAAAGTGCAACTAGACCTATACAAAGAACAAGTTTGTTGCTTCTTTCCCACTGATGGTCTTTTTATAGGGCATTAGAACACACATGTTGTTGAATCGGTCAACTACCATGAACAAGTAGTCATGTCCCTTCTTGTTTGTTGGTAAAAATCCTACAAAATCTATGGAAATTCTCTCCCAAGGATGAGTGGGTACATGTAAGGGATGGTATAGACCTTGTTTCATGTTGTTAGGCTTGCTGGTACAAAAAATCATTTATCCTCTTATGAACCTAGCACATGTTCTTGCATCATGGGCCAATACACATACCTTTGCAAGTTGGCCATGGTCTTCCCTGCACCAAAGTGCCCTACAACCATGGAGGTGTGATCCTCTCTAATCAGTTGTAATTAGTCAACTTTTGGAACACATAACTTATCCAACATTTAGAGTAACCCATCCTAGAGATAGTAGTCAAGGATGTTTTCACCATCATGCACATGAATCTGACTCTGCAACTATTAAAACACCTCCTTGAAGTCCTCATCCTTTGGATATGCCTCTCTATATGCATCATAGGTGAATGGTTCCATGTGCATAAGATTCCCAAAATCTATGATCTTTGATATGGGTGGCCTAGAAAGCATGTCAACCAACTTGTTTGTTCTTTCCTTCTTGCACTTAATCAATAAATGATTTTTTGTATAAGACCCGTCCATTTGTAATTCTTGGTCTATTGTAGCTTACTCTAGGCCTGAATTTACCACAATGGCTGGTTATTTGTGTGGATTACTATATCCTTTCCCATGAGATAGTGCTTCCACTTCTTCATAACTTGCACAGGGGTACATAGCTCCTTGTCGTAGCTAGGGTAGTTAAGAACTACCCCATGAAATATTCCAGAATGGTAGCATACAAGCCTTCCTCCTTACAACAAGGTTGCTCCCATAACATACCCACTCACATTTATCTCCACTTCAAAGGGATCCTGCAACTTTAGTAATGCCAGAACTGGTGTTTAACTGATTTTCTTCTTTAGCTATTCAAAGGCCCTTTGCTGACCCTTTTGCCACAGGAAATGCTTACCACTTTTTGTTATGTCATGGAGTGGCACTACTACCACTAAAAACGAGGCTATGAATTTCATCACAGAAACATCAATAGGCACCAACCATTTTATGATGGCCTCCATCTTAGCAGGATCTATTTGTCACTCTCCTCCACCTAAAACATACCCCAAATACACTAAATACTACTATGAAAACTCACACTTCTTGAGATTTTCTAGTAATTGGTGCTTACTTAATGTCTCCAGAACTTGTGTCAAATGTGAGATGTGCTCCTCCCAGGTGGAACTATATACCAGTATATCATCGAAATATACAGTAAGAAATGAATCTATAAAAGGGCCCAATACATCATTCATTAATCTCATAATCGTATCTGGTGCATTGCAAAGTCCAAATGGCATAACTAACCATTCATACAAACCTTTCCTGATTTTCAGTGTGGTCTTCTGGGTATCTTCTTATCTTATTCAAACATGGTTATATCCAAACTTTAAGTTCATCTTGATGAGGTATTTTTCTTGCTACAACTAATCTAGTAGATCATCTATCCTGTGTAGGGGTACTTATTCTTGAGTGTTATTTTGTTCAATGCCCTGTAATCTATGCACATCTACCAAGTCCCATCCTTCTTTGGCAAAATGGTGATGGGTGACCCACATGGTGATTGTTGGACACCTAACCTGCTAAGGGTTATGGTGTGGAATATCAACAATCATTGGAGTCCAAGAGACCACTTGGAATATGAAAACCAAGGGTTATAAGAAATTGTATAAAATGTATATCTTTGTGAATAATACGCATTCAATGATTATCTAAATATTGTCCACATTTTCATGTGTTCTTAACATGATATCAGAGTAGGTGAATTCCTATCGTCCTCAAATTTGATCCACTAGTTTTTGTGGCCTTTCTCTGCCTATCAGTATTGATGTGTTTATACTCCTCTTACCACTCTTCCTATTTTATTGTTGTGTACCTATGTCACAAAAATTATCCTTCCCTTAGTGATATCTATGTTATTCTCCACCTTTCATCTTTGTATTTCCTATGTAACCTAACTTCCCAACACTACATATGTTGCCCATAATTTATCTAATTCAATATCAATTTTATCATGTTTCTTTTCCTCCAATGAGAAGCTTGGGAATGGTAAAAATCAACCCTCTATCCTAGCAGGGCATGTGTTATCCTAACTTTTTCACAGGCATTACTTTACACCATAGTATTCTCCTTGGATAATTATTTCCAACATTCAGTCATCAGTGCAACAAGACACACGAAGGAGTAGAGTGAAGGAATTAATAGTCGAGTCTAAGCTTTTAAGGGCTTCATTGGTGTGGAGGTTTGGTGTACTAGTTTCCTAGGTGTGGAAACATAACCATAACCAAGTTTTCTTTGTGGAATGAGTCAAGGCATATCCATCTCAATCTACCAACAATGGCATCATGGTTCATCATACCTCGTTATCACAATAACTTGTGTACAAGAGGAGCGATATGACTACAGCAAAGGAGAGTACAAAATTTAAGAGTCAAAGAATCGGTGTAGCAAGAGGAAGTCGAGAATATACATAAAGAAAAGAAGAATAAAATTCATAGTCATGAGGAGAGATGAGTGTTGCTACACATACGCATATTGTAGGAACATTTGCAAAGATGGATGACCACAATATAAAAGTTGTTACTCTAACACAAATTTAGAAGATTTAGAGGAGATGTATTCTAGAGGTGGTTTATTGATCTAAGAGCACAGGAGTAATGAGAACAAAGTTTAATAACACAGGTAAATTAAGATAATATGTATGAGCATGTGGTGCATGCCTTGAGAAATAAGTTATATGTTGAGTTGATTCATTTTTACATGACAGTTGGTTCATATTTGCGGTGAATTATATTCATATGCGTTGGTTCATTATATAAGTGTTGTTTTAGATGAGAATATATAAGCATTATATTATAATTTTTGCATTATAAAGCCACTCTCTATTCCCTATGATTTCCCTTGGGATCCTTGTTGAAGGTCAGTCCATTTATATGATAATCAATCTAATTTCTCTAGTGACTTGGTTTATATACTAGCTAAAGTATATAAATACAAGTTGGAAGACCTCATGCGATTGTTTTCTAGTTCATAATCAGAGTCATTAACATTCCATTTGTTGTGAAATGGGTCAAATGGGTGATGTATTAGAATTACTGAATACTCTAATATATTCCATTGTTAATGGGATGGTAAATATCAGTAAGGAGACTCTTTTCGACATTAGAATATGTCTGCAAAATGAACATGAAAAGATTGAATTTTTGCAACTAGAATCTCAATTCTAGCGAGATGAGCTTCAAAAAAAGGGTTTTCATTATGAACTTGGATTTTCCCGGAACAATCCCATTTTTGAGTCTAAAGTTGATTCCCATCAATAGCTAGAAATTTATTAGAGAACTGAGCTCATTTCAGGATCATATGTGCATAAAGATGCATAATTTTATATTACACTTCCCAATCTGATTATCTAATCTTGGGAAGAGCTTATCAACAATAAGAAAAAAAAATCTTCGATATGGAAAGGATGTGTCCTTTCATATTCCAAACTACTCCAAGCCCATTCACTTTAAAAGTGTTGAGTTTCTTCAAGATAACTCAATTTCACCTCCTCCTCTTCCACAACCATAATATATTGTAAACAACCAACACTGTAATCAAGTTGGCCATGTGAAATATCATTTTTTTTATCTTCACCCTTGTGGGAATTGTCATAAAAATACTCGTCATTCAAACCGGTGCCTCAAAAATAATCCTCCTACAAGAATGAAGATTCAGTTTGGATGGATCACTTCTTGGCAATGGGCTTCAACAACCAAGATGATATTTCAGTCATAGCACATACTTTGTTCTTGAGTATTGATATGTCTTGCAGTTGATATTTCTTCATCTTCTCACTTTGCATCTGAAAAGGGGGGAATTGATGGTCATCTACAAGCTTCAAAGATACATCAAGCGAGCTTGAGCCACAACCTGAGCCTAGAACCAAAATAAGTCATACCTATATTCATAGTTGTATCCAAAGACAAAGAAATTCCTCATGAACATGCCTTTTGGTTGGTGGTATTCCTTAAACCACCATATGTTGAGACCTCAATGGTATCCATTTTCATAATACTTCCTCTAGAAGAAGACTTGAACTTCTAGCTAGATTTGGAATTGTTCCAGGTCAAGACCTCAATAGTCTCCCTTTTAACAACATTAGGGAACACTTCCTCTAGCAAAAGTCTTCAACTTCTAGCTAGATTTGGATCTATTCTAGGAACTACACTAAATGTTCCAGTGATGGAATTCATCCTTAAATGTAATGTCCCTTCCTAACTTATTATGGAACGAGATTAATTTCTACATTTTGGGGCCAATTTTGGAGGATATGGGGCCCATTCGATTTTATTTAGAGGACTTAGGAGCTAGAAGTAAGTTAATTTTGTTTGTTAGTAGTGTGGGGGGGGCATCACACTAAGAAATACGCACTCCCTAAGCCAATGAGTCGAATTGCATGAGTGAGAAATCAAAGGCATAGTGAGGGACCCACAAAGGAGGGGAAAAGGAGGGAAAAAGGCTCTACAAAATCTATAAAAGGAAGGCATCACTCCTCATTTCATCATTCTTGATTTATTGAATTTGATTATGTTGCTCAAGTTGTTTAGTCGGGTCACTCGGTGTTTAGCAAGAGCTTTCCAAGTAGATAACTCACCCTTTCTTTGGGGGACTTCGAGTGCGACCCTAGAGTGGTTCATCCATTATCATCTAGAGGAGATTTGTAGAGAAATTTCTAGCATTTGTATTCAGTTCACCCCAACAGTGCGTAGTTCTAGAGGACGCAGTAGTGTATCTAGTGAGACCATTGCAACATTCTACCAGAGGGCTATTTCTTGCCGGGAGAAATAAGGGAAGTATTGGTGGAGTTGACTTCTACCTTTCCGGAGTGTTTGAAGAGGATTTTGCTGCTGTATTGGTAGGCATTGTGCTTCAGCAGATTTGGAGGGCATAGGGCCTTTTGGGGATTGATTTTGGAAGGTAAAAACAAAAGCAAACCATTTCTGGGTTCTTCTGGAATTTTGACAAGGACCCAGATATAAATTTGAAGAATTTTCTGAGCGCTGGAGGTGGGGTTGTTAGCCGTACCTTTGAAGCAGACAGTGTAGAATTGTTGAGGATTGCATAATGCCTTTGGGGGTCGATTTTGGGAGGTCAAAATCAGGCCAAACCATTTATGGGTTTTTGTGGTTTTTGTGAGAGGAGTCAGTGGCTAAACTTTCATAATTTTCTAGGCGATATTCAGGCCTAAAATCCTCATTCTTATAACAAGGCGAATTGCTAGTTAGATGGGGAATTTGCACCATTTTGTGGGTTCGACTTTGGCTTGGAGATAGGCAGAACCCTTTCTAGTTTTTTTTCCGGGTTTTTGGTGGAGAGCTCAAGATTCATTTGGCGAAATTTTTTGAGCACTTTTGGTGGCTCAAACAGGGGTTTCTTCCAGCCAGCAGTTGTAGAATTTCTAGGGCCAGCGTAGAACATTGAGGAGAAGTATTTCATTTGCATCCAGCCACATTTTTCTCACTTGGGATTGTCTAGCTTTCTTTGGCAAGCCAGGTTTACACATTCCATGCATTGTACTCTCCTTTAATAATAAAATGGCTCAGTTATGGTGTAATTTTATGAGTGTTTAATTGTTGTCTGAATTTTTCTGTCATATATGTATTTTGCTTGTTTAACATTGTTATTTCATTTTCGGGACATTACAGTGGTATCAGAGCATGATCTTGGCCCAGATGTGGGTAACCAGTAAGATCATGGGAGATTTGGGCATGTGTGCCTAGTGACAGGTTACACGTACACCACCCATGGCTCAAGGGAGATTCAATATGTAGGAATTATGGGGTGGAATCTGTTGTAAGGATGAGAGGTTGGATCAGTTGAGGAAGTGTTGGAAATAATACTGAGAGGGGGGGTGAATCAGTATTATCAGGTCAATTATTTTTCATTTCACAATCAGATTTGTATACGCTACTTCAGTTAGAAAATACCGCATATGTATGCAACTTCAGTTAAGGAAACAAGCGTATATGAGCAGACTCGTAATTTAGATTATTCTTCAGATGTTGATCATTAATTTGTGCATCAAAACATATGAACAGTAACCAGGAACAGTAAAACATAACAGGCAATCACACATAAGAACACCAGATATAAGGTGGAAATCCAATGTGGGTGAAAACCACCTGTTGCAATTCATCTCTATCTTCTTTTAATTAGAAACTTATTTTTACGATGTTTTTGTACTGGTGCAGACTTATACCAGTACGCAGGCTGCTACCTGCAAAAGGCTACAACCTTCTCTCGTTCTCCAGCTTCCCCTGGAAGGGAGCTACAACCCCCTTAGCTCTTGTACTAACTGAGGTACTAGTACGTAGGTGCTGACCTACAGAAGGCTACAACCTTCTCTTTTCATCTAGGGACCTCGTTTCATAAATTTTCAGACTAGATCCATGTATGTCAATCAAACATCAAGTATATCTGTATTAACCAAACTCCTTTTCACCAAACAAACTGAATCAAATAATCACTTCTCTGAATGCTGTACCCAGAAAACAGTAACAATAACCAGACACCAATTCTGAACCCAGAACACTGCAGTAATAAATAGAAGTAGCTAAAACATATTTCAAGAATCGTACGCTACTTCAATGTATACAACCTGCGTGCATACGCTTATAAATTAAGGCCAGCCAACGTATATGCTATTTTGACTTACTGAACCAGCGTGTATATGCGCCTCTACTACGTTGAACCTGCGTACAGATCTATAAAAACATAATTTATCCTTTTTACTTAATCAGACATTAGTTATACCCAGATTATCATATTATAGATCACGTCATGCATCAAATATAACAGATCAAAAGGTTACACAAAGATACTTCTCTTCAAACCGCCTTAAGATCTTGACCCAATAGGACTTATCCTTCTCCTTGTGCTCAGGTTCCTCCTTAATTCAGATCTAGTTATGCACCATAACCCAATGACAGTGTTCTAGATCTTGCTCTTCATAATATATTCAATGCTTCAGTTGATACCTTGCTAAATGATCTCCTTCCCTTTTTATAGACTTAGGCTTTACTCAAACCATGGTCCAAAACCATAGAGATCCAATACTAGGGACTCAATACTAGGGATCAACACTTTGGTTGCAATACCAAGGACCAAAACCATAGGTTCAAATATGTCAAACTAAATACCATGGACCAACCATAAGTTGTCGCACATGTACGCGCTTTTCATTGCATGAAAGTGCGTGCATACGTATACGCGCCTTTTGATTGGTACACTCGCGTGTATACGCTATTTTGTTAACATGAACCTGCGTATACCTCATTTTCTTTCATTCTGAGAGCCTAGACTGTGATCTGACTTTTGAGTGAGTTGCCATCAAGGACAACACCTATGCCATAGTGCCAAACCTGTGCCATAATGCCAACAATCTCCCCCTTTGGACTTGATGGCAATCCCAAGTCACTCAAAAATATTCTCCCCCTTTGACATCAAGGGCAAAGGGTTATGCTCCCCCTGAATACATGCTGAATCCTTTGCTCTGCTCTGTTGTCCAAGCTCCCCCTGACTATAGGCAAGGTCTGCAAGAAGATGATCTACTAAAAGAAACACAACTTTATAAATGACCTTCCTATCACCAAAGACTCATACATACATCCATCACCCAACCAAGTGGGGACTGATTCTACCCAACCAAGAGGGGATACACTAGAAGTTTACACATGACAAATAAGTGCATTACATCATTCATCCCAGGCATAGTGGGGAAACCAAAATAGGCCATTACATGACCTTGATAAGAAAAGTAATACATGACATAGAGACAAAATATCTACAGCAAGACTATGATAGTTATCAACAACTAACATCAGCAGCATCTGTCAATCATCATTCAGACCAGCAACCATGTTCTCCCTTTGCACCTGTTCCACCTAAAACCAAAGCAACTGTGAAATTGAACCAAGATCTTCTAAGATAATGCCAACAATGCATTATTAGAAGAATATATGCTCCCCCTGAACTTGTGCTAGATGGTCTCTGTCAGACCCATATCAGACTCATTTCAACCAGAGCCTGGCCCACTGATTGTCTTCAATCAACATATACGTGATTGTACCCACATAAACCGGTGTATGTACGTGTATCCTCCTTATGAAACTCACGTACAACCATTTTTCTCTAAAACAAACAAGTTTCAACAGCAAGATGATGCATCAACTACCACCAGCTTCTGTCTAAGGTATTCAAATGTCTCCCTGGGCAGTGGTTTGGTGAGTATGTCAGCAACTTGTTCCTTAGAGGGAACATACTCCAATTTAACCTTTTTTTCAATCACTTGTTCCTGGAGAAAATGATACTTGATAGGTATGTGCTTAGTCTTTGAATGCATGACAGGATTCTTTGAGATACTGATTACACTTGTATTGTCACAAAAAATGGAGATAGGTGGAGTACAAGTGATTTGAATGTCTTGCAATGTTTGCATCATCCAAAGGAGTTGTGTGCAGCAAGATGCAACAACTACATATTCTTCTTCAGCTGTAGATAATTCAATTGAACTCTGTTTCTTTCTAAACCAAGATACTAATCTAGGACCCATGAAGAATGCACCACCACTAGTGCTTTTTCTGTCATCCACGCTTCCTGCCCAATCTACATCTGTATATGCATGAAGTGTGAGATCTGTACCTTTAGGATACCATAAGCCATAGTTTTGAGTTCCTTGAAGATATTTGAAAATTCTCTTAACTGCCTGAAGATGAGTTTCCTTTGGATTTGCCTGAAACCTTCCAACTATTCCCACTGCATGCATAATGTTTGGTCGGGTACCTGTTAGATAGAGCAGACTACCAATCATGGATCTATATGTTGGTTGATGTACTGCTGTGTTGAGGGCCCCGAAATCGGGTCAACAACAAGGGGGATACCCACCCGGTCGGGAACCTAGTTGGCGGCTCCGTGCCCGTTTGGTGTAGCGGGTCCGACTGGGGATGACGGGACCAACTTCCCGTTCTAAGGGGTGTGTGTGCGTGTAGAAAATGGTGATGTGTGTGTGTAGAAAATGATAGTAGAAAATTTGTAATTATTCCTTAACTAATCAAATTCTAAATTCTGAAATGACTTTATACTACTTTAATCTAACAAAAACAATACATCTAATCTACACTAACCCAGGACAGAATTTTTCCATTATGCAATCTTGAAAGATTTCACAGAATAACTGGTAATGAAGATTATTCAGCTATCATGAGAATATAAATCAATTAAGATGAACCATCTTGCGTAAGAAGTTAAGCAAAACGGTTGTGAACAGCGTATTGCATAATCAGCTATTCATGTATTAAGCACAAATCAATGACTCCACCGTACAAAAGTGCCAAATGGTAGTCCACTCATTCATACGTTAACATATAAATAACATCAGCTGTATATTACTATAAGAATGCAAGCAGAAACTAGTCAAGAGATAAAAGTACCATTTATGACTGATTTTAAACTTACAGACTTCAAGCAATAATGATCTATTTCTACTTGCTTCTAATGCCTACTAAGAGTACAGAAGTGCAACATCAGTAGCAGGTATTAAAATGCAAACATAAATAAATCTTGATCCGTCCATTCATCAAAAACCCCCTCCGAGGGTGCAAAAGTGCATGTTCTGAGGACAAGTTTTTTGACAAAATTTTGGACCCTTCTCCAATGCAACGAGAAGGGTTAAATACTAGTAACCGACTAATTTTACTTTACACAAATTCAGGGAACGGCTTCAAATGACCGCCCTTTTACTAAAAACAAATTTATTTCTAAAAACTGAATCTAATTTCTAACCGTTTCTGTATCTGCTCCTTAGTGCTGTAAGCAATGCGCTGTTCGCCCTGGAAGAGTCGGCTGGTTGTCCTTTCCTTTTGTTCGAGCTTGAAAATTAGAAACAACAAGCGCTGGCACCTCTTTCTGTTAGATTAGAAGATATTTTCGAAAACCTTTCTCTAGCTGGGTGTATTCGCTGTGCGCACACTTAGTACAACCCAGTTTCTTTTCGAACTGATTTTGCTGTTGCTATTTCGGTTTCCGGTCGTGCGAATGACTCAATGAGTTAGAAGTCGCGCTGTATGGACAATCCCCTGTTTCGAGAACTGTTTCCGTTCTTTGTTCCAGGCTTTTCTGGAGCGTCTTTCTTCTCTTGCGCTTCTTTCTCTGCTTTACCAAGTCTGAGCTTCAGGATCTTTTGTAAACACGTTGCTTTTGTGCACCTTTTGTAGGAATTTACAGGGTAAGTTCCTCAGAAAGAATACCAAAAGGACACCGCTCACAACCAGATCTCAAATCAATACACCAGTATTTTTGACGTGGTTAAAACCCTCAGAGTGCAAGGAGGGAAACAGTCCACGGCCTGTCCCAACGTGGGTACAGACAATTTATTAATCAAAGAATGAAAATTTACATAAGCTTCTCTCATGCACGGATTACCCGAACAATGACCCTCCATGCGCTTTAAATAGAACTCATGGACCAATCGGGTGTCAAGCCACGGATCAAGTGTCGATAATACCGAGGTGAGAGTGAACCGTCGGATCACTACATATCGTGACCGTCGGATTGTAAGTTACAATATGTACAACGGTAAAGAAACACACTTTACCTAACTCTATACCTAACTCTAAACTAGACCAAGTTGAACTTAACTATATCCTATGTGTCGGAATATCCTAACATCCCCCCTTAAGAACAACTTGGGATAGGATTGAAGGATTTACAAATATGACACAATAGGAGAAGGAAGGAGGCACTAGAGCCTATCCCCCCTTAGTGACAACTTCCTGAACTCCAAGCATATATCGAAGTTTAGTGAACTTCGCCTCTGTGAGAGCCTTTGTGAAGATGTCTGCAACCTGATCATCTGTTGGACAATATTGCACTTCAAGAACATGGTCATGAATGAGCTTTCTGATGAAGTGCATGTGTAGTTCGATGTGTTTGCTGCGCTGATGCTGAACTGGATCTTTGCATAGCTGAATGGCACTTTGATTATCACACCAAAGTGTGGTTGGATGCTGCTGCTCAAAGCCAAACTCTGATAGGATCTGACGAAGCCACAAGGCTTCCTTACTAGCTTCCACGGCACCACGATACTCTGCTTCTGCTGACGAAAGAGAAATGGCAGCCTGTTTCTTACAAGCCCATGTAATAGGTCCTGAACCAAGAGTGAAGACATAACCGGCAGTAGACTTCCGATCATCAGGGTCACCAGCCCAATCAGAATCAGTGAAACCAACTAACAGAGGAGTTGCTTTGGCACTGTAATGAATCCCAAACTGTACTGTACCTCGAACATAACGAAGTATTCTTTTAGCTGCTTTCCAATGACTTTCACGGGGGTTTTGCATAAAACGAGCAACAAGGCCAACAGCAAAGGAAAGATCAGGACGAGTATGGGTTAAGTACAAGAGTTTTCCTACAAGTTGACGGTATAAGGTAGCATCAACTTCAGGAGAAGTACAAGAGACTGAAAGTTTGACTCCAGACTGAAAGGGAGAAGGGGCTGGCTTACAGTCTTCCATGTGAAAATGACGAAGAATATCACAAGCATACTTGGACTGGGAAAGGGAAATACCCTCCTTGGATTGCAAGACTTGAAGACCGAGAAAATAGTGTAAGTGTCCTAAGTCTGTCATTTCAAATTTCTTTTTAAGGATAGACTTCACATGGTTTATAAGGTTGGGATCACTACCAGTAAGGATAAGATCATCAACATAAAGAACAAGGATGATAAGAGAGTCACCCACTTTCTTGGTGTAGACAGTATTGTCAGAATGACACCTAGAAAAGCCAGATTCTAAAAGAAAGCTATCCATTTTGGCATACCAAGCCCGAGGAGCTTGCTTGAGACCATAAAGGGATTTCTTAAGTCGACACACAAGGCTGGAGTCTGTTTGTATGAAGCCAATGGGTTGTTCCATATAGATTTCTTCCTGCAAGTCCCCATGCAAGAAGGCAGATTTAACATCCATCTGATGGACTTCCCATTTTAAAGAGGCAGCAAGGGAAAGAACAAGGCGGATAGAGTTCATTTTGGCAACAGGGGAGAAGGTTTCAGTGTAGTCAATGCCTTCAACCTGTGAAAAGCCCTTAGCAACTAGACGAGCTTTATGTTTATCAACTTTCCCATCTGGTCCATACTTGGTTCTGTAAACCCATTTGCATCTAACAAGTTTGCGTCCCTTTGGTAGAGGAACAAGATCCCATGTATCATTTGTCATCAATGAATGATATTCTTCATTCATAGCTGCTTCCCAATGTGGATGGCCTGAAGCTTCTGCAAAAGTGTCAGGATCATGATTTACTGGAGCTTGAGCCAGTAAAGAAGAGGCTCTTTCAAACTGAGAACGTGTACGTCGCTGATCTGTAGGATCACCGGCAAGATCACCTGCTGCATCCCGAGTAGCACGGACCCATCTTGGAAGTTGAGGATCCTGAGAAGGTGGGGGAGGATTATCATCCTCGCTTTCATCATCAGAAGAAGAAATGTTTTCAAAGATAGAAGAGATAGGAAGAGGTGGCACATCCGCCGGACTAGGCTCGCAGGCCGATTTATTTTCATCAAATTTTACATCTCTTCTAATGATAACATTTTTGGACTTAAATGGAATAAGTCTATAACCTTTTACATCTTCAGAATATCCAACAAAAGTACATTTCTCACTCTTAGGTTCTAAAGCTTTATGCTTTTCATCTGGAATATGGGCCCATGCTTCACTTCCAAACACACGAAAGTGACTTACATCTGGTTTAATGGAACTCCAAGCTTCTTCTGGAGTGATATTCTCTAGAACCTTAGTAGGAGTGCGATTGATTATATAATTTGCACAATTAATTGCTTCGGCCCAAAAACTAAGACTGAGTCCTTTAGATTGCAGCATACAATTAGCCATTTCCTTTAAGGTGCGATTTTTCCTTTCAGCTACACCATTTTGTTGTGGAGTGTATGGAACAGTATGTTGCATTTGAATTCCATTTTCGGTGCAAAAGTTGATGAATGCGTTTTTAACATATTCTCCACCATTATCAGTTCTTAGCTTAAGAATTTGATGTCCAGATTGTTTTTCAACAAATGCTTTGAAGGCCAAAAAAGTGCTAAATACTTCGCTCTTGAGTTTTAAGAAGTATACCCAAGTGCGTCTAGAGAAATCATCAATGAAAGTTAAGAAGTACTTGCAGCCAGAGAATGAAGCAACAGGAAGAGGACCACATAAATCACTGTGCACAAGCTGTAAAGGGGCTGAGGCGTGCCAAGAGGCACGTTTGTCAAAACTGTCCCGATGATGTTTTCCGAGTACACATCCGGAACAAACACCATCTTTGCAAGATACCATAGGAAGACCTGTCACCATATTTTCTTTACATAGATGCTGAAGGGAGCGATAGTTTAAGTGACCAAACCGCTCATGCCAAAGTTTGCTCACTTCATCATTATGAGCAACAAATACTGAGGGAAGATGGGATGACCCAAAGTTGTGAAACTTATACAACCTTTTGGAATCATCAGCAAGACCAGTAGCTAGAATCTGTTTAGGATCTTTTAGATCCTTGATTACAACATCATGAGGTGAAAATTCAACAATTTTACCTTCACCTGAATGAGTTATCTGATAGACAGATAGAAGGTTGCAGGATAAGTTTGGAACACATAATACATCATTGAACTGACCATTGTCTAGATGAACAGTTCCAGTCCCTACAACATTAAGAGATCTATCATCACCAACATATATATTTTTGGTGTTACAATCATTTAAAGAAGAAAACATGGCTTGGTTTTTGGCCATGTGACAAGAGGCTCCAGAATCAATGAGCCACTCATGAGAATGAGAAGAAGAAGAAGATACATTTAATGCATAACCAGACTGAGATGATTGACGATGACATGCAGAAAGTGCCGTTCCGGAAGTTGAAGTTGAAGTAGGCTCCAGATGGATGTTATGTTTCTTCATTGCGGCTTCCAAGGCTTCCATCTTCTTAAAGCATTTAGATTCTAAGTGGCCATCTCGATTACAAAAGTTACAATGTCTATCAGTCTTCTTCCATTTGTTTTTATTGGTCTTGTCATTTTGCTGAAATGATCTTTCATCTTGAGGCTGAGTTGGTTTAGGACCATTCCTTTGAGGATAAGACTTCTTAGGATTCTTTGAATTTGGTTGCTGCTGGGCGGCTAACGCTTTCGAGGAAGAGTTTCCAAGATTAAGAAGACCAAGGTGTAAGAGTTTTTCTTGTTCTCTTATTAAGGAATCACAAAAGGAGTCAAAGGAAGGGGGTTTGTAGTCTTTGCCTTGACAAATGAAAGCTTCCCTTGTAGAATGGAAAGTGGAAACAAATACAGAGTAGGCTGGTCCCAACTTAGTAAGGATGGAATAAATAAGGTTACCATCTTCTTTCTTAACTTTAACACCTTCCAAGAGATATCTAAGGGTCTTGAATTTGGACAAGAAATCTTCAATGCAAGAAAAATTATTAGGATCCAAAGTAAGCAACTCATTTTCAAGTTGATGGGCTCTAATTTCATTTTTAATCCCAAAAACTTTAGCAAGTTTTTCTAATGCTTCATGAGGAGTTTCAATTTCTGCAATGTGGAATCTAAGATCAGGAGAAACAGACATTCCTATCAAACCACGTGCTTGATCTTGTCTATTTTCCCATTTTTCGGCCTTGTCTTCATCTTTGGGTTTCTTCTCTTGGTCTGTGGCTATTCTGAAGAGACCTTTACTTCTAAGTAAATCTCCCATGTAGGCTACCCATTGGAAGTAGTTAGTGCTGTCAAGAATGACTTGGCATGGACTTTCCATTTTTTGAAAAAAAACTGAAGCTGAAGATGCTGAAAGTAAGTGGTCCAATGGATAGATCTCGAAAAAATAGGCGGTTTTAAAAAAAACGGCTCTGAAAAAGGCTTCCGGATGAAGAAGTTATGGCTTTTTGAAAAAAAATTGTTGACGTTGCCGGCAAAGTGCGCGAATGTGCGGGAATGAAAAAATCCGCCCCCACAAAATGGAGACTTGAACCCAAGACCTCTACTCTCTTAAAAAGTCTTTGAACCAATTGATCTATACAAAATATTTGAGAGAGAGAGAGAGAGAGAGAGAGAGAGGGGGGGGGGGGGGGCTCGATTTGCGTGCTTGCCTTGGGAAGGCTCTTTTCCGTTACAAAACACAAAACACAAAACCCAACACGAATATGCAAAGAAAAACGAACCTTACGGCTCAAAGTTA
Source organism: Pinus tabuliformis (assembly GCA_031772625.1). Classification (NCBI taxonomy): domain Eukaryota; kingdom Viridiplantae; phylum Streptophyta; class Pinopsida; order Pinales; family Pinaceae; genus Pinus; species Pinus tabuliformis. Next base: position 122,010,812 of record CM062812.1, on the reverse strand, counting down.
GCTTTAGCCAAAAAACTAGAATTTTTTAAAAAAAAATCTCAAAGTTAGCTTTTAACCGAAAAACTAAATATTTTTCTCAATGTTTCTGATTTTCCAAGATCACACTAAGGTGCAGGGAAAAGAGCATACGCATGAGAAAAATCTTTCTTTCTGTTTCTGATTTGCCCAGATCGCACAGAGTCGCAGGGCAAAGAGCATACGTAGAAATGAAAGGTATAGATCCGGGAAAAAAAACGCTAAATAAACCGAAACCGAAATAAGCAGAGAGAAAATGACAGTAAACTGCAAAAAAAAACACTGTATACCTCCCGATCTGAAAAATGACGCAGCTAGGGCTACCGAAAACCTTTTCGCGTGAAACGAAAGGGGTTCCTCACTGAAACAGATGCTCCGAACGCAACAGAGCAGTCCTCTCGGCCCGAAAGCAGTCAGAAACAGCAGATCTAGGAAACGACAGCCGCATGCAGTTCTACCGGCTTCAGATTTGGATCACCAACGGACGCGGCCCTCAAATAGCTCTGATACCATGTAGGAATTTACAGGGTAAGTTCCTCAGAAAGAATACCAAAAGGACACCGCTCACAACCAGATCTCAAATCAATACACCAGTATTTTTGACGTGGTTAAAACCCTCAGAGTGCAAGGAGGGAAATAGTCCACGGCCTGTCCCAACGTGGGTACAGACAATTTATTAATCAAAGAATGAAAATTTACATAAGCTTCTCTCATGCACGGATTACCCGAACAATGACCCTCCATGCGCTTTAAATAGAACTCATGGACCAATCGGGTGTCAAGCCACGGATCAAGTGTCGATAATACCGAGGTGAGAGTGAACCGTCGGATCACTACATATCGTGACCGTCGGATTGTAAGTTACAATATGTACAACGGTAAAGAAACACACTTTACCTAACTCTATACCTAACTCTAAACTAGACCAAGTTGAACTTAACTATATCCTATGTGTCGGAATATCCTAACACCTTTGACTCTGAGTCTTGGACAGTCTATTTTCATCAATGCCTGTTGGGCGATACTCTGGAATCCGCGGTTCTGCTGCATGCGGCATCCAATTGCGGAGGCATCTTCTCTCAGTTGTCTTATTGGCGCTCTTCCCTTCTCCTTAGATGTTTCCTGCATATAGATTTATATCAGTTGCATGTCTTGCAGTTTACGCAAAGAAGAAGGGAAATGACGAAAAGATTGATATGAAAGCATTAAATTCTAATGAATGCGAAATTAATGACATTCATCATAACTTGACTCTTCGATAAATGCGATGCAATCATTTCTGGATATTCGAGCATGCGGTCATTAATTTCCCTTAAGGTGCGCTTTCAAATTTGGATCTACCGTGTATGTTGGAGAATTCGTGCGATGAGTTTTTTCTGCGATTGGTATCACAGTATCGATGGCTGTGACGTTATTAAGTGTGATCGCAGATCGCAGATCGCAAATATCGCAAGGTTTTCACTTTGTCATTTTGTGTTGCTCGTGTGGCATTGCGATGTGCGACGTCGCATATTGGCCATCGGCGTTTCTTTAGGTTCTCCTTTTTCAAACGCTCTTAATGCGCGCGATGTGATGGGTTCTCGCGTCGCTCCTTTTTAGTGTATTTATGCGCTTTGGGCAAGCGCTCCTTTTTCCGTTGCGATGCGATATAGCTTTTAGGGAGCTAATACAAAAGAATTTTTTAAACAAAAATATTTTGTGGATTTTTGGCTAAGGGTCCCCCTTTGCTTGATGTTATTACTAATATCAAACGAAGAGGGGGGTTGTTGGTGACCACAACAATGGCGATTCACTGTGAAGAACCAGTTATCTCTGCATTTCTATTGACCGTTCACTTCCGAAACAGCAAAATTCTTATATGTCTAAATTTTGTTATGAACAGATAGAGTAGACTACCCCTCACCTTGTCAACGATACTTTGTCTCAACCTTTTTATATCTCAATTGCTTGCTTCCTCAGGCTTTTTCTTGCATTCGCACCAGACATTACTTGGTCTTGATTAAAGATAAAATAAGGTCTTCTCTGCGTACTGGCTTAAAAGTATACTCATTTGTCGTAGGTAGAGCCTCTGCTGCCCGCAAGCGTCCATAGCCTCGACAGGGTTACCATGTTATCCAGCAATGATCCTTTTTCCTGCTTGAGGTTACTCGCAACATTCCGGAGAAAAATCCTTTTTGACACACTTTTCCTTTTTTAATTCTCTAAAGAACAATGTCTTGGTTTGGTGGCCAAATTATGACACAGTCATTCACTTGATTTACACTTTTGCTGAACAAGCCGGCTCGTGATGAGACCTCTTGTCTTTTGATTGCAACAATCTTAAGTCGTTGCCCTGTTTTGATAGACAGTATTGGCAAAGTCAGCAAGTTATAATATCTGTGATCATGATAAGCTGGCTCGTGATGAGACCTCTTATTCTTTGAGATATAGTGTTTTGCTTGGATTATTTCTCTGAATGCTGCAATTACCTTTTGGCAGGGAGGAAGTCATTGTTTTTCCTTAAGAAAGCTCTGGACGACAATAATAGAGTTTTTTGAAAACAAAAGCTTTGCAGAGAGTACTTATTTTATTATTGATGATACCTTTCATGGTGCTGATACAAAACAATTTTTTCACCAAAGGTTGCCTTCGTCAAAGTTCTTTGAGGTTGAAACTAATATCGTAATCAAGGTGAAGTTAACTCTATTTGTTAATAATAAAATTCAGATTTTTCAAAAATTTTGCTATTTGTACAAGCGAAATCAAAATCTGATAGAGAATTGGCGTGCTCTTTTCATGAATCCTTTTCACATGATCATCTACAACGGGTTTTATTCATCAAAAAGAGAAAAACAAAACAAAATGAAATATAAAAACTAAATCTATCCTACAAAAATTAGAAGAATTTCTCTTCTATGGAAAATATAATTTAAGAATCAATCCATTGACAGGTAAAGAATCTCTCCTACCTGCCAGATCCTGCAACACGAATGTGGACGGGCCTACGACTTCTACAATCTGAAAAGGGCCAAGCCACAGCTTCTGGAATTTCGTATGTTTGCCCTTTTCTTCATGTGCCTTATCCCATTTCGAAACTAAATCACCCATCTGAAAGTTTTTTTTGGTTATGATGCTTGAGTCAAAAGAAGATTTCATTAGCGCTTGGTGATGTGCATGGGTTTTCCTAGCTTGTTCTCTTTGTTCTTCTAGTTTGATTATTTCCATTTGTCTTAATTGTAATGAGGAAGTAGGTACTTCATCGATGTACTGCACTAAAGACAAAGAGGGAATGACTAAGTGAGTCGGAAGAACCACTTCCCGCCCGTAAACTAAATTAAAGGGAGAAGTGCCGATCGAAGCTTTCTTTGTGATTCTATCAGCCCATAAAGCATTTACCAGCGCTTTGTGCCAATTCTTTTGGTTTTGGTCGACTGTTCTTTTGATAATTCTGATTAGGTTCTTGTTTGTTGATTCAACCAATCCATTACCTCGCGGATAGTAGTTGGCAGAATATTTCAGTTTGAACCCTCTTTTGAGCGCAAACTCAGTCATAGCATTTCCAGAAAAATATGAAGCGTTATCAAACATTAAGGCCGTTGGCAATCCAAACCTAGTTATGATAAATTGGTCTATGAATTCAATAATGTTTTCAGAATGAACTGTCTTGAGAGGAACTGCTTCTACCCATTTGGTAAAATAATCAGTTGCCGTAAGGATATACTTATGCTGCTTAGAAGAGTGAGGAACGATCTCACCTATTATGTCCAAGCCCCATTGACTAAATGGTTGGTCGATGTTGACCGGTTGTAGCGGCATGGACGCTTTCCTTTGTTTTCCTGCAGCAGTCTGGCAGACTTGGTATTTCCTTACGTGATTGTACGAGTCTTTGAACAGCGTGGGCCAATAATATCCTGCACGCAAGATTTTGTGTGCAGTCGCATCTCCGGCATAGTGTCCACCTGTTGGTCCATCATGAAGTTCCTGCAAAACCTTTTCGGCTTCAGTTTTCTCAAGACACCTAAGAAGTACAAAATCATAATTCCTTTTAAACAGGACATCATTTATGAGTTGGTATTGCTTAGCTTTTAATCTTAGAGCTCTTTTCTTGGTATGATCCAGACGTGATGGAGCATACCCGTTCTTAAGAAAATAAATGGTGTCAGCATATAATGATTCTGAGTCGTTTAGGCTTACCTCATACGCGTGTACCTCTTCAGACGAGTTCTCAGGGATTTGCGATGCTCCAGCTAACATCTTGCAGAAGCCTTGGCCTCTTACGATGTGTGCCGGTTTGATCTCAAGATCGTATTCTTGTAAGGCGGTGATCCAATTCGCTCTCTTCTCGCCCACATCCTTCTGTATCAGGAGGTTTCTTACCGCTGGAAACGGTACTATGACTTTGGTATGGGTTTTTAGCAAGAAAGGTCTGAAATATTTGATTGCTTTGAAAATGGCATATGCCTGTTTCTCGACGTTAGAATAATTGAGTTCAGCACCTTGTAAGTTCGAGCTAAAGAATGCGATTGGGGCTTCTACCTTTTCGTGATTTGCTTGAGTTAAAATCGCAGCATAAGATTTTTCTGAGGCAAACGTGTATAAGATGAAAGGTTCTGAAAAATTTGGGGTAGCCAAAGATGGAGCGTTGATGATGGCTTGTTTGATTAAGTTGAATGCTTCGTGCTCGTCTAGACCCCATTTGAAATTTGAATTCTTTTTTATCATATTTTGTAAGGGGGAAATAATACGTGAAAAATCCGGGACAAATCTTTTGACAAAATTGATCTGTCCAAGGAAGGATTGCATGGCTTTCTTGTTATGAGGTATGGATATTTCGGAAATTTCCTTGATTCTGTCGGGTTCTATGTGAATACCAGATTTCGATACTATGAATCCGAGCAATTTCCCTTCGCTTAATGCAAAGAAAGATTTCTTTGGATTGAGCGAAATCCCATACCTCAAGCATCTTTGAAAGATTTGCTTCAAATCTTGGAGATGGTTTTTTCCGTTTTTTGGAGTACACTGTTATATCATCCAGATAAATCACTACTGATTTATTGACCAATCCTTTAAACGCGATGTCCATGGCTCTCTGAAAGGTAGCTCCGGCGTTGATAAGACCAAATGGCATCTTCCGATATGCATAAGTGCCCCACTTGGTTCGGAACGTAGTCTTTAACTGATCATCGGGATGCACCAGTACTTGATTGTATCCTGAAAATCCATCCAGGAATGACATTAATTCTGAGCCTGCTACTGCCTGTAGAATTTGCTCCATAGGTGGGAGGGGAAAGTTATCTTTCTGACAGGCTTTGTTAAGATTTCGGAAGTCGATACAGATTCTAATGTCTCCGTTTTTCTTCCTAACGGGCACCATATTGGATACCCATTTGGAATGCCTAACGGGGAAGACTATTCTGGCTCTCAACAACTTATTAAGCTCAGTTTTTATCTGGTTTTCTAGGTTAGGGTGTATTTTTCTGAGCTTCTGCTGGACAGGTTTCTCGTTGTCAGTCATAGGGATAACATGTTGAATGATGGAAGTGTTGTAAGTCTTCAGCTCATCGTAGTTCCAGGCAAAAACGTTTTTGTACTGTCTCAGAAGGCGGATATATGCTGATTTTTCTTCAGGGGCTAAGCCCTGGCCTAGATTAACGTTTTGCGGCTTTTCGTCGGTTCCTAGGTTGACTGATTCGTAGTTCAGAGTTGAACTATAAAGCTTGGCATTAGCCGACCTTTTGAACCGACTTTTCAAGTCATATAAGTCTTCTAATTTGACCACCGATTTGGGTATAGCATTATCAGTGCTACTTTGTTGTATTTGGTGATCATGACAGTCTTCGTCAATTATCTGGTTTGTGTAGGATCCTTCAGAGGTGAGGAAACTTACGATGTCTGGGTGGTCGTTGAACACTCTCCAGTTGGTGATATTGTCAGGAATGGAAGGTTTAAAAATTAATTCTATTGAAAACCTATCAGGACTAAAATCTTCGGAAGGGATAAGTCGAGAGGCTACGTTAGCTAACAGGTCTGCGCTTGTGTTTTGAATTCTTGGAATTGACGAGATGTTAAATGCTATGAAATGTGCAGTGAGATCTTGCACTAACGATTGATAATGCTTTAAATGACTAGACAGGCAATGTATGGTGTTACGTACCTGTTTTACGACGATCTCAGAATCTCCAAAGACTTGAAGATACTTAACATTCAATCTGATTGCTTTGTATAGGCCTTGAACCAAGGCTTCGTACTCCACTGTGTTGTTCGTGCAATCGAACTCAAGTCTGCATGTGAGCATAATCTTGTTCCCGTCTGGGTTGATCAGAACGCATCCTGCTCCTGCCCCCTCGTTAGATTTAGATCCGTCAAAATATAATTTCCAAAATAAAGACGTATTTACAGAATTATCTAAAAAACTAAAACATTTTGAGTCATCAGTTTGGGAGAAATTTTCAACTTGGGATAAAACTGAATTCTCTAAGTATGGTGAAATATGAGCACTGAAATTGCCTAGGAAAGAATCTATTGCGTAATTGCCTACAATGTAGCTATTGTATGTGATGGCTTCATTTTCTCCTTCTAGTTCTGTCACTATGTATTTTTGGTGCAACTCTCGTTCAACCTTTATCTGATTTGGTTTACCGTTGGATGGTAACCACATGTGCGACCAGTCGGTTGAGAAATATCCGTGGAGTTTCTCCGACCAATCCCTGCTAAGAATCAAGCCATAGAACTCAAGGATATCGGCTACCAGAATGTCGATAACCTGACACACTTTTGGGTTAGACGACAATCTTATGGTCACCTGATTAAGTTCACCAATCACTTCGACCTGGGATCGATCAAGTTGAACTATACGTACTGCAGATTTTTGAGGTTGCACATTCAATTTGGCACATATTTACCTGGGTAAAATATTCGTTGAAGCACCAGAATCGACCAAGCAATTGTGCACGTTTTTGTTGAAGATTTCATATGTGAGAAGAAAAGGAGGAGTATGAGACCTTGATCTTCCTCCAATCAAGGCGATGTCATTTGGATCAATTTTATTTATCGTATTGGTTCGAGGTCTTCCCAGATTGTGGGAAGCCACAGCTGTAGGTAAAGATGTAGTAGGCACAGCATGTAATTCTTTCATCATGATTTTCTGCTGGTGTTTCAGTTTACTCAATTCATACAGAGTGATATTAGCCCTAGTCTTTTTCATGTCGTCAATGATGTTATAATCCATTTCATTCGACACTATTAGTGTTCTTGATGGAGATGCTTGCTCAGATTGGACTGGGCTAAACTGGGTCGCTTTAGCAGTTGTCTTTTTGGTTACGACCCTTTCTTTTGTTGCAGGGCTTGCGCCCTTTTGTTTTGGGGTAGTTTGGGGAGGATCAAGCTGATTTTTGCTTCTCGTGCTAACAGGAAATGCTTCTTGATCCTCTTCCTGTGGGAGGATGAAATCCCACATTCCTTGAAGTTCTACAACTTCTTCCTCGTCGGTCTGCCCTTCAGTGGTATTCTCTTCTTCTTCGTCTTCTTCAGACTCAACGTTTGAGACAACACTGGGTGGTTTTACGTCCATGGGAGGATTTCTTTTAAAAGTCCTAAAGGGCTTTTTCGAAGAAGTCTCTGCTACTTGTTTCTTGATATCGACCATCTCATTGGACATGGCTTTCAACACTTTTTGTAACCCTTCCAAATCGAAAGGATCTTTCGTTTGCTTCTTCTTGGTGTCCTCTTTGAAAGAGATCTTCTTTGATTTGCGTTCTTCTATAGCAGATCTCTTTTCTAGGGCTACCACGCGTCTTTCCACTGCTAACGCTTCTGTAAAGTTGTCAACTAATGTGGTCTTGTTTGCCCTATCTACGAAGATAGCCAAGTTTGGAGGTAAAGCCGTGATGTACCATTCACATCTTACTTCCTCGCTGGGTTGTGAAGCAACGGGGATTTTGTTGAGGATCTTATTGAACCGTAAGTTAAAGTCTTTAATGGGTTCTCTAGCCTCAGCCTTAAGATTAGATAGGTCATTAATCAATGTCGCCGTAGATCGGTCATCACCAAACTTAGTGAGGAACTGACTTTGAAAAATGTCCCAGCTTGTGATGGATCCGGAAGGTAACGAAAAGTACCATGACCCGGCTGTTCCTTGCATTGTATAAGGGAAGAGCCGGACAACAACGTCTTCGTTAGTAACTCCGTTGAGATTAATAGAAAGCATGAAATTATTGATATGTTCTTCGGCTAGCATACCTGCTTCTGGGTTGAATTTAGGTAGCCACTTCTCTGGATGGGCCGGTATAGGGCTCAAGGGTGGAGGCATTAAAACCGCCCCAGGATTATTCCATGGAGACTGGGCCATCGTGGAGCTGCTAACTAATGGAAGTGCAGAAACTGACCCCTGATGCTGAGAAGGTGAAGAAATCAGGATCTTTGATGTTCGAAGAGGAAGGTTTGTGGAAGACGGGTGAGTGAGTTGGAATGGAAAAGTGGGTGGTTGACTTCACGGTGAGGGAGTTGATATGGACGAAGTGGATGAGAGAGTCTGTCCGTCAGACTCTTGAGGTGTTTTCCTTGCTCTTTTTCTGGTAGGAAGAGGGAGTTTGCTTGGTTGTATGCCAAATTTTTCACTCTTTAATCTGGTAAGGGGATGAGCAGGGTTGTACTGCGAAGTCACGCTGCTTTTAGATTTAGCAGTCTTCTGGTTAAAGATGGAGAATCCCTGGAGTTTACGAATCAAAGTTTGAATTTCAAGGGGTTCAATAATAGATTGGTCTAATATATTCAAATATGTAGCAGTGGTGGATACTCGAGCGACTTCAAATTCCGGGTTTAACCGTGTTGGAGAAGTCGAGGGAGTTGATGAGGGTGTATTACTCTCAGAATGGTATTTGGATATTGCTTTAGGTGCCATTCATAGTTCGTGCCCTCCTTCTAGCGCCAAATATGTTGAGGGCCCCGAAATCGGGTCAACAACAAGGAAGATACCCACCCGGTCGGGAACCTGGTTGGCGGCTCCATGCCCGTTTGGTGTAGCGGGTCCGACTGGGGATGACGGGACCAGCTTCCCGTTCTAAGGGGTGTGTGTGTGCATGTAGAAAATGGTGATGTGTGTGTGTAGAAAATGATAGTAGAAAATCTGTAATTATTCCTTAACTAATCTAATTCTAAATTCTGAAATGACTTTATACTACTTTAATCTAACAAAAACAATACATCTAATCTACACTAACCCGGGACAGAATTTTTCCATTATGCAATCTAGAAAAATTTCACAGAATAACTGGTAATGAAGATTATTCAGCTATCATGAGAATATAAATCAATTAAGATGAACCATCTTGCGTAAGAAGTTAAGCAAAACGGTTGTGAACAGCGTATTGCATAATCAGCTATTCATGTATTAAGCACAAATCAATGACTCCACCGTACAAAAGTGCCAAATGGTAGTCCACTCATTCATACGTTAACATATAAATAACATCAGCTGTATATTACTCTAAGAATGCAAGCAGAAACTAGTCAAGAGATAAAAGTACCATTTATGACTGATTTTAAACTTACAGACTTCAAGCAATAATGATCTATTTCTACTTGCTTCTAATGCCTACTAAGAGTACAGAAGTGCAACATCAGTAGCAGGTATTAAAATGCAAACATAAATAAATCTTGATCCGTCCATTCATCAAAAACCCCCTCCGAGGGTGCAAAAGTGCATGTTCTGAGGACAAGTTTTTTGACAAAATTTCGGACCCTTCTCCAATACAACGAGAAGGGTTAAATACTAGTAACCGACTAATTTTACTTTACACAAATTCAGGGAACAGCTTCAAATGACTGCCCTTTTACTAAAAACAAATTTATTTCTAAAAACTGAATCTAATTTCTAACCGTTTCTGTATCTGCTCCTTAGTGCTGTAAGCAATGCGTTGTTCACCCTGGAAGAGTCGGTTGGTTGTCCTTTCCTTTTGTTCGAGCTTGAAAATTAGAAACAACAAGCGCTGGCACCTCTTTCTGTTAGATTAGAAGATATTTTCAAAAACCTTTCTCTAGCTGGGTGTATTCGCTGTGCGCACACTTAGTACAACCCAGTTTCTTTTCGAACTGATTTTGCTGTTGCTATTTCGGTTTCCAGTCGTGCGAATGACTCAATGAGTTAGAAGTCACGTTGTATGGACAATCCCCTGTTTCGAGAACTGTTTCCGTTCTTTGTTCCAGGCTTTTCTGGAGCGTCTTTCTTCTCTTGCGCTTCTTTCTCTGCTTTACCAAGTCTGAGCTTCAGGATCTTTTGTAAACACGCTGCTTTTGTGCGCCTTTGACTCTGAGTCTTGGACAGTCTATTTTCATCAGTGCTTGTTGGGCGATACTCTGGAATCCACGGTTCTGCTGCATGCGGCATCCAATTGCGGAGGCATCTTCTCTCAGTTGTCTTATTGGCGCTCTTCCCTTCTCCTTAGATGTTTCCTGCATATAGATTTATATCAGTTGCATGTCTTGCAGTTTACGCAAAGAAGAAGGGAAATGACGAAAAGATTGATATGAAAGCATTAAATTCTAATGAATGCGAAATTAATGACATTCATCATAACTTGACTCTTCGATAAATGCGATGCAATCATTTCTGGATATTCGAGCATGCGGTCATTAATTTCCCTTAAGGCGCGCTTTCAAATTTGGATCTACCGTGTATGTCGGAGAATTCTTGCGATGAGTTTTTTCTGCGATTGGTATCACAGTATCGATGGCTGCGACGTTATTAAGTGTGATCGCAGATCGCTAATATCACAGATCGCAGATCGCAAATATCGCAAGGTTTTCACTTTGTCATTTTGTGCTGCTCGTGTGGCATTGCGACGTGCGACGTCGCATATCGGCCGTCGGCGTTTCTTTAGGTTCTCCTTTTTCAAACGCTCTTAATGCGCGCGATGCGATGGGTTCTCGCGTCGCTCCTTTTTAGTGTATTTATGCGCTTTGGGCAAGCGCTCCTTTTTCCGTTGCGACGCGATATAGCTTTTAGGGAGCTGATACAAAAGAATTTTTTAAACAAAAATATTTTGTGGATTTTTGGCTAAGGGTCCCACTTTGCTTGATGTTATTACTAATATCAAATGAAGAGGGGGGTTGTTGGTGACCACAACATGCTGCTGATTCATCACTTGCGCTGAGGCTGCATCTTGTTACCATAGGGGTACACACTAGTTTTGAATCCTCCATCCCATATTTCTTCAAGATCTGCTTGAGATACTTGGTTTGTGATAGAAAAATGTCGTCTTTGTTTTGTTGGACTTATAAGCCAAGAAAATATGTGTGCTCACCAAGCATGGACATTTCAAACTCTTTCTACATCACCAAGGCAAAATCTTGACTCATGTCTTCTTCATTGCTACCAAAGATGATATCATCAACATACACAACAAGTATTAGCAACTTATCATTGTCAATTTTTATATATATATTGCTATCAGTTGATCCTTTTATAAAACCTTGTTGATGGAGGTACTTATCCAACTGATAATACCAAGCCCTTGGAGCCTGTTTAAGGCCATAGAGAGCCTTTTTGAGTCTGCATACAAGTTTTGGATCATTTCCAAGAATAAACCCATCTGGTTGTTCAATATATACTTCTTCATCCAAGTCTCCATTCAGGAAGGCAGACTTCACGTCCATTTGAAATACTTTGAACTTCTGAAAGCTAGAAATAGCAAGGAACATTCTTATGGCCTCAAGTCTAGAAACTGGTGCAAAATTTTCTTCAAAGTCTATACCTTCTTGTTGAGCATACCCTTTACAAACAAGTCTGGCCTTGTTTCTAATCACATCTCCATTTTCATTCAGCTTATTTTTGAATATCCATTTTGTTCCTATGACATTCTTATCTTTTGGTCTAGGAACCAACTCCCAAGTGTTATTCTTTTCAATCTGCTCAAGTTCTTCCTCCATGGCCTTTACCCAGCATTCATCCTTGCATGCCTCTCTTACATTTTGTGGTTCAGTGGAGGAGAGTAATGCTAGATAACTTGAAGCTTCTGAAATGGTTCTTCTTGTTTGTACACCTGCCTCCTTTTGCCCCAAAATTTGGGTTTCTGGATGATTCTTCTGAACGTACCTAGATGGAGTCTTTTCTTCTATTCTTATCTGTTCTTCTGGTGCCTCATGGGTTTCTTCTTCATCATGAATTTGATTTGATGTTGAAGGATAGTCTTCATCATCTTCGAAATCTTCAGACTTTATTTGCCTAAGAGTGTTCCCTTCTTCATCAACCACTACATCAATACTTTCAACAATTTTTCCAAGTCTTTTATTGTAACACTTGTATGCTTTGCTGTGGGGAGAGTAACCAAGGAGAATGCCTTCATCTGCTCTAGGTTCAAACTTGCCAAGATTTTCATCAGTCTTCTTGATGTAGCATTTGCTTCCAAAATTTTGAAGTATTTTACTGTGGGAGTCTTACCATACCATAGTTCATGAGGAGTCTGAGTGCTGTTTACTCAGATGTTTGTCTTGTTGAGAATAGTAACTGCAACAAATGCAGCTTCACCCCAGAAGGTTGTGGGAGTTCCAGACTCATCAAGCATAGCACGAGCCATTTGTTGAACCGTTCTGTTCATCCTTTCCACTACTCCATTTTGTTGAGGAGTCCTTGCAATCGAGAATTCCCTTCTTATTCCATGTTCTTCACAAAAATCGAAAAATTCATTTGAGGTAAATTCCCCACCTCTATCATACCTGAGACATTTGATCCTATGATCTGGTTCGTTTTCAACCAAGGCTTTGAATGCTTTGAACTTTTAGAAAGATTCATCTTTATGCTTCATAAGTCCTAACCAACACATCCTAGAGAAGTCGTCAATGAACAATATAAAGTATTCTTCTCCTCGAGGTGACCTTTTCCTAGATGGACCACATACATCAGTATGGACAAGTTCAAGTGGCCTACTAGCTGATCCTTCCTTCTCATGGAAATTAGTTCTGGTTTGCTTACCAAACTGACATGATTTGCATATTGTATTGTTTGGAATTCTAATGTCAGGGAGATCACGAACCGCCTGATATTTACATGCTTTCCTTATCTGAGAGAAGCTTAGATGCCCCAATCTTCTATGCCATAGCCAGTGTTCATCATTCTTACTAAGATAGCATTTTTGTTGTCCTCCCTTGAGTATGTATATATTATTTGGAGTTCTTATGCCTTTGATCACTATTTCACCTGTATCACGCTCACGAACAATACATCCATTTGATTGAAATATTACCTCATTTCCTTGATCACACATTTGATTGACACTTAATAGATTATGCTTTAAGCCATCAACATACATAACATTTCCAGCCTTGACCTTTTCTTTCTAAAGAACATAACCTTTACCTTTTATGAGTGCAGGGGTGTCATTTCCAAATGAGACCTTCTTCTCCTTTTCTAAGGCACTATATGACTGAAGTTTTTCATTATCACCTGTCATATGTTTTGAGCATCCACTGTCGATGTACCACTGATTTTCCTGTCCTTCCGCATATAAGGCTATCCCACATCTTTCTGGTAGCAGTTCTTTCTTTCTCCATGTTTTGGGACTTAATGAAGCTTGCTCCTTCTGAGTTGTTTGCCGAAACCTACTCCTGCATTTAGAATCTTCATGACCGAAGTTGTTACAAATAGAACATTCTATTTCATTTTCAAGAGCAGAAAAGTTATTGTAGGTCCTTTTCATGATCCCAGTCATACTCCTTTGTTTTTGAGCTTCTCTAGTCATGATTGTCTTGTAGGCAACACATTGAGCTGCTTTGTGACCAAAGTTATGACAAGAGAAACATTGGCCATTGAAGAAACTCCTGCGATTATCAAATCTACCAACCAAATGATTGTAGTTTCTATTTACATCCATTCTTGGGGCAAATTGAGAACGATTTACCTGTGGTTGGTTGTAGCTTCTGTTCATTCTTGAATTAGATTTCCCTTGATTTACTTGGTGATTTCTGTTCACTCTTGAAGTAAATTGTCCCTGATTTACCTAGTGATCTTCATTGTGCCTTTGTTGTCGATTGTCAACCTGTTCACTTCTCTTAGCTGCTTCAAGATAAATTTTGGAGGTGGATGGCTTCTGTGCTTGCTTCTGAGCTTGAGATGCCTCTTCAATATATCCAAGACCTGTCTTGATTAGAGGAGAACTCTGCACTTTGATAATCTCATCTAAAGTTTCAGATCCTTTAGCAAATTTAAGATTAAGAGCTTTTGATTTCTCAATATCTTTTCTAAGTCCCACAATTTCACATTCTAACTTTTCATTGTGTTTTTCTCTTTCAGCAAGTTGGAATGTCAGAGTATCTATAATCATGTTCTTTTCTTCTAAGCAAATCTTGAGTCTAGAAATTTCTTCATAAAGACCTTCTTCATCTATAGCATCCAAGAAATCATCATCTTCAAAAGCCATCAAAAGTCTATAATCATTACCTTGTTCATCTTCATCACTATTTGAAAGTCCATCACTATCTTCATGAGTGTAATAGCTCTTCTTACTTACATTCTATTTTTTGTTCCATCTAACTCGTTCCTTACGTTTGTCAAGCTTATCTTTATGAGGACACTTGGCAGCATAGTGACCGACCCTTCCACAAGAAAAACATTTGAAAGGTAGTTTACCTCTAAATCTTCCAGAACCCCGTTGAAGGTTCTTGACAAAATTTGATTCTTCCTCTTCTTCCGACATATGTCCTGAGTCATTGTAATCTCCTTTTCCTGAGGCTTTGAATGCAGCTTCTCTCTTGTCTGATGGTCCCCCTTTTCTCATTTCGTAAGCGGTTAGGATTCCATGTAGCTGTGACATGGTAAGGCTCTGTAGATTCTGTTTTTCTTCTATGGCGGAAACTTTTGATTCAAACTTAGAAGACAAAGATCTTAGAACCTTTTCAACCAAAACAACTTCTTTTGTTTCTTCACCCAAATTTTTCATACAATTAACAATCTCATCTATATGTAAGAAATAGTTAGCCACACTTTCATCATCGTACATTCTGAGATTTTCATATTGAATTCCGAGAGTTTGTAGTTTTGCTCGTTTTACCTGTTCATCTCCTTCATATCTCAGAACGATCTTGTGCCATATTTCTTTTGCGGTTTTGAGCTGCATAACCTTAACGAATTCTGATTGAGATAGGCTCCCTAATATAGTATTGACAGCCTTTGCATTTGTTTCATACTGCTTCTTACCAGCTGTATCTGTAGGAGTTGTTGATGGAAAAGTGTACCCTGTTTCCACAATATCCCAAACTTCTGTACCAAGAGATTGAAGATAGGCAGTGATTCTTACCTTCCAATAGATGAAGTTGCTTCCATCAAAAATTGGTGGCCTGATTGATGCTTCTCTTTCGTAGTTGCTCATGATGATAGATCTTCCTTCAAGCGATCAAGCTTCTTCTGAAGGACCGGCTCTGATTCCAATTGTTGGAAATAATACTGAGAGGGGGGGTGAATCAGTATTATCAGGTCAATTATTTTTCATTTCACAATCAGATTTGTATACGCTACTTCAGTTAGAAAATACCGCATATGTAGGCAACTTCAGTTAAGGAAACAAGCGTATATGAGCAGACTCGTAATTTAGATTATTCTTCAGATGTTGATCATTAATCTATGCATCAAAACATATGAACAGTAACCAGGAACAGTAAAACAGAATAGAAAATCACACATAAGAACACCAGATATAAGGTGGAAACCCAATGTGGGTGAAAACCACCTGCTGCAATTCGTCTCTATCTTCTTTTAATTAGAAACTTATTTTTACAATGTTTTTGTACTGGTGCAAACTTATACCAGTACGCAGGCTGCTACCTGCAGAAGGCTACAACCTTCTCTCATTCTCCAGCTTCTCCTGGAAGGGAGCTACAACCCCCTTAGCTCTTGTACTAGCTGAGGTACTAGTACGTAGGTGCTGACCTACAGAAGGCTGCAACCTTATCTTTTCCTCTAGGGACCTCGTTTCATAAATTTTCAGACTGGATCCCTGTATATCAATCAGACATCAAGTATATCTGCATTAACCAAACTCCTTTGCACCAAACAAACTGAATCAAATAATCACTTCTCTGAATGTTGTACCCAGAAAACAATAATAGTAACCAAACACCAATTCTGAACCCAGAACACTGCAGTAATAAACAGAAGTAGCTAAAACATATTTCAAGAATCGTATGCTACTTCAATGTATACAACCTACGTGCATACGCTTCTGAATTAAGGCCAACCAGCATATACACTATTTTGACTTATTGAACCAGCGTGTATATGCGCCTCTGCTGCGCTGAACCTGCGTACAGATCTATAAAAGATAATTTATCCTTTTTTACTTAATCAGACATTAGTTATACCCAGATTATCATATTTATAGATCACGTCATGCGTCAAATATAACAGATCAAAAGGTTACACAAAGATACTTCTCTTCAAACCGCCTTAAGATCTTAACCCAATAGGACTTATCCTTCTCCTTGTGCTCAGGTTCCTCCTTAATTCAGATCTAGTTATGCACCATAACCCAATGACAGCATTCTAGATCTTACTCTTCATAAGATATTCAATGCTTCAGTTGATACCTTGCCAAATGATCTCCTTCCCTTTTTATAGACTTAGGCTTTACTCAAACCATGGTCCAAAACCATAGAGATCCAATACTAGGGACTCAATAACAGGGATCAACACTTTGGTTGCAATACCAAGGACCAAAACCATAGGTTCAAATATGTCGGAATAAATACCATGGACCAACCATAAGTTTTCCACACGTACACGCTTTTCATTGCATGAAAGTGCGTGCATATGTATACTCGCCTTTTGATCGGTACACCCGCGTGTATATGCGATTTTGTTAACATGAACCTGCGTATACCTCATTTTCTTTCATTCTGAGAGCCTAGACTATGATCTGCCTTTTGAGTGAGTTTCCATCAAGGACAACACCTGTGCCATAGTGCCAAACCTGTGCCATAATGCCAACAGGAAGGTGTCAGACCAGATCCATCCTTGTCCTTACAATAGAGACACTAGAGGTGCACAAGCTGTGGGAGTACAACCATCTACACCATGTGGGGAAGCTGACATAATGAGGGCACTAGATCTCCTGAAAAGGAGCAGGCTGGCTAGGGAAAGTTAGAGGGTGAGTCAAGAAGACGATTTTGTAGGTGGAGACCTGGTTTTAGACATCAAGGGCCTGAGGAGGAGGCTGAGGGTACACAGGGTCATGAGGAGCACATCGATATACCCAATGTAGCATAGGAGTCACCATTACTAGAGACCTCTTTGATCACACCAGTTGACACCTTGACGGAGAAAATGGAGCATACACCCATAAAGCCATCTAATGATGTGGTGTTTTTCGCTGATGAGGTGCCATTTGTTTTTGAGGTATTTATTGATGTGGTGTCCAGGACCATGTTTAGATTTTT
This sequence comes from Pinus tabuliformis, assembly GCA_031772625.1. Classification (NCBI taxonomy): domain Eukaryota; kingdom Viridiplantae; phylum Streptophyta; class Pinopsida; order Pinales; family Pinaceae; genus Pinus; species Pinus tabuliformis. The sequence goes on along the minus strand of CM062812.1, from coordinate 121,993,397 downwards.
AGGTGATGGCAGCCCACATCAGATTGGTGAGGTGCCTGGAGACATATCCACCTTTGATGAGGAGCCGATAGGTACAGAGGCATCCAGATCTGTGACAGAATTTCTAGATGGTAGCTACCTATCACTTATTGTTGAGGATGTTATGCATGATGAGCTACCTATGGAGGGGCGGTTATTGGTTCATGTTGAGCCCATGGTGGAGGAGGATGAGCAGCCATCATTGGAGTCAACCATCGATGAGGAGAAGTTAGGTGCATCAACAGTGAGCACAACTGTCATGATTTCAAATGACGGTCCCCTTCAGGCATACATTGATGGGGCTTGCAGCATTATTGGGTCACCTCCTCATGTTGGTGAGAGATAGTTTGCATTACGTAGGCAGATTACATGGTTTGGCCATACTAGCAATATGGGGCGACACGAGCTGCACAGGGTGAAACATTTACGGGATGGATGACTTGTTCAGTGTATGGTTGTTCATGCATTCGATCCCTCTCTCAGGGTTGGATGGCGAGAGATATTGAGTTGGTATCCAGTGGAGTTGGCTAGGAGGCTAGATGCATATGTGGCCATAGATCAGCAGAGGCTATGGATTACTAGAAGGGCTCGAGGGCTAGACTGTTGTTGGGACCTAGGTGGGATTCTCCATCACATCATGGAGTCATTAGGTGATGGTATTAGTTGTACGATGGACTCGGAGGTTGGGTGCACATGCATTTTCATATTCCCTTCAGAGGTCCTAACAACACTAGTGACAAGATGGATTAACAGGGGAGTAGATAGAGTTCATTAGTTATTTTTTCATGGGATCATAGGATGATCAACATACTATGGCAAGCATTTTTTGGAGGAGGTGGTATTGGTAGGCCACTAGACAATTCCTTATATGGAGTTGGGGATTCCTCACATTTATGTGGGGCACAAAGGACACTGAGGAGCAGAGCAGTAGTGGCATCACTACTAATGCATAGAGAGATTCACTTCTTGGGCCCCTCAAGGAGGATTTGGAAGGGATATCTCCTCATTGGATTTCATGGTGATGTGACAGTGGAGGTGATGATACAGGTCGAGGGCGGGCCGGCACATATGGACACAACTTTAGGCCATCACATCCAGGGATGGGTAGGAGCATCTAGCGTGGAGTAGTGGTCTGCAAATGGGCATGTAGACGCATAGGGGTGTGTCATAGTATGTTGGACTGCACTGTGGAGTGGGAGTGCCTCATATCACATTGATTACATGCAGAGAGTGACATGTTCAGTGACACAGGACGATAGTATCTAGTGGTGTACAGGGACATGTTGCGGTATATAGTGGCATGTTGATGAGTGCGATGATATTGGGTGTTATGCAGAGGAAGATGATGCGGTGTAGTGAGCACTTGGAGAATTACCTCCAAGGAGACTTATGGACAGGGGCAGTAGGTGTACCATTGGATGCAACTCACCTAGGATCGATGAGGACATGGTTGAGCATTTGGGGACACCATGTTTAGTGGAGACAGGGCCTCGAGGGGTTTGTCAGCAAATCTGAGGTGGAGAGAGGGGTGTCCGTAGGATTACTCTTGAGCATTTTGGCAGAGTCTTGATCATACCCTTTGGGACATACCCACCCATCCTCTTACAGTGTCACTTACAGTCACAGAGGGTTTGGTTGTTGCCCCTTAACACTCTCCATTCAGGCAGCAGGGAGGCTCACCCTAGATAGTTGGATGAGACACTACGTGTCATCGGCTGAGAGGAGACTCTCTAGTTGAGACACTTAGTAGGTGCACGAGTTGACAAATATAGGCTTAGGGATAACATGTTTGATTGTCGAGGTAGCATATGTTCCACCGCTAGGCTCACACTTTGGGAGGTCACCGAGAGGGAGTTGTATGGTTCTTTTCCAGCTCGACAACTCTAGACATTAGGTGAGCATGAGATGGTAGCCTAGGCTTCCAGCATGACCTGAGCACATCCTAAGGAGTTGGGATAGTAGATCTTGCTATGTGATTTGACAGGCGCAGAGAAATTGGTTATTTGCAACACAGGTTCTTGATGCTCGGTGCCTACCTATTGGATATATGCAACAGTCATAGATGGGGCATAGAGGAGTCCCAACAGCTAGCAGCATATCACATCATCAGGCAAAGTGGATTGGGGGTTGTGGACCTCCAATATGGTTATGGGATACATGGATCCAGTGGATTGGTGGGATACTCCACTCCTTAGTGAGCATGGGCCTGATAATAGGTGAATTGATTCATTCATAGGCGAACACATGGGGAATCATCGAAGCCCTCACCATAGGGCAAGGTAGATTCTTGCTCAGGATTGGGGCCATCCATGGACGGATAGGCACTGGAACTATTGGGTCGCTTTGGCAGGTTGGGCCTAATGTTGATCATCGCATATATTGTGGTCAAGACCCATGCGAGAGGAGGCTCTGGTACGAGCATGCTAGATAGTTGGTGATGACCATGGTTTCACGGGGTCAATAGTTTTCTTGCTGCGTTGGGCATGGGACCCTAACATCATAGTACTTAGCAGTTCATATACCCATAGGGGTAAGCTAGTTTCTATAGGGGAGGGTCATCCAGATTCTCCATTGGGTTTCAATGATTGACTAAGGGTGTGGGAGAGTTCATCAACATGGCAGGATGGCCAGCAAGAGGATTTCAAGAGGAGCTCATGCAAAAAAGGCTTCATTCACATAGGGATTGAGTTGTAACTTCAGGGGACCACAATCAGAGTGCATGGGGTGGACTATTTGGTAGAGCAGCTTCATGAGGATTTGGATAGAGTTTTACATCATTAGGATGCTCTACTTATTGGTGGTAGACAGAGGGGTTCTAATGCCCATATCTGGTAGGATAGTGAGTGGACCAAGGGGGGCTTCACATTGATCAGGTTGGCTTGGGATCATGATATCGAGGGACTCCTTCACTATACGATAGTGCAACGATCAGAGATGATCCAATGGCACAATTGGGACCCTAGTGAAGTTTGCAGTGACAATGGGGGTCCACAATCAGAGAGGGTTCTTTTTCAAGCATTTCTTGAAGACAAGTGATTTTTGGTGCATTGGAGGAACTTGTTGGATGAGGATGCCAACATGAGGGTGAACACATACGTTAGCATCCAACATTGAAGTTGCTTGGGGAGAAACAACATTTGGGAGGGGAGGATTGTAATGTCCATTCCTAGATTATTTTGGAACATGATTAATGTCTACATTTTGGGGCCAATTTTGGAGGAGATGGGGCCCATTCAATTTTATTTAGAAGAATTAGGAGTTAGAAGTAAGTTATTTTGGTTTGTTAGTAGCATGTGCAGGCCATCAAACTAGGAAATACGCACTCCCTAAGCCAACGGGTCGAATTGCACGTGAGGGAAATCAAAGGCTTAGTGAGGGACCCACGAAGCAGGGAATAAGGAGGGAAAAAGGCTCTAGAAAAACAATAAAAGAAAGGCATCACTCCTCATTTCATCATTCTTGATTTATTGAATTTGATTTTGTTGCTTGAGTTGTTTCGCCGGGGCACTTGCTGTTTAGCAAGAGTTTTCCAAGTGGAGAACTCACCCTTTCTTTGAGTGACTTTGAGTGCCACCCTAGAAAGGTTCATCCATTATCATCAGATGAGATTTGTACAGAAATTTCCAGCATTTGTATTCAATTTTTCCCAGCGGTGCGTATTTCAGGAGGACGCAGTAGTGTATCTAGTGTGGCCATTGCAGCATTCTGTCGAAGGACTATTTCTTGCCGGGAGAAATAAGGGAAGTACTATTGGAGTTGATTTCTACCTTTCTGGAGTGTTTGAAGAGGATTTTTCTGGTGTATTGGCAGGCATTGTGCTTTAGTAGATTTGGAGTGTGTAGGGCCTTTTGGGGGTCGATTTTGGAAGGTCAAAACCAAACCAAACCATTTTTGGGTTTTTTTGGGTTTTGACAAGGACCCCACATATAAATTTATAGAATTTTCTGAGCACTGGAGTTGGGGTTTTCAGCTATTTATTTGCAACATACATTATAGAATTGTTGAGGATTGCATAGCCTTTGGGGGTTGCTTTTGGGAGGTCAAAATCAAGCCAAACCATTTCTGGGTTTTTGTGTGTTTTGTGAGTGGAGTCCGTGGCTAAAATTTCATAATTTTCTGGGTGATATTCGGGCCTGAAATCCTCATTCTTATACAGGGAGAATTGTTAGTTAGCTTGGGAATTTGCACCAATTTGTGGGTTCGACTTTGGCTTGGAGATAGGCCAAACCCTTTCTGGATTTTTCTGGGTTTTTGGTGGAGATATCAAGATTAATTTGGCAGAATTTTCTGAGCACTTTTGGAGGCTCAAATAGGGGTTTCTTCTAACTAGTAGTTGTAGAATTTATAGGATCAATGTAGAACATTGAGGAGAAGTCTTTCATTTTCATCTGGGCAACATTTTTCTCACCCGGGATTTTCTAGATTGCTTTAGCAAGACAAGTGCACACATTCCATGTATTGTACTCTCCTTTAATAATAAAATGGCTCAATTTGACACAGTTCTGATGCAATTTTATTGGTGTTTAATTGTTGTCTGAATTTTTCTATGTCACATGTGTGTTTTGCTTGTTTAGCACTATTATTTCCTTTTTGGGACATTACATTAAACCACCACTAATAGAGACATCGATTTCTCCCACCTTGTACCATCATTTTAGAGAGCACATTTATCCAATTCTTGACATGTACATTGTGTATCTTTGTATTACAACTCTCTTCTTGGACTCATATATACCCTTTTGGATTAAGGGGGGGAAAGTTGGACACCTAATATACTAAGGGTTATGGTGTGCAATATTAATAGTCATTGGAGTATAAGAGACACTTGGAATATGAAAACCAAGGGTCATAAGACATTGTATAAAATCTATATCTTTGTGAATAATATGCATTCAACAATTATCTAAATCATGTCCACATTTTCATGTGTGTTTAACAGTGATGTTATCAGTCGAATGACACCTTGTTCTAATAGCTGTTGCAATTTTTTCTTCACCTCTAGTATTTCTATAACAAACTTCCTGTACGACCCAATGATTTGCAATGGGTGTTATCGGGAAAACTAGTGTCCATTCAGAGCTGCTAGTCCCACTAAGACGGGTAGCTATCTTAGAAACAAACAGATTAAAGTTACTTGTGTTTTCCTTTATGAGAGATAGATGAGAGAGAAGCTGAGAGTACCAACTTCAGTCTTTCGCTAGTCTCCTTGCTCGTTTCCTCCCTCCCTTGATAGAGCTTTCGCCACTCTCTCACTTCTCTCGCTTCAAAGGACACTTATAGATTCAAGGCAGCAAAATACCATCAAAGCATAGAGATCTATAACCATAAATAATGTAGGATCAGATGTACATTAACCATATAGATGCATATACAAACAAGATTCAGAGATATACAAGCATATGGAGGAAAACTAAAATAGCTTTATTGATAGAAGTAGTAGAAGAGAGGATTACAACCAGGCTGTCTGATCCAACATCATCCTCCCAACATGAAAACCCTCTTCACCTCATACAAAGCAAAATCACCCAATAATGTCTTCAAAGAGAAACCAACAACACTTCCTTGCAAATTAAAAAATTCCAGCCTCTGGATCTCTTGGATGAGGGATCCATATATAGATTTTTTCAGGAGAGTGAGTCAGCTTCTGGGATCTTGATTAGTGTCATTTCACTGATAGTTCTTGGTTCCACTTGGAGATTTTAGATATCTTACTCATCCTTGGGTGAACTTAGAGAGGCAAGTGTCATATGAGCAGTTTCTAGAAGATTCTCCGGGTTTCCACCTAGCACACTACTTCTGCCATTTGTCTACTCTCACTCATCACACCCTATAGAAGGGCTTTCCAGTATGCATCACACCCCCTATGTGTAATAGGTGAGATGCATCACACCCTATGCATGGAGCAATCTGTATGGTCTAGTTTTGACCTATTCTAAGTAGTTTTTCATGGAGAACTTCTGGGAGATGATGTAATCAGCTGACCTTGTTATTATAGACATTTTTGTGCCTTACAGCATTGAGCATGAAATGTCCATAATCTAAGGGATCCAAATTCCCTAAACATGTTGTTCCTACCCCTAGAGGAACAAGGCTAACAAACCACAGCAATTCACAGAAGTTCTCCACCAAAAAACTGCTCAAAACAAGTCAAATCAGGATCATTTCAGTGGCTACACTAGCTGTTTGCGCTGAATGTCAAAGCCAACACTGGCTACCTGCGTTGAATGTCAACTGGAACACTGGCTACCTGCGCTGAACGAGAATGGACAAGTGGCAAGCTCATTTCTCAAGGTGTCAAAACCCAGGAAGCTTCCAAAATGACACTTGCCTCAGGGAATTCGACTGGTGATGAGTAAGAGGTTCCAAATCTCCAAGTGGAAGCAAGAACCTCCAAGTGGACTCAAGAACTGACAGAGGGAGAGGACACTAGTCAGATCTCAAGCTAACTCATCCTCTCTCCAAACATCTATATATGGATCTCTCCTCCATGAGATCTAGGGGCTGGAATTTTGTTATTGAAAAGAATTGTTGTTGGTTTGAGATTGGAATCATTGGGTGCTTAATGCTTTGAAGGGGGTGAAGATAGGAATTCCATTTGCTGGGAAGGAGATGCTGGATTGGAGCCCTCTAGGTTGTATCTCTTCCTGAACCTTGTTATTCATCAATAAAGCTATCTTGGTTTCTCCTATATGCTGATGTATTCTTGATGTATGATTGCATTAGTGTATTTGGTTTATTTCTAATCCTAAACTAGTTATGAATGTGAATATATGTCTTTGTGTAGTGTTCTTCTCTTGTCGCAAGTAGCTGTTCTCTTGTGATCTTGCAGGAACCTGTTGAAGCTGGGTGAGTGAGAAGGCAAGTAGCTGTGAACTCCCAAAGAGAAGAGAGACCGGATCGAGGGACAAACGGAAGACACTGGTAAGTCTATTGATCTCTCTTCTTTCACATTTCATAAAGGAAGAAACCAGAATAGCTGTCTCTGTTTGTTGCTAAGGCACTGTCACACCTTAGGTGGATAGGATCGTCCTGCATAGGCATTTTTCCCCACAACAAATTGGCGACTCCACTGTGGAGATCTGTTTAGTCATTTTATTTGTGTTTCTATCATTGTTTGTTTCATAGACTTGACAGCAACAACCGAACTGCATCTGCTTTTCCCGGATGCAAAGTAGACAGTTGCTGCTTTGATCCAATCACTGGACTTGTCTATGATCTGAAAAATGGATCCACAAATGATTTGATGATCCTTTGTGATAGATCTTAGTACCCTTCAAAGCATCCCTTTGATTGTACCTTGCTTGTTGCTTTTATTTGGCCTGAAACAGTGAATTAAATAGCAATCTGTGACCCAGAACCTGTGGGAAACGAGAGTTTCTCCTTCAGCGCAGACCCAGTGAAGGGATTCTGCATTTCAACGCAGGTCCCGTGAAGGCTACCTGCGCTGAATGTCAAAACCCCTGTGTTGAGGTTGCGCTGAACCAGTTTGTCCTAGTGCAGCTGGGGTTCTCTGCTCTGTTTTGCCTTGTTTTGATCTCTGATTTTTGCAGCCTGTAACCAGCATAGGTACCAGTCTGATAACTCCTTTTCTCTGCTTAGATTCCGCCTCCTTTTGTACAAAAAGACTGTGAGTGTTTTTATGTGTTTGTGGCGTCATTTGCAGTCTTCCTTTGCATGAGTGAAATAATCATCCTGTAGCCCTTGATTCAGATCTGTTGATTGTGATCTTAGAAGAGAGTTCATTGGTTGTTTACAGATTGATTATACATTTACTTTTGCTTATTGGTTTGAGTTTGTCTCTTTTAAGTGTTGAAAACAAGTCTTCATTTCAAAAATCGTTAAGTGTTGTAATCTCTTCTACCCTCTCTGATTTCGAAAAAGTAAACTTGTTTGTATTTGTCATTTAAAAGCAAATTCAAAGTTGTACAAAAAGCTTTCTTTGTAGGCATCAATACTAAGAAAGCGGAAAACAAACACCTGCATTGTGCATTTGCATTTGATAGTTTGCATGTTGGATTTAGGAAAAGTGCATTAGAGTGTGCTGATTGCTCTTTGAGAAAATATGGTGTCTTTCTTTTCCCTTAGTAGCTAGGATTTTCAAAGTTGAAAAGATATAAAGCTTGCTTATCATCTTTAGACTGCATTTAGGAATTTGTATCATACATCTCGTGGTGAACCTCGAAAGGCAAACTTTAAAAAGATCAACCTAAAATAAATTGAATGAACTTAACAACGCTTTGCAACATAACGCACAACATAGAGGTCTAGGCTAGAGACGTGTTCCGGCGTCGTTAAGCCTGGTGACTGTCGATCTCGTGGATGGTGGGTGATTCCTCCTGAGGGACGATAGCGCCAGTACGGATTGTGCTCCCACGTACCGTCGCGTATGTATTGGGAGACCCCTATAGGCATAAAACCTTTATCCTTAGGAAGCCGTGTCGGCCGCCCTACTGATCGCAATGCACTGAACACAGCATTCAGGAAGATCGACCGCCCGTACCCTAAAAAGTATTCTTCGGTTTTGCGAAAAGTTTGGCACACCCTCTGCCTAGAACTCCAGAGCAGTTCCTTTTGGCCTTTTTCAGACTCTATAACGGAAAAATTCCATCTGAGCATTTGTCACTTCGGGCTCGTTAAAACATCGAAGGAGACTAGAGTCATCTTTAGCTTTTTCTCGACTCTTTAAAACTGAAAAAGCAAGTTGTGTCTAAGCATCGTTAAAAATTTATTTTAAACGGAACAATCACCCTTTATTCCTGTGTTGATCTTTTGGTCAAAAAAATGGAGCACACCAACCAAGGAGTTCCCCTTGGTGGAAATCCTAGTCCCTTCTCCTCTTGGGGAGATGTTGGTGCACCCCATATGGCCACATTGTCGCTTCCAGGACTGACAATTGGCCTGCCGTTCTGGCTCTTTTCAACCAATGTCGTTCAAACCACCACCATTCCTGAACAGTCGAGTCAACAGTTAGACCAGACCAGGGTTGCCAACCAGCCTTCTACTTCATCTAACTCTTCCTCTCCTCCTTCCTCTTCGCTTGACGGAACTGGTAAAACAAAAAACCAAGTTCCTAAGGAGAAGAAGGAAAAGAAGAAGAAAGAGAAGAAGAAGAAGGAGCCAAAAGCGACTGGGGGCAAACAAGTGTCGTCTGACAAAAATCCACACACAGCACTGACAAGGCCTAAATCGCCATGTGTCATATGCAAGGGAGACCACTTCCACAGAGATTGTCCCTGTATTCCTCGGATACTAAGGGACTGGTCTCCCCGTTTGCACAATTCGGTAGCATCAACCTCTGATAACCATGTTGATTGCTCACCGTCAACTAGTGAAAGTGAAGCCACAGGACGGAGAGGGAAAGCTAGATTTCCCTGCAAACTGTGTGAAGGCGATCATGCCATCCACTGTTGTCCCTTCTTAGACGAGGCCAAAAGAGTTTTGGAAGATCGCCCAATTTTACGAGCGCAACTTCCTCTTGGATATCAAAAACTCCTACCAAGTCCTTCACTAGTTGAAAACCCGGCTGGCCCGCCCAGGTGGTCAGCCGAAGCACCTATCATTGAAGATGAACCGTCTGGATCCATGCCTGATGAAAGTCAAAAGGTTGAGGCAGTAGTTGACCCGGTTTTTCCTTCAGAGGCTCTATCTTCGAATGATACCATCACAGAGGAGAATAAAGACGACACCGTCCAAATTCTCTTCATTAGCACTGACTCTGATGAACAAGGGGGCAATGCCCCCATTCCTTTATCGCAGGCAGGAAGTTCGTCAAAGCGATATCCGGCCGTCTATTCGGTCCCACCACCAAGCAACCTGGTTGTGTCCTTTGACTGGAACCAACTAGGCAGACCCCGGTTGCCAGCGAGCATACCATTCAGAATTATCTTTCAAATATACAGAATGGTAATGGCTGGCACTATCATTGATGAGGGGGCATCTGTGAGTATCCTTTCCTCTATTGCTTGGAAAGCGCTTGGTTCGCCAGCGCTTTTACCTGAAATGAGAAATCTATCAGGTTTTGATAAAGGAACCAGTCGACCTTTAGGGATCCTCCCCAATGTGCCTATAACATTGAAAGGGAAGACCGTTCAAATGAATGTGATGGTCATTCAAGGACCCTTGGATTATAACCTACTCCTTGGACGAGACTATATATATTGCATGGGAGCTATTGTCTCCTCACTCTTTAGAGTAATGTGTTTTCCGCATGAAGGAAGAATGGTCAAGCTCGTGGACCAACTTTCATTTCCCGGGTCACACATCGCAAATAGTCATGTGCCATTCCTAAATGGTCTATTCACGCAAGAAGTGTCTCAACCCACGGTCCGTCCTCCTGATGAGCGCGAGTAATCCGGGAGGATACGACTAGAACCCAGGGGGCATGCGTCCTGGTCTGCTTCGACAGGGAAACTTTGGGTATAGAGTAGGTTTCCACGGGAGAATATGACTAGTCTGTACCCCGTCTGTAGAGGAAGAGGGTTATTCTAGAATAAGATTCTTTTGTCAAAGTTATGTAAGTTGGCGGGCATCGTCACTCACCTTTGTCTATTTCGGTAGACATTGCCGAGGAAGTGTTTTGTTTGAAAGATTAACGAGACAATCTTTGGGTAACCTGAAAGAGGTAAGCCTCTCTCTTTAAAACAATTGTTTTGAAGGAAAAGAAGTAGAGGTAACCTTGAAATCGTACTTTATACCTGGGGGCATGCAAACCTTTTGGAGTGCAAGCAAAGAGCGGTTATTTATCTGTTTTTTGGGTTAGCCGTTTCCTAACTTGCATAAAGAAAGGATGCGGAGCAAAGCTTAGTGAGATGAAGCTCCATAAAAAATAGAATCTTGATGAGACACTCTTATCATATGACTGGGTTATCGAGCAGTTTTAGCACACAGTTCATGCTCGTTAAAAAATAAACGCAAGAATCGAGCAGTTTTAGCACAAAGTTCATGCTCGTTAAAAAATAAATGCAAGATCCGATCAGTTTTAGCACGTAGTTCATGCGCGTTAAAATATAAAACGTAAGATCAAGCAAATGTTTCCACCCGCGTTTAAGCTCGTTAAAAAATGAACTATCCCGGTAAATAACCACTATGAATGTAATATCATCAGCCATTAAAGCCTTGGTCGTGTTTGCACCGTCACCTCCACTTTTCATTGGCCGATCGTTCACCTCCATATGATTGTTTACCCATTTTGAGGAACAGCTGCGAAGAGTGATTTCACCTAGCCATCCTTGTGACACTGCCGTGATTGGAAAATTCCAACCTGTACCTGGAATCAGCTGCTAACCCCGTTTATCACTCGTTCCTCAAAAGACGAGTCTTCTTTAAGATCTTTTCATCTGACTCGTAAAATATGAAAAGATTGCCGAGTCCTTGGCCTTCCAGCTCATTAAAGGACAGGAAGTATTATCCCTCCTCTAGATTTTAATCTTTTTGGACTTGAGGGATTATTGCACAAAAAGATCGAGCACTTTTTTTATTCGGCTCGTTAAAACTATCGAAAACTCATCCCTTCTGTATTGTTTTATACTTTTTCGGACTGAAGGGATTAGATGACAAAAAAGGACTTTTGGAGTTAACTTTATGTACCTTCCCAGACTCTCTAAAAATGAATAGGACCGAGTTATCCTTGTCGTTAGACTCGTTAAAATCATTAAATAGCGACAAACTTGTCTTTAGACGAGAACGAGTTTCACTATCGCTAGGCTCGTTAAAACATAGCGATGGGCTTGCCCGAAGGGCAGGTTATAGAACAAGCATATGTTATCCTCCTCAAGCTTGACAAAAATAAACAGGTACTGGTCAGCAATGACTGGGGAAAAATTGGGAGAAACTAAAGAAAACTTTGATGGTAGCAAGTCGCTCTTGAACATGACACTTTTCCTCCGTACCACAATCGGATTGGGTTGTTTCATTCACCGGTCACATCCATGGTCTCGCCATACCATCCATATTTGGGGTAATGCTACCAATCCATCGCATCAGTGTCGCCATATGTTCAAGAGAAGTCGTTCAGAAAAGTCAACCGTGTCCCATCCACTGAAATACATTATCCTTCATCCTTTCATGACCGCCACCTCACAGATCGTTTTCACCTTCATTAAAATCATTAGCTCCGTTCCGTGTCACTGATGTGGGATTCATTAAGGCCCTCCTTTGATGGATCGCTTCTTGTCGACATCAGCTCATTATCCAAGAAGTTGATCTAGGAACAACCCCTTCAGTACTTTGAAGCTTGCATGCCTCAATGGCAAGTTTCTCACTTCCGGCGACAGGTATACATCAATGACCTTCGACCGAAAGATTTTGAGTGGTGTTCGACGCCAAGTCCTTTATTCACACCACATGAATTGTACTGCAGTACCTTGAGGGTCATTATCATTATCGGTGATTCCTCTCGCGCTTGTTAACGGTTTACATCATTGACCAGTAATCAAGCGATGTCTTTCCATGTTCGACTTCAGAACAATTCTCACATGGATCGACTTGTACTTAGAGTGAAGATCGAACGAGTTTGAAGACCCCGGATCTAGTTCCATCCATCAGGGTTGCGATATATATTCGGAAAAGATAAAGACATTGACATGTACATCATTGCAGTGGATAATCATCCTACTCAAAGGATGATAATTTCATCAAAATTATCAGTCTACCATCAGACGATTGTCCATTCTATGTACAGAAAAATGAATTTATAAAGCTGAGCATGGGAATGCCCGCCTCAGCTAGATCATGAAAGCAGTATGAAAAATAATGTATTGTATTGTATTGTATTACACGTCTCCTCCCAGCATTGGATGAACTTCGGATCCCCCTGATAAAGCATTTCGCCCGATAAACAACCTCATACTTTAGGGGGCAACTGTTATAGACATTTTTGTGCTTTACAGCATTGAGCATGAAATGTCCATAATCTAAGGGATCCAAATTCCCTAAACATGTTGTTCCTACCCCTAGAGGAACAAGGCTAACAAACCACAACAATTCACAGAAGTTCTCCACCAAAAAACTGCTCAAAACAAGTCAAATCAGGATCATTTCAGTGGCTACACTAGTTGTTTGCGCTGAATGTCAAATCCAACACTGGTTACCTGCATTGAATGTCAACTGGAACACTGGCTACCTGCGCTGAACGAGAATGGACAAGTGGCAAGCTCATTTCTCAAGGTGTCAAAACCCAGGAAGCTTCCAAAATGACACTTGCCTCAGGGAATTCGACTGGTGATGAGTAAGAGGTTCCAAATCTCCAAGTGGAAGCAAGAACCTCCAAGTGGACTCAAGAACTGACAGAGGGAGAGGACACTAGTCAGATCTCAAGCTGACTCATCCTCTCTCCAAACATCTATATATGGATCTCTCCTCCATGAGATCTAGGGGCTGGAATTTTGTTATTGCAAAGAATTGCTGTTGGTTTGAGATTGGAATCATTGGGTGCTTAATGCTTTGAAGGGGGTGAAGATAGGAATTCCATTTGCTGGGAAGGAGATGCTGGATTGGAGCCCTCTGGGTTGTATCTCTTCCTGAACCTTGTTATTCATCAATAAAGCTATCTTGGTTTCTCCTATATGCTGATGTATTCTTGATGTATGATTGCATTAGTGTATTTGGTTTATTTCTAATCCTAAACTAGTTATGAATGTGAATATCTGTCTTTGTGTAGTGTTCTTCTCTTGTCTCAAGTAGCTGTTCTCTTGTCGCAAGTAGCTGTTCTCTTGTGATCTCGCAGGAACCTGTTGAAGCTGGGTGAGTAAGAAGGCAAGTAGCTTTGAACTCCCAAAGAGAAGAGAGACCGGATCGAGGGACAAACGGAAGACACCGGTAAGTCTATTGATCTCTCTTCTTTCACATTTCATAAAGGAAGAAACCAGAATAGCTGTCTCTGTTTGTTGCTAAGGCACTGTCACACCTTAGGTGGATAGGATCGTCCTGCATAGGCATTTTTCCCCACAACACTTGTTCCTTTAGGGTATGAAACAACACTTTTAGGGGTTTAGAAGCCCTTGGTTTATTGAAATATTTGATTGGAGTTGCAGTGCCCAAATATGTCTATAACAGCTGCCCCCTAAAGCATGAGGTCGTAAATCCTTTTGATGTCAGGTGAAATTCTTTATAATGAGGATCCGAGGTTTTTTGAACTGGGAGGTGACCTGTAATAAGATACAACACAATACATTATCTTCATAATATTTTCATGATCTAGCTGAGGCGGGCATTCCCATGCTCAGCTTTATAAATTCATATTCATGTACATAAGATAGACAATCGTCTGTGTGGCAGACTGATGATTCCGGTAGAGCCATCATCCTTTAGTTTGGATGATTATCTGTGCAGCTGTGATGTACATTTCATGTCTTTATTTTCCTGAATATATCGCAGCCCAGATGGATGAAACTAGATCCAGGGTCTTCAAACTTGTTCAATCTTTGCCCGAAGTACAAGTCGATCCATATGAAAAGATGTTCTGATGTCGAACATGGAAAGACATCGCCTGATTACCAGCCAATGATGTAAGCTGTTAACAGGTGTAAGAGGAATCACTGATAATGATGATGACCCTCAAGGTACTGTAGTACAATTCACGTGGTGTGAATACATGAGCTGATTTCGAACACCACGTAAACTCTTTCGGTCGAAGGCCATTAATGTAAACCTGTCTCCGGAAGTGAGAAACTTGCCATTGAGGCATGCAAGCTTCAAAGTACTGAAAGGGTTGTCCCTAAGTCAACTTCTTGGATAATGAGCTGATGTCGACAAGAAGCGACCTGTCGTAGGAGGGCCTGAATGAATCCCACATCTACGACATGGAATGGAGCTAATGATTTTGTGGAGGTGAAAATGATCTGATGATACAAGGTTCAGTGTGGCAGTCATGAAAAATGGAGAGTGAAGGTATTGTAGCAGATGAGATGTTAGCTAGGTTGGTGAATTCTCTGAGCAACTTCTCTTGAACATACCGGCGACACTAAAATGGATTGGTAGCATTAACCCCAAGGCGAATGGTATGGTGGACCAATGGTGATGTGACCGGTGAACAGAATAACCCAACCCGACTCAATCATGGTGACGGAGTGAAAGTGTCATGTTCAAGAGCGACCTGCTACCAATGAAACTATTCAAGTTTTCTTCCCTTTTTCCCCAGTCATTACTGACCAGTACCTCTTTATTTTTGTCAAGCTTGAGGAGGATAACATATGCTTGTTCTATAATCTGCCCTTCGGGAAAACCTATCGCTATGTTTTAACGAGCCTAGCTACAGTGAAACTCGCTCTTGTCTGCATGGACAAGTTTGTTGCTATTCTTTTAACGAGTTTAACGACAAAGATAACTCAGTCCTTTTCAATTTTAGAGAGTCTAAAAGGGACAGAAAGGAAACTCCAGTTGTCCTTTTTCTTAAAGTAATCCCTTAAGTCTGAAAAGGTGTAAAATAATACGAAAGGGATGACTTTTCGATAGTTTTAACGAGCCGAACAAGACAAGCGCTCAATCTTTTTGTGTAATAATCCCTCAAGTCCAAAAATATTAAAATCTAGAGGAGGGATAACACTTCCGGTTGCTTTAACGGGCTGGAGAGGCCAATCGCTTGGCAATCTTTTCATATTTTACGAGTCAGATGAAAAGAGCTTAAAGGAGACTCGTTTATTGAGGAACGAGTGATGTTTTTGGATAGCAACTGGTTCCAAGTAAGGTATGGAACTTTTCAATCACGGCAGTGGAAAGAGGGTGGCTAATAAAATCACTCGTCATAGATGTTCCTCAAAAGGGTAAACAATAAAATGGAGGCATATTATTGGCTAAAAAAGAGTGGAGGTGATGGTAAGAACACGACCAAGGTTCAAAAGTTGATAGTCATGCGATCAAAATGGTTATTTACCGGAGGTGGGGTTCATTTTTAATGAGCTTGAACTCTATGGGAACACTTGCTCATTGCTAGGTTTATTTTTTAACGATCTTGAACTTCGTGTAAAACTGCTCATGGAGAGGTTTATTTTTTAACGAGCTTGAACTTTGCGTAAAACTACTCATGCCAGTCATATAATAAGGATGTCCCATTGATAGGTTCATTTTTTAGGGAGCTTGCCCCATTCGAAACTTTGCTCCTGGAGCCTTTCGTTATGCAAGCTAGGAATGACCAACCTATGAGTTTAAAGGGTTAAGAGCCTACAAACTAAGAAAATAAATGGTCGCTTTTCACTTGCACGCAAAAAGGTTTGCATGCCCCCAGGTATAAAGAAATAGAGTTTCCAGGTTACCATTCGGAAGTTTCTTGCATTAGCAAGATTGTTTTATCCACATGTGCAGACAAAACACTTCCTTGGATCTGTCCATCGAAATGGACGAAGGTGATTCTAGCTACAATCACCTAACCTTTGATGGAGGAATCCTTTTCCAAACTGATCCATTATCCTAAATGGACAGGATTGTTAGACTAGTCATATTCCTATGCAGAAACCTATCTTATATCTGGGGTTTTTCTGCCGAAGCAGACCAGGGCGCATGCCTCCTGGGTTTCAGTCACAATCACCGAATCACTCGCGATCATTAGGTGGATGGACTGGAGATTGATGAGACATTCCTTGTGAGAAAAGACCAGTTAGGGATGGCATTTGACTAATAGCTGTGTTTGAACCTGGGAATGAAAGCTGGTCAATGAGCTGGACCACTCTGCCTTCATGTGGAAAACACATCACTCGAAAGAGTGAGGAAACGATAGCTCCCATGCTATAAATGTAGTCACGCCCAAGGAGTCACGTTTAGATGAATGGTTTTCCTTCTCAAATTTATAGGCAAATTTGGAAGGATCCCTAACGGTCGACTGGTTCCTTTGTTGAAGCTTGTCAGATTTCGAATCTCAGGCAGAAGTGATGGTGAACCAAACGCTTTCCAAGTAGTTGAGGAAAGGATACTCACAGAAGCTCCTTCATCTATAATAGTACTGACCATGATCATTTTGTAAGCTTGTACTATGATTCAGAATGGTACATTAGATGGTAGGCGGGGTCTGCCTAGAAGATTCCAATCGAAGGAAATGACTAGATTGCTTGGAGGTGGGACCGAATAAACGGCCGGATACATCTCTGACAAACTTCCTTCCTGCGGTAAAGGAATGGGTAGATTGCCCCCATGTTCATCGGAGTCTGTGTTTATGAAAAGAATTTGAACGGTGTCGTTCTCATTCTCTTTGGTGACAATATCATCTGAAGGTGGGTCCTCTGAAGACAAGACTGGGTCGACTGCTGTCTCGACCTATTGAATTTGGTCTGGTGTGGACTCAGAGGGTCTATCTTCAATGATAGGTGCTTCAACCGACAACAATGGTGTGTCAGTCAGATTTTCAACTAGCGATGGACTCGGCAAGAGTTTCTTATATCTAGGAGGAAGTCGTTGCGGTGATGCAGGACGGTTATCCAAGACTCTTTTAGCTTCGTCTAAGAAAGGAAAATGGTGGAGGGCATGATCACCTTCACACAGTCTACAAGGAAATTTGGATCTTCCTTTTTGTCCATTGACTTCGTTTTCACTAGTTGACGGTGTGCTTTCAACATGATCATCAGCGATTGAAGACACCAAATTGTGCAAGCGGGGAGACCAGTCCCTCAAGATCCATGGGATGCAGGGACAATCTCGATGATAGTGGTCTCCTTTGCAAATGACACATGGAGATTTAGGTTTGGAAGGTGCAATGTGTGGATTTTCACCAGATGATGTACGGTTGCCCCCTTTTATTGTTGGGTTCTTCTTCTTCTTCTCCTTTCCTTTCTTCTTCTTCTCAGTTACTTGGTTTTTAGCGTTACTAGCTTCACCAAGCAAAGAGGAAGAAGGAGAGGGAGAATAAAACGAAGTAGAAGGTGGGGGAGCAACTTCATCTGGTTGCTGATTTGATTGCTGAGGAATTGCGGTGTTTTGAATGACAGAGGTCGAGAAAAGCCATACAAGCAGACCAATTGTGAGTCCTGGAAGGGACAATGTGGCCATGTGTGGAGCACCAACATCCCCCCAAGAGGAGAAGGGACTAGGATTTCCCTCAAGGGGAAATCCTTGATTGGTAGACTCCATTTCTCAACCTAAAGACCAACGAGGGAACAGTGACGTTAATTTGATTAAAATCAATTTTATGACGCTTTGACACAACTTGCTTTTTCAATTTTTAAGAGTCGAGAAAAAGCTAAAGATGACTCTAGTCGCCTTCGAGTTTTAATGAGCCTAAAGTGACAAGTGCTCAGATGGACCTTTTCTTTTAAGGAGTCTGAAAGGGAACAAAAGTGACTACTCTCGAAATCTAGACAGAGGGATTACCAAACCAATCACAAAACTGCAGAATACTTTTTACGGTACGGAAATCAATCTTCCCAAATGTTGTGTTCAGTGCATTGCAATTGATAGGGTGGTAGACACGACTTCCTAAGGATAAAGGATGTAGCCTATTTTGGTCTCCCAAAATATACTCGACAATACGTGGGAGCACCAGTTCGTACTAGCACTTGTCGTCTCAAAGAGGAGGAATCATCCAAACTATGATGAAAGCGATAGTTACCAGGCTTTAC
The DNA here is from genome assembly GCA_031772625.1 of Pinus tabuliformis. NCBI lineage: Eukaryota > Viridiplantae > Streptophyta > Pinopsida > Pinales > Pinaceae > Pinus > Pinus tabuliformis. Next base: position 121,974,840 of record CM062812.1, on the reverse strand, counting down.
GACGTCGGAATACGTCTCTAGCCTAGACTTCTAAATGTTGTGCGTTAGGTTCCAAACCGTTTTTATGTTCATTGAAGTTTATTTTATAGTTGATATTTCTTAAGAAGTTTGCCTTTAAGGTTTACCGTGTGATGTAGATATACAATTCCTAAATATGCATCTAAGATGATAAAAAAGTCATTTACTTTCTTTTTGCAATGAAAATCCTAGCTACTAAGGAAAGAGAGATGAAATTCTTTCAACATAGAGCAGAGAGCACACACTAGATGCACTTTTCCTAAATCAACTTCAGCATGCAGTCTTAATGCAAATGCACATGCATGTATTATTTTTTAGTTTCCTTAATTTGAGAATGACAAAAAGAAAACAAAGTATAGATCTGAACTATTCTTTTTCAAAGCGATAGTACTAACAATTTTCTTTTCAAAAAACGAAAGTAGGGTCAAGACGACACTTTGCGATTTTGAATTTAAACTGCTTTCAACACTTGAAATACTAATGATTCAAATCAAATACAATGGAAAAAGTGTAATCGACTATCTAAAAGAGGAATGCTTTGTAATACTCTTTTTCTTGACTGAAAATGACACTTGCGACACTTTCAAATCAAAAGACAACAGTTCGATTAAGCTACTGTTTGCACAAGAGAATTGTAAATGACGAAAAATACATAAAAAAACATTCACAATTCTTTATTGATGGAGGCTAAATAATGCAAAGGAAGATGGTTTCAACAGAGATATACTGATCACACACAGCAAAACTACTGCATAAAGCTGAAGACAATGAGGAAAAAACCAAAATCTAGAGGCAGAAACAATCTTATCTAATCATCGCACCTGTAACACAGGGAAACATGGATGCATCTCACCTATAGCACACGGGAGGTGTGATGCATCCAGATTGCCAAGAAGAGACAGTGCAATGGTCCAGGGACAAGATTGAGCTTGATTTTTGCTCACAGTTTGCAGCTAAGTTCAAGGGTTTAGGCTGAGCTAGTGATAGGCAGTAAACACAAATTATAGGGGCTAATCTAATGAGGTTACTTGAGATACCACTAGGGCACTTAGGATGTTTGCAAGCTAGATGTTCAGTTCATAAAAAAACCCGGAGATTGACTGAAGCAGCATTGATCTACTTTGCAGTTGCATAGCAAAAGCAGTTTGAAGGCTAGCTGGCTTGACTTCAGGCTTCGTCTGTGGTTTATAAAGCAAACAACAGTAACAAAACAAACAAACTATTCGCTCCCCAGTGGAGTCGCCATTTTGTTATTTGGAAAACTAGTGCCCATTCAAAGCTGCTAGTCCCACTATGACGGGTAGCTATCTTAGAAACAAACAGATTAAAGTTACTTGTGTTTTCCTTTATGAGAGAGAAGCAGAGAGTACCAACCTCAGTCTTTCACTAGTCTCCTTGCTCATTTCCTCCCTCCCTTGATAGAGCTTTCGCCACTCCTTTCTCACTTGTCCCACTTCAAAGAACACCTATAGAGTCAAGGTAGCAAAATAGCATCAAAGCATAGAGATCTATAACCATAAATAATGTAGGATCAAATGTACATTAACCATATAGATGCATATACAAACAAGATTTAGATATATACAAGCATATGGAGGAAAACTCAAATAGCTTTATTGATAGAAGTAGTAGAAGAGAGGATTACAACCAGGCTGTCTGATCCAGCATCATCCTCCTAGCATGAAAGCCCTCTTCACCTCATACAAAGCAATATCACCCAAAAATGTCTTCAAAGAGAAACCAACAGCACTTCCTTGCAAATTACAAAATTCCAGCCTCTGGATCTCTTCGATGAGGGATCCATATATAGATGTTTTCAGGAGAGTGAGTTAGCTTCTGGGATCTTGATTAGTGTCATTTCACTGATAGTTCTTGGTTCCACTTGGAGATTTTAGATCTCTTACTCATCCCTGGGTGAACTTAGAGAGGCAAGTGTCATATGAGCAGTTTCTAGAAGATTCTTTGGGTTTCCACCTAGCACACTGCTTCTACCATTTGTCTACTCTTGCTCATCGCACCCTACAAAAGGGCTTTCCAGTATGCATCGCACCCCCTGTGTGTAATAGGTGAGATGCATCGCACCCTATGCATGGAGCAGTCTGTATGGTCCAGTTTTGACCAGTTCTGAGTAGTTTTTCATGGAGAACTTCTGGGAGATGATGTAATCAACCGACCTTATTCCTTTAGGGTATGAAAGAACACTTTTAGGGGTTTAGAAGCCCTTGGTTTATGGACATATGTGATTGGGGTTGCAGTGCCCAAATATGTCTATAACAATGGGGAGTCTGAAAATAGTTGGATCTCGTGCTCCACTTCCCTCTTAGGTGGTAACCCTTTAGGCTCCTAGAACACATCCCTGTATGCATATAACAAATCTTCTAGTTTTTTTTTTTAGTACATTCCTCTAGGGATGTCTTACCTCTTACTAACTCTTCTAAAAATTGATTTTCTCTTAAAAATAGTAAAACATACCTTTTGTTGGAACTAATCAATTTTTTCTCTTGGTTGGCACTTACAAATGAAATTTTCGACTTTCCTTTGTGTGCATTGACGATGAATGATTTTCCATCCTTGATGAGTTGATATTGGTTGCCTCTCTGCATGAATATTACATCTCACATGTACATGTAGGGACTTCCAAACACAACTCCACATACATCAAGGGGAACCACATATAGTTCTACTTCATTAATAAAAATGGAAAATCTAATTTAGTATTGTATTGTTACTTTCAACTCACCATCCTTATTTACCCATCCCAATGGATATGGATTTCGATGATCACAAAATTCCAACCCCTATTTCTTGACAAGTTCTGTTGCAATGAGATTCACCTACACTCCTAAGTCAAACAAAGAATTAATATTGTCTTCTTGACTTGTATCTTGATGTGGAAGAGTTTGGTCATGTATTTCTCTTCCTATTGTTGAAGGTTGCTTAGAATCAGCTCCTTTTTCACTGACACACATAAAATATTCTCATCCACATCCAAGTTTCTTTCAACTTGATTGCTCGATTCAGTGGACATGAGATTGTTTTCTTATTGTCTTTATTTTTGTTCTTTGGGTTAAGCTCTGGATGCAACTTCCAACACTTCTCCTTTGTATGGTTGTCAATATTACAGTGGTTATTGGGATATTTGCAATGATGTGTTGTGGTTTCCATATTTTTATCTTCCCCCTTTATGCTTCTTCTTCCCTCAATTATAAACTTCATATTTCTCCTTTTGTTTCTATCCACTTGATTCCTTTTCTTAGCCCTATGTTCTCTAGGTATTGTGCCTGTATACAAGCCTCATCCACTGATATGGGCTTGAACAACATCACTTGCTTCCGTAAATGGCTATGTAGACCCCCCAAATACCTGAGGAGTACATATGAGATATTTGGGGAGATAGCTAGCATTATGGCTATCTTTCTAAACTCTGTGGTGTACTCCTGCATGCTTTGCCCCTGCCTTTTCCTGAAGTAGTGCCACTGGATCCACTGGTCCTCTACATACCCAATAGGGTAAAAATGTGACTTTATGAGGGTTTTGAATTCCTCCTAATTAGTCACTGGAGGCTATCCCTCCAACCTCAAGCTTTTTATGTGGCATTCCCACCAAGTTGGGGCATAACCCTTTAATTTTAGCTGTGCAAATGAAATATTATGTTCCTCCTCTATATGATGAACACTAAAATGAACTTCTAGTTACTACATCTAGTGATTTAGCTTCATAGCATCCCTCTCACCTTGGTATGACTTGATATCAACCTTCGATTCCATTTTGAACAAGGACTGTGAATGATTTATGACACCTGAACTGGGGTGATCTTTTTTTGGTCCTTTATTCAATTGGTTTTTTTTTTATGATCTCCTAATCTCCCCTCTGATTTTTCCTCCACATGAGAAACCCCATATTTTTTGAATATTCCAGGATTATTGTTCAGGTCTGTCATGAGGAGATTTACGTTACGATTTATATCTGCAACTTATTATTACAGCCATGAAAACCTCTTCTCTACAGGATCATGAGGGATATTCACAGATTCGTCGACCATCATATTAGGGTTTTACAAATTTTGGCCCAATCGATATAGATCCCATAGGATATGACCTAGGAAACCCTTTCGGGAGAAAAACCCAACTAGAAGTTGAGGCCGCTCTTCTCTCTTTCTCTAAAGAGAAAATGTTTGAGAGTATAAAGAAGTATTCACTATGGCCTAAGGGCTACTATAATGAAAAAATCCTCTATGTGTGCTCTATCTCCTATCCTTGATGTTTGTGTTTTCTCAACTATGGAACGTATCAACTCGAAAGAATGAAACCCCTTTTCCTCCTAGTGGCCCTATTATAACACAACCCAATAAGCTATTAGTGGTTACGTTTGCCTTCAACTATTCATAGTTACAATATCGACGCTTCTAGAGTCTTATTAATCATAATTACATGGCTATCCCCTTTTTCATGAATAATGGGGGATGACATGGCATCCTTTCGAATTATGGTGGTGAAAAAAGGAAGGTTAACTTCTAAGTTGCATCACTTTTGCATACGAGCTTTGATTGGTGTAATTCTTGCATCATTGGAAAGATATTTGTGTGTAGAATAGGAAAAAAATGTACAATGCTAAAGAGGAAAACTTTTTCTACCTAAAAATACATCCTTTGATGCCTCAAAATGCTCCTAGAAGGTTTCATACCACAATTTTCGAAACTGGGTTCCACTAGAAAAAGAGTCCTCTGAGATGAATCCTCCACTTTTTCCCTTTGAAAGCATCGAGATTGATGGAAAACAATTTAATGGTCCAATCCAGATCATAACCCTAACTTGGGATCCCATCAAACACTTCACAGAGAGAAATTTAATGTCTTGTGTGGAGGCACAAACAAAAGGGGTAGATTCTATAAGGAAACAAATGCAACAAGGGACAATGCAATAAAATTAAGAGTAATGGATGTGGGAGAAGGAGGTTGTGACATATCTTTGCAATGGACAAGTGGAAAATTCTAATCCATGGTCCATTAATAAAGCTTAAGCAAAAGAGCAATGGGATGGTAGAGCAATCATAGAAAGGAGTTACAATGAGGGGTAGAAAACCATGTTTTCATACAATGTTAGGCGAGGATGGTAACTCCAAAATTTGGATTCCATTGTAGTAATGAGAATATACTTATATAACATAAAAGAGTGACCCTTGGGATTCATCTTCCAAGGTTCTTTCCAATTCTACTTGTTCATATTTCCATTAATTTACATACTTACAAGTAATTCACCCAATCTCCAAGGATTAGGTGTCTAACAATGTGCTTGCAAAATTTATCTTCAAGTAAACCTAAATTTAAAGGTCATTTTATTTTTTGTTTTCCAAAAAAATTCTGATTTTCAAAGATCTTATCTTTTACTGAAATCATATTGACTTCAAATTTGTACAAATATTCAAATGCTCACTTGAAAATTTTTATAAAGTCCTAAAAATTTTCACAAAGTCCTCAGTGAAGAGATATTTTAGTTTCAAGGGTGGCAGGAATGTTAGGGGGATTTCTTTGCAAGCTTGAAGGAAAAAAAAAAAAAAAAAAAAAAAACTTGAGTACTCATGGATTTTAGGTGAAGCATCCAATATCCAAGCATATATGTGCACTCTTCTCAAAGGTTTATATTTAGCAATTATTATTTCAATCAGGTCCCTCATTATAGTAGGAGTTTCAAACAATGTAATTAGGCATATTGCACTTGGCACCGATCTCAGAGAAGGGAAATAATCACATTTGTACAAAAGAATCATAATCTCCTAGCCTCGCTTTCATGTTTATAGGCTAAACATATCATCAAAGATCTAAATTATGCTTTAGACAAACTAGAAAATCATGTAATTCAGTTACCCCATGTAACTTTTTCAATAAATGGAACTTGGAGGGAAGCTCCAATTTCATAATCAAATTTAATGTAATTTAAAATTGGTGATAGTAAAAATTTAGCTATTGTACCCAACAATAGAATAAAAAACTAGACAGGACAAGTAATCATAATAATAAGCATCATAGGATCCATGGTGACATCAACCCCATGAGACTACATCCATCCTACTACAAGTATGAAGGAACCCACACTCGATACATCATGTAGAACAATCAGGGAACACAAGCCAATGTTAAATAAAGCCACCAATGCTATGTGCTCTCTGTATGGGATAAACATACAGAACCTAGGCAATCTGTGGATCTATGATGGGAGGAGACAACCCATTAAGGGAGGCTCATAATCCTTTTCTCTTAGCAACAGAAGTCAAGAGAACAAGGAGCTAAAAAAGCACAAGAACATCAACAAAACTTTTATAGGTATAGGGAAGATTCAAGGTAGCAAGAACTTTAAAATTTTCATTAGCATGACTTGTAGAATTAACAAAGGATTTTGGTGGGAAGAAAGAATGGAATCAACTTGTGAAATGGATAACAAAGAGGAGAAATAAAGTAGTATCTTAGAAATGTAGAGAATTAAGGAAGCAATCAGATTGGAAATTTCCTTGACAAATAGAAAGTGGAATGACTCTCAATTCATATAGGAAAATTATAAGACATTTTGTCTTCTCAATAAAAACAACAACATGATCTCAAATTATACCTCCAACAGCTACACAACCTTCTTCAGAGCATTATGGATGCAAAGTAAAGAGAGTTTCACAATGCAAGGAAACAAGTTACCCCATCAATTGTATCAAGTCTGATTAGAATGGGTGCCCTAACCTCAACTAATTAGCCCCAAAATGAAACTTCACAATCATAAATTAGTAGGAGTTAATTGCATATGTTTTTATTTTATTTTATTTTATTTTTGTATTTTTTCCATACCATTCCTTTAAAATGTGGTTTTTTTATAGATAATTTTTCTCAATTGTATCCATATAGACCCAATTGTTGTGTAGTTCATGGAAAAACCAAAAATTTGAAAGGTCATATCATATTAGCCTTCAAATTTTCCTCTCTTTACACTTTAGGAAAAAACAAAAATATCTCCCAAATGCTTAAACACATTTTACTAATACAGATAAATTGTTACTTTAAAAAAAAGATATTTTAGTTTGAAAATAAAACACTTTACTGTTTTCTTTCGGCATTGCCACATCCCTACTCTTAAACATTGAATAAGATAGGTCACACAATATATTGAAAAAGAAAAGCCACTCAGTGTCGTATAATGACATCACATTTAAGAGGATGATCAAGCAACATAATATTTAAAAACCATTATCAATTATGGGATGAACCAAATACCAATAAGATTCAAAAATTTTATTAGCATTAGTATGAACCATTTCCCAATTTTTCGATTCTATGAACTTTATGCTAATTTTTAGATTCAATTTAGAGGTTGATTGGCATTGTTTCACACTTGATTGCTATTTCTTTTGCCTTTCTCCTACTTTGATGTTTTCTGCTTACTCCCATTTTATACTCCAATAGGAGTGAATATGGATATTTAAATGAAATAAGTAAAAACTTGGAGTGGTGCATTTTCAAATATAATTGATGATTATTTGAATCTCCAGTAATTGAAATGGATGAGAAACTCTAGGTCGAGGCTTGGATTATCTTTTGAAGAAGGTCATAATCTTCCACTTGATTGTTGGTAACATTTTCTAAGCTCTAGAGAAAGGTTGATTCCACTTGTCATCCGACAAAAAAGATAACACTCTCTTCCCCTAACACCCTCCCCCAACACTTCCACGCTTACTTATGTTCTTTAATTATTCTCAAAATTATACATTGTAATAATCCCTTTTCATGATATGGTCAAAATGGATGAAATTTACTCATGGTATTTACCATAGTATCTACTCTCTGTCCATGGTATTTGCCTTCATTTTCTGAGGGAAAAACCCTATAAAATGGGATAGGAGCTAGGCATTTCGATTATCTTGAGTTTTCTATCTTAATGTGTCTTGTTGAGAACTTGGTGAGGCCACTTCTAGATTGATCCGTGGGATGAAAACCCTGCATGTGTAATAGTTTGATTTGCAGGATGAAAACCCTGCATGTGTAATCTTTTTGGTGGATCCACCCAGGGTCCATGATTGTGTTTCAGTGTCTTTGTTTTATCATTTGATGAGAAATCGTGCATGCCATTGCAGGAGCTCCAATATTATTGTATGGACATGTACAATTTCCTTCAGTTATTAATATAAATAAAGCACTGCATTTCTAGATCCCGTTTTTGTTCTTGTTTCTTGCTAAATTTGTTTTCTAGAACACTAATGTGTGCTAGATATATTAAAAATTTTGGTTTTTGGGATCTTAGAGTGGTATCAAAGTTGTGCATCCTACTAGCCTAAGAGATTTTTGTTTGCAAAATTGTCATAATTTCTGCAGGATTTCTTCTCACCCTAACGAGAAATTTCCATCTTCAGTGATATTTGATATCACCCTAGTTAGTCTCTTATTTTTCGGCCAATTTAAAAGTCCTCCTATAACTAGTTCAAGAGTTTATTATTCTTGTTGGCATTACTTGCACAATTTGCAATTATTGATAAGATCTGCTTCCCTTTGTAGATCAAATTTATCATCTTTAAGACATCTATATTAGTGGAGGTGTTTTAGCTGAAGTGAAGAGTTCGAGGTTAGATCTGACTCTATTTGTCAAAATCAAGAACCTCTTGCGAGCCCATTATTTATTTTTGGACGAAGATCCATCATAGTTCGTAGGCCACGAGGCCAAAACTATTAACAATGGGTCGATCAACATTCTTGTTGTTGCAGGTCATGAAGGCAACTGTCATGCCATACACTTAATGCGCAGAAGTTTCCAGGGCAATGGGGCCATACCTAAGATTTGATTTGGCCGTGGAGGAAAGGCTTTTGTTTTACGTTGTTGTCAAAGTCGAAATGCTGACTATTTATCACTGGAGGTAGGGCCGATGATGCCATTGATCCTACATCTGTTGAGTTAAGGGCCAAATTTGTATTGGCTAAATTATATTATTTGACCAATTATTATTTTGAAAGGTTGAATATTTAATAGTTGGCGGAAAGCCAAAATTATTTTTGAAAAGGCCATTCTTCAGTTAAAAAGGCAAAATATTATTTAAGGCAGAGATCATTTGAAATTTTCAAAAGGCCGTGAACATATATTATTTAAGGAAGAGATTATTGGAAAAAATAAAATTCGAAAGGTGGTAAGCATAATTGGAAGGATCGAAGGGCATTCTCTGAGAAATTAAATAGATCAATATATTATGTTCGTTGCACTTAAGGAAGGGTTCGATTCAAGCATTCAAGCAAGCTAAGTCTCTGTTTTCAGAAGGACTGGGTTCCTCAGGAACCAATTTCTTAAAATCCCTAAACCAAAAGCTTAAATTTTATTCCAAGAGGTGAACAATTAAAGACTTCATGACTTAGAATTCCTCTTTCGCCAAACGTGGGATTCTACCTTCTCTGTGGTACAAAATATCGAGAGCATCTTACAGAGAGGACCAAGAAAATTCTTTGTTTAACGTCTTAGGAAAAGCTGATAATATTTTTTTACATAAGGAAGAAAGCTTAATCTGCCTACCCTTTCGATGTAATTCACTCTTTGACTTGGGGATTGTTAGCCCTGCTACATGTTTGAGCATTTTTTAGGGTCAAGGACAGCTTGGCCGTGGTGTTTTCTGAAAAGGAGGGGCTAGCAGTAGTTTATTTGATCCCTTCCTCCTGTATTTGTTTTATATCCTTATAACTCCCGCCACCTTGTTTTCCTCCATTTCCTCTTTCCCCTTGAATCCTCCTTATCCTCTTTAAACCCCTTTATCCTTGTTTTGGTCTCAAAACCCCGCCTAAACCCTTTTTACCAACTCCCGGGTCATATTGTGCTTTAACGCTATTAAACCCCGCTAACCCTTTATAAACCCCGTTACCCTTTATAAAAGCCCGATAACTTGTTAAACCCCGCATAAACCTTTATTTGTTTATTCCCAGCACTAACCTCTTAAGCCCTTATAACTGCACATATATTGAAAATCATAAACCTGCGCGCATATAATAAAAAATTATTATAACTCGGCGGGCCCTTACCTGTCACATCATCCAAAACATGCGCGTTAATCCTGAACCGTCTGATCATTTCTCGCAGATCCAACACCATACGCTTCTCCCGGCGTTGGAACTTGCACATCTGTTAGGCAGTGGGGAAGGCAGTTTCCTGCCAGACCTATCTGCCACACGGTGCAATATAACTACATCGCACCGCCCTGTACATAAACCACCATAGCCCGAAAGCGGTGCGGGGAATACCGCCCGCTCGCAAAACCGCTTGTCCCCCGCTCATTAACCATCGATCAACTCCGCCGCCCGTCATCCGTTGGATCTCCTCGATCATGATCCGACAGTCCACAATCCTCCTTTCCGAATTTCTTCCCGATGGCTTCCATAACCCAATCTGCATCGTTCGTTTATGCAATCCGACAGCTGCTATTGATCCCTGCACCTCTGTGTCTTCCATCACCTCCCACCATCAGATCTAGGCCATCTATCTGAGCTATCCCACGGTCATTCGCATGCCATCATCCATTTTCAGGCATCTTTTAATGTTTTCGGCCTGTTTTGTGCACGCAAAGAAGGAAGAGATGACCCAACAATCTGCACATTTAATCCTCAGCAACTTCATTCAAAGAACAGCATGGTCAAGGACGAGAAAGTACTGCCTCGAGCAGTTGAATTCATTCAGCAGTTATGGACATTTATTCATGAAACATTCCACCTGTTCAAGGAGTACACCAAAGCAACAGAAAGGCCATTTTGTTCATTAAAAAAAAATCAAACTGTATCAGAGACCCATATCTCTGTGTAAATGTGGTTGGTGGCCAGTTATGACCCCTCCACGCATAGGTCAGCAGAGCTATTTTGTAAACAAACTCCATATATAATTAGAAACAAGATGTAATCAGGTTGATGAGTGTTATTCTATTGTAAGCTTCAACTTCTGGAGACTGTAACTATTATGATACCTGCAGCTTCTGGTCTGTATTTTCAGCTAATGCAAGATTCGTTTGCCATCAATTGCTCATTTTTTCACTTCTTCTATTTTCCAGGTTGTGTCTGTCATGCATTTTTCATTTTCTCTTGGTGTTTAGCATTAGAGGGGCTGTCATCCCACCTCTGTGTTAAAATCTAGCTAGTATTATTGAATTTATATGCAGGTTTCTATTGTTTTAATGCTAGAGAGTTGTCATCCTGTCAGTGCATTAGGAAATAGATTTACAGACCTTTAACTGGTTGCAGTTGGCCATCATAGGGTCTTGTGCATCTGCTGATGTGATCAGTCTTCTCCATCTTCACATTTTCCCTAAAACTGTGAGTAATTGGTGGTTAAAAGCCTTGTAGTCTGGGGGTGTTCATCCATGTCTGGGTTTAAGCATAGTAGAAGTGGTTATCTGGCTTGAATATGCAACATTTCTTTCATTCATTCACCAATTTTCCAACATTTATGTTGAGTTTGTAATGTTCCCGAGCATCTCTGATATACAACCTAGGAGAGTTTCTTGGGGTGATAACAAGGCTGAGCTGAGAGCACCCAAATCATAAATCAACTTATTAAGGTCGATAATGCTCTCTTATAGCTGATCGAGAACGTTTTGGTTTAGAAGCAGAGGTCTACCTCCTGGATTCAAGAAGGTTGATCATTCATGCACATGTGGAAGACGAATTCTCATTCATTTTAGAGGAGTCAAATTTCCAAGGAGTCTAATCTTTCATCAAAGGAAAAATGTTGCGTGTCATCTACAACGTAGTCATATTTATCCTTACCTAGAGTAGAGATGTAATAGAAATTGTAACCAGCATAGCGTAGGTACTTTGCAGAGGTATCACTCCCAGATTTTCTGCCAAATTAGCTAATCATTGAAGCACACATCTACTGGCAACATCAATCTATTCCATAAGCAAAATATACTATGCATCAGATATTCCAAGAACCAAATTATATTTGAGGAGGCTAATTCCTGAATTTTTCAGACTAATTCCTAAATTTTGCAGTCATTGGAAGATGAATTACCTTTCTTGCTGGCCAAGTCATATGGCTTCTTGAGCAGATTTTGACCTTCATTCTGAGCTACGTTGGGCATCAAAGAAGTATATATATATATATATATATATAAGTATATATATATATATATATATATATCACTACTTACTTCAACCCCCATGCAGAAAGGATATATATATATCCTGGAGGCTGAGTTTCGCTCCGAGCATGGAAATGAATTTCTGAGCATTTCTCCAAGTCTGGGACAAAGATACTTGAGTCAACATACCAGGTTCCTGTTCTTTATTTACATTTCTACTATTGGTGTATTATGTGGACAACATAGCTTATTTCCTTGAGTCTGTTATTGTTGAACCTATATAAATATAAACTTGTTTCTCATTCTTCAAGTAATACAATTGTATGCTGCTTTCATCTCTTTAAAAAAAAAAATGTCGGGGAATTTATCCTTGTTGGGGAAATATCATCAGTTAATCCACAAAAAAACATGCCCATATGAGATTATGTGTCGTTATGTGATGGTGATGTGTGGAGCCATTAGTAAATGTATGTAATGTGATTTAAGTTATTGGGGATTATTGTGTTCGTGGCTACAATAAGTAAGTCTTATTCATTGGCATCTTTAGTCCAAATTTGTTTGAAGCTAAATGGATCTTAATATCTTGCAGATATCAACATCATATTCTAATAAGAAGGAAATATTCTTTTGCATGCTCGTTTTGACAAGGTCAGGATGAGCTAATGTAATGTCGGTGTAAAAGGTATGGAGCAACTGAAAGATTATGTCATCACTTTCCAAATTCAACATAAATATGCCAAAGATGAACTTTTCCATGAGTTTTTAAATTTTGCATTGCTTCTAAAAGTTAGGAAGCATCATGTTGTTCAACCCTTGAATGGCTTCTGCTATCAATTGCAATATCTCCCTAATGAGATCATAACTATTGTAAGGTGGTAAAAGAAATATTAAAGCTTTGATCTTGCTCAGACAAGATGCAACTGTGATCCTGAATTCTTCAAAAGGATGCTCCAAGAGTTTGGGTTGTATCAACACAAGAATGGATGGCTTGAGAGCTCAACTTAGTTTCTTCCATTCTGGTTATCCCACCTCGGAAAAACATGTGTCTAATTCCTCCAACTTACGAAGGTCTATGACTACTTTGTTTGTTGCAATTTAGATACAAGTGCGAAGAGCTTAACCCCTCTTCCTTTTCCTTCCTTCGCTTCCCATGGTCACTTACGTTGTAGAACAACATAGACTCTTTTTGAGAAAGGTCTGCTACTTTGACCATTATTTTGGTCCAAGGTGGTATTGGTGCATAAAGGACCATATATTTTCACTATTTCCTCAAGAAGTTTCTGGTTTTTTTCTAGGATCTCTTTAAGACGACCCATCTTGTTACATACCCAAGCAAGAATATACTAATTCTTCATAGGGAGATTATGTCAATAATGCCTTCCAAAATATTAGGTTTAGATACAAGCAAATTTGTCCCATGTTTTCTTTGAACAATTTTATATTAAAAACTAAGTATCAACCCACATCCATAGTAACTCTTCTATACAAGATGATGATCTATTCATGAATGAAAAATGTATAGTTACCATGTTTTACAATGCAATTTTCAGATATGATTTTCTTAGACATCTACACCATTATAAGATTCATGAATTAAAAATGTACCATGTTTTGTAATTTTCAATTTTACTAGTCATTAAACAACTTGACAAAACTTAAGAATCAACCCAAATCCATATTATCTTCTACTAACATTAAAATTTTTATCATCATGCAAAATGTACCAACTAAATGCAAATTTACTTTCATTGCTTCATATTAATGAACTTAAATGTAAAACCTTTAAGCATCAAACCATGCATCATACAAAATGTACCATGTTTTGTAATTTGCAATTTTACTATTCGTTAAACTACTTAACAAAACAACTTCACAAAACCTAAGAATTTGAACCCAAATCCATATTATCTTCTACTAACATTATAAGAATCATCATGCAAAATGTATAAACTCCAAAATTAGCATATTAAAGATCAATTCATAATAAAGAGTTTTATTTAAAATATGTCAAAAATTTATATCATTATAAAAGTAAATATAATAAAAAGTTGTCAAATAAAAATATGCATCAAAGAGATCAATTCATAATAAAGAGTTTTACTTTAAATATGTCCAAAATTTATATCATGATAAAAGTAAATATAATAAAAAGATTTTCAAATAAAAATTTGCATCAAAGAGAATCTCGCTGAAATATATGATCTATCAACATCCTCATGCTATCATCAGATTCATGGGTGCCCTGCAAAATATGTGTAATATGCATATATACATAAGATGGTGTACTTTTAAATTAAATTTTAATGTATTAAAATTAAATAACATTTTATCATCAAAACAAAATTATAAAAGGTTTCAAATTCTATGCAATACCCTGTGGTGTTCCCCCTCCATTGCGCCCTCATGGAAGCCCTATACAACACATGTACATGTATATATTAAAAATTTAAAATTCCGCATGAAAATGCATGAACTCCTAATATTAAAAAAAAAAATACCAAATTTTTCAAATTGTGTAGATGATTTAATCCCCATAGATGACTCAAGTTTCAAATTCCATGCAATACCTCATGGTGTCCCCCTGCATTTCGCCCTCATGGATTTCCTATGAAATACATGTACATGTATATATATTAAAAATTTAAAATTGCACATGAAAATGCAAAACTCACAATATTTAAAAAATTGTAACAACCTTTTCAAATTGTCTAGATGTTCCAATCCCCATAGCTGACTCAAGTTTCAAATTCCATGCAATACCTCATGGTGTTCCCCCTACATTGCACCCTCATGGATGCCCTGTACAATACATGTACATGTATATATTAAAAATTTAAAATTGCACATGAAAATGCATAAACTTGCAATATTAAAAAAATTGTAACAACTTTTTAAAATTGTATAGACAATCCTATCCACATAGCTGACTCCATCGCTAATGTCCCTAGAGAAGGGAAATTGTCTCCACAAACCTAAAATTCGAAAAATTTAAAACAGTAAGATAGAGATCTCATTTTTTAACGAAACTTGCTTCAATTTATAACAAAACAAAATTGAAATATTCAATACTTGTGACAAACCAATATTTGACACATATCCTAATAGGAAGGGAATCATGCTATGTCGAAAATGCGAGATGGAATGGAAATCTGTTAACATTTAATTATATGTAATTATTTCTTTTACAATTATGTCTTCAAAATACTGATATAATAAAAGTAAATTAATAGTATCAACATGTTCTTAAAAAACCTACCATCTCTCAACATATCTTCATTTGAACCTGAACCTGACACCGTGATATTATCAAAACTTTCGTTCAAAAAATGACTTAACTACAAATGTTCAACATATGATACATTGGTGTTAGATTACACCTTAAAAATTTTACAAAATGTATGTCAATCAACATTAACACATACAAATCCTATTCCCTCTTCCTCATGACCAATTAGGTCTTTCCAACCGTCACGACAAGCCTTTTCATACGCTTTAACCTATCCAATATTCATATGATCTATCTCCAAATCTGATTTAAATAAATTAGCATGTGCATCAACTCATTCTCTTTGTCGATTTAGACTGACATCAACTCTATTCAATGTAGTCTGTATGTTCTCTATAATGACATCCCTTGCTTCTCGACCAATCTTAGAAGTGGCATCCAGCTCAGACCACAAAGTTACCATACGTGGAGGTTGAGGTACCAAAGGAGGCAGAGGATGAGGAAATTTAGTATCCCTTAATGCATTTAAGACTTCTGTGGTTAATATCTTCTAACTTAGTCACCGGAGAACCCATAGTAAAAACCATTTTTCTTCAACGTTTCAAATCCCAACAGGGATCCATCATCAGGACTATTATTGAGTGTTGATAGTAGAAGAGCTCAATTGCGAGATATAAATAGTTATGAGGTAGGTTGTTTTCATTTACAACCTATTGCGAGATATGTACAACCTCTCCTAGTACCATAAAATTCAGATGGAAGTTCAGTATAATCAAGTTCCATACCCAAAAAGAATTCTACATAAAATAATTTTGAAAAATAATGTGGAACCTTGTCATTCCATGGCATCTTTCCATACGCTGCAAGGAACCTATCATACAAATGGTGGGCTATTTTAGGGTGCTTGAAATATTGCATCTTGAGCATCTTTCTTTTCAGTCCTTCTTTGAAATTAAGCATAGATTGGCATGTGATTTTGCAACCCTCCTACTTTCCTCGACCCATTTATTAGGACCCATCATTGTTTCCTTTCTACACCTCATCATATCTATAAAGCCATTAGTTGTTGGCCCAAGGTTCTTGTAAATATCAAGAAATGTACTTAGAGAGTGCAAACCTATTTCTAAGCTTTGCTGACTCTTTCCAGGGAGCTACAAACTCCAAGATCTTTCTTCAATTTTAAATAATAAGTTGTGCACCTATGTAACATACATTGTTGGATGTTTGTTTCCCAAGGAATCTCATCAGGAATATCAGAACAATAGGTGGTAGTTGGCATATGGTCTTCTTCTTGAATCACCTTGTTTCGCCTATGTTAAATTCGATCAACGCTTTAACCCCCTGCTTCAATATAATTACATAAATATTAAAACATGTCAATGCATTTATACACAAGCAAGATAGACATGTACATGTATATGTACATACAATTTATTTACGTGTACACTTTTTTTTAACATAAAAATAATTTAAATTATATAATTTACCAAAATGAGGATCATGATGATCCGATTGAGATTCGTGACCACCTGAAGATGGTTGAGCACCATCACGCCCAAGTAGAAAATTTGATTAAGATTGTTGACCATAGGGAGAATGTTGAACACCCTCACATGACGACCTAGTGAGAGATGGTTCTAAAAAAAATAGAAATTATAAACAAATTAAGTTAAATTGACAAAAATATATTCAATATGTATGTACATATGATTCTACCTATTTATTATTTAAGTAAATTCACATAAACATATATATACCATATCATGATGATGTGAATGATGGTCCTCATTGATTGATCTGATACTCTCATCGACCTAGTGAGAGATGCTCCTAAAAAAGATGGAATTTATTTTAAATTAATAAAGCTTAATTGAAAAAAATCAATTCAATATCTATGTACATATGATTCTATGAATACCATTTAAGTTTGCACATAAACATATATATATAACGATGATGATGTAAAGAACAATGGCCCTCCCCTAATTCATCTAATACTCTCCTTGATCCATGACCAATCGCATCAGTGTTGGCTTAGGTTGGGCTGACCCAGGTTTGATTCTTTATTGCGCACCAACAAAACCCTCAATCATTGACCCTTTCAGAAACAACCTGCAAGCAGATTGTAGTCTCTCTCGAAGTGACTATGGGAGGATGCAGAACCAAGTTTCTGCAACCTTGAGGGATGCAGAGATGTGGTGTTTTTGTGTTTTGCTTATACTTAATATTCATAAATTTCTTCGCATTTATACATTACTTCACCACATTACATTTATCATTTAAAACATATCATATACATCCATAAAAGTTCATTGTACTGAAATAAAGTGTACTGTAATAAAATGCTACGCTACAATAGATAATAAGCAAATAAACACATGAAGACACAAATTTTACCATGGTTCATCCCAATGTGGGACTACGTCCATAAGAACTATTGCTTATAATAGAGAATTTGTACAACAAACAGTTCTTGGCATGACCACTGAGTTGCAAGCAATTCGAGCACTCAACTATGGACTTAGGCCTCTGCGCACTCAGCTGTAGAGCCTCACCTTCTTGCCCAAAACCACAACTCACAAAGATACCTGTGTTCAATACATGATGTGATTCTTCAATACTATCTCCTTTATTATCCATCCCTATATAATATTACATTGATGGATATATCATTACAATACCATGGTCCATATACTATGGACTCCCCTAATACAAGCTACTATGGTCCAAAAACCATTCATCATATACAAAATTACATATTTTTAACAAAAAGGGAGGGGCTTCGACTCGTCTTGAAGCCCATATATTGTGCGGTATATCTACTGTGTGGACCACTTAGCGCTCTGCTACTCCACTACGCAGTCCACTTCGCGCTCCCCTACATTCTTTACTTTTCACTCTGCTCCACAAAATAAGGAGTCTTCACCAAAAATTAGGCCAAGTTGGCCTGCACCCAATAGGCCCCCAACACTCACATGTGACTCGTCCCAAGTCACTTAGCTGCTTTGCCTCTGATTTTTGTTGCAATGCTATTGTAGGCATGGTTGAACTACTGCAGAGTCTCTATTACCTACTTTTCCTCGCTGCACACTTCATCCAGTAGTGCCTCTGTCACATGTTCTATAGCCTTCTATACCAACATTGTATCCCTATGTCAAAGATCTTGAAGCTTCTCATCCACTGCCTACGATAGTTGGAGGGCCTCATCTTGCTAAGGTTGAGTCCTCTCTGTCAAAATTTGTTCTTCTTTCTTCAGCTCCTCAATTTTCTTCTGGAGGGCCTTCGACTCATTGATCTTCATGAGCTTCTGCGAGATTGGTAAGGTCTATGAAGATGCCTAAATGTCCTCTTACTTTTTTTTCTTCTGCTGCATTTCTTCCTACAGTTTCCGTACATTTGGATCTTCCTGCAGCGAAGTCCAAATTTACAAAATTTCATCCAAGAGATTTCCATAGTTTTCCACTTCTGTGAAGATGCTGACCATTACAATATTGAGGTCAGTGTCCCTTTGATCACTCACTTCCTATGGCATAGTTGGTTGTAGCTTCATTTGCAGCTCATTGATCTACATTTCATATTTGAATTGCATTGCAACAATTTTATCCTTGTATCCTTTCACTACAAAGCCAAGCTTCACGACCTTGTCTTATACTTTCTCTTCCTCTCGGACATCAAGGTCAAGAATATATTTACATGTGGCTTCGACCACCTCCTTGATCTTCTGATGTTCCGTTGCTATTTGATCCTTTTCTTGGATCACCTACTCGAGCTTCTGCCAAAGCGCAGCTCACTCTTTTTCTACCTGAATATTTAGCTTTGAGGTGTGTTTTTTGTGCAGCTTCATCTCTTCAATTATCTCCATGTGTAGCTTGTGTAGTCTTGGCAATGGTACCGTTGTGATGTTCATATTAACTTGCTTCCATTCCTTAGCCTTTCGTTGTAGTTCTGCGAAGTTGAACTGTAGGGCTCTTGCATGTATTTGTGCTAACCTCGCTGCAAGTGTAGGCTCTCTCTACCTTTATACTCCAACCCTTTCCTCTATCTGCGTGGTTGTCTAACCATCTGCGCTAGTATCTTCAATTCTACGATCCACTCTGCAACACTAGTCAGAAGTGCACCATAATGATCTTCTACTCTGTTCCAGGATTCTATTGTTTCTTTATGTATCTTGTCCCCGATTTGATCTAAGTCCCCTTCAGTAAGGACCATGATATCCATCATTTTATCTTCTTTCTTCTTTTTCTTTTACTTTGAGGCAACTTCACCCTTTGCCTTCCTTTTTTCTGCAACAGTGGGGTCTGTCTCCGCCTTTTCTGATTTTATGTTTTGTTCTTCTAGAGGATCCTAGTGACCCTCATCATGTATATCTTCCTCCTCTGATTCATGCCTATCCAGATCCTTGTCCTTGTATTTTCCACTCGCTTCGGGGTATTGAAAAGTGTCCTCCTCCTCTTCTGTTGCACTGTCTCCTGCTTCTGCCTCCAACACATCCATCCATTCTACAGACCATTTCTGTACTAGTGCTAACAGATCATCTTCTTGGTCTTCAATGGCTTCATTATAACTGGTATATCTAACTCAGGTCCATTTACTTCACGGTATTCTTCTGATTCTTCTATGTCGTTGTTGCGAGGATATGTTTCTTCTTTTGTAGTAAGGTTATAGAATTCTAATGAATTTTCTATTTGCGCAGCCCAATCAGGTGGCTACCATGTTAGTAGAGTTACATTCTTAAATATTTTCTTCTTAACTGTCTAAATGGTTGAATCTATGTTTGGAAAATCATCTTCAAAGCTAAATGTCAATATAAACCCATCAACCATATCTTCCCAACTCGCAGTACCATGTCGAAGCTCTGTTTTTAAGTACCAGTTCTAAGGAATTGTCTCCAATGTATGAATGAACCCATGTACCCATTCTTGTTGTGGGATATCCTTCCATGTTGTAGTACATAACTGAATATGCTCCCTGAGACTGGCTTCACCATCATATTTCAACTCCCTCTCTATGTTTATCTGACCAAATATTATCCACATCAATCTTCGACATTCTTGCCAATCTCCTATATTCTTCTTATGTGTACCCCATCATATAGCAGGAGTAGCTTTTAGGTCTATATCCAAAGCTAACAATATTTGACTTTCTGGAACATGTTCCTCATAATTATTAAGAAAAATATTCACATCACCCAAGCCATCATAAGAAGTTGGGTTATATAACTCAGATGTCAAACAACGAACTAATTTAGTAATTCTTGCACGATGCCTTGTAGATACTTCATGTAGCTTGTTCTTCCAATTCTCCAATTCTTCTTCTGAGTCTGATGCACAAGAACTGTCATGTCCCCTTGTTAGCTTTCCCTCTGCAGTAAGGTTAAAAAAATCATGTTCCTTTGTTGTCAATAGATATATATTATCTATATCAGCTGTGTAGTACTCTTCTCTAACTAGCTTTGCATACCTTGCTCCTTCTAATGGATCCAAGGGAAAAATTACCCTCATATTATTGCCTTCAAATATCATCAGTCATATTTTTTCTCAGAGAGGGACGGGGAGGGGGGTTCATAAGGGGTGGGAGGTGGGGGTTAGGGGGGATAGGGGGAGAGGAAAACCCAAAAACACCTGGACTATTACTTGATTCTAGCTTCTGCGAACTTTCAGGCTGGAAGGGTGAATACTTCATAGTTACTTCGGGGTTTTCAAGGAGGTTTTCTTCACTTTCAGATTCGCTCAAAAGAGGGCTATAGTCAGTTTCTATAAAATTCTTCAGATATTGACCACGAGATCTCTTTCTAGTGTATATTCTATATCTTTTTCCACTTTCTCTTCTTCGGATCTTGTCCCAAACATAAGTAATCTAATAATTTGATTGCATTTGTAAACTCCCTTTTCACACAAAATCATTTTAATCCAGAGTTTCAGAGATCTCAAGTACTTACCTCGCGGTCCTTTGAAAAATTGTCATTCTTCTTCGTTGTAGGACACAGTTGAGTCTACCGCGAAATTGGTAATGAATCCTCCCAAGATGCTATCAATCTAGAAATCAACAGCTCTTGAAATCCTATTGTCGGTGTTCTTGAGTCACTGTATCAATTCAGGAGTCCACTCCTTAGGTTCGTCTCCTTTAAAAAAGATCTTTCTTTCAGTCAACCTCGATATCCACTCGTATAACTCAACATGAAATGAACCAAAGAAGATTTTGTATTCATCTTCGAAAATATATGTATGTAACAACCTTTTAGATGACAGACGAAGGCTTATGTTCTCTTGATCTACAAATTCTCGTTCTTTCTGTTCTACCCAATATTGAATTTCCTTTTTTAACAGATGCCACATCCACATATCCCTCAAACATATCCCGGTCCTGGTAATGAAACCATTTTTTGGCTTAGGTTGGGCTGACCTAGGTTCTATTCTTTATTGCGCACCAACAAAACTCTCAATCATTGGCCCTTTCGGTAATGACTTGTAATCATATCGTAGTCTCACCCAAAGTGACTATGGGAGGATGTAGAACCAGGTTTCTACAACCCTAAGGGATGCAGAGATGTGGTGTTTTTATGTTTTCTTCTACTTAACATTCATAAATTACTTCACATTCATACATTACTTCACCACATTACATTCATCACTTAAACATATCATATACAACCATAAAACTTCGTTGTACTTGAAATAAAGTGCAACTGTAATAAACTGCTACGTTACAACAGATAATAAGCAAATACACACATGAAGACATAGATTTTACCGTGGTTCATCCTAATATGAGACTATGCCCACAAGAACTTTTTCTTATAATAGATAATTTGTACAACAAACAGTTCTTGGCCTGTCACTCAACTGCAAGCAGTCCATGCACTCACCTGCGAACTTAGGCCTCTCTGCACTCAGCTGTAGAGCCTCACCTTCTTGCCCAAACCACAACTCACAAAGATACAAACATTCAATACATGATGTGATTCTTCAAGACTATGTCCTTTATTATTCATCCCTACATATATACTATTAAATCGAGGGATATGTCATTGCAATACCATGGTCCATATACTATGGACTCCGCTAATACAAGCTACTACGGTTTGAAAACCATTCATCATATACAAAATTACGTTCCTTTAACAAAAAGGGAGGGGCTTCGACCCGCCTCGAAGCCCATATATTGTGGGGTATATCTACTGTGTGGTCCACTTGGCACTTCGTTGCTCCACTGCGTGGTCCACTTCATGCTCTGCTGCATTCTTTACTTTGCACTCTGCTCCACAAAATGTGGAGTCTTCACCAAAAACTAGGCCAAGTTGGGTTGCGCCCAACATTCGACATGCATAGAAAGTTGCCCTCTACTCGATGCTCGAGACTCAATTGATGCTCTATCCCATTTACGCCTCAAACAATGAGTTGGTGATTTGTCATGTGATGATCCAAACCCTCAAAATATATATATATATAAACTTAAAAAAGACCCAAGTTACCTCATGCATTTGAAAATATTTAAAATGATCAAAAATTCAAAAAATTAATAAGACAAATAAATATAACTAAGGGTTTCTTCAAAATTATTTGGCATCAATTCTTCATTTCAAATATACTCAAGACTAAAAACACAAATGTTGAAGTGTACATTTTTAGAATTAAATACAAAATTTTCTAAAACATGTTCTGTCGTGCTAATTCACCAAGTTGTGATTACATAGTGGGGGCACACTTAGTATAGTACTGAAAGAAACACATGGTTATTAAATATACCACATTTGTAACAAAAAAACACGCATATTAGAGATATCTTACAATATCTGTCAATAAATTTTGATGGATTTCTTCTTGACACCAATTCATCTTTCACACACAAATCTTGAGTTGGCACTGCCCCATACAGTAGATCATTAGACATCCTATTAACATTTGCACAATGACTTATGCTAAATGATTTAAATTGTTTAGCAATAACTTTTTCTTCTCTATGCAGTTGTTTTAACTTCTCCTTTTTGACTTTGTACATGCCTTTCATCTAGTTTCAAACAAGTTCATAACCAGTGAAGACTAAAATTCCATTGGATCCATATTCCCTGGCTATTCCTAAGCCTACTATTAGTGCAATATAATATGCTTCATTGCTTTTTGTCCTTCTAGGTACATTCCTTTTCCTTTGGAGGACTTTTTTCATCACAATATTGTATAACACATAAGCAATCATTGCTTGTCTTGGATTGGGATAACAAGAAACTTCTATGCATAATGTCCATTTTCAACCATGTTTAATAGGTTTTTTATCCCTGTAAAAAAACAAATTCAATAAAATGAATATTATATTTATTTTTTGCAAATGCCTTAGATTATGGGAGAATGATGACAAATAAATATATATTGTGATGGAATGAGAGAATATTACAAGATCTATTGTGATGAATTGCCCCATTGGAATAATAATGGTAGTTTACAAATCAATGCCCTTGGTAAAATGTCTTAACAAATGGTCTCGTGTTGGAATGCTTAGGAATATAATCCAACATGTTTGATTAGGTTGGTTAATTTCATCAAGAATAAATCTCAACCTCTAATAGTTCACAAATTCCAAACATCATTTTATATTCTAAGTTTCATATTAAACATGATTTTATATTCTAAGTTTCATATTGCAACACATATTGAGCATCCTTCAAATTCATTTGCAAGTATGAGTAACTAGATCCCAAACACGAATAAGAATTTAGTGAGACGTCATTAGCATCCTAGTTTAAAATACATTATTCATTAAATTATTCCTCATCAAACATCAATTTAAAAAGATTTCTCCTCTTTATTTGATATATTTTCTCCCTTCAACAAAATATTTATTTATGTCCATATGGAAGTTAAATATCCTTCACAAGAAGGATTTAGCCTATAATTTTATATCTGACACTTGGATATGATGATTGACACAAACACACCCTCACCCTAACATTTTGTGTGATCCCTATTTCAAGATGTGAAATAGGATTAATTACATCTCAACTTGGGTGACCACTCATGGATCCAAAGCCACAAAAAAGGCCTTTAAATATTATAGATACCACCAAATAAGTTTCTAGGATAACCAATCCCATGATGTCAATTTTTGTCCTTCCCACCTTATGCAATGATCACTAATGTAAGCCACTAGAAAATTAGTAAATAAATACCATGTATGTATTGTTAACATAGTGTAATATACCTTTCCTTAAATGGTTGTCCATATTCTTGTTCCATCACTTATGATTTTCCATCTTCTTGTCCCATCACCAGGTACACCACATGGATTTGAAAAATGTTTTTCTATGTGGAGATCTTGATGATGGGATCTATATGGAGCAACCATAGGGGTATGCCAAATATCCTTTATTATTATGTGAATTGAAGAAATCATTATATGGACTTAAGTGGGTGCATTGAAGAATTCTTACCTTCTTTCCCAAGGTATCCTTAGATGCATATATTAGATCCTAATGTGTATATGTTGAGTCATATTTGATTTTCTCGTGTTGATAGTTCTATATATAGAAGCTTACTCATTATAGGGAAGGATATCAAGTGAGATATATTACCTCCTAAGGGGTAACTACTTGAAGAGCCACCCCAAAGGGTGTATGTTATTGAAATAATTGGAACTTCTTTACTTACATATGATCTTCACTCATCCAAAAAACTCACTCATTTTTCTTCTCAAACACTCATTGATACATTACATGTATCACATGTCTTCTTAGTTTTCAAATAGCAGAATGCAACTATTGGATGGTGTACCATGGCTTCATTAATGTAAGTGGATGTTGTTATGGCTTTAGTTAGTGGTGACAATGGTGCTTATCAAAGTGGAACTTAATGACACTTCATAAGCCTCTATTTTATTCCTTTGTCTTGTCATACATTGTAGAACGTAATTTTTTTAAGTGATCGTGACTTTAAAATATAATGCATTCTCTTTAAGTGATTACCAAATTTAAATACTTTATATTAGTTTTCGTATTTTTAATTATAAAAAACTATCTCAATTTTATTTTTTAAGTAATATTCCAAGATACTTGAATATTGCAATATATAATATTTCATTATCAACATAAATTGTTCCATACCCATATATAGATTGAGATAGTTTTGTTAAGGCTTAATTAGCAATATTTTTAATGAGTTTGATTAAGGTTTTTAATTTGAATTATATAAATTCACTTTAGCATAACTTGATTAGAAATTTTGAAATATTCTGGAAATTTGATGAACATAAACAAAGTCAACTATTTACTTTTTCTTATGTCCATCATATTTTAGAAATATTCCAAAATAATCAATCCACATAAGAATGACCATATAAGCTCATATAAGTCTTGGATGAGGGTGAGAAAGCACATATAAAATATTGACTGCACAATACATAAGATTATATAGGTGATAAAAACTAGATATATATTTTTTTATGTTTTAACTTTAGAAATGGGCAAAATTAGATAGTTTAAAAAATAAAAAATATCATTCATCCCAATCAATTTTAACAAGAAAAGTAGCAATCTAAATTCAATTGTTAAAACTCTATACACATTAAATATTTTTTTAACAAGTAATATAAAATAATAATAAAAATTTATATAGGTGATAAAAACTAGATATATAAGTTTTATCAATTAAAAAATAAAATTGGACCACAAAAAAATAAAAAATCAATAAACAATATCATTCATCCTATTCAATTTTATGAACAAGAAAAATAGCAATCCAAATTCAATTGGTAAAACTCTATACACATTAAAAATATTGCTAATTAAGCATTCAGCAGGTAAGTTATCCCTCTCCTATTCTATTATTATTGGTCAGTACCTTTTTATTTATATCATAAATAGAATTATTAACATTAAAATACTTTAATATATTAATTTCTATATAGCTATTAATTAATATATTAATTATTATATTAATTAATTATAAATATTAATTATTTATAATTGTTAATATGATTTGGTTCAAATATATTAATTTAATTTATATATAGAAATTGATATATTACCCGAGTATTTCTATAAGAATTAATTTATTATCCCTTTATTTTATAGAAATAGCTCTTTTAACTTAATAATTAACATTTTATTGCTATAATATAATAATTTCTATATAACTATTAGTTAATATATTAATTAATTATAAATATTTATTATAAATTAATATATAGAAATTGATATATTACCCGAGTATTTCTATAAGAATTAATTTATTATCCCTTTATTTTATAGAAATAGCTCTTTTAACTTAATAATTAACATTTTATTGCTATAATATAATAATTTCTATATAACTATTAGTTAATATATTAATTATTATATTAATTAATTATAAATATTTATTATTTATAATTAATAATATGAATTAGTTTAATATATTAAATTAATTTTATATGGAAATTAATATATTTTAGTTCAATCTATTATCTAATTTTAGTATTAGTTCTAATTCCTTTTTAATCTATAGGTTATAAACCAAGATATTAACTCTTCAAAAATTTTAATAAAATAAAAGTAATTTATAAAAATAAAAATAAATTAAAAATATAAATATCAGGATAAATTAAATTAAATTAAATGAAATTAAGATTCTAGCCGACAGTGTGTTGTTCCTTAAAATTTATCCTCATGAGTATTTATTCTGTCTAATCTGCTCTTCTTTTATCATCATTCTCAAACCCTAATGATGGATCCCATTTGGGATTTGAAACGTTGGTATAAAAATGTTCATACTGTGGATTCTCCGGTCAATGATTCAAAAGATACAAACCACAGATCTCTTAAATCCAAAAAAATTGTTAACAAGTAATACAAAATAAACAAATATCATATAGGTGATAAAAACTAAATATATAAGTTTTTATGTTTTAACTTTAAAAATGGGCAAAATTGAATGGTAAAAAATTAAAAAATCAATAGACAATATCATTCATTCCAATCAATTTTGAACCAGAAAAATAGTAATCCAAATTCAACTCGTAAAACTCTATACGCATTAAAAAAAAATGTTAACAATTAATAAAAAATAAACAAATATCATACTGCATAAAAGTAATACAACTTGAAATATAAAAATAGCAAGACCATTCATTTAAAATCAATTTATGAAACCCCAAAGACAAAAAAAAAAATTGACAGGTAATATAAAATAAACATATATCATACTTTAAATAAAAATAATATATAAAAATAGCAAAACCATTCGAAAAATAATATTTAAAAATAACAAAACAATCCATCTATAAAAAATAATATATAAAAATAGCAAAATCATTCAAAAAATAATATTTAAAAATAACAAAACAATCCATCTAAAATTAGTTTCAAGGACCTCAAACCAGATTAAATTAATTGAAGGAAATTATGTATACAATTGTTACATAAACATGCTACACCTTCATCTATAACATATAAAAAATTATTCCTAGATTAAAATTAATGGTAATCCAACAATCCGAGATTAGGAAGAGCTGACAAATACCATAGCCAAGGCATCCATGTAATTTCCCAAGCAGTGATCCTAGAGCCTTCCCAGTGATGAGGGTTAGCACCAAGCGATTGAGCAATGGAAATTTCCAACCCCTTGGCACAATCAATAGGGCTTGGGAATTAAGAACCACTGAATTGGTGTAAACCTTCTTCGGTCCTTTGCATAATAAGCATTTTAATTCAACAACTGCTAGATTTTGTAGAAATAAAGAGAGTAAACAAAATTTGGATGGGGAATTTTTGTAAATTTTTTTATATCAAAAACTACCGATAAAAAGCTATATCATGTTGAATGAACCACGAATGAAAATTGATGTCTGCTTTTCATTCCTTTTTTCACAGGGAAAAAAACATCACACTTCTATTATTAGAAAATGAGTTGTTAGATGAAGTAAGAGATATGCTACCGATTTGCCAAATCCAACAAAATGACAAAAATACAGAGACAAACCAGTGACAAAAACTATTGTGAGAACAGAGGATAGGACCCTCTCCCAATAGAGAAAAAAACTGATAAGTTCCTACAAATAAAAAAGGGAGATCCAAAGCTGAGGGACCAAGACCAAGAAGAAACTTAAAAAACACGGGTGACATCCAGATACACATCAGAGAAAGAGTGAAACCTTCATGCAAAAAGTAACCTATTGTGGAGTTATAAAAAGGGTCTCTTTCACCTCTAATTACCTCACATTAATATGTCAATCCGGGAGCGTTTTGTTATTTCAAAGAGTGTCTCAGTCTGAGGCTATCATTTGTCAGAGTAATGCTAGTAGTACAGCGTTCAAAAAAATACAAGAGTAAACAGATGCTTGTCTATAACTAAGTACTTCAAAGGAATAAATCACACACTTAGAAAACTCGGCAACTTATCAGTCAAGGGTTCGACAGCGATAACCCATCCCTTTGGAAACTGATGGAAAGGAAATTAGAGCATGGACCATGGGTCTGGGAGCTAGACAGTAAATGTCGAGGCTCACTACAGCCTTAGATCGTCTCTCACACCAAAACAACAAATGCGAGTAAATGAAACGGAAGATAGAAAAATGGAACAGCAAATAAGAAATCGAACAACAAATCTGGAATGGAACAACAATTCTAAAATGGAACAGCAATTCTGAAATGGAACAACAATTAAACAACTAAGTCTCGCGAGTAGTAATCAAACTGAATCTACTAACTCAAATGCACTCATCGTAATCGAATAGCAATCTTTCATTCTTAAGGCAAATCAAGCAGCACGCACTAATAGAACAGCACTAATTACTGATAATTTATGGAACAACACTTGGAAATCATATATACGCACAACACACTTGAAGAGTAATCTGATCTAGCATCAATCTTAATTAACAGGAATACGACTGCGTTTCAAAATAGAACAACATTACTTCTGAATCCAACAATCGTAAAGAACACAACTTTCGGATGAATTCTATAACATGAATGTACAACACAAAAGCTCTGTAACAGAACAGTAATAATATTCGGTCAAGACTAATAACATTCAATCAACTCTGAAAGGATCAGTAATATAATGCAGAGTCAATACAACAGTTCTGTCTGTAAAAACCTTAATGAATTAATCTTAACAGAGCATGTGATGTCAACTTATAAAGCATATTAGATTACCAAATAACGACAATAAGCAAATCACGCAGAAATCAAATCGTAGTGATACAGAAGCAAGTGTCCTCCGGGGCCAGGCCCTTAGCCTCCAAGGGTACACCGCTTTAAGTTAATCCAGACGCAGAGATAAGATAATCACCAAGTTTGTATTAATGCATAAAACAAAAGTACAATGAACCAGTTCTCAACGAGACTCGATGATCAAAGTTTGATCTTTAACAGAAAATTACATAAAAGCATAATCCCCACAAAGCTAACAGTGTTGTCCCTTTATATAAGGGTGACGACGGAGATGTCTAAGTAACAAGATAGATAAAGCAGCGATCCCTCAGGATCAAATATCCTGAGGGATTCGCCAAACTGTTAATCCTTAATCATCTCTTTTCTCCTCCGCTGAGCTGGTGTCTTCTCCTCCTTTTCCGGGTCGGTTTGCTTTGATCTGCTTAGCCTTGTTTGCACTCGGTCCCCCGTCAAAGGGACAGCAGTTACCCTGTTCTTGTCTTTTTCTTTGGAACAGCAACTCCTCGTTTTCACCCTTTCCTGCACAGGAGAATGACAATTATCAGCGGTTAAGTCTTGCATATTAATCTCACATGTTTTGTTATAATTCTTCATTGTTTTCCAAGTTCATGATGCAAAAAGGTTCACAAGTTCTGCTGAAAAGCCACTGAAATGATCATCAAAAACATACCTTTTTAGTACTCCACACACCCCCCTTCTTACCCTGTTTCATGCCCTCATGAAAACGTTGTAGTTGACATGCAAGGCAGTGAGAGAATAGGCTGGAGAAGGAATCTCATGCGGAGGCCTACAACCGTGATGAGTAACTAGGTAGTCAAAGAACTGGCCTGTTTGACCCTCAGGCATCTCATACAGGGCTTGATACCTGGGTGCAGGGTGCCAAATAATTGGACTGCGGAATCTATATCCTAACCAGGATGGCCCTGCTCTCAAAATGCTTTCACCATAGAGGTTCAAACGGTTGGCAGCTAATTCAAAATTCTCATACTTAAATGGTTCCCTGAGCTAGATATTCGGATTAGAGATTCGGTACCAAAATTTGGCTGCATCAATGGCGAGGTCTTTGATAGAAAGAAAATATTCTAAACTTTTTCGAATGAGTGCCTCATGCATGGGTCCTAATGTTTCAATGACACCCGGAGTCCTCATGAGGTTTCTATGTGCTTTCCACAACTGCACTGGGTCCCTAGGCTCAGCCCTTACCCACAAATCTAGGCCATTTTCCTGCCTCTGGAAAGTATTATAGGCTTTGAGCCATTTAATCTGATTAACCCCGAATGAGATGAATGCTTGCAATTGGATGTCTCCAACAAAAGGGCCAGGGTTCAGCTCAGTCTCCTAATCTAGCACGAGGTTATGCAAATAGAATTCACACAGCAATCTCTGGACCTTCACCCCGTAATGTTTACAGCAGTCTATAAAGTCATTGACAGTGTTAATTTGTATGGGGGCGCCTGCTTTAACAGCTTTTATTTTTAATTGTAAATACCGTTCCAGTAAAAATAGAGCATAGTTTTTTGCAGGGGCCCTACATGCTAAAACGTCATTGTATAAAGAACACAAGGTATCCATCTGCTTGATAACAGTATCTAGCCAACGAGTTACCTTTGCAACTTTCTCTTGTTCTTTCTGCCATCCTTCAAAGGCCTGGCTTTCGGATTGATTGACATTCCTTAGTTGTTGTTGTAGTTCTTCATACTTCTTGCGAGGGACTGTTTTCTCTCTAAGCTTTTCTGCTTCTTACTGAGCCTGTTTCAATCCCTTGCGCAAGGTTACTATTTTTGGATCTCTTCTCCATGCAGTAGTGGAGGCCGGGAGTTTTACTTGAACTTTCTTATTGCGTTGTTTTGAGTTCAGAACCCTTATCACCCCTGAGGGTGGTGCCTCCGTCTGGATTTCCTTGTCACAAGTCATCATATCATCCATTTCTATTTTAACATGAATATCAGTTTGCTATTGTTCCTTTTCAAATGGAACAGCAGTCTGTTCCTCAGCATCGTTTGGAACAGCAGCTGGATTTTCAGCAGGGTTTTGAACAGCAGGGCGATTTTTAGTCCTCCGCCTTTTTTCCTTGCAGAGTTTTACTGGAATGGTCACCTTTTTCTTCCCTGCAGTCTTCCTTACCCTCTGCCTTGCTTTTAGGATCCTGATCTGCTGGTGGAGCTGAGCTATTATGCTTAATAATCTCTGCTATTCCTTTCGCAATTCCTTAATTTCCAGTGTTTCATTAGAAGGAACAGCAGGCTGTCTGCTGCGGTTTGGGCCGTGACTAGTCCCTGGATCTCTCTCCTGGGGTGTTTCTTCATTGTTCTACTCTGGCTGTTCTGGGGTGGGAACCTTAACTGGTTCCATCACTTCCTGGGCAACTTCTTTTTCTGCTCCTACTTCCTCCGGAATTTCCTCTGGTGCTTTAGGAACAGATTGTTCATGTTCAGTATCTCTTATCTCTTCTTCATCATGAACAATCAGATTTTCTTCTTCTGCCTCTTCTGCATGTGGTTTTTCAGATGCATTTTCCTCTTGGGGTTTGTCGTGGAGGTCTGTTGGATTGGAAGGTTGGGCATACTCACCCATATTGGCAAAAACTGCAGCCAATTCATCTTCTCCCACTGGGTCCTGTGGTGGGTTATCTTCCTGATGTCCCATTTCCTCCTCCTGCTTGGATTGTTCAGCTTCTACCTCATAATGCTTAGCTTCTGTTTCAGAATGCTTAGCTTCTTCCTCATTTTCCTCTTCAGATTGCTCGGCCTCCTCTTCAGATTGCTCGGCCTCTGGCTGGCTGGTGCTTTCCTGGAGCTTTTCCAGCCTTCCTCGTATCTGAGCTAACCGGACTGATTTTCTATGTTTCTCTGGCTGTTTGGGTGTACCGGTGGCATGCTTACGCTTTGCCGATTCCTGGCGTGTTTCTGGACGTTCAGATGTACTAGCAACATGTTTTTGTTTTACTAATTCTCTACGTTTTTCCGGACATTCTGGTGTGTTGGTAGTATGCTTACGTTTTGGGGATGGTGCTATCGCCCTTCCCTCAATTATTGCAATTAGCTCTTCCCAGCTGCTTTGCTGCTGGGTGAGGCTATGACTAACAATTAATCAAATTAACCCGTGGTGACTGACAACTGACTCTACATGCTGTGCCTTTTTTAAGCTTCGTGCAACGTCATGAAGTAATGAATTCAAAAGTGCAGGCAGATTTACAGAGCATTTCTGCTTTAGAACAGCTAAGAGTTTAAGATGTCGTGGTCTTACCACGTCTTTTCTACCCTCGCAGGTGATGTAGCTTTGCATGGTTCTTGCTAATTCTGCCCAGGGCTCTCCTAGCGTTGCTGGCAGAACTCCCTTCCCTTTAATCGTCAAGCTCTGGCCTTCGTCCTGGAAGATTTCTATAATCTTCTGTAGTCTTTCCTTTTTTAGTGTCCATACAGGTCCGGTGGCTGGTAGTCCCGAGACTTCTGCGATTATATCATCGGTGACTGCTATCTGTCTCCCCCTTACTATGGAGTAATCCTCCTGCAGATTCTGCAGGAATTCAATTGCCACTGTTTCGTTAGACTCCTGCAAGCGGTTGAGATAAGTCAGCCACCCTGCTCTTTCCAGGATCTCCCGGGCAGCAGCGGAGACTGTCAACACCTGAGGTTCCCTTCGAATTGCCCTTCCTCCCATGGTTTCACTGTGGATTCTCAATGGAACAGCAACTGCTTGTGCTGTTTGAAACACAGAGAGGGTAATAATCGCAAGATTTTGAAAAAAACAGAGTATGCAACAGAAATGGCTTATGAACAGCAACTTGTGTAAAAAATAGAAATATCATGCCGTTAAGCCGTGCCATACCCTAGTACACTATCTTTCCCGAATAGTGAGCTGACACATAATCCGGGGAATAATGAGGTTAACCTCCCCCCCCACAATGTGATAGGCTGTCCCAGCCGTCAAATAAAGGAGCAGCACCCGATCTGCAACAAAGTCATAAAGGAACAGCGTATGAAAATATGCCATGTTTAGAAAAACAACGAATTACCGAAATCGAGGCATAAAGTTGGATCGCGTATTACGTAAGAGGCTACTGTGATATGATGCGAGGTTGGGGGGATAGGACGTCTGTCGTACTTGCCAAATCTCAAGTGGTCATTGTCACTTACTTTGCCATGATTGGTGGTAATAAATGTTCATGCGATATATAAGTTGGGAAATAATATATGATTAGTTCCTAGGATATAAGAAACAAAAGAGTATTAGTATCTTACTTATTGGTGTAGCCAATGTGACTTCAATACCATTAACAGTGCTCTGCTGCCGACAGGTGTCCATAACCTTGGTAGAGTTGTTTATTTCACCCCTGGAACCATGATCCTTTATGTGTATATTAAGGAGTGTAATGTCAAAGTGTAGGCCATTATGTTGGCTTGGTAACTAGTTAGCCATAATGCCATTCACGAGGAAGGAGCGAAAAGTGGGCAGGCCGGGTCGTGATGAGACCTCCTGTTCCAAGGTTTGTTTATTTGATATACCTTTTGGACCATATCCCTGGTGTGGTGGCCATAGTGAGAATGCCACTTCACTTCCATCCTCATGATCATGGTAGGCTGGCTCTTGATGAGACCTCCTATCCTACATTTGACAACTTATAATTCATCTTTACTTTTTTCTTTTTCATAAAGCACTTTTCCTTATTTATACACAAAGGGTGGTTCAACACTCCTTAAGAGTAGGAATGGTGGAAGAAGTCTTACCATCTCAATAGGAAGATATAAACCCTTTGCTCTTATTCCTAAATAATAATCAAAGAGGATTAAAGGGATTGTCATGATAAAGATAACCAATCAAAGCAAAATTAGTAAGACAATGACAGCAAAAGATGATGAATAAGTGTGTCCTTCCTTTTGTCCTCTTACCAATACAGAGCCTTATAAAGATAGCGATTTATAATTTGCGGATTTCAGTATGTTGTGATTTTGTGTTCATTGCATAAGTGCATAGCTGTATCTTAAAGACTTTGAAAGAACAGGAGCAAGAAGCATCCTCAATTTAGATCAGCAAAAGGAATGAGCTGTTTCACAAGGAGAGAAAAAGTATGCTAGTGGTGTTCCAACAAAGGAGCATAGATATCAAAAGTGCAAATGCCGTTCCTTTTGAAAAAGGAACAGCAGAACACACCAATGCCATTCCTTTGAAAAAGGAACAGCAAAAATTAAAAAAAATGCTATTCTCTTGGAAAAGGACAGCAAAACACTCGAAATGACGTTCCTTTTGAAAAAGGAACAGCAACCATGAAAAATGTTGTTCCTTTGAAAAAGGAACAACAAAAGACGCAAAAATGTCGTTCCTTTGAAAAAGGAACAGCAAAAATCAAAAATATGTTGTTCCTTTGGAAAAGGGACAGCAAACACACAGCAGTGCCGTTCCTTTTGAAAAAGGAACAACAAAAATGGAAATGTTGTTCCTTTAGAAAAGGAACAGCAGAACAAGCAAATGTCGTTCCTTTTGAAAAAGGAACAGCAGAACAAGCAAATGTCATTCCTTTTGAAAAAGGAACAGCAGAACAAGCAAATGTCGTTCCTTTTGAAAAAGGAACAGCAGAAAATCAAGAATGTTGTTCCTTTAGAAAAGGAACAGCAGAAATCAAGAATGTTGTTCCTTTTGAAAAGGAACAACAGAAATCAAGAATGTTGTTCCTTTTAGGAAAGGAACAGCAGAAACACACAAATGCCATTCTTTTGGAAACGGAATGGAAAAAATCAAAATGTTGTTCTTTTGAAAAAGAAAAGGAACAGCAAAAATGACAGAAAAACATTAGTTCAAACATATGTACAAGAACGACTCAAAGAAAAGAACTTATGTACAAATTGTAAAAAGAAATGAATTCCTTAATGAATTACAGGTGAGGAAGACTTCTCTTCCTCTCCTAAAATCTCCATATCAGTGTCTCGGCGTAGCTGCTGGCAGAAGGATTCCCGAGTGAGTGGTTTGCGATAGAGACGAACTCGGTGGCCATTTACTTTGAAGGCATATCCAGAACCGTCAATGGTGATTAGAGTAAGGGTTCCATTGTCATGTACCTTCTGGATTTCGTATGGTCCCAACCAACGAGTCTGGAGTTTCCCAGGGAAGTCCTGAAACCGAGAGTCGTACAACAGAGCCCAGTCTCCCTCATGGAAGACTTTGTTTTTAATGAGCGCATCATGCCATTTAGCTCGCTGCTGTTGAATCAGTGTTGTATTTTGAAGTGCAGAGAGCCTAATTTTGTCCAACTCATTGATCTGCTGTAGTCGATTAATCTGTGCCTCGCTTAGATCTAAGCCAACTTCCTGTGTTGTTCGTAATGTTTGGATTTCAAATTCTATGGGAAAAATGGGTTGTTTTCCAAACACTAATTGATAAGGTGAGTAACCAGTGGTGCTTCTCCATGTTGTTTTATAGGCCCAGAGTGCTTCAGGTAGTCTGGCAGCCCAATCACGCCTATTTGACACAATGGTTTTCATTAGGATTGATTCTATTACCTTATTGCTACTTTCTACTTGTCCATTCGCCTGTGGGTGGTATGGAGTAGTGATTTTATGCTGGACATGATAATTATTGAGTGTTGCAGCTAATCTATTCCCAGCAAATTGTGGTCCTCCGTCTGTAATTATTTCCCTTGGAAGGCCATAACGTACAAATAGATGGAACAGGAACTGTATGACAGAGTCCTCTGTGGCTCTTGGCAATGCTTCTGCTTCAACCCATTTGGTGACATATTATGTTGCCACCAAGATATATGTTTTCTGATTTGATGATGGGTTGATGGGTCCAACGAAATCAAGAGCCCATCGCTCGAATGGTTCAATGACTAACTGTGGTTTCAGAGGCATCTCGTCAGATTGACCAGGACGTCCTGCTCGCTGGCAGCTGTCACAGGCTTGGACAAATTTCTTTGCATCTCTGAAAATCGTGGGCCAATAATATCCTGTCTGCAGTACTTTATGTCTAGTTCTATGCTCAGCGAAGTGTCCACCACATGGTCCATCATGACAGGCTTTTAGGATGTCAAAGATTTCATCTTCTCAAACACATCTCCTGATATGCATGTCTGCCCCTGTGTGAAACAAATAGCCCCCAATCCACGAGAATCGAGTACTCTTCTGAACAATCTATTTGCGTTCATTAGGGGTTAGGTGTTTTGGTAGTTTACCTACTATGAGGTAATTGGCAACATCTGCATACCAAGGTGTTTGAACGGCAACAACAAACAGATGTTCATCCGGAAATTGATCTTCAACTGCTGCTGCATCGATTGGCTTTGGCATTCTTGAGAGAAAATCGGCTACAGGGTTTTCTTTGCCAGGCCGATCCTTGATTGTGATATCGAATTCCTGCAATAAAATCAACCATCTAGTTATTCTGGCATTTGTGACAGGCTTATTTGCTAAATATTTTATGGCAAAATGATCTGTATACAAGATAACAGGATAGCCTGTAATATAATGTCTAAACTTATTGACAGCATGTATTACAGCTAGGAATTCTTTTTCAGTAACAGTGTAATTTAATTCAGCAGGGGATAAATTTTTGCTGATGTAATAGATAGCATATGGTTTTTTATCCTCTTCCTGCCCAAGGACTGCGCCAATGGCTGTATCTGAGGCATCAGATGATATCTGAAATGGCAAATCCCAGTTTGGTCCTCGAAGGACTGGGGCTGTGGATACGAGCTTCTTTAAATCCTTGAAAGCACGCTCACATTTTTCTGTCCAAAGAAAATCAACGTTACCAGTTAGTGCATATAAAGGTGCAACAATGTGCGAATAATGTTCTATAAATCATCTATAATAACCAGAAAATCCAAGAAAGCTGCGTACCTCTGTTTGAGTAGTAGGAGTGGGAATAAGCAAAAGTATTTGGATTTTGGCCGGGTCTACCTGAATGCCCGCTGTTGAAACATAGTGTCCTAGGATAAGTCCTTCAGTGATCACCATGTAACATTTTTCGTGACTTAAGCAAAGCGTGGTAGCTATGCAACGTTGTAGGACTTTTTCTAGGGTGTCTAGTGCTGGATCAAAATCATCTCCATATGGTGTAAAGTCATCCATGTATACTTCAAGTCCATCATTTATTAAATCTGCAAAAATGCTAAGGATAGCCCTTTGGAATGTGGTAGGAGCATTACATAAGCCAAAAGGTAGAACTCGATAGGCAAATGTTCCCCAAGGACAAGCAAAAGTAGTTTTGTCCTAGTCTTCAGGGGCAATCTGAATCTGATTGTATCCACTGAAGCCATCCAGGAAAGAAAAGAATTTCTTTCCTACTAAAGTATCTAATACTTGGTCTATGAATGGGAGAGGAAAGTGGTCTTTTTGTGTTGCTTTATTTAGTTCCCTGTAATCCACACAGATTCTCCATTTTCCATTCTTTTTTGGTACCACCACAAGCGGAGAGACCCATTTACTATCAGAAATAGGATAGATAAAATTAACATCTAAAAGTTTCTGAAGTTCAGCTTTTACCACATCCTTTAGATGAGGATTAAGTCTCCTTTGCGGTTGACGAACAGGTCTGGCATCTTTTTCTATATAAATGTGGTGTGTACATAATTGGGGATCGATTCCTTTCATATCAGGGTAATCCCATGCGAATGCTTCTTGATATTTTCTTAACAAATGGATGAGCTTCGTTTCTTGTTCAGGTGTGAGGTTGGCATTGATATTTAAAGTTTTTCCCGGTTCAATTTCCACAATTTTACTATTTGCAACAGAAGTAACAGGTATTGTTTGGTCATGCGTATCTTTCAGAGGATCTTCTTCTAATTCATTATCAAATGCTGCTTCTATCATGTGACACTGTGTGCAGGATCCGGATTTAGTTTGACTAATGAAGTTGTTAATGGCATCATCTTCTGTTTGATCTTTAAAATCAAGTGCCTCTTGTATAGTTAATGGAGATCTAATGTTATCAGTAAGGTATGATACAGGGTGCTTGTTAGTTTTAATTATTGTGACACTTGGCTGCGCTGGAGGATATAGAACTAAATTCTTGATATTTGGTCCTTTGGTTATGGTCATATTTCCTTGCCGGCAACCAATGTAAGCATTGGCAGTGGCAAGCCAAGGTCTACCTAGGATTAGCGGGTGTCCATCAAGTCGGGTTTTTGGATTAATTATCAGGAAATCGGTTGGATATTCCCAGGAATCTACAGAGACCATGACATCATGTAGAGTACCCTTTGGTCTAACCACAGATCGGTCAGCCAATTCTAACAAAGTAGAGGTGGGTTCTACAGATGTAATGCCGAGCTTTTGGCAAGTAGTGGTTGTTAAAATATTAATTGCAGCTCCTAGATCAACTAAGGCATTAGACAGGGTCTGACCATAAATTTGAACAGTTACAATTGGATTTCCTGGGTCTTCATATTTAATGGGTGTTTCTTTCCTGGATAGTAAATCAGATAAAGTACCGACTACTTGGACTCTTGGATTAGTTGTTATATTCCTCCTTGGTTTCTTTATGCACAATTCTTTGATAGTTTTTGCATATATAGGAATGTCTTGAATGGCTTGGAGGAATGGGATTTTTATGTACAGATTTTGTAATTCTCCCAGAATGTCGAAGTCAGGATACTGTAAAGGTCGAGGTATGACTAATCATTCTGGGAACAGAGGAGAGGATGTGGTTGCTTGATTATGAGTCTGCTGCTTATTTACATCCTCTTGTTGCAACTGATGTTCTCTTGGTAACTGATCTTCAATATGAACTGTTTTATCTCCCTCAGTTTCAATAATACGTCCAGATCGTAACTGAAGATCATTACACTCCCTCAGGTCAGGTCCTATTTCTGGTGATTCTATAATTTGGAGAGATTGGACTGGTCTGTTATTTGGATTGGGGTTGGGTTGGGCTGGGAGTTGCGGTCTCAGATTGGACTGGGGATTTTGTTGTAAGGCTGGCAGAGTAGGTTGAGGGAGCGGAATAGTTCCTACTGGCTGGTACATCGATCTTTGCCAGTTTGTCTGCCAGGGTGAACTTTGTGAAGTAGGGGGAGTCCATTGTGGAGGATATGGGCTATTTTGCCAATATGGTGGAGTGTGAGGGAAATTCGGCCAACCAGATTGGCTTACCTGATTCAGCCATGGGTTTGAAGAAGGAAACGACTGTGGTGACCAGTTTGAAAATGGGGGTTGGGGCTGACTTTTCCACATACTATATTGTTGAGCATTATACTGTGGAGGCTGAAAAGAAGAAGTTGGGTCTGGAAACATACCAGATTGTCTCGGCTACCACTGGCGGCGTTGGTTGATCAAGTACACCGATTCTGGTTCTTCTTCCGCTTCCTTATATACTGCTTTCAATCTAGGAAGTGAGGGGCAGCTCTCCGTAAGGTGATCTTTTGTACAAATGGTGCATGTTTGGACTGTATCCAGTGGACATTCCTTGTGACTATGCTTTTTCCTGCATCGGGGACAGAAGATCGCCAAATTCTGTTCTGCCTCCATCTGCTTCTGTTTAGCCTGCATAATATCAAGTTGTGTAGTTAGTGTCCCCAGAATATCAGTTTTAAAATTTTCCAATAAATTTCCAATCTCTACACGTGTTACTCCTTCTGTTGGTATTTTATTATCTCTTACAAACCGATCATATTCTGCCGGTTTTACTCTTGTGCTGCCTCTCGAACTCCTGATACATAAATCAATGATGTCAGCAAAATTCTCTTGATAAATATCCCCTTTTCCCATGATGTTTAATGTTTCAATCCATTGTTCCTTCATGCCCCTTATCAATGCAGTTTTTAACACATTATCAGGTAAAGGTAGTGATGCATAAGGAGATCTTTGTAGATTGTACTGAAAACGTTCCACATACTCCTCTAATGTTTCATTCGGTTTGGCTGTCATTTGGAATATTTCGTCCTTTAATTCTCTAGACCTACAATAGTCCTGATATTTTTTCAAGAAAGATTCTTTCATTTGATCCCAATTGTTTATGACCCCACCACCTAGTCCCATAAACCATCTTAAAGCAACCCCTTTTAATGTAGAGGGGAATAATTTCAATTTCTGGGGATCGGTGGTGTAATCATATCCCCTGCACAACACATCGAATTCGAATAAAAATGCATCCGGATCTTCTGATGTGAGACCGTGAAATGTAGGGATATGTTGAAGAGGGATAGCTTTCATGGGCGCATTTGCTGTAGAATCCACTATAGGGTATTGTAATGTAGAGGTTTGAGTGTTTGGCTGGTTTTGAGCCATGGGATCGAATATATGCCAATAACCTTCTGGGATATCTAGGAGGGTATTCCTAGGTTGAGAGGGAATGGCTTTGACAGGGATAGTTTTAATAGCACTTCCTTTATCTGGGATAATGAGAATACCTGATGTCTGAGGAGATTGGGTTCCTTCAACAATGATTTTTGCAGCGCTCCCCTTATCTGGGCTATTTAATGGCTGATTTGTTCCAATAGGAGATTTTGGTTCCTCGGTTTCCCCTGTTTCTCCTTCTCCTTCACAAAAGTTGTTGAAATTCCCTTCCTGCAATAGTTCTGGAGTAGAATTTTCAATTTCTTGAAAGTCCTGCTCTTCAGTTTGACTATGCACCTCAGCAAAGGCTACAGATGGTGATCCTGTGGCCTGAAGGGAACTAGTAGGCTGTTTAGAAATGATTTTCCTGGGGCCTATTGATGGCTGAGATTTTGTTTTCTTATAGATTTCGTCTATGAAGGTCGTTCGGCCAAGGGTCACCGGCCCCTTAGCTTTTTCAGGTTTGGATGGAGGTTTGATATTCTTTTCTGGTTTTTTTTGCTTAGTCATGCACTCAAATGAACTACTAAATTCTATTCAAACAAAGCAACATCAAATCTGTTAGGAAAGCGGACAGTGGAGTAGGGCTTTTACATGCTTCGTATGCAGGTTCTTAACTTCCTTTTTTAAGATCCAACTCTTCCCTAGCAGGTTCATACACTACTCTGAAAAAGACAAATGGCTACACTCTTTCCCCGGCAACGGCGCCAAAATGTGGAGCTATAAAAAGGGTCTCTTTCACCTCTAATTACCTCACATTAATATGTCAATCCGGGAGCATTTTGTTATTTCAAAGAGTGTCTCAGTCTAAGGCTATCATTTGTCAGAGTAATGCTAGTAGTACAACGTTCAAAAAAATACAAGAGTAA
This sequence comes from Pinus tabuliformis, assembly GCA_031772625.1. Classification (NCBI taxonomy): domain Eukaryota; kingdom Viridiplantae; phylum Streptophyta; class Pinopsida; order Pinales; family Pinaceae; genus Pinus; species Pinus tabuliformis. The sequence goes on along the minus strand of CM062812.1, from coordinate 121,933,245 downwards.
ACGGATGCTTGTCTGTAACTAAGTACTTCAAAGAAATAAATCACACACTTAGAAAACTCGGTAACTTATCAGTCAAGGGTCCGGCAGCGATAACCCATCCCTTTGGAAACTGATGGAAAGGAAATTAGAGCACGGACCATGGGTCTGGGAGCTAGACCATAGAAAATTTTAGGGGCAAATGTTCGCCCTTTGGCGAAATTAAGGGGTTTTAAATTTTTAGTGGGCGAATATTTTGTATCATAGTACATTTTTACAAATCACCTCAAATAGCCCACCTTATTTTAAGGGAGAGGGTAAAAAAGGTAAATTTAGCCCTTGAAATTAGGAGTTACAACCTTCCATTCACCCATTTTCAAGAATAGATTTTATTTAAGTGAATCCATTCGCCCATTTTCAAGAATAGGTTTTATTTAAGTGAATCCTATGGGCCAAATACCATATTTATAAAAGAGGTATGGTAAATTAATAAAAATATAAATAAATGAGAGGTATGGTAAATAAATGAAACATTTTTTATATTTACTCCATAAGTCACCTTATATACATGCAAGGGTGTAAACAAATAAAAATATAAGTAAAGTGGAGGTATGGTAAATAAATAAAACGTTTTTTTATACTTACTCAAAAGGTATGGTAAATAAATAAAAATATAAATAAACTAGATGTATGGTAAATAAATAAAACCTCTTTTTATATTTAGTCCATAACCCTCATTCTATTTATGAAGGCTCAAGAAAGAGGTTTTATTTAAGTGAATCCTATGGGCCAAATACCATATTTGTAAAAGAGGTATGGAAAATTAATAAAAATATAAATAAACAAGAGGTATGTAAAAAAATAAAACATTTTTTTTATTTACTCCATAAGTCACTTTATATTTATGAACACTCAAAAAATGCGTTATATTTAGGTGAAACCTATGGACAAAATACTATGGGACACTAGATTGTTATTAATACCATGCAAAAAAACATTATTAACCCTAATATTAGTATTAATAAAAATAAAAATGGCACATTGTATTGACCCATGGTATTCACCAAAATGGCACCTGGTATTGAACCATGGTATTCACCAAAATGGCACATGGTATTGACCCATGGTATTCACCTGGAATGTAGCCTATTTAAATGGGGGAATTAAACCAGCATAGATCCATCTTTACTCTGGATCTACTAACCCCCGAGAGGTATCAAATATCGTGATATGCAAACTAGCATAGAGTGAAAAAATATTTGATCCCTCTCGGGGGTGGATCAAGAGTAAAAATGGATGTTGTAATTTAATGTATGTTAAACATTTTAGCTTGGTTAAAATAAAAAATAAAATAAAAATCAACTATTAATTTTATTAATTTTTATAAATTACTAATAGTAACTTTTAAGCTCCAGGTTTATAATAACCCATGGTAATACCAAGATCTTACAAGATTTTATAATTGAGTAAAATATTCGCCATGCCTGGTGAGAGATTCGCCAAAAAATTATATATACATATTATATTATTGATAAAATCGCCTTCCACTTTTCCTATATACCATGTAGATTCGCCCATTTATTATATATATAAATTTAGGGGGGGGGTTCTTAAAATTTTCTCTAAGCTAGACAGTAAATGTTGAGGCTCACTACAGCCTTAGATCGTCTCTCACGCCAAAACAACAAATGCGAGTAAATGAAACGACAGATAGAAAAATGGAACAGCAAATAAGAAATCGAACAGCAAATCTGGAATGGAACAGCAATTCTAAAATGGAACAGCAATTCTGAAATGGAACAACAATTAAACAACTAAGTCTCGCGAGCAGTAATCAAACTGAATCTACTAACTCAAATGCACTCATCGTAATCAAATAGCAATCTTTCATTCTTAAGGCAAATCAAGCAGCACACACTAATAGAACAACACTAATTACTGATAAGTTATGGAACAACGCTTGGAAATCATATATACGCACAACACGCTTGAAGAGTAATCTGATCTAGCATCAATCTTAATTAACAGGAATACGACTGCGTTTCAAAATAGAACAACATTACTTCTGAATCCAACAATCGTAAAGAACACAACTTTCGGATGAATTCTATAACATGAATGTACAACACAAAAGCTCTGTAACAGAACAGTAATAATATTCGGTCAAGACTAATAACATTCAATCAACTCTGAAAGGATCAGTAATATAATGCAGAGTCAATACAACAGTTCTGTCTGTAAAAACCTTAATGAATTAATCTTAACAGAGCATGTGATGTCAACTTATAAAGCATATCAGATTACCAAATAACGACGATAAGCAAATCACGCAAAAATCAAATCGTAGTGATACAGAAGCAAGTGTCCTCCAGGGCCGGGCCCTTAGCCTCCAAGGGTACACCGCTTTAAGTTAATCCAGACGCAGAGATAAGATAATCACCAAGTTTGTATTAATGCATAAAACAAAAGTACAATGAACCAGTTCTCAACGAGACTCGATGATCAAAGTTTGATCTTTAACAGAAAATTACATAAAAGCATAATCCCCCCAAAGCTAATAGTGTTGTCCCTTTATATAAGGGTGACGGCAGAGATGTCTAAGTAACAAGATAGATAAAGCAGCGATCCCTCAGGATCAAAGATCCTGAGGGATTCGCCAAACTGTTAATCCTTAATCATCTCTTTTCTCCTCCACCGAGCTGGTGTCTTCTCCTCCTTTTTCGGGCCGGTTTGCTTTGATCTGCTTAGCCTTGTTTGCACTCGGTCCCCCATCAAAGGGACAACAGTTACCGTGTTCTTGTCTTTTTCTTTGGAACAGAAACTCCTCATTTTCACCCTTTCCTACACAGGAGAATGACAATTATCAGCGGTTAAGTCTTGCATATTAATCTCACATGTTTTGTTATAATTCTTCATTGTTTTCCAAGTTCATGATGCAAAAAGGTTCACAAGTTCTGCTGAAAAGCTACTGAAATGATCATCAAAAACATACCTTTTTAGTACTCCACACCTATAATGTATAAAGGATATCCATCTTAATTCAAGATCACATCAGACAAAGAAAGAAACCTTCTTGCAAAATATATACCTATAATTTATAAAGGATATCCATCTTAATTCAAGATCGAGACGTATTGTCCTAAGGTACAAGAGAGAGAAATATATGTTCAAAGTAAAAGACAAACTTATAGAATATTTGCATATTCCAAAACATTTAAAAAAAATAGATATGGTCAAAGTAAAATAGAATTTGATATGGTGGAGAATCATATTATAGAAAAGTATATGGTGAAAGTAAAATAACATTTTATATGGAAAAAAAATTCATAGTTGAGAGCAATGTATGGTCGAGGTAAAATCATAGTTCACAAGGAGAAAAAGCATATTATAGGGAAGTATATGGTTAAAGTAAAATCAAATTTTATACGGAGAAAACATAAAACCCACCATTGGAGTCCATCTTATCTTTCAAAGAGTACTATTGGGATGAGGACCTGTCAATTGATCAAGTTTGCAAAATTCAATTAATTTCAAGAAACACATATTGGTGGTCGATATTTCACCTCACCCTTATGTTGGAGAGAGCGTTGTCCTGAGAATTTGGTTTGGTTTAGACTCCAGATTGTGTTGGTGGTGCCAAAGAGAGTGTTTTCCTAAGATTTTGGTTTGGTTCAAACTTCAGAGTGATTTTTCACTTATAAATAAAAGGAATTGAGGCTCTTAGAGAAATGTGGAAACATCATGGCTGATCCAGGTTTCGTCTCTGGATTTATTGAGGTTGATATCAAAAACACTAGACATCATAATTATAAAGGATATCCATCTGAATTCAATATCGAGATAAGGTCTCCCTCACTCGGTCCCAATATCTTTCCCCCTCTCAGGAAGCTTCACGAATATCCCTCCTCTTTCGAATTCCTTCCCCTCTGGGCCTAGACTGAACTCCCCTAACCCTAACCCTACAAACCCTCCTCATAGTGGAACACAAAAGGATGCCGCCGAAAAAAGGCAGAAGTGTGTAAAATCAAGGGCACAAGATGTTATCATCAGTTTGGGAGAAGACATACAGTGGGGCGAAGCCATGGACACTGTTGAACGAGTCTTGGTTGGAAGAGTTCAGGGCAGGAACTACACGGCGGCATGGTTAAAACAATGGGTTGCAGAAGTATGGGGACAACACCTGGCTGAGCTACCTTTCATTCAAAATTTTGTTCGTGATTGGTTTGCACTGCGATTCGCTTGGATAGAGCATACAAATTGGGTATTGTCATCCTTTTGGCATATTGAACAGGCCCCTATGTTGCTGAGGAGATGGAACCCCCTCTTCGATCTGGAGAGGGAGCAGTTAGGTGCTGGGACTCTATGGGTTTGCCTTCTCGGCCTGTCGCTACAATTCTGGTCTGAGGACATCTTCAGACGCACAGGGAACTCTCTAAGCACCTAGTATCTGGAATATGAAAAATCATGCCTCTCCACTAGAATCATGGCATTTGCGAGGATCTTAGTCCATTTGGACATTAGAGAAGGGTTACAAGAGAAAATTACTCTGCGTTGGAGGAACTTCACGTGAACGCAGATCCTTGATTACGAGGGGGTTCCATTTAGGTGCAGGCACTACCATAAAGTGGGTCACCTCTACAGGGACTACCCCCTGATCAGTAAAGAGAGGAACGAGAACAAGGGGAAGACAATACCTACGAAGGATCCTCAGGCACCAGCAAGACACACCTCTTCGAATGTAGCAATGTAACACTCTGCCCCTGAAGCATTATCTGGAATTGCAGGGCTGTGCCTAACTTCAGCAATGTACTAATGGTTAGGTTGGAAGGGTAATTTGCAGGTGCTGGAAAACATTGCTAAACTATGGGCTTGCATGTTGTGTTTTCTAGGGATTACTGCAAGCTTTGATTCTAGGAAAGTGTTAAGTATTTCTATGATAGTTCCCCTATAACAACATAATCTAGGGTCCTTTGTCATATATACAGCATCAATCTGTTTTATAATTAGTTCAGAGTCTCCCATGACAGAAACTCTTTTAGCTCCTAGATTCCTAACTAACTTAAGATCTAAAATTAATGCTTCATATTCGGCCATATTGTTGGCACATTTAAAATTCAAACGATATGCATGGCCTTCTGAGTAATTATTTTCCAAATTATATATCCACACTCCTGCTCTTGCTCCTAACCTATCGACTGAGCCATCAAATTCTAGATGCCATAATATCTCATGATATATATTTACACTATCTGGTGCAACAAAATTTTCATCATTTATAGAAATTTGACTGTCTTGTTCATTGAACAGTTCTTTAGTCTGAATATTTTCATTTTGTGTAGAAACTGCAATTTCTTTTGGTTCTGATTAGTACTGTCTAAAATTTGTTCTTGTGTTTTCTCAGCATTATACAAGATAAAAGAATCAATATATGAGTGTATGGAGTAGATGAGAAAGTTTTGAGGCCGATCCTAGCTACTTACCATATATTTCATTAAGGTTTCTCGGTATAGTTTCTTAGGTTGTCCAAAAACAAATTGTTTCATATGACATATCTAGTTGTAAGGATCCCTGAAGTTTGGCTCCCCATGATCTGGATAACAGCATGCCATACTTTGGTTGTATGTCATCAACTACAATATCCATAAGGATGCTTTTGGCAGGATATTGAACTAAAGTGACACACAAGTCTTTGATCAATCCTAGACACTTTACCTGACTGGAGTCAAATGAGAATAAGTCTTTGTAAGGCCTTGTAATGTCTAGGTTTAATTTCTCCATTACTGATTTGGGCATTAAGTTGCGAGAGGCCCCAGAATCCAACATTGCATTGTGTAGAATTTTGTCATGGATACTAAGGCTAATGTAAAAAGGTGGAACTCCACCTTTTAATGGTTTGCCACGAACATATGGACCAAATATGAGTTCTAGTTGATCATCAAACAAGTTGACTAAATCCTCATTTTCAACAATGTTTAAGGTCTCAGTTATCTATGATTTATAAGTTTCATTCTTGATGAGTTCTGTTAAAGGGACTGAAATCTTTAGCTTTGCTATCTTTGTTCCCAAATTGAATGGCAAAGAGACCTTTTCTGTTTGAAGGTTTTGAATTTTTGCAGCAGGGATTTGAGTAGGCTTATCTTCTTTTCCTTTATTGGGGATCTCCTTATGTGGATTTTCAAATCTGATGTTTTGAGCTTTGTCCACTGGTTCCTTAGGGGGAATTGAAGTGGATGGTTGATCAACAGAAGGTTGATTAGAGGTTATGTCTACAATTGTGGGGCTAGAAGGTTTTGAGTTTTCCCTAGGGAGAATTTGGAGGATTTTTGAAACAGGGGCTTCCTTTATTTTCTTGGGTTGATTTTGTATTGTTTTCTTGGTTTGGTCAGGGACATCAACATTCTTTTTGCTTCTTAGATTATACTATTTATGTACTTCAAAGATGGCAGAATCATATCCTTGTTTGTAATCAAATGATTCCCCAGACTGTATTTGTAATTGTTGCAGCATATACAGTTCCTGCTCATCTTGGGTTAGAAAAACAGTGTCCTCATCATTTATTCCCATTAGGTTAATTTGTGTATCTTGTTCTGGATCTTCTGGATGGGATGTCTCTGCATAATTTTCTTGAAAAGGAGGCCTAATGTTCTGATCTGGTCCATTTTTCCCAATGTTTTGGTTTTTTCTAAAATTTGGGTTTCTAACTGGAGGTGCTTGTTGGTTATCCCATTGAGGTTTCCACTCCATATTCTTTATTCTATCCATTAGTTTTTCCATACTTTTGGATAAACTATCTATTTTGATGTCAAATGGTGAAGTTTCATCCTTAGAAGTTCCTCTCCTTTTATTTCTAACTCTAGCCCTTTTAGCTAACAAATTAGCTTCTACACTAACAGCTACAGTTTGCATTTCTTCTAATGCTGGGGGATTTATTTCCCTAAGTTGGTATGCCATATCTGTGTCAAAACCATGAGGGAAATTTATTAATGCTAAGTCAGGTGGGGGTCTAAGGTTAACTGGGATTGCATTATATATATTATTGAATCTAGTGCAGTAATCTTGAACAGTTACATTAGGTCCTCTTCTAATATTCTGATATTCTGAAAGGATTTGTAAGGGATTCTTTTTCTTTTCCCACCTATCAATAAACAACGTTTGGAAATTTGCTAGGTCTGCAATGTGGTTGGCAGGAAAGGCTTTAAACCAGTTCTTGACATCACTAGTGAAAGTTTGGACAAAATGTCTCATCTAGACATCAGCTTCATCTATTTCATGTAGTTCAAAAAAGTCAGACATCTTGTTTACATTTTGTTGGGCAGTGTAATAACCAGTAGCAACAAATAGGGAAATCTTACTTTGATAATCTGCAGGCATAGCATGAAGTTGGGTAGGTAAAACAAGAGGAGCATATCTATTTGTCATTGCTGTAAGTTGGGAGGGGCTGAGATGTGGGGTTGAGGTACTTGGAGATGATGCAGCAGTGGATGAAGAACCAGGACTAGTAGATGATGAATGAGTAATGATAGGTTGATGAGGGAGTGAAGGTATAAATGGTGCTGAAGAATAGACTTCAGAAGGTATTAATGTTGAAGTTGAAGGGAACAATGGTGAACTCAAAGTAGTGGACAATTGTGGTAGTATTAATGGATGATTGTGGAGATTTTAGAATGTATTCATCAATTGATTTGTTGGCCTGTTAAATTTCAAGGTCTGCAATAAAATTAGGATCTATAACTATTTCATCGATTGCATTTTCAGATTTTGTTTTAAATAATAAAAGATCAAATGGCACATCAAAGGGAAGTTCTTCTAAAAATAACCACTCATCAGGACATGAATTAGCTTTAACTAATGGTGATTGGCTAACCGAACTTTCTTCCTTCTTAGATTTTCTTGAAATTAGGTTGGGATTATCAACTACTGGGGCAAGGTTTGGATCTAGATTAGCCCTAGTAAAATGAATCTTCCTAGAAGCCATAATTTCAAATTTTTGATTGTTTTTGTGAGATTTGTTCAAAATAACTTCTAACAAATAACTTTAAGAGGCTCAGAATGTAGATTTAGAATTTTCTTAAAGCTTTATTAGGACTGAGGATTCGATGGTCCCCAATATGGTCGCCACTATGTTATCACTGAGAAATTTCTCTAGAAGTTATTAAAAGAAAGAAAATGACCGAGGTAACCACAAACCAACTTTGAAGCATAGGCTCTAGCCAACCTATGGCTCAGAGAGGGCTCTCTCTATATGATTTAGCTTTGTTTGCTAGGATTTCAGGCTAGTTATGAATGTTCAGGGATCCTTGAAACAGATGGATAGAATGATGTCTCTAGACCATTGGGTTATGGAGTCAACAGAAGGGCAGATCAACTCACTAAAGGGAATGTTCAAAGGGCAAGCTAGCAGAGTAAAGTGCAGGTCTTTGGGACAGGGGGGATGAAATGGTTTTAATCAGGGTGAGAGAGCAATTAAGAATTCTCAGACCAAGATATAAACGAGGAATAAAGGGTAATCAAAAGCAAAGGGAAATTAAGAATCCTTTGGTCTAGATTAGCAAGAAAACAACCTAAACTAAGGAGCAATTAAGAATTCCTTAACTTAGATATCAGTTGAAAACATTTATATGCCTAACTGTTAAAACAGAGTGTAATTAAACAAATTCTGAGATATTGTTCTAGTTATAACATTAAGATTCAGAAATACATTAAAGATTGTGGAAAAACTTTAAGAAAGATAACAATAACATGAGAAAATACTTGTCTGCACTTCGCTTAACACATGAATCCTGTGAAATATCTTGTCTTTATTCATCAATCCAGCTTGCTGGCTCAGTCAATGATACAATAGCTTTATAGTATTTTGATCAAGAAGTCTATAGAAATGTCTAAGAATCCACCCTACATACTTTGAATTGTGAAGTATTTATACAAAAATTATTACAAAATATCTCAAACTAACTTGAGATTTAATCTAGGATTAGATCCTTTCGACATGATGGATTGGCAAGAGATTATGAGTTGGAACTTTATTAATGGGATGATTCCTAGGAAGATACTCTTAGCCAAGGGCATATTGCAGTTTTGGCTCTTAGGCACAAATAGTGATGGAGGGCTGAGATGGTATCATAACCCACAGGTCCCAGAACTTAGGTGGCATTGGGATCCAGGTGTATCTATTGAGGGTAGGATTGGTCAGAGGATTGTTTGGGATCTAGGTATCAAAGGATGCATTTAGGATCATTTAGCATGGAGGCATGGGATAACACACTGGTTTATATGGGATCTTGGTATTAATGTATAAATGCTCCTAGTGTGAATATAAGTGGATTGCTTTAGGGAAAGAAATATTTGGGTGGGAGAAATTGTAATATTCCATTTTCTTGATATGGTGAAAATGGATGAAATTTACCATGTTATTTTTCCATGGTATCTTCCCATGGTATTTTCCTTCGTTTTTTGAGGGAAAACAATAAAATAAAGTTTCTAAACAGAGTTCATCAAGCCTATAAAAGGGGATAGCAGCTAGGCATTTGGATTATCTTGAGTTGTCTATCCAGATGTGTCTTGTTGAGAACTTGGTGAGGCCAATTCTAGTTTAATCCCTGGGATGAAAACCCTATGTGTGTAATCTGTCTTATGGATCCATTTGGGGTCCACGATTGTGCTTCAATGTATTTGTTTTCTCATTTCATGAGTATTCATGCATGCCATTGCAGAAGCTCTGATATTATTGTATGGGAATGTACAATTTACTTTAGTTAATAATATAAATAAAGGGTTGCATTTCCAAAGCCTGTTTGTGTTCTTGTTTTTTGTTGAAAGTTTTTTTTAGAACACTAACATGTGCTAGATTTATTAAAAATTTTGGTGTTTGGGATCTTACATATATGTTTTTGTAATGCATCACTCTCTATGTTAACAATATGATACCATGTTGCATACGTTTTTATTTATTTGTTCCTAATTAAGTTGAGCTTAGGCCAAGGCGAGCCTCAATGTTAGATGAAAAAATGATTTGGCTACCTACACAATGCTACCATCAAGATTTTGTGAGGCTTGGTTGAGCCTATACACCCCATGGGATAGTTTCTATCTACCACAAGTGACTCCCACTCTCAACCCCTTTCCATAAAATTTGATTTAATAACTTAATAAAGGCTAAACATCACACAAACCACTAATTTACACATACATAAATATTTATTTATTATATATAAAAAATTATTGCGCTAAGAGGTGCTCTACACCTAGTATGTGGGAGATGTGTAGGATTTAGATGTAATGTAAGAAAGGCTATATGTCAACATTTTTTTAAATATATTATAAATATATAGTGGTCTAAAATAAAGGTATGAAGGAGATGTAGTAGTGTAAAATAATAATTATGTAATCATATTTAAATTTAATTAATAAGCACATAAAAACTTAATACTTACAATAAACTTACCAAATAATAAGATTCATAACCATGAATATTCAACCCATTTTACTCATACCATGGCTTATCATCAACACTAGATTCCCAAAAACCCAAACTCATTTCAAATTCAAAATATCCTAATTTTATTTTATTTAATAACATTTTTAAAATTAAATCTAAAAGAAAAAAATGTATAAGGGAGATATTGTAATGTACCGTAAACATTTTGACTTGGTCAAAATACACAAGACTAAAAATAAAATAAAAAAACATTAAATTAATATTTATATTTATATTTATTTATAATGTAATGTTTAACATTTTGACTAAATCAAGTTAAATAAAAATTCAAATTAAAAAAATTAAATTAAATGAAAAGATTAATTTTTCAAAGTAAAATAAAGAATAAAGTAACAAAATAGAAATATCCTTATAAAAATAAAATAAAGATGCCCATAATATAAAAACTCCATGCTATTCATGTGGAATATGGCCTATTTAAAGAGAAACATTAAACTAGTCTAGATATATCTTAAATATGGATCTACTAAGTGCAGAGAAAGATGAGATCTCTTGAGATATAAATCTCTTTTAAAGTGAAAAAAGATTTGATCTCTCTGCACTTGATAAATCTGTAACTAAAATAAATCTAATCTAATCTTAATAATATCACAAATATATACAAATTGATATTAATAAACATAATAATATCACAAATATATACAAATTTGTAGTAATAAAGTCGCACCTCAATATTACCTACCTTATACAAATTTGTTATAATAAAGTCGCATCTCAATATTTCCTACCATTCATATTTCCTACCATTCATGTTCTTGCAAAATTTACCTGGAGGAAAACCTAAATTTACCTTCAAGAAAACGTAAATTTAAAGCTTGTTTTATTGGTTGTTTTCACAAACAAAAAACGAGTTTAGTCGCCTCTGAATATTACCTACCATTATACAAGTTTGTTATAATAAACGAGTTTAGTCGCCTCTCAATATTACCTACCATTATACAAGTTTGTTATAATAAAGTCGCATGTCAATATTACCTACCAAAATTTACCCTCAAGAAAACGTAAATTTACCCTCAAGAAAACGTAAATTTAAAGCTTGTTTTATGGTTTGTTTTCCCAACCAAAAAACGAGTTTAGAAGATCTTGTTTTTTACTTGAATTTTATTGACTCCGAATAATGTTCAAATGGCCATTTCAAAAGTTTTATATGGTCCAAAAAATTCCGCAAAGTTACGGGGTGAGCAATGTTTTAGTTTGAAAATAAAATTTGTTTTTTTTTTTAATTCAGGTTTATGTGATCCATGTTATATTAAGAAGAGTATTTTGGGTAAAAATTACATAGGAGAAAATTTTGTTAATGCGTTATGAACCAGCTAATGTGGTTCATCATCCACGTTCCTACATCCCAACACTTAAACATTGAATAATACAAGCCAGCAGATATATTGAATATGACAAAGCTCTTAGTATCCTATAATGACATCACATGGAAGAGAATGGTCCAACAACGTAATATTAAAAAAAACGTTTTCATGGATGAGGATGAACCTCATATCACGAAATTTCAAAACATTTATCAGGATTAATAAGAACCATTTCCTTGATGGGTTCAGAGGGAAACATTACTAATCAAGAACACAACAAAGAATAATTTGATGACAGACAGAGACAACAAAACAAAGATAAAACAGCAAATAACAACTGGAGAACAAAATCACAACTTCACATTACTGGGCAGGCCTTGGCCTTGCTTGGATTTCTCAGGCAGAGACAAGATTACAAATTTCTAGATGGGAGAAGAGTTTTATATTTCTCCTCATGTGAAATTCATGGTTGCACAGTGAAGCCAAAGAGTCAAGGGTTGTGTTTGGTGTCGGTGGTAGCTTTCAACATACACAGCGTCGGTGATTGTTGTTGCGTTGGATTCATTTGACTTCACATTTAACATTCTCCCACTTGAAGCCAAATGAAGAATCATGAATCAAGTCACGCCGAGTCCTATCATGCCTCTACATAACTTATGTTTATTTCTTGGTAGAATCTTAGAGAGCATATCAGCAAGGTTCTTATCTGCATGGATCTTTTCCAAGGATAATTGTCCTTCCTCTAGAAAATGTTGGATCCAATGGTACCTTACGTCAATGTGCTCAGCTTATGAGTGAAATGCTTGGTTTTTCACCAAGTGAACGGCAATATGACTATCACAATATAGCACATACTTGTCCTGCTTTATTCCTTTCTCTCCTAGGAATAACTGCATCCACAACAACTCTTTACAAGCCTCTGTTGCAGCTATGTACTATGCCTCTGTTGCAGCTATGTACTATGCCTCTGTAGTATAGAGAGCTACTATTCTTTGTAGCATTGACACCAAAGATACTGTTGCCCTTGCAAATGTGTACAAATAACTTGTAGTGGACTTTTGGTGTCCATATCTCCAACCATATCTGCATTTGTAAATCCTTCAAGCACGATCTCATTATGATCAAAACATAAACAATAATGACTAGTGCCCTTGAGATACCTCAAAATCCATTTTTTTGCTTGCCAATGTTGTTTGCCTGTATTGGCAAGGAACCTGCTCACTACTCCCACTCAATATGCAATGTTTGGTCGTGTACATACCATGACATACATCAAGCTACCAAATGCTGAAGCATAAGGAATCTCACTCATTTCCTCCTTATCCTTGTCATCACTAAGACATAACTCACTATTCAGCTTGAAGTGGGATGCAAGGAGTGTACCAACTGGCTTCACATCCTTCATATTAAACTTGTCAAACACATTCTTGACATATTTTTCTTGTGACATCCACAACCTTTTGTTTTTCATGTCCCGCATGATCCTCATGCCCAATATTTGTTGTGTTGGACCCAAATCCTTCTTCAACCTATTGATCATATTCTTATCATGCCCAACAATTAACGTGACATCCACATATAACAATAATATAATATACTTTCCTTGATCATACCTCTTGATATAAACACACTGGTCAGTTTCCAACCTGTGAAAACCATGTCCCAACATCAATGAATCAAATTTCTTATAGCATTGTCGAGGTGGTTGTTTCAACCCATAGAGTCTCTTCTTCAACCTACATATTAGTTATTCTTTGCCTTTTTCTATGAAGCCTTTTGTTTGCTCCATATAATTTTTATTTCTAGTTAACCATGAAGGAAAGGAGTTTTTACATCTAACTGTTCACATTCTAAGTCTAAAGAAACAACAAGACCAAGAATGACTTTGATGGATGCCATTTTGACAACAGGTGAAAAAATCTGAGTGAAGTCAATACCTTCTTTTTGGGAAAATCCTTTCACCACCAGCCTTTCTTTATACCTCTCCTTCTTTTCATCACATTCATGCTTAATCCTATATACCCATTTGTTTTGTAGAGCCTTTCTACCTTTTGGGAGCTTTACCAACTCCCAAGTTTTATTTTCCAGCAAAGAGTTCATTTCTTCCTCCATTTCTTTCTTCCATTTTTTGTGCTCAACTTTACAAGCCTCTTGAAAACAATCGGGCTCACCTTCATCAGTTAATAGGATATAGTTTGAAGGAGGATACCTTTGTGAAGGTTTATGAGGCTTAGAAGATATGTGAATCAATTGTGTTGGTGCATTATCAGGTTGAATCTCCTGTAAAGTTTCCTGCAAGATTCCTTCTTTTTTATGTTCATCACTTTCCACTTGTTGTCCTTCCTACTCTTGAATTTGTTGTCCATTTTCTTGCATTGGTGGGATGTTTTCATGCCGCTCTTCAAAACTATCAATAACTTTCTTGACCTCCATCTCAACTACAAACCTCTTAAACATTTCTGACTCATTAAATATGACATCCTTGCTTCTAATAACTTTATGTTTGACTAGATCCCATAGACGATAACCAAATTCTTCATCTGCATATCCCAGAAAAATGAATTTCATAGATTTATTATCTAGCTTAGTGATATTTTCTTTGGGAACATGTACAAATACTTCACATCCAAAGATTTTCAAATGAGAATAATTCAACTTCTTACCAGTCCAAACTTCTTCAGGGATGCCGCCATCCAAGGTTGTAGTTGGAGATCGATTTATAAGATAGTAGGTTTTCCTTACTTCTTCTGCCCAAAAATACTTCTCCAAACCAGAATTTGATAGCATACTTCTCACTTTCTCCATAATGGTGCAATTCATCCTTTCTATGACACCAATCTGTTCAGGGGTACTAGGCACAATCTTCTCATGCTTTATGTCAAACCTATAACAATATTCCTTGAATCCATTTGAGCAATATTCTCCACCATTATCTGTTCTCAAGCACTTATGCAATTTGTTAGTCTCTCTTTTAATAACAACATGGAATTTTTGAAATATTTCAAACACTTCACTTTTACTTTTCATAGGGTATGCCCAAACCTTCCTGGATTCACCATCTATAAATGTTACAAAATATGATGCTCCTCCTAATGACTTATGTTAATAGGCCCAAACACATCCGAGTGTATCAATCCTAACATATTTGTCTTTTTGTCGTGGCCACCTATAAGGAATGAAACCCGTCTTTGTCTACCATATATACAATGCTCACAAAGATCAAGATTATAGAATTTCAAACCTGGCAATAGATTTTTATCAACAAGGATTTTAAGCCCTTCTTGCTCATGTGACCCAAGCGTTTATGCCACATATTTGTTGAATTTCCTTCTTTTGTAACTACAACCAAATATGATTTTCCTATCATTGCCTTCAATGTATATAATGTTCCTGTCTTGGGTCCTCTGGCCACGACCAATGCTCATTGTCTAATTTTCCAGACTCCCTTTCCAAATCTTGCGTAATAGCCTTCATCATCGAGTCGTCCCATAGAGATCAAACTCATGTACATTTCTGGTACATGCTTGACCTATTTCAACAATATATCTTGTCCATCCTTCATCTTGATGTGAACATCTCCCACTCCAAAAGTACTACAAAAATGATTATTCCCCAAATGCACTCTACCATAATCACCAGGATTATATGCAACAAAACTATCTTTGCATGGGGTTACATGGCGAGATGCCCCAGACTCAAGGATCCAATCAAAGCTACTTTTAGATGTATATAAACATGCATCCTCTACTGAAACAGTAAATGACACATTTTGTGACTACAACAGTAGTCTCACCTTCATTTGTATTGGATGACTTGTGCCAGTCTCTGATCCTTTTGTCCTTTCTTCCAGACTCGACATTCTTTCTTCATGTGCCCAGGTTTTCCACAATGAAAACAGATGATCCTTCCCCTCCTTGATTTTGATCGACCTCTCGATCTTGAACGCCCTTGTCGGCCTTGATTAATTCTCCTACCACGATCAATGAGAACTAGAGCTTCTCCTCCCTGGTTTTCCGTAATTGACTTGCGTCGCAACTCGTCATTCATTAAACTACTGTTGACATCATCAAACTTCAGGGTCCCTGCGGGTGCTGAAGTGTTCATAGCTACAATTAAATTTTCCCAATTGTCTGGCATAGAACACATTAACAAGATAACTTTAATTTCATCATCTAGAATGATTTTAATAGAGGCAAGTTGACTAGTAATAATATTCAATTCATTAAAGTGTTCAACAACTGAAACACCCTCCTTCATCTTGAGATTGTAAAGCTTCTTCATCAAAAACACTTGGTTTGATGTCATGTTCTTCTCATACAAATCATGGAGCTTCTTTCATAATCCTTTTGACATCTTTTCTCCGGACACATTGAAATACACATTCTTTGCTAGATATTTTTGGATTGTTGCAATTGCCTTTCTATCTAGCTTACTCCACTCTTCATCTGTCATCGATGAGGGTTTCTTTGTTGTGCCCTCAATTGGCAAATACTAATCTTTTAAAATCAATGTAACTTTCATCTGTGATTTCCATAGGGCAAAATTAACCCTGCTCAACTTCTCCATGTGAGTTATTGTTATTGTCTCCATTCTCAATAAAATTCACACCCACAAAAACAAAACTCCACTTACAAAATAAAAATTATTACACCATTTTAAAATAAAACGTAAAAAACCAACCTCTTTTCATTAAAAAAAAAAAATATTTTTCACCCATAATAAACGTGATTTTATTCTTTTAAAAAGTGTCAAAACTTAACATAATTGAACGTATATAATTATATATGTTTCATAATAATTATAAAACATATATAATATATAATTAGAAAACATGCAACAAGTCCATTTCTCTTCTTAACAAGGCTGCAATGCAACAGAATACCTGCCGATTAGCTTTGCTTTAAACTTGAAATTTAAAATTACAAGCAACAACTTATTATCGTAAGATATTTGAATCATTTGATAAAAGGTTTTAAACTCGATCTCCATGAACATATATAAAAGTTGTGAACGCAGGAATTCATTGATTTATAAACATATAAAAGATGTTGGCTTATTGCATTAAATTAGAAGATAATAAATAAATATATCTGCACGGGAGGCCCAGTTTTGTTGATTTGTGCAGAGGGAGGCTTACTTATCATATAACAAATAGTAAATAAAACTACAATAAAATACTTCAATGATATATTGAATCTAACTATTTTTAATTACTTATACATACATTATATAACTAATACGTAATAATTTAATAAAAGCTAAAATCATTGGTGAAAACGTGTACATAAGCTTTGCTACCAAAGACACACTTCAATTTCTCGTAGAGCCAAACAATGTGATAACTGCCATGCAGCCTTTCCAAATGTCAGTCAATGCTTGAGTTATACGCTGAAAACGTGTATCTGAGCTTCACTACCAAAGACACACTTCAAATTCTGGTAGAGCCAAATAACGTGATAAGGGACATGTAGCCTTTCCAAATGTCAGTCATGTTGAAGATAATGGAGAATCCTATAATAGTGTGAGTTGGTTCACGAGACTTTAGAATAGGAATTGGTTTCTATTTCTTAGGGTATGGTTCTAACTTCCCTATAGCTATGTATGCTATATAATGTTTGAAGTATATTGAGAATGTAGAGCGTTCTGCAGAGCCAGACTCTCTTGGTTCAGACTCTCCTTCGTAGAGCTGACCAGTGAGTTTTTATTTATTAATTCAAACATCTCATTTTGACATGGTATCAGAGCTTCAGGGCTGAGGAAGCCTGTACCTGAGTGGAGAGAGGCTAGCGCGACTGAGGTGAAATCAATGTGGATTTTGAGGAGAAAATCGCGCCGATTTCACTGTTGAACTTACACGATTTTTTATTTTCAGATCAGCGCGAGGGCTTGGAGGAAAAATGCGCCGACCTTGTGAGGGAAAAAAGGATGCGTTTTTTTGCATGCTACAAGTAATTTTTTTTGGGCTACCATCTGAGAAGGTTGCGTGATTGCAGCTCTGAGTGGAGGAGGCAATGTGTTGGCGAGTGTGAGGCCGAGGCCAACACTGCATAAACTACATGGGGGATTTTCGCATGCTCGAGGAGGGAGGCAAAAATCACTTGATCGAAGCTAGCTCTGGCGTGGAGGTCGTGATCTAGCACGACGATGATCCACACACTGTGCAGGAGGTGAAACTTTAGGCGTGCCTAGAGGTCGTTGAAGCAGGCATGTTGGAAGCTAAAATTGTTGGTCCTCGCTAGGCTTTCCCCACCTGTGCAGATACGAATCTGCTTCCACTGAAGGCCGTTGAAGCTAGATTGCCCGGAGGCCATGGGAGGAAGCCGCTGCTATTTTCTCTCCATCCTCAGCAGAGGATTGCATTCAAGGTCACGTTGTTTTTTGATGTTGAATAATGGTGTTGTGGCTAGTGTGAGAGCTAGATAAGAAAAAACTGTCGTGTGGACAAGAACTGCCACCAATGAAGCTGCCCAGATGCCATTAATGGTGCATCATATTGATTAATAACAGTTGTTGTTGTTGCGTGCTTGAGAACTGTGAAGAGGAGAGTGGATCCCTACGGCGTTCTCTTTGGAGAGCGAATCATCTCCGAGTTCTGCCAATTATTCCAAGGTCTCTGAGTTCTCTAGAGAGAGGATTAGTGCATGGTAGTGTGAAATACGAAAAGTTGAATCCCAAAATAGTAGCGACTTTCCTGGAGGCCGTGTGAGGGATCTCCTCAAGGATCGTGGAAGGAAGACTCTCCTGAAATCTCAATTGGAATTTTTTTTTAAGATGGGGCCCTTATTAAAAGGGGCGATTATTTTTAATTAAAGAATGAATATGGGTTTTTATTTAATTTTTTTTTTTAATTCTTTAATTAAAGAGTTCAAGTTTTCCCATTAAACAAAAAGAGGGGTTTTGTTTATTTCATAAAGAAGGGGCTTGTTTATTTAAGTTTTTTATTAAAGAATTGAAAGGGGTTTATTCTTTAATTAAAAAGCAGATCTGGCTTTGTTTTTTGTGGATCTGGCATTTAGCAGTCTATTTTTGTAAGAAGATCGGGGTTGTTTTTTAATTGTTGGGGTTGAATTTTTTTATTTATTCAAGATGAATAATCAAGTAGTAGAAGCTTACCTCAATGAAAACAACAAGCTAGATGGATCCAATGACTTTGGTTGGAAATTCAGGCTGCAAACCCTGCTTGAGGGACACAATGCATGGACGATTGTGAAAAATGATGATGTGAAGCCAAACCTCGTTGCAGGAGGAAAAACAACAACAATCCAACACTGGGACAAGCGAAAGACAAAGGCGAGAATGCTCCTGAAATTGTCAGTCAAAGATAGCATTATCGCCCATATCTGTGATTGCAAGACTACACCAGAGATATGGAAGACGCTCAAGGATCTCTATGAGGTCAAGAACACCAATCGACTGCTATTCTTGAAGAGCAAGATTCTCTCCATCAAGATGGAGGATAATGAGACAGTTGTAGCATTCATTTCGCGGATCAAGGAACTCAAGAACAAGCTGGGAGATATTAGTGAAGTTATGTCAGATACAGATCTGGTCACGATTACCATGAATGGTATGACTGACGAGTATCAGATGTTCATCACTGGATTGAATGCAAGAGAAAAATCTCCCGTGTTTGAAGAATTAATAGGGATCCTCATGCAAGAGGAGGAAAGACAACTTACTCATAAACCCCAGAGTTTAGATTTGGCCTTAATGGCGAAGAAGAAGCCCTTCAGAGGAAATCCAAATGCAGCACAGAAGAGTAGCACAGCTCCACAGAGAAAGATGCCCGCACCTCAAGGTACGTCTTTCAATAGAAATTAATCTGCGACCAAATGTTTTTACTGTGGTAGAACCAGCCATATAGCCAGATATTGTATGAAAAAGAAGTTTGATGAAGGTCGGAAGAGACATAAGTAGCATGCAAGTCATTTTGCTGATGAGGAACATAGTCAAAACATCAGACTGTTCATATCTAACTCTACACTTTCGACTAAGGAGGATGAAACAGATACCTGGTTTGTCAACTCAGGTGCATCCATCCACATGACAGGGAACAGACAGTGGTTTGAAGACTTCAAAGAGACCAGCAGTGGAGCAAACATCTATCTTGGCGATGATAGAGGGTACCAAATCAAAGGTTATGGTAATATTCCTATTGTTTTGCCTGATGGAAATATTAGACATATCCATAATGTTATGTATGTACCCAGGATCAAAAAGAATCTGATCTCTGTTTCTACTATGACTAATCAGAATCTCAAGATAGAGTTTTATAAATCATATTGTGTCATTAAAGACTTGTTGGATTCTATGAATCCTATTGCATCAAGTATTCGTCTGGGAGGACTGTACAAGTTAAATGTGAAAAGCGCACCACATCAGGCACTGGCATCATCTACCATGACTACAGTGAACTTATGACACCAGAGGTTTGACCACATTAACTTCAATGATTTGTTGCTTTTACAGAAAATAGGTATGGTCGAAAGTCTTCCTATTTTAAAATCTGCTCATATTGATTGTGATGCATGTGCACTGGGAAAGTTGCACAAAGATGAATTTCATGTGAATCTTGATAGAAGGAAGAGAGATATACTCGAGCTGGTACACACAGATCTATGCGGGCCTATGCAGAGAAGATCGTTATGTGGTGCATACTATTTTTTTATTGTTTATTGATGACTATACTAGATTTACTTGGGTGTATTTCCTCAAGAAGAAGAGCAACACTTTTGAATACTTCAAGGATTTCAAAAGTATGGTTGAAAAACAAATAGGTAAATGCATCAGGATTCTTCGCTCGGATCAAGGGGGAGAGTACAAGAAAGATTATGTACTCAAATACTGCAAAGATAATGGGATACAACAGTAGTTTACAGTACCCCACACTCCTCAACAAAACGGGGTTGCAGAGAGGAAGAACAGAACCCTTGTGGAGTGTGCTCACAGTATGTTGAAAGGTAAGAATATTTCTAATGGCTTTTGGGCTGAAGAGATTAATACTGTAGTATATCTAAAGAATAGGATTCCAACAAGAAGTTTAGATTTCAAAACTCCTTTTGAAGCTTTGTTTGGTTATAAGCGTGCAGTTAAGCATTTGAGAGTTTTTGGTAGCAAAGCCTTTGCTCATATCCCAAAGGAAGATAGAAAAAAACTTGACTCAAAGGCCATCAAATGTATTTTTGTTGGCTATTGTACAAAATTTAAGGCTTACAAATTGTTTAATCCCTATACTCATAAAGTGTTTGCGAGTAGAGATGTAGTGTTTCATGAGCAGGTTAATGATGGAAGCCATGAGAGTGCTAAGGAAGAATGGAACGTGCCCTTGTTGGTGGAAGAAGGAAGTGATGAATCAGGTGACAACAATGAGCAGCAGCAGCAACAGGAAGGGAAAGAAGATGATGTAGTTGTCAAGCCAAGTCCAGAAAATGATGATCAGACAAGGTTTGAAGTTACCCCACCACTCAAGAGATCAGGTAGGAAAGCTCAATTTCCAGCAAGATATAGGGAAAATGCTTTTATAACTAGTATGATGAATGTTGTTGAACCTTCTAGTTATAAGGAAGCAAATGAATGTAGTGAATGGAAAACAACTATGGAACATGAATATGAATCTATAATCAGAAACAACACTTGGGAGCTGGTTGAACTTCCTAAAGGGAAACAAACCATAGGCTATAAATGGTTGTATAAACCCAAGATGAATGCAGATGGAACCATAGATAAATTAAAATCTAGATTGGTAGCAAAGGGGTATTCACAAAAAGAAGGCATTGACTATGAAGAAACCTTTGCCCCCGTAGCTAAACTAAATACTATCAGAATGTTGATTGCTTTAGCTACTAAGAAACATTGGATGATTCACCAACTAGATGTAAAATCTGCATTTTTAAATGGGGAATTGAAAGAGGAGGTTTATCTAGAGCAACCTGAGGGGTTTGTCCAGAAAGGGAAAGAACATTTAGTCTGTAGATTAAAGAAATCTCTATATGGACTAAAACAAGCACCCAGGTCCTGGTATGAAAAGATTGATTCATTTTTTCTGCAACTTGGTTACAACAAAAGTAAAAATGACCCTAATCTATATACCACGAAAGATGAAAAGGGGTGCATAGTGTTGATTTCTTTGTATGTAGATGATTTAATTATTACAGGTGATGCTATCGCTCTAATCAAAAAAATCAAGCAACAAATGTCATAGGTGTTCGAAATGAAAGACCTTGGTGAATTAAGATATTGTTTGGGTCTTGAGATCTAGAGATATTCGAGACAAAATTTTCTATCCCAGGGTAAGTATGTCAGAGTTCTACTGGAAAGATTCAAGATGGGTCAGTGTAAGGCTACAGTAGTACCACTACAGCAGAACATTAAACTTCAGAGTGAGGATGGCTCTAGAGAGGCAGATGCGACACTTTATAGATAGCTGGTTGGGAGCTTAATCTACCTGACCACAACTAGACCAGATTTGGCTTATGCAGTCAGTGTGATAAGTCAATACATGTCCAAACCACTTGAGAGTCATTGGAATGTAGCAAAAGGTGTCTTAAGGTACCTACAAGGAACTATAGACTATGGTATTATTTATACTGATTCTTCTAATGTTAGATTGACAGGATTTACAGATTCTGACTGGGCTGGAAATGTAGACAATCGCAGATCCATAACAGGCTATGCATTTAGCATTGGATCTGGGGTGATTACATGGAGCAGTAAGAAACATAACACAGTTTCCTTGTCTTCAGCGGAAGCAGAGTATCAAGCTATGTGTGCAGCAACATGTGAGGCAGTTTGGTTGCAGAGACTTCTCCAGGATGTTGGGGAAGAACAGAAAGATGCAACAACAATCAAATGCGACAACCAGAGTTCAATCAAACTTGCTAATAATCTGGTGTTTCACAAGAACACTAAACACATTGATACACAATTCCACTTTGTCAGGGAGAAAGTTAAATCAAAAGAAATCCATCTTGTATATTGTAAAACGTGTGATAATGTTGTAGACATTTTCACTAAGCCTCTTGGCAAAATTAAGTTTGAAATGTTTAGGGAGATGTTAGGCATATTTGTGAACCCCTTCTCCATTAAGGGGGAGTGTTGAAGATAATGGAGAATCCTATAATAGTGTGAGTTGGTTCACGAGACCTTAGAATAGGAATTGGTTTCTATTTCTTAGGGTATGGTTCTAACTTCCTTATAGCTATGTATGCTATATAATGTTTGAAGTATATTAAGAATTTAGAATGTTCTGCAGAGCCAGACTCTCTTAGTTCAGACTCTCCTTCGTAGAGTTGACCAGTGAGTTTTTATTTATTAATTCAAGCATCTCATTTTGACAAGTCAATTCTTGAGTTATATGCTACGAAGTGGCAAGTGATCATGAAAACATCCTGATCCTAGTCAAGTTTTGGCCCAAAGAATGAACTGGCCATTATTGCAGAGAGGTCGTTATGAGAACCTTTCCTCCCCCTCACCGTAGCCTTGCTCACGTGAGAGCTGCTTGAGCAAAATGAATATCTCGCTCTCTTCACTCTCTATTTCACTAGTTTTGTTGGTTTCTCTTCTAGAGCTTGTCAATGCAGAGAGTTACAGGCCTCTTGATCCTCTTGATGAGGATCTTGAGGGACGAGATATCTAAGCTCTATTACCATATTAAGGAGACCAAAAGTGAAAGTTAACTCATGAAAAATGATCTCAATGTCTAGTTATTTGCAATATGAAAATATTTAAAGCAATCAATAGATGAAAGATGTATAGGAAAATGATGTACAACCTCTATCCTAGCCTATGCTCCTACTCCCGTCTTTGCTATTCCTTCTTTTGGGTCTTGATTTGGACTACCTAGGAAAATGATCCTTTGCTCCGTATCTCTGTATGTTAGGGTCCCACCCTAATCCCCTTATTTATGTAGTAGGATCGAGTCATAGTTATAGTTAAGTAAGGAGTCAATAAAGCCCATATTAATAATTGTAAGTGGTTAACCCGTAATTAATGATGGGACCACAGTTAGTTGCAAATGGGCCATGGTATTAGATAGATGGTATTAATAAGAACCATCGTATTGATCCATGGTATTGCATGTATGAGTCATATATAAAGGATAGGGATTCCCTGCGAGGAGCATCGTGTCTTATTTTGTAATCGAGCTCTGCTCTATTGGAGGTTGCCCCCTCGAAGAGGCAAGTGAACATTGCTTTCTAAATAATAAAATACTTGCTGTTGTTTCTCACTATTCTATGTTCTGGGTATATTTCTTCGCATATTTTGTATTCTGGTATCGTCTTGCAGGTTAAGAGCATAACACTATATGGGAATGAATCTATATCTAGAGTTGTAACTGGTCCTAGGAAGTGGGCTACAAGATTGCAATGTCCACGTTAGTCATATGTATCAACATATGTATCAACAAAAGATGCAGGAAGAAGTAGGAACGTCGGGCAAGTGGCACTGTAGCAATAATATTTACTCTTGTTGGGTAAACGCTCACGATAACAGAGGAATTTCATGACGGAGACATAGTCCAGACACATAACATTGTAGACCTACGAAAGATGGCTCCAATTTCGAGTGGTGAAGGATTTGTCTTTAGCTCAGTGGATTATCTGCCCATGTTACTGGTGCATCTATGCATCTGCTTGTTCGGATGCTATTCTATTAAGAAAGTGTTTCTGGTTATGGATTATTAATATGGTTATGGATTAATTTCACCTGAGCCTAACAAATTAGGTTTCCGGAGGTGGGAATCTGTAATTTTATCTACAAACACTTAATACTAAGTAATAGCCAAATGGCAATCTGGAAATACCACATGTTTACACTATGGTGTAAGAATGAAAAAATATTGGCACAAACATTTAATGCTGGGGAAATAATGCTAACTTAACCTCAGCATTAATACAGGTCTCGACCGGATCCAAAATGCATTTTGAATTTTAATATAAAGTTTTCTCTAAAAATATACATTGGGAAGAATGTCGCTGGTAATAAGAGGTCGATTTCTTTGACCAATCAAACAGCATCAAAATAATAAATAAATAATTTTAAACAAAATGTTTTCTCTAAACTTTGGTTAAACCGCTGATACGGAAAATCATTCAAACCAGTTAATGCATGGTCAAGCAATATCTATTGCTATATACCTGCTACTTTAGGCAGGGATAATAATGTTAAACAAAAAAACCTCAAATGAAATACGAAAAAGGAATTAAGCCCTATCGTGGCATGCCAAAATAATTATCTTTCGGGCCTGGACACGCTGTCGAAACTCTGCCCACGACTTTCGGGCCTGGACACTCTGACTAAACTCTGCCCACGATGTGGGAGTCAATCTACAACCTCAGCGAGTGACTCCAGCAATCGCGCAAGCACCCCCTTCAGACTGGCTGCAACTTGGTTGGTCATATCCCAAAATCCACAGGAAGGTTTTCAACGATCCTGAGATTTCATCCTCTGCTAACTACACAAGCAGAGTCTGGCATTTACTCGGCAATCAGAGTATATCTATTATCACCCCAAAGCTAGTGGAAAAACTGGTTCGCAGGACCGCGAATTTCTTCAAATGGCGGCGAGGAAGCAGAGTCTGGGGCATGATTAAGCACAGAAAACAACCGAAGAGCTTGCTGCTTACTGGCTCTGATACCAGTTGATGGGTTCAGAGGGTAATATTACTAATTAAGAACACAACAGAGAATAATTCGATGACAGACCGAGACAACAGAATAGAGATAAAACAACAAATAATAATTGGAGAATAAAATCACAACTTCATATTACTGGACAGGTTTTTCGCCTTGCTTGGATTGCTCAGGCAGAGGCAAAATTACAAATTCATGGATAGAAAAAAAGTTCTACATTTCTCTTTTGCACGATGAAGCTGGAAAATCAAGAGCCATGATTGGCGTTGGCGGACAAAATAAAAGTATTTGCTTTAATTCATTTCACATATTCGGAGTACCAAATATTCTTCATGTTTTATACGGTATATTTACATCATACTAAGCAAGTTTATTGTCAACTATATAATATTAACCATTTGCATATCGTGGAGAAATTTATGCGCTGGCGTTGGCATTGTAGCCCTTGATGGGCCATTTTTCGTGCACGGAGGTCGGGAACGATCGCCAGTGTTTACCGGTGGGAAACGATACTGACTGCTGATGTGGAGATGGGCAGACATCCCACAAGCCCCTTATTACCTCAAGCTGAGCAACGACTTCCTTCATGTGTGGTCTGTCATCGCTCTCTGACGCCAGGCATCTGAAGGCCAATTCTGCAACTGCACTTACTGTGACCTTTATCTCCTCATTCGTTTCCATGTCCAGCTGCGGATCCACCAGTTCATGCAAAGCCCCTTCTTGAATCTTTGATATTGCCAAGTTAGCAAGGTTGATTTCCCTTGTATCCCGATTTACATCTACCGCTAATTTGGCAGAGATGATCTCCACCAAAACTACCCCGAAGCTGTACACATCGGATTTCTCCGTGAACTGGTAGTACTTGTGATACTCTGGGTCAACATATCCTGGTGTGCCTTGAGGGGTTGTAGTGACATGTGAGGCACTTACAGGCATATACCTGCAAAGCCCAAAATCGGCCAATTTGACATTGAAATTCTCGTCCAAGAGAATATTAGAGGATTTCACATCTCTGTGGAATATAGGTGGATTAAAGTTGTGAAGGAAAGCCAAGGCCTGGGCTGTTTGAAGAGCAATGTTCAAACGATTATTCCATGATAGCCCCCCGGGTCCTTTGCGATCGCCGTGAAGATGATTTTCCAAATTCCCATTTGGTACAAATTCGTAGACGAGCAGCAGCTCCGGACTCTCTGCAGTTGTGCAACCATAAAGACGAACGAGATGTGGATGATTCAAGGACGAAAATATGGCCACCTCGTTGATGAACTGCGCAACTGTCCTAGACCCGTCCTGATAAAGTCTCTTTACCGCCACAGTCTGTTCGTCCCTAAGTTTTCCCAGATACACCGAGCCGAATCCTCCATCCCCAATTTCGTTCTCCTCATGGAAGCAATTTGTAGCCCGTCGAAGTTCTTCGTATGAAAATATAGACAGATTGCCTATTTTAAGCCTAGGCGCACATGCTCCCATGTCCTTTCTCTCATTTTTGCTGGAATCCGTCGCGCGACCCTGGCTACGAGAAGGGCTTCTCCCCTTCGCATAATACATTAAAAACAATACTAGCGCTATTGCCGTTAACGCAGTTCCTCCAACAGAGCAACCTGCGGTAGTAGGCACAGATTAATATCCATGTAATCACCGTGAGATCAATGCGGAGATTTATGTACTGGAGAGGAAGAAATTATATTTACCTATTACAATGGCGGACCTGTTTTTCCGACCTGCGGCATAGCATAACAACTATTAATATGAGTAACAGAAACAATCGATGGTTTTTGAACACTTGACAAATAGGGAAACACGTTTACATTGCCAGATTCAAGGATACAGGTACTGGTAATGGAGCATTTAATTCATTTGACGTTGAATGGGAGATACTAATTTGGAAGAAAATATATTTACCTTCTTTACTGGCAGACGGCTTTCCATCATCTGTGTGGCCGTCATCAGGATCATGTGGAGGACATACAAGGATCCACAGTTTTTGGTAAGAGAATACATAGTTGACAAAAAGGGAAACCCATACACGAATATCCAAATGAAGGAAGCATTTATAGCGCGTATAGAATTGGAAAATTGAACTTTGTAGCTAATATAATATTGACAGAATTCGACAATTGAACTTTGTAATTAATATAATATTGATAGAATTCGAAAATACAACTTTGTAATTAAATGTGTAGAAGGCGTAGAGGAAACGTACCATGCGGGTGCGGGGGGCATGTCGCTGGATATGTTGTACCATGGGGACAATAGCAAACAAATTGTGCTGAAATGTTATAACCACAACGCCCGCCACTTTCCCGACAAGCACCACAGCAGTGATACATGTCCTGGTCGACCCACCATGTTATCTCAAAACCCTCCTTCGACTGATTAACAGTGAACTCCGGATAGAGGTAATTCGTTTTAATTGGTATTTGCTGATGAGTCTGACAGAAATGTGTCCCGTCTTCTGGTCTCCGAATATTGTAATACCAGTCCTCGCCACATAACGGAAGGCGTTTTAATTGAGACATTTCCTTCTTTCTTTTATGGCACTGCCTTGAAAGTGTGAGATTGGTGTATGCATCGTCGCTAATAAAAAAATGAGAGCCAGGCGACCAGAGTTGAGAGTAGTTACCTGAAACATTACATTTACTCACAAACAAATTGTTGTTAACAATCGTCATGTGATGGTCGAACAACAAATAGTTCAGTATGCGATATTTCTCTCCACCGATATTGAGCATAGGATGGCCGCTGTGGTCATCACAGTCAAGAAGCTGAAACTCAGGGTCACCGCATCCGCTGCCATTTCGCCCAAATGGATAGCCGAAGAAAAAGTTCCCACATTGAAACTTATAATAATCACAATCCTGGTATTGACTGGCGAGACATGAAGTTGTGGAACAGAGGAAGAGGAGGAGAGCAGATGCAACAAGAAGGGAAAGATGAAGAGTGAGAGGCATCGAATTGGGAAGAAGAAAGACAGATATCCTCATCATCTGCACTGCTCTTCTGTCTGAGGCGATAAAAAGTTAGAGAGTAGCAATTTCAAGTGAACAGAGGAGGCGAATGACAATAAACGGTTTCTGCAAATACATTAAGAAGACGAAGGAGATAGAACTACAGAGAGCGGGCTTGTGGTGGACGGCATGGAATTGCGGTGCAGAAGACTGCACAGTCAACACGCGCCAATGAGACTCTGCTTGACTTTTAAGCACATGCAAAGTCACAGCCGGCAACAACGTTGCGGGTGGGGTTCTCCTTGCGTCTTCTTGCATTGATCTACTGATATCTGTGGCGGGGAGTAAGTCGACAAACTGCTCGTGATGACTAATATGCGGATACCTTTTGCATCATACATCAATCTTCATATTTTCGCGTAAGTCGACAAACTGCTCGTGATGACTAATATGCGGATACCTTTTGCATCATACATCAATCTTCATATTTTCGCGTAAAAGTCGTCTTGTAAGTCGACTTCTGATGCAACCTTCATGTCCTTGGCGTGACCATGGGGAGAAGACTTAGCAATCTCTCACGTTCGTGGATACTTCCACCCATTACTTTTTACTTTCCTTGGCCTTCATACTTATGTGACAAATTCCCACTTGTATCCGTTCCCCTTGACTTTGGTTTATCCATCACAACTTTCAACATTCGCTAATGTTTCAGAAATTTGGCGGATTAACATAATTTGTTTGCATGATCCTTTATGTTACAATAATATTATTTCATTGCTCTTTTTTTAACGAATCCACTTCCACTTCCACTTATTTCTAAAAAGGTAATGGTGTTATATTATTGTATGTGAGAAGGATAATGTAAAGGATTAATTTATCAAAATTGAAGAACAATGTTGATAGTTGTTATAATAAATTTAAGTTTCTAGGTCACAAGTTCAACTTTAAATGGGTATATTTTTCATTCATTATTACAATTATGTTTATTTAGCTGTGTGTACATACTTTTTTTT
Source organism: Pinus tabuliformis (assembly GCA_031772625.1). Classification (NCBI taxonomy): domain Eukaryota; kingdom Viridiplantae; phylum Streptophyta; class Pinopsida; order Pinales; family Pinaceae; genus Pinus; species Pinus tabuliformis. Next base: position 121,903,878 of record CM062812.1, on the reverse strand, counting down.
ATGGGTTAGTATAATAAATGTATTTGACATATTTTTTTTATATAATTGGTATCTAAACATGGTTATTGTTAGTGGAAAATTTCGAAATGAGAGTGACCTAGGTTCAGCTTGAGTTGCCAACAAAAAGAGGTCGTCATAGTCTATCTTTTCGCCACATTTTCACTTCCTTTTGCAAAGGAGCATCTCACTTGAGGTGAGCCAAAACCACAAGAATGCTTAAGGGATCAAGATTAATACCAGAACATTATTTGCGCCATAAAACTTTTATCATATATGCAACCATATTATAACTAAAACATCCATTATCATAGAACAAGTCGAAACACCATTCACATAGAAGAAACAATTTTTTTTAAAAGGGGGCTACACATTCATCAAACCAAAACAACACAAAAATTCCCTAACTCCATTTTATTAAGATTGCCAACCATTACAACATTGATCATATAGATCTACAAAACTCTCTCTCTCAACCAAAACATTACATTATGTAAATGTGTTAGAAAACCTGCACAGATGAATCTAGCTAGTAAAGGTTGAACACACAGCTTTGCAGAGCAAAAACACTAAAAGAATCAAAAGAACAAAAAAGAATGATTGATTCAGAAAATAGGTTACAATGCTCATGATATAGCATTACTGGGTGAAGATCCCAAGGTAATGCGCCATAGTGGTGATCAATGAGAGGACTCAACACCTACAACAAGTTCCGGAGAGAACTAGCCAGTTGCAGAGTGAAAGGAGGAGCAAATCAGGAAGGAAATCATGCAGAAGAACTAGCCAATTGTAGAGTGAAAGGAGGAGCAAATCAAGGAGTAAATCATGCAGAAGAACTAGCCAGTTGCGAAGTGAAAGGAGGAGAAAATCAGGTTGTAAATCATGCAGAAAGGATCTTGCATGTAGTCCCATACTCTAACTAAGTGTCCGCATGTGCCAGTAATGAAGGTCCTAGGTGTGTAGTACCTCCAACACCCCCCCTGAACACCACTATGGGGAAAAATAGAAAATGGGCCCTGGCAACTAAGGCCAAAGGTCATCCAAAATATAGTGCAACTTGTACTAAAATTTAGGAAAGAGGGAAAACCTTGTGGGAACCCGCCCCCCCCCTCAAAATACAATGTAATCAAAAGAAAAGAGGAAGAAAAGACAGTTGCTAAGCAATTGTGTCCTTCACTCCAAGATGATCACACAAAGAGTGAAACTTCTACTTAGTGAATGTCTTGGTGAAGATGTCTGCAGTCCGTTTTGTTGAAGGACATAACTGCAAATCGATGACCTGATCATGTACTAAGTCTCTGATGTAGTGCATATGGATCTCTATGTGCTTTGTGTGCTGCCGCTGTACTGGATCCCTGCAAAATTTGAGAGTGCTATGGTTGTCACACCAGATGACAGTGGGCTGGTGGAACTAGATGCCCAACTCAGTGAGGAAGTGTTGTAGCCACAGAGCCTAAATGGTGATGTTGACTACTCCTTTGTACTCGACCTCAGTTGAAGAGAGAGCAATAGCAGCCTACTTCTTGCTCGACCAACAAATAGGGCCAGACCCTAGACTGAGTGAATATCTAGAGGTGGACTTGCGATCAATGTTGTCGCTCGCCCAATCAGAATCTATGAAGCCAAGGAGATTCAATGCAGTGCCTACTGCATAGTGAATCCCGAAGGTGATGGTGCCCTGCACATATCGGAGGATGCGCTTGGCAGCATGCGGCTCTTGCATGTATCTGGAAACTACCCTTATTGCATATGAGAGATCTGGTATGGAGTGGGTGAGGTACAGTAAGCTCCCCACTAGCTATCGGTAGAGAGTACTGTCAACTAATGGAGTGTCACCTCCATCCTCAAGGCGAACCCCAGACAGAAAAGGAGTCGGTGCTGGCTTGCAGTCAGTCATGTGAAATCTCTCGAGGAGATCCCATGCATACTTAGCCTGAGAGAGTTTGATGCCTGTGGCATCTTGGCTGATCTCAAGACCAAGAAAGAAGTGTAATGGACCCATGTCCATCATCAAGAACCTATCATGCAAGGCCCTCTTGACTGTAGCAATGGTTGAAGCCGAGCTGTCGGTGATCAGGAGATCATCCACATACAAAACTAAGATAAGAAGAGAATCATGTGTCTTGAGCATGTAAACATTCGGATCAGACTTACATCTTTCGAAGTTTTGTGATAAGAGAAAAGAATCCATCTTCGCATACCAAGCTCTCGAGGCCTGCTTAACGCCGTAGAGAGACTTCTTCAGTTTGCAGACCAAAGATGAATCCTGAATGAAACCATATGGCTGTTCCATGTAGATCTCCTCAGATAGGTCTCCGTGAAGAAAGGAATTCTTCACATCCATCTGATGTACGTCCCACCCCTGGGCAGCTGCAATGGCAAGTGCAAGGCGTATGGAATCCATCTTTGCTACTGGAGCAAAGGTCTCATCATAATCAATGCCATGCACTAGCTGGAAGCCTTTGGCTACTAGCCTGGCTTTCTGTCTGGTGATTTTCCCATCTGTAGAACTCTTGGTCCTGTAGACCCATTTGCATTGGACAAGTTTCCTTCTTGAAGGAAGGGGGACCAGATCCGAGGTCTGGCTCTCGAGGAGGGATTTATACTCCTCTTCCATGGCGAACTCCCAAGAGGGATGCCAAGTAGCCTTAGCATAAGACTGCGGATCAGAAGACTGAACCAAATGACAATGCTGAGATGGCATTGGTTGAGTGGAAGTGAGGGCAAGAGGAGGCTCAATAAACTCTGAGCTAGTCCTCCGCAGATTAGAATTATCCCCCACAAGACCATTTCTAGTAGTTGTGTGGTCTTATACATATATCTCACTTAAGCTCCTTGTTCTCTGATTTATGACAAGAGAAGTTGATTCACTGCTGGAAGCCCGATCTGGGCTTGGATGTGGATCATCATATGCATGCACTGGATTTGTATTTGAAGACTCTGTCTCTGCATCTGCATGCTCTACCTCGGCATCTGCATGCTCTGTATCTGCATCTGAGTGTACTGAGTCATCATCTTGGACATGAGGTAGATAAAAGGTGTCTGCATGTGGCAATTGAGGTGCATGCGAGAGACTTTCCTCAAATTTGACACTTCGCTCAATGATGAGCTTATCCGTAGAGGAAATTAGGAGTTGGTATCCCTTCACACCATCAGGGTCTCCAACAAATATGCACTCAATGCTCTGTGGATCAAGAGCTTTCCTCTTTTTAGAGTAGATCCTGGCCCATGCTCGGGAGTCGAAAACACGGAAGTGGGTGACCTCTGGTTTAGTGCCGCTCCAAGCCTCAAAGGGGGTTTGATCCTTGACAGACCTATGAGGAGATCTATGCTGGATGTAGTTAGCACAATTAAGTTCTTCAACCCATAGCTTATGAGTTAGTGACTTAGCATGCAGCATGTAGGAAGCCATCTCTTTGAGAGATCGGTTCTTACTCTCAGCAACTCCGTTCTGCTGCAGAGTGTATGGAACTATGTGCTGCAACTATATGCCGAACTCAAGGCAAAGGTTCTGAAGTGCTGTGTTAAAATATTCCCCCCCATTGTCTGTATAGAGGGCTTTGATCTTTCTCTCTGACTGTGTCTCAACTAGTGCTTTGAAATCTTCAAAGTGCGCAAAAACTTCAAATTTGGCCCTGAGAAGATACACCCAAGTATACCGTGAGAAATCATCCATAAATGTAAGTACATACCTTGCTTTGTTGATGGAAGGATGAGGAAAAGGCCCCATGAGATCACTATGGATCAGATCTAGAGGAGAGGATGCTCTGTGAGTCTTTCCGGTGTCAAACTTTTCTCTAGGATGTTTTCCAAGGACACACCCTTCACAAACTCCTTTGGAGAAACTGATATTTGGCAAGCCTTCCACCATCTCATGCTTGCTTAGCTGCTGCATATACCTGTAATTTAAGTGACCAAACCTCTCGTGCCAAAGCCTACTACTATCATCATCATGTGTAAGCAATAAGGAGGATTCAGATTCAATAAATTCAAAAAATGTATGCAATCTAGCTCCATTGTTTACCTCACCGGTTGCAATTTTGGAGCTGCTAAGTAGGTATGTTCACTGCATCTGGAGTGAATTCCACTCTCTTTCCAGTGCCAAAATGAGTGATTTGATAAACTGAAAGAAAGTTTATCGAAAGTTTTGGAACATGAAGCACATCTTCAAAGCTTCCGTGTAAAAGTTCCACTCTACCTTTTCCGGTGACCTCAATAGGTGAGTCATCTCCGATGAGGATGGGAGGTCCTTTGCATGCGTCCAAAGAGGAATAGACTTCCTTTGCAACAACCATATGATGTGATGCACCAAAATCTATAATCCATGCATCAGGGGAAGAGTTAATTGCAACTAAAGCATGAAAATTGTTACCTTTCTCGTGTGGCAGATCCTCAATTTTCTTCTTGGTGCCTTGAGGGATGTGGTCCCCAAGGTTGTGCTTCTGAAGGATTTTTTCCATTTGGTCAATTTGTTTCTTCATGCAGGAGGATTCTGGATGGAATCCTTGGTGACAGTAGGTGCATTTGTCTCCTTTCTTCCCTTTCTCATTTTTGGAGCTGGAGGAGTCATTGAAGGGCTTGGTGTACCCTTCCTTCTTTGGATGGGAATGCGCTTTTCCCTTGTCTTTTTGCTGCTGATTTTTCTTATTTGAATCAGATCTATGATTTTTATTGTGGCTGCCATCATGCACAGCAAGTGCATGCACTTTTGGAGGTTTGATTTTCCCCATGCCAATGAGTTTATCTTGCTCAAAAGTGAGGGACTCCATGAACTCTTTGAGAGAAGGCATAGTGTAGGATTTACCTGTTGCGAGCCTTACTGAATGAAATGTAGACACAAAGACAAAGTATTCTGGTCCGAGCTTTGACATAATAGAGATAACTTGGCGACTCTCCTCCTTGGATTTGTCAATTCCAAAACCCTTGAGTTGCAGCAATAGATCATTATATTTGGTGAAGAAGTCTTGAATTTTGTCATAGTTCCGTGGATCCAATGAGAGCAGCTCCACTTCGAGCAGATGTCCTTTCATCTCATCCTATTTCCTGTAGAGTTCTTCAACCTTTTTCCAAATCTCATTAGGAGTATTGTAGGCAGATAGATGAAACTGCAACTCTGGGGAGATGCACATGCATATGGATCCATGGGCCTCATCCATGCGGTTGAGGTACTTGGATTTCTATATGGCTGAAGTGGGTTCCACTTCTGCAGCCATGGAAATCCTGTACAATCCTTTCTAACGAAGGTATCAAGCCATTTGGTCCTTCCATTCGTGATAGTTGTACGGTGTTAGGATTAATGCTTTAGGAAACTCCATTTTTCTGTCGATCTTTAATCTCCAAGCTGTAATACCTGCAACATAAAGTATTGGTGTGCCTTTTATCTAGCAACCTGTGGGCTTTGATACCATGTAAATGTGTTAGAAAACCTGCACATATGAATCTAGCTAGTAAAGGTTGAACACACAACTTTGTAGAGCAAAAAAACTAAAAGAATCGAAAGAACAAAAAATAATTATTGATTCAGAAAATAGGTTACAATGCTCATGATATAGCAGTATTGGGTGAAAATCCCAAGGTAATGTGCCATAGTGGTGATCAATGAGAGGACTCAACACCTACAACAAGTTCCGGAGAGAACTAGCCAGTTGCAGAGTGAAAGGAGGAGCAAATCAGGGAGTAAATCATGCAGAAGAACTAGCCAGTTGTGGAGCGAAAGGAGGAACAAATCAAGGAGTAAATTATGTAGAAGAACTAGCCAGTTGTAGAGTGAAAGGAGGAGAAAATCAGGGAGTAAATCATGCAGAAAGGATCTTACATGTAGTCCCATGCTCTAACTAAGTGTCTGCATGTGCCAATAATGAAGGTCCTAGATGTGTAGTACCTCCAACACATTAGACTTTGCAGTGCATCTGTTAGAACTTTTGCGCAAATAGAAAGCTTTGCGGCACCAAAAAACCCAATACACCTAGAAAAAAGACTCAATATATATGAAAATGTTGTTGAATTCGTCCCTCTATTCTTTTCTTTATAGCCATTTACCTTTCGCAACTGTCGTTCACTATATTTTCCAAAAATTAAGGACCAAACAGACCCCGACTACAATCCATTGACTCGCCCTCGAATCAATGCGTTGCTGATGCATCTAGCTCTTAGCTTGCTTTCACTTCATTGGTTGCAACGGTTTCACTTGCAAATAAAGGACCCAACTCTAGCATTGTCTAGAACACATTGTCCTTAAAGCTAGTGTATGCAGAAACACCATTATTCCATGCATCCAACACTGCAGAAACTTGTCCAGCAAACTCGACAGTCGCCTCGGTAGTAAACAAAATGGACTGGTACTGAAGGAGCTTCTGGAATTATTCATCAGCGTTGGCCATGAGAGCCAGAGCTTTTGGAATTACACATGAAATTTTCATGTAAATAATATGTAAACCAATCAAAATCCTTCAAATTTAAAAAGAAGTAGATGTAAATATTATGGAGGGAAAATTAAAAAAACTACTTTTTAAATTGTATTTTTGGCTCATCTACTTATATTTGTACTCAAGTTTCAAGCGTAAACACTCGTTGGATGCACAATTAAATTCTGCATCCAATGAGTACCCATTATGCATACTTTTGAGAAGACCCACATTGATAAAATTGAAGATACATTAAAAAAATGCGTCGAGCATGTTTTTTTAAATGTATCTTCAATTTTTATTAGTGTGTGTCTTCTCAAAAGTATCCATAATGGGTACTCGTTGGATGTAGAAGTTAATTATTCATCCAATGAGTGTCTACACTTTAAATTTAAGTAAACCTATAAGGAGATAAGCAAAAAATACAATAAAAAATTAGTTTTCTTTTTTTCCCTCGAAAATTCATAGCTCTTATTGTATTATTTTCCTATTATTTTATTATTTTTCCTTAGGAGGCCTTTTTTAGACTGAAATTTCCTCTAATGTGACCTTCTTGGTCACAGTTATAACATCTAATTAGGCCCCTACCTCCTGTCCTCCCTCCCCTTAGAGATCCTCCTCGTCGTCCTCGAGGAGAGTCATTAACTCAGAAAGTTGAACAATCTAGGTGGTCATCCAAAGAATCTAAGGACCAACATTGATCCTTATGATGTGTGGACGACCCACAGAATTCACAAAACAAATTGTTGGGCATATTAGAATACTTTTGTAAAATAGAACATAACTGAGGTGAGTGGCCAAAGGACCTACAAATTTCACAATACTCGTTCATAGACATACCTTGATGTGGAGGGAACACATGGTACTGAATCAGACCCTGAAATGTTAAAGTTGAAGAAATTTGTGCAACTTTGGGATTATGTGGTGGTGGTGGAGGAGGTCCCATAAGTAGACTAGATAGTCCTGGACCCTTGAGCCGCGGAAATTTTGTGACATTATTCCTTTGACTAGACAATGTGTACACCAAACTTGAGGTCACAAAGGTCACGTAAGACAAATATCTTTGATCCTCTCAATAAGAGTAGAAATTTGGTTTTAGATTCCCATAATGGCAAGATTAGCAGAAGGAGCACCCAATTTGTAATCCTAAGGATATCCCACCATTGCTTCAATTTGCATTGATTGTTCTAAAGCATCCTGCAGTGTGTCAATCTTCTGTTGCGACAACAGAATCTTAGTCATTGGTAACAAAGATTTAATCAAACAATCACTCTGATGACGAGGATCAACAGGATATGACAGTTTGTTAAAAGCATCTTTGAATCTCTGCATGCACTGCCAAGCATATTCCACCTCCCTTTGATGAATATCAAGTAATTCCACCAAGCCTTGCTGATTAGATTGAGGTAACTTAAATTCTTGAAGAAATTCTCATTTAACAACATCCATAATGGCATTGGGATTTGCATCAATCCACTTAATAAACCAGTGGAGTTTTGTGGCATCCGGAATTTGTCAAGCCCTCCAAACAACTTCACATAGGTACCAATGTTGCTCAACATCTTCACCACCTCATCCTGAAAATTCTGGGTAACGGGTAAGTGATTCGGCCATATTTCCAGCCATAATTGTGTGCCCCAACTAAATAATTACAAATCCTTGGAACCGAACTGAAAGTGACTACCTGAACTAGACTAAACACCACTATTGGAACTACTTCCCGCTAGAACTACGAATACTATATATAGAATGTATAAGTTAGAAATTTATAGTCTTAGTTAACTTAGAAAGGAATTGACCAGGATCTTGATACAGTACCAGGGGAAGGTTAGGGAGAGGAAGAGTTGTACTGGCATGTTGTGGGATTTTGCTAATGGGGATAGATTTTTATTCAAAGAAAAACCGCCTCATCACACAATGCATGTCATCATCTGCTGAAGTATGCTCCCCTCACATTATAATCAGCTTCACAGGTGGCTTGGGCATGTGAAATCCTTCTGAATCTGAGTGGGGCCTACTAGTCCCAACTGAGATCCCCACAAAATACCACCGACATCTCCTGCTTCGCTAGATGAAGGTCCCTCATGCTATCCACTTATCCACAACACGGGACTATCCATGGTATAGTTTTGCGATGTTGAACCTATCACCTCTTTTCCTATCCTTTGAAACTTTCTCCTTCTACACCTAATCTGTTGGAACTTCCTTTCTCGCCACTCGTCAGCTATTTTCACGCTTCGCAATGCTCTAAAATATCATTCCTTGCGCAACTCTTTTAGATCCATCACAACAACCCCTCATTTTCCTTAACTGGACAACATTCCTCCCCTTAGTATCGAACCCAACACCTAGGGTTTTAAGCGGCCATTCGATCTTCTTGGAATGGTAGTAGATTTTCTTCAACCATCAATACCTTGATCCACAGGGGAATTTATTTCAACAATCTTCCTCGCAACCCAAACTTGAAAATTGCTTCTGCTCTAGAAAAGGACTGATGATCTTTGACTGCAAATTCAATAATGTAACCTTCTATTGTCGCATTCACCCAAAAATCAACATCCCTTGTCATATATGTATCCAACTGGTGGAGCTTAGTCAGATCAGTTGTCGACCAATCCCTACGAAGTGCAGACCAACTTCCAACTCATGCCTTGATTTGCAATCATTTTAACCAATCTTGTAACTTATCAAGAAACTCACACCAGAAGATTTCGTATTGGTCACAGGCAGGTTCAACGTATAGAACTTATGATCTCACCCAATCTAAGTTCTTATGTCTTAATTGAGCTTGTTGCAAAATGAAATGATCAACTTTCTCATGCCACCAATTCTGAATACCTTTACCAAAAATTCTAGATACCATGATCTAGATCCCTTTTAAGCTTAGGGTCTCGACAATGGAACCATTTGTTGGCAGAAAATTTTGAAATGAGAGTCACCCAGGTTCGGCCCGAGTTTCCAACAAAAGAGGTTGTCATAGTATAGCTTTTCACTGACATTTTCACTCCCTTTTGCAAAGGAGTGTCTCACTCGAGGTGAGCCAGAACCACAAGAATGATTAAGGGATCTAGATTAATACCAGAACATTATTTGCACAATAAACCTTTTATCATCTACGCAACCATATTATAACTAAAACATGCATTATCAAAGAACAAGCCAAAACACCATTCGCATAGAAGAAACAAAAAAAATTAAAATGGGGCTATGCATTCATCAAACCTCAACAACACAGAAATTCCCAAACTCTGTTTTATTAAGATTTCCATCCATTAAAACATTGATCATATAGATCCGCAGGGCTCTCCCTCTCAACCAAAACATTGCATTAAACTTTATAGCACATATGTTAGAACTTCTGTGCAGATACAAAGCTTCGTGACACCAAACAATCCAATACACCTAGAAGAGAGACTAAGTGTATATGAAAATGATGCTGAATTTGTCCCTCTATGCTTTCCTTTATAGGCTCTCTCGCTTGATTTGGTTTTCCTAGAGGTTTCTTTATCTCGCCTTGATTTGGTCCTCTTTTACAAAATTTTGGAGCCGTTTCACTTTTTCCTGTTGATTCCTTCAAAATTGGCCCCATTTTCCTACTTCCATGAGCTTGCTTCCCTGTTTTCCGGTTCCGTAGGTCCCAATGTTTTATTCTCTGCCACGTTTAAACTTCTGGTGACCTGCTTTAGATAAATTTGGCCATTTTCCTTTTGCAATTGTCGTTCACTATATTTTCTAAAAACGAAGGACCCAACAGTTACCTTGGATCCAAGGTGTTAGGGCCAAAGTTTTTAATTAATATTGGTTTGAGTGGGAGCTTGCATGAAAGTAAATCTTGATATAGGAAAATGACGAGCAAATTTTGAGTAGAAATGGCGAATTTTAAGGGCACTAACTTGGAGTTGGAAAATCTTAAGAGGGAGGATTTGCTCATAAATCAAGATCTATGGGTTATAGGAACCAAACCCATTAGTGTGAAAAATGAAGAGTGGGTAGAAATGGAGATAAAGGTGAAAAGCATTATTAGGAGATTTTTGGCTAATTTACATTGGATCATTATATTGTTTTTCATCCATCTCAATGCTTTCAGAGCATAAAGTTTGGAGGAATGAGCTGACAAGACCATTTTTACCGGTGGGACCTAGTTTGGTAAATTGGGGTCTGAAACCTTCCTGGAGCATTTTGAGACATCAAATGGCACTTTTTGAGAGAGAAAATTTTGCAAATTTAGTGCCATGTCAGTTTTTCCTATTCTACATGTAAATATCTTTCCAATAACACAAGAATTTCCTCAATCAAAGTCTATATACATAACTTATGCCACTCAGAAGTTGACCTTCCTATTTTGAAACTATAATTCGAGAGGATGCCACATTAGTCCCCATTATTCATGGAAGAAGGGATTTCCATGGGATCATGATGAAGAATATTTTATAAGATTCCGTAATGTAACTCTAGTTAAGAGTTGAAGGAGTCAAACCTAATCATTAGTAGGCTATTGGGTTGAGTTATAACCGAACCACAAGTAGGAAGAGGGGTTCCATTCGTTTTTAGGGAATTTTGTTCCATAAACAAGTAGAGTAGCTAAGAGGGATAAGGAGAGAGAACACATACAAGATGTGTGCATTGTAGTAGCCCACAAGCCATATGCCTTACTTCTTTGTACTTGCTTCCATTTTCTATGCAAAGAAAGAGAGCAAAGAAACCTCACCTTCTAGTTTTTTTTTCTTGTGAAAGGGTTTCTCAGGGTATATCTTGTATCAATTTTGGTTTTTGAGTTTTCATTTCATTGTTCTCTACTTTCTACATAATTATAATTTTTATAAATACACAATAAATAATAATTAACATATCCATAAATATAAGGAGAAGTAAACTCTCATAGTGTATTTTGTTTCCCCGGAGACAGTGCCTGGATGTAAGGGGGCCAGTGCCTAGGACATCTCAATATAGAATGAAAATTTTTCAAATCAGTGGCCGGAGGGACAAACCATGAGGGTTTGCAACCAAAACTTCTAATTTTGAAACCCTAGCTTTCCAAAATAGAATGGCCGTATAAATGCTAAGGATTGTAGGGTCTGGGCATTAAAGGAGTGCTTTGAATAAAATTAGAGAACAAAGTTTAAATTAGGCACTTAAGAATCTAAATTTAAACTACTGTAGAAATAACAAAGGAATATAGTTGAGAAAATGTGAATAGAGTTCCTGGATGTGGAGCGCTTCATTAAGGGTTTCAATATTAATTATCATGAGTACAATTAAGTAAATTCATGAAAAAACTAAACTGAAGCACAAGCTGCATCTTACACTATCTAAGAGAAGAAAAAAATAGATGAATGTTGAATCACAAGAGAAAAACAATGACTACAACTACACCCAAAACTGGAATCAAAATTGTTGTGTATTCTTTGATTTCAGAGAGAATTTCTGATTACAATGCAAATCATGGAGAAATCGACTCCAAACCCCTTACAATTGTTGATTCTCTCATTTTATTCCCCTTTCCCCTCACGTAACTAATTGTCAACTCAATTCTGAAAACCAATTTTGGAACAGTTATAAAAATTGTTTCTTCGTTCTCTTCTTTTTTCAACTTTACAAATAAGACAGATATATATATATCTATATATATATATATATATATATATATATATATATATATATATATATATAGATATCTCTCTCTCTCTCTCTCTCTCTATAAATATCTCTCTCTCTCTCTCTCTCTCTCTCTCTCTATAAATATCTCTCTCTCTCTCTCTCTCTCTCTCTCTCGATCGATATATATATATATATATATATATATATATATATATATATATATATATATATATATATATATATATATATATATATATATCTATATATTTCTCCTCTTCAACAAAATAAAATCCCTTGAATATAATGTTTTTAACAAATTTTAATATTACATGTTTGTAAACATTATATTTAGCCCAAATGAAGTCTTGTCTTCCAAATTTTCAACATCGCACTAGAGGAAACTTGTGGCCCATATAATAGAATTATTAATGGACGATTGGGCCCATGACCGTCGTTATAGACATATTGTTGGAAGGTGGTTGCATAAAACATCAAAACTTCCTTTGGGATCACACTTTGTGGTTTTTGAAAAATAGTAACAGTGGTGTCAGAATGATTTTGGACCATTGATCTCTTCGATGATTAGTTTTGACTAAACTGCTTCCAGGGGATCTCTAATACATAAGCTTTGTGCATTTTATGCTATCGAGATTTCAGGGATCTGAGAAAGACAAATAAAGATTATCGAATCTTGTGGGATCTACCAGAATGATATTCTTGTTTCTTTTGATATATGGCTTCAAGGCATCTCAGTATTGAATTGCTTCCACAATAAGGAATAATTCCTGTGCCTCCATATCTAAGAGATTCTACAAACTTTTTAGTTTACCAGTGTTTGATTTTATGCCACACTGCATAGAGAGATAACTAATAATGATCACCAATCAAAATTAAATGTTTAATGGTTGGTTCAAATACTGTGAAATCTTAAAGGAATCTTAAATAAAAATAATGGCTGGTCGAAGCATTTGTAGCTAATTGATCCCCTTTATATCCTTGCATACATCGGTGTATTCACTTTTAATATTTACAAAAGCATTTCAAAACTAATCCTCCTTTCTTGGACGGTGGCAGTGACTGACATTTCATGGTATCCTTTGTATCCTTCCACTAATGAAATGATATAAGAGATGTCGTATACAACATTGTAATCTGGAACCTCTTTTTCTGGTGTTTTCCTCCCACAAGGCTTGATGTATAATATGTTAAAGTTAACAGAGAAATGTATTCTAGGAGAGAGACGGTTCATTAGTTATGTGTGAGACTTATATTAGGAATTTGTACCTATTTTCAAGGTTGTTGTTCTAACCTCTTTATTTTATTGTAAACTGTTTATTCATGGCGATTAATGATGAATGTGTAGAGAATTTTGCCAGATGCAGTCTCCAGGTGAATCCCTCACCTGAGAGCTGCTCAGTTTGATGAATAAATTCTTTGTCTTCAATTTTTAACATGGTATCAGAGCTCCAAGGGTGAGTGAGGTAAAGCCAGAGTGCTTTGGTGATTGAGTTTGGTGATAGAGATTGAGTGTGGCCCTTAGTGGCGGAGAAATTCTAGAGATTTTTGTTTTCTCTGCTTGATCAACGCTCATTTTGGCTCAAGAAACACGCTTTTAGGTGTTGAACAATGCCCCTCTTGGAGAGAAAGTCACATTGTTCAATCTTATCTTGGATAGATTTGTTTCAGCATGGTCCATCAACGCGGCTTTGGATGTAGAAGTCGTGCTACTCTATTGACCAGCCCATTGACTGCCGAGTTTGTTGTGTGAAGGCTACTAGATTGTGGATCTATGGATACCTGCCATCGAAGATCATGGTGGTTTGGGAATCAGTGATCAACGGATTGAGCCTGAGACGATCCCTTCGTTGTTTGTTGGCAGATCTGTGGATCTTGTAGGTTTTAACCCCATACAGAAATTACTTGCATACGAATTCTAAAACACAGAAAATAAATAATGCGAGAGCGTAACACATAAAACACATATACATAGAGATTTTCCCCTGGATCCCAAAACCGAGACTACCAGCTTGATTTTTCATTATATTCCTTTCAATGTTATAATACATATTTATACATGCCGAAGCATCCAATACCATGGACTGAAAACCATTGCGTCTAAAACCATGGACCGAAAACCATCGCGTCCAAAAAACATGTGCGAAAATCATGCGCAAAACCATAGGTGGGTTCGCCAAGCTTAACATAGGTTCCATAACCAAAATTTTCTAGGGCGTTGCCCCAGACCCCAAAGAGTGGGGTTACCTGCACCCCTCAAACCCCCTGTGACCCCCTCGCTACGCAATCAACGCAACAAAGGGGGGGGGCTCCGCCCCCCCTCTAACCCCCTAGTTAACTACATGGGCTAGTCGTGGAAAGAATAAAACACAACCCAACATTCTCCAACTTGTTGTTTTCTTTCCACAGGGGGCCACAAGAGAGCTTAGTCATTTATCCAGGCTTGCAATGCCCATTGTTTCTCTACACCAAGAGAACTTCTTAGAGCTCACAGATTTTGTCAATGCATCTGCAGTATTCTTCAAAGTGTCCACCTTTACCAACAACACCTTTTTGTCTTCTATCATATCCCTCACAAAGTGATACTGAACATCAATATGCTTTGTCTTTGAATGATATGCAGGGTTATTTGCCAAGAAAATTTCACTTTGGCTGTCACAATCTATCCTTATAGCTCCCTGTACTAACCTCATACTTGAACACAATCTCTGCAACCAAATTGCTTCCCTGCTTGCATGAGTGGCTGCCATGTATTCTACCTCTGTAATTGATAGTGCCACTACAGATTGTTTCTTACTCATCCAACTGATTGCACCTCCAAATAGGTTAAACACATACCCACTTGTAGATATTCTCTGATCTAGATCTCCAGCGCAGTTTGCATCAACAAAGCCACGAATATCCAACACTCTGTCCAATCCTGGTCTTCCTTGGTAGCACAAGCCATAATCACTAGTGCCACGCAAATACCTGAAAACCCGCTTCATTGCTGTCCAATGCTCCTTTCCTGGTTTTGACATAAACTTGCTTAATACTCCCACTGCATGTGCAATGTCTGGTCTATTACAGACCATTTCATACATCAGGCTACCGACTGCACTTGCATATGCAACACAGGACATGTCCTCTTCCTCTTCTTGTGTCTTGGGACATTATTCAACAAATAACTTTACACCTATAGGAATAGGAACCTTCACCGGTTTACTATCCTGCATATTAAATCTCTGCAATATTGTCTCGACATACTTCCTCTAGTTTAACCAGAGCTTCCTCTTTGCCCGATCTCTTTTAATTTCCATGTCCAAATAATAGTTTGGAGCACCAAGATCTTTCATGTCGAATTTGGAGGACAATTGGGTCTTCAAATCCTGGATAATTTCTTTGTCATTTCCAACCAGCAACATATCATCCACATACAAGACCAAATAAATAACATGGTCACCAATTAATTTAAAATACACATAGTGATCAACTTTGATTCTGGTGAAGCCAAGTCCCCGTATAAATTTATCAAATTTTTTATACCACATCCTTGGTGACACTTTTAACCCATACAAAGACTTCTTTAACTTGCATACCAGTTCTTTCTTACCCTTCACTGCAAAGCCTTTAGGTTGCTTCATGTAGATTTCCTCTTCCAGATCCCCGTGAAGAAATGTTGTCTTCGCATCCATCTGTTCTACCTCAAAATCAAAAACAATAGCAACAGATAAAAGTAATCTAATAGAAGTTACCTTGGCAATAGGAGAAAAAATATCACCAAAATCAATTCCCGGCACCTGGGAATAACCTTTTGCTACCAACCGAGCTTTGTATTTCTCCACCTTTCCTTCTGCATTTGTCTTCTTCTTGAACACCCATTTGCTGCCAATGGGTTTCCTTCCAGCCGGCAACTCCACCAGATCCCAAGCCTCATTTTTGTGCAAAGATGCCATTTCATCAACCATGGCCTCTTTCTAGAGTTTTCCATCCTCTGAATCTACTACTTCCTTCACAGTTCTGGGATCATCATCGGTGACAGATAAAGCAAAATTTGAACAGAAAGAAGATGGACTATACCTTTCCAGCTGCCTTCTTTCTCGAATTGATCTTCTCACACCCGGAGTTTGTGGCTCTTCATCTTCTGATTCCTCCTCTTCTGTAGAGTTTGATTCTTCCTCCTTAAGCTCAAACTCTATCTTCTCAGGTTCCTTTGGTTGGACTTCATGTTTAATAATATCTTTCACCTCTTTGAACACCACATCTCGGCTGTACACAACCTTCCTTGTTACTGGGTTCCAAAGCTTATAACCCTTTAAACCATCCTTATACCCAATAAAGATGCACTTTTCAGATTTACTATCCAACTTGGTTCATTTCTCCTTTGGAACATGTACATATGCATCACATCCAAATACCCTTAGATGTGAAAGAGAGGGTTTCTTACTAGTCCATACCTCTTGTGGAGTTTTATCCTCCAATGCTGATGGAGGTGATCTATTGACCAGGTAACATGCTGTCTCCACTGCCTCTGCCCAGAATTCCTGTCCTAACCCATCACCACTGAGCATGCTTCTTGCCCTTTCCATCAATGTCTTGTTCATTCTTTCTGCAACTCCATTTTGCTGAGGTGTAGATGGAGTAGTCTTCTGTCGTGTTATACCACACTTCTTACAGAATTCTTCAAATTCCTTACTGAAAAACTCTCCACCATTATCTGTCCTCAGCACCTTTATCTTCTTCTCTATCTGGTTTTCCACTAGAGCCTTAAATTCTTTAAACCTGTCAAAGACTTCAGATTTCTTCTTAAGGAAATATATCCATGTATTCCTTGAGAAGTCATCTATAATTGATACATAGTACACAAACTTACCTAGTGATGGAACCTTCACAGGTCCAAACACATCACTGTGCACAAGTTCTAATATCTATCTTGCCTTCTTACCACTAGAGGGGAAACTCACCTGATTTTGCTTCCCATATACAAAATTTTCATAGAAATCAAAATCCAGAGAGCTATTACTCATACCTTCTACCATACCTTTACCATGAAGTATTCAAAGGCCCTTCTCTCCAATATGTCCAAGACTTTGATGCCACAGCATGGTATTATCTCCAGAGACCACTAGATTTTCTGCTCCACTTTCAGGAACCATGAAACTGTTGCACCCATCAACAACAGTGCTACCTTGCAGCTTGTACAAAGTTCCATTTCGAACTCCCCGCATCAATACCAGTGCCCCCCGAACCATCTTACATGTATCCTTCTCGAACACTGTTTGTACACCTGCATCATCCAACTTGCTTACAGAAATCAAATTTCTGGCCAATGCAAGAATATGCAAAACACCTGGAAGTGTTCTAACCCTTCCACCTTGCAACTTCTACTTTACTTTTCCATGACCAACGATTCTAGCCTTCCTATCATCCCCTAAGAAGACATCACCACCATCGTATTTCTCATACTCGCAGAACCACTCTCTGTGGGGAGTGAAGCAAAAGGATGCACCTGAGTCAATCAACCATGCCTCATGATCTACATGTGTACTTGAAGAAGCCAAGTACACATCCCCACCTTCATCTGAGGTGGTTTTCACCTCTGCAGAAGGAGCATCATCAGATCCCTTTCCTTTATCAGGAGCTTTAGATTTGCAGTCCCTTTTGTAGTGCCCTTCCTTTCTGCATTTCTAGCACACCACCTTTACAGGTTTTCCTAGAGATTTAGATCTCCCTCTAGATTTAGATCTCCCACTCGATGACTTATTTTTGTTTCTGTTCTGAGACCGTCCTCGTACAGACAAGGCATCACCATTCTACCTCTCCATATTTTTCCATCTCATTTCTTCCGTCAGTAAGGATGAGACTACATCAAACTGCAAGGCAGTTGCATTGCTACCTATTGCAATAACCAGACTATCCCACGAATCTGGTAGAGAACACAACAAACTGACGCACTTATCTTCATCTGAAATTTTAATATCAACAGATGATAACTGACTTACCACAGTATTAAATGCATTCAGATGCTTTGTCACTGAGTCTCCATCTTTCATCCTCAGGTTATACAACTTTTTCCGCAAGAACAGTTTATACACTAGAGACTTAGATTGGTACAAAGTCCCTAATTTGTCCCACAAAGCCTTCGTCGTAGCTTTCCATGATACATTCAACAATACTGAATCCGAGACACACAATCGTATTGTTCTCTTTTCCTTTCAATCCGACTTCTTCCATTCTTCATTGGACACTCCCGTTGGTTTAGTACTCGGATCTACCACAATCCATTGATCTTTATCCACCAACAGATCCTCCTTCTTGAGTTTCCACAACTCAAAAATCTGACCATTAAATCTCTCGATCTCTACCTTTCCACTGCTTGCCATCTTCTTTCACCACCAGAATCAATCTCGCAGATCTCCCACTAAACAAGGTCTACCACAGGCCCGAGCGAAACCCCTCAGCAACAAAGGCGTCCCTTTGAAGCTAAAATAGCTCCGATACCAAATGTAGGTTTTAACCCCATACAGAAATTACTTGCATATGAATTCTAAAACATAGAAAATAAACAATGCGAGAGCATAACACATAAAACACATATACACAGAGATTTTCCCCTGGATCCCAAAACCGGGACTACTAGCTTCATTTTTCATTATGTTCCTTTCAATGTTATAATACATATTTATACATGCCGAAGCATCCAATACCATGGACTGAAAACCATCGCGTCCAAAAAACATGTGCAAAAAACATGCACAAAACCATAGGTGGGTTCGACCAACCTAACATAGGTTCCAAAACCAAAATTTTACAGGGCGCTGCCCTGGACCCGAAAGACTAGGGTTACCTGCACCCCTCAAACCCCTTATGACCCTCCCGCTACACAATCGGTGCAATGAAGGGGGGGGATCCGCCCCCACTCTAACCCCCTGATTAACTACGTGGGCTAGTCATGGAAAGAATAAAACACAACCCAACATATCTCACCTCCAATCAAAACGTGATTGAGCTGAAGAGTCTGCTGTGCCCAGCGGTTGAACAAAAGTAACATCAAGCTATAGAGGTCGCAATTGGATCCCCCAATCCGAAGAATCTGAATTTCATCACCATGAAGGTATATATGCATAGAGAGATCTGGTGTTTGGATAGGAGAGATCTGTTGTTTGAGAGGTGTTAGAGAGATCTGCTATTCAGAAAGGAGGGATTTGCTACTCGAGAGGTGTTAGAGAGATATGTTATTCGGATAGGAGAGATCTGCTGCTCGATAGGTGTCAGAGAGATCTTCTATTCGGATAGGAGAGATCTAATGCTTGGTAGATCACCCGTGAGTGAGCTGCAGTGGTGGATCACCCGTGAGTGAGTTGCGTCCATTGACGAAGTGCAGTTGGATTAGCAGTGCAGCGTGGTCAAGAAGGTTGAACTGATCGATGGCATTGTGTGGTGTGGAGGCTGCTTGGAGGTAGAGCGGTGACCAAGCGGTTGCATGGTGTGGTGTGTTATTGTCAATTGCTGTGTGGAGGTCTATATGTAAACGCTCCACGTGGATAGTTGATTTGATTTACAGTTGATATACTTAATTCATTGGAGCAACATTGGAGCAGTGTTGAAACAACTTTTAATTCATTGAGTATGCCATCAACATTTAACATCTTGGAGCAGATTTTTTCTCAATGATTTATATATGTTGGAAAACTTAATACATTGGCATTAAATGGAGACCGATTTCTTTTGAAAGGTATTGCGATCGTTGTTTTTTTCAATCAAAAGAACATTTTTTTTGAGAGGTCACTTTTGGGGTGCATTCAAAAAGGGGGTCACATTTTTTAAAGCAAGTTCTGGGGTTGTATTTTAAAAGAGGGAGAGGGATTGTATTTTTTTATGAAGAGAGGGAACCCATATTTTTTTTTAGAGATCCCTTCTCTGGATCTGGAGATAGATCCATTTTTTTAAGCTGGAGGACAAAGTTTCCTTTGAGGTAGACCTATCAAGATGAATAACCAAGTGGTAGAGGCATATCTGAATGAGAGAATTTACCTCGACGGATCCAATTACTCTAATTGGAAATCTAAGTTGGAGACCCTATTGGAGGGGTAAAACGCATGGACGATTGCAAGCGGTGAGTTGAAGCCGACCCTTGGTACATGTGGAACAACAACAACAATATAGGACTAGGAAAAGAGGGAGAACAAAGCAAAAGTGTTGTTAAAATTTTTAGTGAAACACTGGATTATCCCTCACATTCGTGAATGTAAATTAGCAAACGACATTTAGAAAAACCTCAAGGACATGTACTAGATCAAAAACACAAATTGCCTATTGTTTTTGAAAAGAAAGATTCTCTCCATTAAAATGGAGGAGAATGAATCAGTGGTTGCGTTCATCTCTCGAATCAAGGAGCTCAGAGATAAGTTGGGTGACATAGGAGAGACAGTGTCAAAAAATGATCTGGTCACAATTACCATGAATGATATGACTTATGACTATCATATGTTTATCACATGCTTGAATGCGAGAGAGAAAGCCCCCAATTTCGAAGAATTGATAGGAATCCTAATGCAAGAGGAAGAGAGGCGGATGAATCTGAAACCCCAGAGTTTAGATCTTTCTCTAATGGCGAAGAAGAAGCCCTTCAAAGGGAAGGAAAATGTAGGACAGAAAGTCAGAAGTACACCATAGAAAAAACCACCTCAAGGTATGTCCTCAAACAGAAGTGATTCAGGACCCAAATGTTTTTATTGTGGTAGAGTTGGCCACATAGCTAAAACCTGCCAGAAGAAGAAGTTTGATGAAGGTCACCATAGACATAAGAAGCATGTAGCACACTTTGTTGATGAATATTGGAATTAGAATCTCAGATTTCTTGTATCTGATTCTGCGTTCTTTGCTGAGGATGATGAAGCATAAACTTAGTTTGTGGACTCAGGAGCTTCCACTCACATGATAGGTAACAGACATTGGTTTGAGAATTTTAAAGAAAGCAACAATGGTGCAAATATCTACCTTGGTGATGATAGAGGGTACCAGATCAAAGGGTATGGTAATGTTCCTGTCATTTTTCCTGATGGAAATATTATACATATTCAAAATGTAATGTATGTACCCAGAATAAAAAAGAATCTGATCTCTGTTTCTATGATAACAGATCAGAACCTTAAGGTAGAGTTTTTTAAGTCTTATTGTGTTATTAAAGATATGCTAGATCGTATGAAGACAATTTAATTAGGTATTCGAGTGGGAGGATTGTATAAGATGAATGTAAGAAGCGCACAACACCAAACCTTGACTTCATCAGTTATGAGTGCAGAAGACTTATGGCATCAAAGATTCGGTCATATCAATTTCGCTGCTACTTCAGAAACGAGGTATGGTCAATGGTCTTCTTGTTTTAAAGAATCTTCATGTTGATTGTGGATTATGTGCTCTTGGGAATATGCATAGAGATGAGTTTCCTGCAAATGTAGATAGAAAGAAGAGAGATATACTAGAGCTTGTGCACACTAATTTGTGTGGGCCGATGCAAACAAGGTCATTAGGAGGTGCCTATTATATCCTATTATTTGTTGATGATTGCATGATATTTACTTGGGTATATTTTATCAGAAAGAAAATTCATACTTTTGAATATTTTAAAGAGTTCATAAGCATGATTGAAAAACAAACAGGAAAATTCATCAAAATTTTCTGCTCAGATCAAGGGGGAGAATACAAGAAGGGTGGTTTCACCAAATATTGCAAGTACCATGGGATAGTTCAGTAGTTCACAATACCCCACACTCCTCAACAGAACGGGGTTGTAGAGAGGAAGAACAAAATCCTTGTGGAGTGTGCTCGAAGCATGTTAAAAGGGAAGAACTTGTCTAATGGATTTTGGGTAGAAGCAATAAATACTGCAGTATATTTGAAGAAAGGAGTCCAACAAAAGCCTTGAAACTCCATTCAAAGATTTATTAGATTTTAAGCATGTTGTTAATCATTTAAGAGTTTTTGGCTCCAAATATTTTGCTCATGTTCCAAAAGAGGATTGGAAGAAACTGGATTCAAAGGCCATTAAATGCATTTTTGTTGGGTAGTGTACAAAGTTTAAAGCTTATAAATTGTTTAATCCCTCTACTCATAAATTGTTTTCAATTAGAGATGTAGTATTCCATGAGCAGGTTGATGATGGAAACCATGATAGAGGCAATGAAGATTGGCACATGCCTTTGCTGGTGGAAGATGGAAGTGATGAAAGGGACAACCATGAGTAGCAATAGCAACAGAAAAAAGGAAGATGTGGATGGTACAGATGCAGGTAGTAGGCCAAGTCCACCAAGGGATGATCAGAACAGATTTGAATCCAGTCCACCACTCAGGAGATCAGGTAGGCAAATTCAGTTGCCAGCAAGATATAGGGATCATGCTCTTATAACTAGTATGTTAAATGTTGTTGAACCCTCTAATTATAAAGAAGCAAGTCAATATAGTGAATGGAGGGCAGCCATGGAAGAGGAATATGAGTCAATACTTAAAAACAAAACCTGGGATCTAGTTGAACTACCTGAAGGCAAACAACCCATAGGTTGCAAATGGTTATACAAGCCTAAATTTAAAGTAGATGGTACTATACACAAATATAAAGATAGGCTGGTTGCAAAGGGGTAATCGCAGAAAGAAGGCATAGACTATGAGGAAACCTTCGCCCCTGTAGCTAAATTAAACACAATTAAAATGTTAATTTCTTTAGCTACCAAACATCATTGGATGATACACCAACTAGATGTGAAATCTGAATTCTTAAATGGGGAATTAAAAGAAGAAGTGTATTTAATGCAACCCAAAGGGTTTTTTAAACAGGGGGAGGAACATTTAGTTTGTAGATTGAAGAAAGCATTGTATGGAATAAAATAGGCATCCATGTCATGGTATGATAAAATTGATTCATTTTTCCTACGTCATAGTTATAAAAGAAGCAAGAATGACCCTAATCTGTACACTGTATTTGATGAAAAGGGGAAAATTGTTTTGATTTATTTATATGTAGATGATCTTATCATTACAGGAAATGTTGATGAACTCATCAAAGAAATCAAGGAGCAGATGTCACATGTTTTTGAGATGAAAGACCTCAGGGAGTTACACTATTGTTTGGGTCCTGAAGTTTGGAGGGATTTTGACTAGGGTTTTCTATCTCAGGGAAATTATGTCAAGAGTTTATTGAAAAATTTCAGAATGGATTAGTGCAAAGAAGCATCAGTGCCTTTAGAGCAGAATACCAAACTTCAGAATAATGATGGTTCTAAGGAGGTCGATGCAACACTGTATAGATAGCTGGTTGGGAGTCTAATTTACTTGACTACAACTAGGCCAGATTTCGCTTTTGCAGTAAGTGTATTGAGCCAATTCATGTTGAAGCCTCTTGAGAATCATTGGGCTGCAGTGACAGGCATCTTAAGGTATCTTCAAGGAACATTATACTTTGTTATTAAATATACTGATTCGTTCGATGTTAGATTGACAAGTTTCTCAGACTCAAACTGGGCTAGAAATCTATATGAACGACGATCCATAATATGTTATGCTTTCAGCGTTAGGTCCAAGGTCATTGTATGGAGCATCAAGAAGAAAATAATTGTATCATTGTCTTTAGCAGAAGTAGAGTATCAAGAAATGTGCTCAACAACATGTGAGGCAGATTGGTTGAGGAGACTTCTCCAGGATGTCGGAGAAGAACAAAAAGATGCAACTGTTATCAGATGTGATAACCAAAGCTCAATCAAACTTTAAAATAATCCATTGTTTCATAAAAACACAAAGCATATTGATACAAAGTTTCACTTTGTTAGGGAGAAGGTTCAGTCAAATGAAATGCATATTGAATATTGTAATACTTGTGACAATGTTGGATATATTTTTACTAAGCCTCTTGGAAGAATTAATTTTAGTTATTTAGGGAGATGTTAGGAGTGCTATTGAACACTTCTCCATTAAGAGGGAGTTTTAAATTTAATGGAGAAATGTATTCTAGGAGAGAGTCAGTTCATTAGTTACGTGTGAGACTTAGATTAGGAATTTGTTCCTATTTTCTAGGTGGTTGTTCTAACCTCCCTATTTTCTTGTAAACTATTTATTCATGGCGATTAATGATGAATGTATAGATATTCTGCCAGAGGAAGTCTCCAGGTGAAGCCCTCACCTAAGAGCTACTCAGTTTGATGAATAAATTCTTTGTCTTCAGTTTTTAACATAATATGGTCTCTATTTTGATCTCAGGAGCTGAAGGAGGATCCTGAGATGGTGGGGAAGGATTGTAATCCTCACTTTCATCATCTGAAGAAGAAATGTTTTCAAAGGTAGAAGAGATAGGGAGAGGTGGCACATCCACCGGACTAGGCTCACAGGCCGATATATTTTCATCAAATTTTACATCTCTTCTAATGATAACATTTTTGGACTTAAATGGAATAAGTCTATAGCCTTTGACATCTTCAGAATATCCAAAAAAAGTACATTTTTCACTCTTAGGTTCTAAAGCTTTATGCTTTTCATCTGGAATATGGGCCCACGCTTCACTTCCAAAAACACGAAAGTGACTTACATCTGGTTTGATTGAGCTCCATGCTTCTTCTGGAGTGATATTCTTTAAAGCCTTAGTAGGAGTGCGATTTATTATGTAATTTGCATAGTTAATTGCTTCTGCCCAAAAACTAAGACCAAGTCCTTTAGATTGTAGCACACAATTAGCCATTTCCTTTAAGGTGCGATTCTTCCTTTCAGCTACACCATTTTGTTGTGGAGTATATGGAACAATATGTTGCATTTGAATTCCATTCTCAGTGCAATAGTTGATGAATGTGTTTTTAACATATTCTCCGCCATTATCAGATCTTAACTTAAGAATTTGATGTCCAGATTGTTTTTCAACAAAGGCCTTGAAGGCCAAAAAAGCGTTAAATACTTCACTCTTGAGTTTTAAGAAGTATACCCAAGTGCGTCTGGAGAAATCATCAATGAAAGTTAAGAAATACTTGAAACCAGAGAATGACACAACTGGAAGTGGACCACATAAATCACTATGCACAAGCTGTAAAGGGGCTGAGGCGTGCCAAGAGGCACGTTTTTCAAGACTGTCCCGATGATGTTTTCCGAGTACACATCCGGAACAAACACCATCTCTGCAAGATACCATAGGAAGACCTGCCACCATATTTTCTTTACATAGATGCTGAAGGGAGCGATAGTTTAAGTGACCAAATCGCTCATGCCAAAGTTTGCTCACTTCTTGATGACCCAAAGTTGTGAAACTTATACAACCTTGTAGAATCATTAGCAATGCCAGTAGCCAAAATCTGTTTAGGATCTTTTAAGTCCTTGATTACAACATCATGAGGTGAAAATTCAACGATTTTACCTTCACCTGAATGAGTTATCTGATATACAGATAGAAGGTTGCAGGATAAGGTTGGAACACATAATACATCATTAAACTGACCATTGTCTAGATGAACAGTTCCAGTCCCTACAACATTAAGAGATCTATCATCACCAACATATATATTTTTGGTGTTACAATCATTTAAAGAAGAAAACATGGCTTTGTTTTTGGCCATGTGATAAGAAGCTCCAGAATCAATGAGCCACTCATGAGAATGAGAAGAAGAAGATACATTTAATGCATAGCTAGACCGAGATGCTTGAAAACCACATGCAGAAAGTGCCATTCCTGAAGATGAAGTTGAAGTTGAAGATTGTCCCAAATGGATGTTATGCTTCTTCATTGTTGCTTCCAAGGCTTCCATCTTTTTAAAGCATTTTGATTCTAAGTGGCCATCTCGATTAGAAAAATTGCAATGTCTATCAGTCTTCTTCCCTTTGTTTTTATGTGTCTTATCATATTGTTGAAATGATTTTTCTTTTTGGGGCTGAAATTGCTTAGGACCCTTGTTTGGTTTAGGACCATTCTTTTTAGGATATGACTTCTTAGGATTCTTTGAATTTGGTTGCTGCTGGGCGGCTAACGCTTTCTTGGAAGAGTTTCCAAGATTAAGAAGACTAAGGTGTAAGAGTTTTTCTTGTTCTCTTATTAAAGAATCACAAAAAGAGTCAAAGGAAGGGGGCTTGTAGTCTTTTCCTTGAGAAATGAGGGCTTCTCTTGTAGAATGGAAGGTGGAAACAAATACAGAGTAGGCTGGTCCCAACTTAGTAAGGATGGAATAAATAAGGTTACTATCTTCTTTCTTAACCTTAACACCTTCCAAAAGATATCTAAGGGTCTTGAACTTAGACAAGAAATCTTCAATGCAAGAAAAATTATTAGGGTCCAATGTAAGCAACTCATTTTCAAGTTGATGGGCTCTAATTTCGTTTTTAATCCCAAAAACTTTATTGATGTGTTCCATTGCTTCATGAGGAGTTTCAAGTTCTGCAATATGGAATCTAAGATCTGGAGAAATAGACATCCCTATCAAACCACGTGCTTGATCTTGTCTATTTTCCCATTTAGCAGCCTTGTCCTCATCTTTCGGTTTCTTTTCTTGGCCTGTGGCTATTCGGTAGAGACCTTTACTTCTAAGTAAATCCTCCATGTAGGAGAACCATTGGAAGTAGTTGGTGCTGTGAAGGGTAACTTGGTATTGACTTTCCATTTCAACAGAAACTGAAGCTGAAGATGCTGAAAGTAAGTGTTCCAATGGATAGATCTTGAAAAATTAGGCTGGTTTAAAAAAAATGGCTCTGAAAAAGGCTTCCAGATGAAGAAGTTATGGCTTTTTGAAAAACAGTTGTTGAAGTTGCCGACGAAGTGTGGGAATGTGCGGAAATGAAAAAGTCCGCCCCCACAAAATGGAGACTTGAACCCAAGACCTCTACTCTCTTAAAATAGCTTTGAACCAATTGATCTATACAAAAAATTTGAGAGAGAGAGAGAGAGAGAGAGAGAGAGGGGGGGGGGGGGGGGGCTTGGGTTGCGTGCTTGCTTTGAGAAAACTCTTTTTCCCTACAAAACAAAAAACACAAAACCCAACACAGACATGCAAAGAAAACGAACCTTATGGCTCGAAGTTAGCTTTACCCAAAAAACTAAATATTTTCAAAAATTGAACCTTACGGCTCAAAGTTAGCTTTAGCCGAAAAACTAAATATTTTTCTCAATGTTTCTGATTTTTCGAGATCACACTAAGGTGCAGGGAAAAGAGCATACGCATGAGAAAAATCCTTCCTTTCTGTTTCTGATTTGCCCAGATCGCACAGAGTTGCAGGGCAAAGAGAATATGCAGAAATGAAAGGTATAGATCCGGTTTAAAAAAAGCTAAATAAACCGAAACCGAAATAAGCAGAGAGAAAATAACAGTAAACTGCGAATAAACATTGTATACCTCCAGATCTTAAAAATGACGCAGCTAGGGCTACCGGAAACCTTTTAGCGTGAAACGAAAGGGGTTCCTCACTGGAACAGATGCTCCGAACACAACAGAGCAGTCCTCTCGGCTCGAAAGCAGTTAGAAACAACAGATCTAGGAAACGACAGTCGGATGCAGTTCTACCGGCTTCAGATTTGGATCACCAACGGACGCGGCCCTCAAATAGCTCTGATACCATGTAGGAATTTACAGGGTAAGTTCCTCAGAAATAACACCAAAAGGACACCGCTCACAACCAGATCACAGATCAATACACCAGTATTTTTGACGTGGTTAAAACCCTCAAAGAGGGAAACAGTCCACGGCTTGAGCCAACGCGGCCACTTCAGGCAATTTATTAATCAAAGAATGAAAATTTACATAAGCTTCTCTCATGCACGAATTACCCTACAAATGACCCTCCATGCGCTTTAAATAGAATTCATGGACCAATCGGGTGTCAAGCCACGGATCAAGTGTCGGTAATACCGAGGAGAGAATGAATCGTTGGATCACTACATATCGTGACCATCGGATTGTAAGTTACAAAATGTACAACGGTAAAGAAACACACTTTACCTAACTCTATACCTAACTCTATACTAGACCAAGTTGTACTTAACTATTTCCTATGTGTCGGAATATCCTAACATTGCATAGGTCTTTTGGCTTTAATTATACAATTGAATTGCTCCTTAATTAATAAATTTTGTTGTTTACTAGTTTGTGATATGAATTGTGGCACCGTTGTTATTTCTGGGGATGGGTCTTCAACAAGTTGAGATGTTTCTGGATCTAATTTTATAATTTTTAGAGGACCAGGGTGGTAGAAATTTGGTACATTGGTGATAACAAGAATGATCCTTAAATTGAAATACAATACATGTGCATCATATATTTTTTTAGTTGATCATGCCGTATCCACCATAATTGCCATATGCCAAGGATCCTGAGGGCCCCTTCTAGAATCTCGTCGACCATCAATAGACACATGTTGGGGTTGAGTTGCAACTATTGTTGGTGAATTTCAAGTTTCTTGCCACTGGGATTGCCGATACCCACGATATAGAGACAAAAATCCCCAAAGTAGTGATTTTTTGTATTGAGGGTGTTAATAGACATGCAACTTGTTGACGTGATAGAATTGAATTCCAATTGCATAGACTCTAAAGAGGAGCCTCTCAGAACTTTAACAAATCCCATGATTGGAAAATCACTTTGAATATCAGTGCTACAACCAGCAACGTCAGATGCCCTGATACAGGAATTAGCAGATGTACCTCCTTTTCTCAAATCTATAGTGCGGCTATAGATTTTACTAAGAATATTCCTCAAAACCTCCCAGAGTCAGACTAAATGTGGAAATATTAATCATGAGAAATTTTAACAGTGTTGGATTCATATTTAACCTTCGTTTGACTAGACACAAATTGTTCACCAACCAGTGTGATTATCACAATCATGTTGGAAAGACAAAGGAGACAAAACACAATTCACACATAAAACATGAGATGCTGCTCTTCTATTGATCACACAAAAAATGATGATTACAATGAACCCAATGAAGATTATTTAAACCTTTTCCAACTAGCTAACTACCTAAAATATCTTGTCATGCAATCACACACTCAAAGTCGTCTAACACTTAACTCGACTTGACTCAACACTCAAACACTCAATCATGCTATCACTCAGTTAACTGACACTCTATTTTTAGCTAACTCTTTATGTAGGAGTAATTATCTTATTTTAACACTCCCCCTTAATTACGACTGCTAAACTAAAACATGACTCATGACAACTCAAACATGCCTGTTGGTCTATGTCTCAGCTAGGCTTACAACACCCAAGTTTCTTCTATGAAACTCAAACACATCTTATGCTAATGACTTAGTAAATATATCAGCCAATTAATCACTAGATTTACAAGGCTTCAAGTGAACTTCTCCATTGCTCACAAGTTCTCTAATTAAGTCATATCTAGTATCAATATGCTTGCTCTTCTGATGAAACACACTATTCTTGGATAGTGAAATCGTTGAGGTGTTGTCACAATATATTGTTGTTGATCCTAGTTGTTTTTGCTTGAGTCCATCAAGTACTCTTCTTAACCACACTACTTGACATGCTGCTGATGTTGTTGCTACATATTCTGCTTCTGCTGACGAAAGTGTCACAATGGGCTGCTTCTTAGATGCCCGTGAAATCACACCTGAACCAAGGTGGAACACAAAACTAGAAGTGCTCTCCCTATCATCCAAACTACCTACAAAATCACTATCTACGTATCCAATCAAATCTTTCTTTTATGTGCTTGCATACATTATGCCACAATCTCTAGCTCCTGGTATGTATCTCAGAATTCATTTTCATGCACTTCAATGTGTGTCTTTTGGAGTCTCCATAAATCTGGAAATCAAACTCACTCCTTGCATGAGATCCGGTCTTGTAGCTGTGAGATACATGAGGCTACCAACCAATCTTTTGAATAAAGTTGGATTGACATTTGATCCTTCATCATCCTTTCTTAACTTTGTACCTGTTGCAACTGGTGTAGGGACAGGTTTGCAATTTTCCATCCTGAATCTTTTCAACAAATCTTTGGAATATTTATTTTGACAAATAAAAATTCCTTTTTCAGATTGCTCAACTTCTATGCCAAGAAAATATTTCATGAGACCAAGATATGTCATCTCAAATTCTTTCATCATGACTGCTTTAAATTCATCTATGTCAAAATCACCTGTAAAAATCATGTTAGCAACATATATGCAAACAATCAAAATTTGTCCATGCTCATTTACCTTTGTGTACAAGGTAGGCTCAATGTTGCTTCTGCAAAATCCATTCTTGATCATGTAGCTGTCAATTCTGCTATACCAAGCTCTAGGCGCTTGCTTCAGTCCATAGAGCACTTTCTTCAACCTATAAAATTTGTCTTCATTACTTTCAACTTCATATCCTGGAGGCTGCTGCACATAAATTTCTTCTTCTAGAATTCCATTCAAGAAGGCTGATTTCAAATCCATCTGATATACTTTCCACTCGTTCTGAGCTACTGTGGCTAGAACTACTCTTACTGTATCCAATCTGGCTACTGTAGCAAACGTTTCTCCAAAGTATATTCTCGGTTGCAGCGATAATCCTTTTGCTACAAGTCTTGCTTTAAATCTATCATTTTCACCTCTCATTCAACTTTGTCTTGTACACCCACTTCACACCAATGAGATTTTTGTCCTTTGGTAAATCAACCAAATCCCATGTATCATTCTTTTCAATAGCTTCAATTTATTCATCCATGGCTTGCACCCAATTTTCATCTTTGATTGCTTCTTCAAACGAAGAAGGTTGGAATGACAACAATGCAAAATTTGAACTAACATCCAAATCATCATAAATATCTTTGAAACTTTTCATATTTCTCTTACCATTGCTTGATTCATCACCTGATTGATTGATGGGAGAATCTTGATCTGTTGATCTGCTTGAGGATCCATGTTGCTCTGAAAATCTTGGAGTCCTTGTTGGTGTGTCTCTATTTGGTGTCTTTACATGTGATTCTCGCTGCTCCTTTTCTGCTACATCATCTTCTTCCATCAGTGGCACTTGTGCATCAACTGTTTTGTCTAGAATTCCATTCCATGACTCTTGTTCCTTGAACACGACATCTCTACTAATTATGGTCTTCTTTGTGATAGGGTTATACAATTTGTAAGCTTTTGATTGCTCACTATAACCAGTGAATATGCATTTTTCACTTTTATCATCCAATTTTCCTCTTCGCTCCTTAGGCACATGTGCATAAGCTACACATCCAAATACTCTGAGATGAGATACACTACAATACATACCTGACCATGCTTGTTCTGGTACTCTGTTCATCACACTCTTTGTAGGAGATTTGTTGATCACATAAATAGCACATGCAACTGCTTCTGCCCAATACTCATTAGACAAGTTTCTACCTTTCAACATGCTTCTTACCATGTTCATAATTGTCATGTTCTTTCTCTCTGCTACACCATTTTGCTGTGGTGTGTACCTGGTTGTAAATTTTCTTTTGATCCCATGTTGTTTGTAGTAATCATGGAATGCCTTTGAGTCATATTCTCCACCACGATTTGACCTCAATACCTTGATCTGTTAATCACTTTGGTTCTCTACTAAGGCTTTGAATTCTTTGAACTTTGAAAAAGTTTCAGACTTCTGC
The DNA here is from genome assembly GCA_031772625.1 of Pinus tabuliformis. Classification (NCBI taxonomy): domain Eukaryota; kingdom Viridiplantae; phylum Streptophyta; class Pinopsida; order Pinales; family Pinaceae; genus Pinus; species Pinus tabuliformis. Next base: position 121,872,301 of record CM062812.1, on the reverse strand, counting down.
TTCAAAAAGTAAACCCAAGTCTTTCTATTGTAGTCATCAATGAAAGTGAGGAAGTAGCAACTTCCACCAATCGACTGTGTCCTCATAGGTCCACACAAGTCTGTATGCACTAGCTCAAGAGGTTGCTTTGCTCTGTATGCAACTCCCTTTGGAAAACTTTCACGGTGTTGTTTTCCCAAGATGCAACACTCACAAGTACTAGCAGGCTCTTTGATGGGAGGTAATCCTCTGACCATCTATTTCTGCTGCAACAATCTTAAACCAGAAAAGTGCAAGTGTCCAAATCAAAAGTGCCATAACCAATAATCATCAGAACATGCAGCTGTAAAATAACTCACCTGTTATAGACATTTTTGTGCCTTACAGCATTGAGCATGAAATGTCCATAATCCAAGGGATCCAAAGTCCCTAAATGAGTTGTTCCTACCCCTAAAGGAACAAGGTCAACCAATGACAGCTTCTCCCAGAAGTTCGCCACCAAAAACAACTCAGAAACAGTCAATTCAGGATCAATTCAGAGGCTCCACTAGCTATCTGCGCTGAAATGCAGAAGCTACACTGGCTAGGTGCACTGTAACGCAGGTGGAAGCACTACCAGGGTGCGCTGAGCGGGAAATGACAAATGGCAAGCTCATTCAATGAGGTGGAAAGACCCTGGAAGCTTCCAGAATCTTCTCCAATGACACTTGTCTCAATGAATTCGACTAGTGATGAGTAAGAGGTCCTCAACCTCCAAGTGGAAGCAAGAACTGATAGAGAGAAGCCACAAGTCAAAACATAAGCTGACTCATCCTCTCTGCTTACATCTATATATGGATCTCTCACCTAGAGGTTCAAGGAGGCGGGAATTTTGTACTTTGCAGAGAATTGCTGTTGGTTTGAGATTGAGATTAGTACATTGGGTGATTTATGGTTTGTTGGAGGAGAGGAAGGGATTCTTTTGCTGGGAGGTAGATGCTGGATCGGGACTCACTTGGTTGTATCTCCTCTTGAACCTTGTTATCATATCAATAAAGCTATTTTAGTTTCTCCTATATGCTTGTATTTCAATGATGTTTTGTTATATTTGCATATTTAGTTTATATCTGATCCTAAACTAGTTATGAATGTGAATCTATGTCTTTTGTGTAGTTTTCCTCTCTTGTGATCTTGCAGGAACTGGGTGAAGCTGGACCAGTGAAAGAGCAGGCAGCAGGAAGCGAACAAAAGAGAGAGTGATTGGATCGACAAACTAGCGGAAGACACCGGTTAGTTACATCCTTCTTTCTCTATTTACATCTCATAAAGAAGAATACTCAGATAGTTTTCCTTGTTTGTTGCTAAGGCACTATCACCTCTTAGAGTGGGATAGGGGCATTCCGAATTGGATACTTTTCCCAACAACAAAATGGCGACTCCGCTGGGGAGAGTATCTTGTTAGTTTATTTGTGTTTCTATTGCTATTCATTTCATAAACTCAAGAGTGCCGAATCGAACTGCATTTGCCATTTACAAATGCAAAGTAGAGATCAGCTACTCTAGTCCACTCACTGGGCCTATTTATGATCTGAACAACTGATCCACAAGTGCTCTAACAGCCCTTTGTGATAGATCTTAGTCCTCCTATAAATCATCCTTCTAATTGTACCTAATTGATAGCTTTTATCCGGCCAAAAACTGTAGATTAAACTGCAAACCGTGACCCAGAACCCAGAAACAACTCTCGTTTCTGCTTCAGCGCAGACTCTGTGAAGAGGTTCTGCATTTCAATGCAGGTCTCGTGAAGGCTACCTGCGCTGAAGTTCAGTTTCTCTGTGCTGAGGGTGCGCTGATCAGTCTTTGCCTTGTGCAGCTGTGGTTCCCTGCTTCCTTTTGCTCAGTTTTCTCTCTATTTTTTGCAGCCTATTATCAGTCAGTGTACCTATCTGAAACCCCTTTTATTTGCCTCAATTCCGCCTCAGTTGTATAAAGAAACTGTATTTGTTCTTTGTGTATTTGTTACATCATTTGCAGTTTCCCATTACAAAAGTAAACTAGTCATACTGTCGCCCTTAGATCTAGACCTGTCGTAAGTGTCGTTTTGATCTTAGGAGTGAGTTTGTTTGCTGTTCACAGTTGATTTAGCTTTTAATTTTGTCTTTTGGTTTGAATTTATACATTTCAAGTGTCGAAACAAGTAAATCATAAAGTGTCGTAATCGTCTTTTTGATTTCGAAAAAGGAACTTGTTTGTGTTTTTCATTTGAAATCGAATTCAAATTTGTACAACAGCTTTCTTTTTAGGCATCAATATTAAGAAAGTGAAAACAAATACATGCATATGTGCATTTTCATTTCGACAGTTTGTATGTTGATTTAGGGAAAAGTGCATTACTGTGTGCTCTATGCTCTTTGAGAAAAGATGGTGTCTTTCTTTTCCCCTTGTAGCTAGGATTTTCATTGTTGAAAAGATATAAAAGCTTGCTTATCATCTTTAGACTGCATTTAGGAATTGTATCATACATCTCGTGGTGATCCAAAAAGGCAAACTTCTAAGAAAGATCAACGCTTTGTAACATAACACACAACATAGAGGTCTAGGCTAGAGACGTGTTCCGGCGTCGTAAAACCTGGTCACTGGTCGCCTCACTGATGGTTGGGTGATTCCTCCTGAGAGACGATAAGTGCCAGTTGTTATAGACATTTTTGTGCCTTACAGCATTGAGCATGAAATGTCCATAATCAAGGGATCCAAAGTCCCTAAACATGTTGTTCCTACCCCTAGAGGAACAAGGCCAACAAACCACTGCAATTCACAGAAGTTCTCCACCTGAAAACACTCAAAAACAAGGCAATTCTGGATCATGTCAACTGCTCCACTGAGCATCTGCGTTGAATGTCAACTGCTCCACTGTCTACCTGCGTTGAATGTCAACTGCAACAAAGGCTACCTGCGCTGAGCGTAACTGGACAAGTGGCAGGCTCATTTCTCAAGGTGTCAATGCTCAGGAAGCTTCCAAAATGACACTTGCATCAGGGAATTCGACTGGTGATGAGTAAGAGGTTCCAAATCTCCAAGTGGAAGCAAGAACCTCCAAGTGGACTCAAGAACTGAGAGAGGGAGAGGACACTAGTCAATTTCATACCAGCCTCAAGCTGACTCATCCTCTCTCCAAAATCCCTATATATAGATCTCTCCTCCATGAGATCAGGGAGGCTGGAATTTTGTTATTGCAAAGAATTGCTGTTGGTTTGAGGTTGGATCATTGGGTGCTTAATGCTTTGAAGGGAGCTGAAGAAGGAATTCCATTCTGCTGGGAAGGAGATGCTGGGTTGGAGCCCTATGGGTTGTATCTCTTCCTGAACCTTGTTATCAATCAATAAAGCTTCTTGGTTCTTTCCTATATGCTGGTGTATTTTGTATGATTTGCATTAGTATATTTGATTTACTTCTAATCCTGAATCATTTATGAATATGTATATTTGCCTTTGTGTTGTGTCCTTCTCTTGTCGCAAGTAGCTGTTCTCTTGTCACAAGTAGTTGTTCTCTTGTGATCTCGTGGGAATCAAGTAGCTGTTCTCTTGAGCAAGCGAGGAGGCAAGTAGCTGTGGACACCCAAAGAGAAGAGGATCTAGATCGAGGGACAACTGGAAGACAACGGTAAGTCTACCAATCTCCCCTCTTTCACATTTCATAAAGGAAGAAACCGAAGTAGCTGTATCTGTTTGTTGCTAAGGTACTGTCACACCTTAGGTGGATAGGATCGTCCTGCATAGGCATTTTTCCCCACAACAAATTGGCGACTCCACTGGGGAGATTTGTTTTAGTCATTTTATTTGTGTTTACATCATTGTTTGCTTCATAGACTCACAGCAACAATCGAACTGCTATTGCAAAGTAGACTGTTGCCGCCTTGATCCTTCACTGGATTTTGTCTATGATCTAAACAATGGACTCACAAATGACTTGATGATCCTTTGTGATAGTCTTTAGTACCCTCTCAAAGCATCCCTTTGTTTATACCTTGCTTGTGTTTCTGATTTGGCCTGAAACAGTTGATTTTTGAGCATTTTATGACCCAGAACCCAAGAGAAACGAGAGTTTCTCCTTCAGCGCAGACACTGTGAAGGCAGTTTGCATTTCAACACAGGTCCCGTGAAGGCTACCTACGCTGAATGTCAAACTGACAGTGTTAGACTTGCGCTGAACTAGTTTAGCCTTGTGCAGCTGGGGTTCTCTGCTGTCTTTTGCCCTGTTTTGATCTCTGTTTTTGCAGCCTTTAACCAACATAGGTACCAGTCTGATAACCCCTTTTCTTTGCTTGAATTCCGCCTCATTTTTGTACAAAAAGACTGTAAGTGTTTTTATGTGTTTGTGGCGTCATTTACAGTTTTCCTTTGCATGAGTGAAGTAATCATCCTGTAGCCCTTGATTCAGATCTGATTGATTGATTGATTGTGATCTTAGGAGAGAGTTCATTGGCTGTTTGCAGTTTGATTGTACATTTGCTTTTGCTTATTGGTTTGAGTTTGTCACTTTTAAGTGTCGAAACGAGTATTCCTTTTGAAAAATCGCAAAGTGATTGTAATCTCTTCTACCCTTGCTGATTTTAGAAAAAGTAAACTTGTTTATTTCAGTCATTTAAAAGCAAATTCAAAATTGTACAAAAAGCTTTCTTTGTAGGCATTTATACTAAGAAAGTGGAAAACAAACACCTGCATTGTGCATTTGCATTTTGATAAGTTTGCATGTTTGATTTAGGAAGAGTGCATTAGAGTGTGCTGATTGCTCTTTGAGAAAAGATAGTCGCTCTCTTTTCCCTTAGTAGCTAGGATTTTCAAAGTTGAAAGATTATAAAGCTTGCTTATCATCTTAGACTGCATTTAGGAATTGTACCATACATCTCGTGGTGATCCTGAAAGACAAACTTTAAAAAGATCAACTTAAAATAAACTGAATGAACCTAACAATGCTTTGCAACATAATGCACAACATAGAGGTCTAGGCTAGAGACGTGTTCCGGTGTCGTTAAGCCTAGTGACTGTCGATCTCGTAGAAGGTGGGTGATTCCTCCTGAGGGACGATAGCGCTAGTACGGATTTGTGCTCCCACGTACCGTCACGTATATATTGGGAGACCCCTATAGGCATATATCTTTTATCCTTAGGAAGCCGTGTCGGCTGCCCTACTGATCGCAATGCAGTGAACACAGCATTCACGAAGATCGACCACCTGTACTGTAAAAAGTATTCTGTGGTTTTGCGAAAAGTTTGGCACACCCTCTGCCTAGATCTCCAGAGCAGTTTCTTTTGGCCTTTTTCAGACTCTATAACAGAAAAAGTCCATCCGAGCATTTGTCACTTCGGGCTCGTTAAAACATCGAAGGAGACTAGAGTCATCTTTAGCTTTTTCTCGACTCTTTAAAACTGAAAAAGCAAGTTGCGTCTAAAAGCGTCGTTAACAATTTATTTTAAACGGAACAATCACCCTTATTCCCGCGTTGATCTTTAGGTTGAAAAGATGGAGCACACCAACCAAGGAGTTCCCCTTGGTGGAAATCCTAGTCCCTTCTCCTCTTGGGGAGATGTTGGTGCGCCCCACATGGCCACATTGTCGCTTCCAGGACTGACAATTGGCCTACCAGTTTGGCTCTTTTCAACCAATGTCGTTCAGAATACCACCATTCCTGAACAGCCGAGTCAACAGTTAGATCAGACAAGAGTTGCCTCCCAGCCTTCCACTTCATCTTCCTCTCCTCCTTCCTCTTCGCTTGACGGAACTGGTCGATTAAAGAACCGGGTTCTTAAGGAGAAGAAGGAGAAGAAGAAGAAAGAAAAGAAGCAGAAGGAGCCTAAGGCGTCTGGGGGCAAACAAGCGTCATCTAACAAAAATCCACACACAACACTCGTAAGGCCTAAATCGCCATGCGTCATATGCAAGGGAGACCACTTCCATAGAGATTGTCCCTGTATCCCACAGATACTAAGAGACTGGTCCCCCCGTTTGCACAATTCGGTAACATCGACCTCTGATAGCCATGTCGACTGCTCACCATCAACTAGTGGGAGTGAAGCTCTAGGACAGAGCGGGAAAGCTAAATTTCCCTGCAGACTGTGTGAAGGCGATCACGCCATCCACCGTTGTCCCTTCTTAGACGAGGCAAAAAGAGTTCTGGAAGATCGCCTGATATTACGAGCGCATCTTCCTCCTGGATATCAAAAACTCCTGCCAAGTCCCTCGGTAGTTGAGAATCCGGTTGACCCGCCCAGGTGGTCAGCCGAAGCACCTGTCATTGAAGATGAACCGTCTGAATCCATACCTGACGAAAGTCAAAAGGTTGAAACGGCAGTTGACCCGGTTTCGCCTTCAAAGGCTCTATCTTCGAATGACACCATCAAAGAGGAGAATAAAGACGACACTGTCCAAGTTCTCTTCATCAGCACTGACTCTGATGATCAAGGGGGCAATGCCACCATTCCTTTATCGCAAGAAGGAAGTTCATCAAAGCGCTATCCGGCCATATACTCGGTCCCACCACCGAGCAAACTGGTTGTGTCCTTTGACTGGAACCAACTAGGCAGACCCCGCTTGCCAGCTAGCATACCATTCAGAATTATTGTCCAAATATACAGAATGGTAATGGCTGGTACAGTTATTGATGAAGGGGCATCTATGAGTATCCTTTCCTCTATTTCTTGGAAAGCGCTTGGTTCGCCTGCGCTTTTGCCTGAAATGAGAAATCTATCGGGCTTTGATAAGGGAACCAGTCGCCCTTTAGGGATCCTCCCCAATGTGCTGATAACATTGAAAGGGAAGACCATTCAAATGAACGTGATGGTTGTTCAAGGACCCTTGGATTATAACCTACTCCTTGGACGAGACTATATATATTGCATGGAGGCCCTCGTCTCCTCACTCTTTAGAGTAATGTGTTTTCCGCATGAAGGAAGAATGGTCAAGCTCGTGGACCAACTTTCGTTTCTCGGATCACGCATCGTAAATAGTCATATACCATCCCTAAATGGTCAATTCACGCAAGAAGTGTCTCAACCCACGGTCCGTCCTCCTGATGAGCGTGAGTAATCCGGGAGGATATGACTGGAACCCAGGGGGCATGCGTCCTGGTCTGCTTCAGCAGGAGAACTTTGGGTATAGGATAGGTTTCCGCGGGAGAATATGACTAGTCCGTACCCCGTCCGTAGAGGAAGAGGGGTTGTTCTGGAATAAGATTCTTTTGTCAAAGTTATGTGAGTGGAATAATCTGCTTTTCACCCACCTTTGCCTATTTCGGTAGACATTGCCGAGGAAGTGTTTTGTTTAATCTACTAACGAGACAATCTTTGGGTAACCTGAAAGAGGTAAGCCTCTCCCGGTAAAACGAAAGTTTTAGTGGAAAAGAAGTAGAGGTAACCTTGAAATTCTATCTTATGCCTGGGGGCATGCAAACCTTTTGGAGTGCTCGCAAGGGGCGACTATTTATTTTTTAAATTTTTAGGACCTCTAACCCTTTAAACTCGTAGGATTAGCAGTTTCCGAGCTTGCATAAAGAAAGGATATAGAGCAAAGCGTAGTGAGATGAAGCTCCAGGAAAAAATAGCAATCTCACATGAGACACTCTTATCATATGACTGGTATAATCGAGCAGTTTTAATGCGGAATTTATGCTTGTTAAAAAATAGAAAAGCGAGATCCGAGCAGTTTTAGCACATAGTTCATGCTCATTAAAAAATAAACATAAGATTGAGCAGTGTTTTGGCACATTCAAGCTCGTTAAAAAATGAACCCATCCCGGTAAATAACCATTGTATATGTAACCTGATCAACCATAAAAGCCTTGGTCGTGTTTGTGCACCGTCACCTCCACTGTTCATTTGGCCGATCGTTTACCTCCATTTGATTGTTTACCCATTTTGAGGAACAGCTGCGAAGAGTGATGTCACCTAGCCATCCTTGTGACACTGCCGTGATTGGAAAATTCCAACATGTACCTGGAATCAGCTGCTACCCCTGTTCATCACTCGTTCCTCAAAAGACGAGTCTTCTTTAAGCTCTTTTCAATTGACTCATAAAATATGAAAAGATTGCCAAGTTTTGGCCTTCCAGCTCGTTAAAGCGATAGGAAGTGCTATCCCTCCTCTAGATTTTAATCTTTTTGGACCTGAGGGATTATTGCACAAAAAGATCGAGCGTTTGTTTTGTTCGGCTCGTTAAAACTACCGAAAACTCATCCCTTCTGTATTGTTTTATACTTTTTCGGACTTAAGGGATTAGATGACGAAAAAGGAATTTTGGAGTTAACTTTATGTACCTTTTCAGACTCTCTAAAAATGAAAAGGACCGAGTTTTCTTTGTCGTTAGACTCGTTAAAATCACTAAATAGTGACAAACTTGTCTTTAGACGAGAACGAGTTTCACTATCGCTAGGCTCGTTAAAACATAGCGATGGGCTTGCCCGAAGGGCAGGTTATAGAACAAGCATATGTTATCCTCCTCAAGCTTGACAAAAATAAAGAGGTTTTGGTCAGCAATGACTGGGGAAAAATTGGGAAAAATCAAGAAAACTTTGATGGTAGCAGGTCGCTCTTGAACATGACACTTTTCCTCCGTACCACAATCGGGTTGGGTTGTTTCATTCACCGGTCACATCACCATGGTCTCGCCATACCATCCATATTTGGGGTAATGCTACCAATCCATCGCATCAGTGTCGCCATATGTTCAAGAGAAGTCGTTCAGAAAGAGTCAACCGGGTCCCATCCACTGCCATACATTATCCTTCATCCATTCATGACCGCCACCCTGAATCATATATTATAGATTGTTTTCACCTCCACTAAAATCATTAGCTCCGTTCCGTGTCACTGATGTGGGATTCATTAAGGCCCTCCTTTGACGGATCGCTTCTTGTCGACATCAGCTCATTATCCAAGAAGTTGATCTAGGAACAACCCCTTCAGTACTTTGAAGCTTGCATGCCTCAATGGCAAGTTTCTCACTTCCAGCGATAGGTATACATCAATGACCTTCGACCAGAAGATTTTGCGTGGTGTTCGACGCCAAGTCCTTTATTCACACCACGTAAATTGTACTGCAGTACCTTGAGGGTCATTATCATTATCGGTGATTCCTCTCGCGCTTGTTAACGGTTTACATCATTGACCGGTAATCAAGCGATGTCTTTCCATGTTCGACTTCAGCGCAATTCTCACATGGATCGACTTGTACTTAGAGTGAAGATCGAACGAGTTTGAAGACCCCGGATCTAGTTTCATCCATCCGGGCTGCGATATATATTCAGGAAAAATAAAGACATTTGACATGTACATCATTGCAGCAGATGATCATCCTACTCAAAGGATGATAGTTTCGCCAGAATTATCAGTCTACCATCAGACGATCGTCTGTTCTATGTACCAAAATGAATTTATAAAGCTGAGCATGGGAATGCCCGCCTCATCAAGATCATGAAAGCAGTATGAATCATAATGTATTGTATTGTATCTTATTACAGGTCTTCTCCCAGCAGATGGATGAACTTCGGACTCTCCTGGATAAAGCATTTCACCCGATAAACGGCCTCATACTTTAGGGGGCAACTGTTATAGACATTTTTGTGCCTTACAGCATTGAGCATGAAATGTCCATAATCAAGGGATCCAAAGTCCCTAAACATGTTGTTCCTACCCCTAGAGGAACAAGGCCAACAAACCACAGCAATTCACAGAAGTTCTCCACCTGAAAACACTCAAAAACAAGGCAATTCTGGACCATGTCAACTGCTCCACTGAGCATCTGCGCTGAATGTCAACTGCTCCACTGTCTACCTGCATTGAATGTCAACTGCAACAAAGGCTACCTGTGCTGAGCGTAACTGGACAAGTGGCAGGCTCATTTCTCAAGGTGTCAATGCTCAGGAAGCTTCCAAAATGACACTCGCATCAGGGAATTCGACTGGTGATGAGTAAGAGGTTCTAAATCTCCAAGTGGAAGCAAGAACCTCCAAGTGGACTCAAGAACTGAGAGAGGGAGAGGAGACTAGTCAGTTTCATACCAGCCTCAAGCTGACTCATCCTCTCTCCAAAATCCCTATATATAGATCTCTCCTCCATGAGATCAGGGAGGCTGGAATTTTGTTATTGCAAAGAATTGCTGTTGGTTTGAGGTTGGATCATTGGGTGCTTAATGCTTTGAAGGGAGCTGAAGAAGGAATTCCATTCTGCTAGGAAGGAGATGCTGGGTTGGAGCCCTATGGGTTGTATCTCTTCCTGAACCTTGTTATCAATCAATAAAGCTTCTTGGTTCTTTCCTATATGCTGGTGTATTTTGTATGATTTGCATTAGTATATTTGATTTACTTCTAATCCTGAATCATTTATGAATATGTATATTTGCCTTTGTGTTGTGTCCTTCTCTTGTCGCAAGTAGCTGTTCTCTTGTCACAGGTAGCTGTTCTCTTGTGATCTCATGGGAATCAAGTAGCCGTTCTCTTGAGCAAGCGAGGAGGCAAGTAGATGTGGACACCCAAAGAGAAGAGGATCTAGATCGAGGGACAACCGGAAGACAACGGTAAGTCTACCAATCTCCCCTCTTTCACATTTCATAAAGGAAGAAACCGAAGTAGCTGTATCTGTTTGTTGCTAAGGTACTATCACACCTTAGGTGGATAGGATCGTCCTGCATAGGCATTTTTCCCCACAACACCAGTACGGATTGTGCTCCCACGTACCGTCGCGTATATATTGGGAGACCCCTATAGGAATATAACCTTTATCCATAGGAAGCCGTGTCGGCCGCGCTACTGATCGCAATGCACTGAACACAGCATTCAGGAAGATTGACAGCCCGTACCCTAAAAAGTATTCTGTGGTTTTGCGAAACGTTTGGCACACCCTCTACCTAGAACTCCAGAGCAGTTCCTTTTGGCATTTTTCAGACTCTATAACGGAAAAAGTTCATCCGAGCATTTGTCACTTCAGGCTCGTTAAAACATCGAAGGAGACTAGAGTCATCTTTAGCTTTTTCTCGACTCTTTAAAATTGAAAAAGCAAGTTGTGTCTAAGCGTCGTTAAAATTTATTTTAAACGGAACAATCACCCCTTTTTCCTGCGTTGATCTTTAGGTTGAGAAAATGGAGCCCACCAACCAAGGAATTCCCCTTGGTGGAAATCCTAGTCCCTTCTCCTCTTGGGGAGATGTTGGTGCGCCCCATATGGCCACATTGTCGCTTCCAGGACTGACAATTGGCCTGCCGGTCTGGCTTTTCTCAACCAATGTCGTTCAGAACACCACTATTCCTGAACAGTCGAATCAACAATTAGACGAGTCCAGAATTTCCCACCAACCTTCTACTTCCTATAATTCTTCCTCTCTTCCTTCCTCTTCACGTGACGGAACTGGTAAAACAAAAAACCAAGTTCCTAAGGAGAAGAAGGAAAAGAAGAAGAAAGAGAAAAAGAATAAGGAGCCAAAGGAAAATAAGGGAAAACAAGTGTCGTCTGATGAAAATCCACACACAGCACTGACCAGGCCTAAATCGCCATGTGTCATCTGCAAGGGAGACCACTTTCATAGAGATTGTCCCTACATCCCTCGGATACTAAGGGACTAGTCTCCCCGTTTGCACAAGCCGGTGTCGTCAACCTCTGATAGCCATGTTGAAAGTACACCGTCAACTAGTGAAAGTGAAGTTCCAGGACAGAAAGGGAAGGCTAGACCTCCCTGTAGACTGTGCGAAGGCAACCATGCCCTCCACCGTTGTCCCTTCTTAGACGAGGCTGAAAGAGTCTTGGAAGATCGTCCGGTCTCACTGTTACGACTTCCTCCTGGATATCAAAAACTCTTGCCAAGTCCTTCGTTAGTTGAGAATCCAGCTGGCCCGCTCAAGTGGTCAGCTGAAGCGTCTATCATTGAGGATAAACCGACTGAATCCATACCAGACGAAAGTCAAAAGGTCGAGGCGGCAGTTGACCCGGTCTTGCCTTTAGAGGATTTATCTTCGAATGATACAGTCACTGAAGAGGATAAGGATGACACCATCCAGATTCTTTTCATCAACACAGACTCCGAAGAACACGGGGGCAATGCACCCATTCCTTTATCGTAGGAAGGAAGTTCGTCAGAGCAATATCCAGCCGTCTACTCGGTCCCACCACCAAGCAACCTAGTTGTATCCTTCGACTAGAACCAACTAGGCAGACCCCGGTTGACAGCAAGCATACCATTCCAAATTATCGTTCAAATATATAGAATGGTAATGGATGGCACCATCATTGATGAGGGGGCATCTGTGAGTATCCTTTCCTCTATTGCTTGGAAAGCACTTGGTTCGCCAGCGCTTTTTCTTGAAATGAGAAATCTGACAGGCTTCGATAAAGGAACTAGTCGACCTTTAGGGATCCTCCCCAATGTGCCTATCACGTTGAAAGGGAAGACCGTTCAAATGAACGTGATGGTCGTTCAAGGACCCTTGGATTATAACCTACTCCTTGGACGAGACTATATATATTGCATGGGAGCCATCGTCTCCTCACTCTTTAGAGTAATGTGTTTTCCGCATGAAGGAAGAGTGGTCAAGCTCGTGGACCAGCTTTCATTTCCCGGATCACGCATCGCAAATAGTCATATACCATCCCTAAATGGTCTCTTCACGTAAGAAATGTCTCAACCCACGGTCCGTCCTCCCGATGAGCGCGAGTGATTCGGAAGGATATGACTGGAACCCAGGGGGCATGCGTCCTGGTCTGCTTCGGCAGGAAAACTTTGGGTATAAGGTAGGTTTCCGCGGGAGAATATGACTAGTCTGTACCCCGCCCATGCTGGAAGAGGGTTATTCTAGAATAAGATTCTTTTGTCAAAGTTATGTGTTTGACAGAACTGAGTCAATCACCGTTGTTTATCTCGGTAGACATCGCCGAAGAAATGTTTTGTTTGCTGCGCAAATGAGACAATCTTTGGTAACCTGTAAGAGGTAGGCCTCTCTCGCTAAAACAAATGTTTTATCGGACTAAAGTAGGGGTAACTTTGAAACTCTGTTTTATACCTGGGGGCATGCAAACATTTTGGAGTGCAAGCAAGGGGCGGCTATTTATTTTTTAAAATTTTTAGGTCCTCCCTTTAAACCTGTAGGTCTAACCCTTTAAACTCGTAGGATTAGTCGTTTTCGAGCTTGCATAAAGAAAGGATTCCGGGGCAAAGCTTTATGAGGTGCAAGCCCCATAAAAGATGGCATCTTAAATGAGACATTCTTATCATATGACTGGATTAATCGAGCAGTTTTAGCACATAGTTCATGCTCGTTAAAAAATAAACATAAGATCGAGCAAGTGTTTCAATCCGCATTTAATCTCGTTAAAAAATGAACTACCCGGTAAATAACCATTGCGAATGTAGATTTATCAACCATTAAAGCCTTGGTCGTGTTTGCACCGTCACCTCCACTTTTCCATTGGCCGATCATTCACCTCCATTTGATTGTTTACCCATTTTGAGGAACAGCTGCGAAGAGTGATTTCACTAGCCATCCTTGTGACACTGCCGTGATTGGAAAATTCCAAACCTTACCTAGAATCAGCTGCTAACCCGTTTATCACTCGTTCCTCAAAAGACGAGTCTTCTTTAAGCTCTTTTCATCTGACTCGTAAAATATGAAAAGATTGCCGAGTTTTGGCCTTCCAGCTCGTTAAAGCGACCGGAAGTGCTATCCCTCCTCTAGATTTTAATCTTTTTGGACCTGAGGGATTATTGTGCAAAAAGATCGAGCGCTTGTTTTGTTCGGCTCGTTAAAACTATCGAAAATTCATCCCTTCTGTATTGTTTTATAGTTTTTCGGACTTAAGGGATTAGATGATGAAAAAGGAACTTTGGAGTTATCTTTACGTACCTTTTCAGACTCTCTAAAATTGAAAAGGACCGAGTTATCTTTGTCGTTAGACTTGTTAAAAAACATTAATAGCGACAAACTTGTCTTTAGATGAGAACGAGTTTCACTATCGCTAGGCTCGTTAAAACATAGCGATGGGTTTGCCCAAAGGGAAAATTATAGAACAAGCATATGTTATTCTCCTCAAGATTGACAAAAATAAAGAGGTACTGGTCAGAAATGACTGGGGAAAAATTGGGAAGAAACTCAAAGAACGTTTATTGGTAGCAAGTCGCTCTTGAACATGACACTTCCACTCCGTGCCTGAGTCGGGTTGGGTTGTTTCATTCACCGGTCACATCACCATGGTCTCGCCAATACCATCCATCTTTGGGGTAAATGCTACCGACCCATCACACAAGTGTCGCCGATATGTTCAAGAGAAGTCATCCAGAGAAGTCAACCGTGTCCCATCCACTACCATACATTATCCTTCATCCTTTCATGACTGCCACCCTGAACCAATATCATCAGATCATTTTCACCTCCATCAAAATCATTTGCTCCTTTCCGTGTCACTGATGTGGGATACATTAAGGCCCTCCTTTGACGGATCGCTTCTTGTCGACATCAGCTCATTATCCAAGAAGTTGATCTAGGAACACCCCCTTCAGTACTTTGAAGCTTGCATGCCTCAATGGCAAGTTTCTCACTTCCGGCGACAGGTATACATCAATGACCTTCGACCGAAAGATTTTGCGTGGTGTTCGACGCCAAGTCCTTTATTCACACCACGTGAATTGTACTGCAGTACCTTGAGGGTCATTATCATTATCGGTGATTCCTCTCGCGCTTGTTAACATTTTACATCATTGACTGGTAATCAAGCGATGTATTTCCATGTTCGACTTCAGAACATTTCTCACATGGATCGACTTGTACTTAGAGTGAAGATCGGACAAGATTGAAGACCCCGGATCTAGTTTCATCCATCCGGGCTGTGATATATATTCAGGTAAAATGAAGACATTGACATGTAAAGCATTGCAACAGATAATGATCCTACCAAAAGGATGATGATTTCATCAAAATCATCAGTCTGCCATCAGACGATTGTCTGTTCAATGTACAGAAAAATGAATTTATAAAGCTAAGCATGGGAATGCCCGCCTCAGCTAGATCATGAAAGCAGTATGAAAAATAATGTATTGTATTGTATCTTATTACAGGTCTCCTCCTAGCATTGGAAGAACTCCGGATCCTCCTAATAAAGCATTTCACCCGATAAATGACCTCATACTTTAGGGGGCAACTGTTATAGACATTTTTGTGCCTTACAGCATTGAGCATGAAATGTCCATAATCCAAGGGATCCAAACTCCCTAAATGAGTTTTTCCTACCCATAAAGGAACAAGGTCAACCAATGACAGCTTCTCCCAGAAGTTCTCCACCAAAAACAACTCAGAAACAGTCAATTCAGGATCAATTCAGAGGCTCCACTAGCTATCTGCGCTGAAATGAAAAAGCTACACTGGCTAGGTGCACTACAACGCAGGTGGAAGCACTACCAGGGTGCGCTGAGTGGGAAATGACAAATGGCAAGCTCATTCAACGAGGTGGAAAGACCCTGGAAGCTTCCAGAATCTTCTCCAATGACACTTGTCTCAATGAATTCGACTAGTGATGAGTAAGATGTCCTCAACCTCCAAGTGGAAGCAAGAACTGACAGAGAGAAGCCACAAGTCAAAACATAAGATGACTCATCCTCTCTGCTTACATCTATATATGGATCTCTCACCTAGAGGTTCAAGGAGGCGAGAATTTTGTACTTTGCAGAGAATTGCTGTTGGTTTGAGATTGAGATTAGTACATTGGGTGATTTATGGTTTGTTGGAGGAGAGGAAGGGATTCTTTTGCTGGGAGGTAGATGCTGGATCGGGACTCACTTGGTTGTATCTCCTCTTGAACCTTGTTATCATATCAATAAAGCTATTTGAGTTTCTCCTATATGCTTGTATTTCAATGATGTTTTGTTATATTTGCATATTTAGTTTATATCTGATCCTAAACTAGTTATGAATGTGAATCTATGTCTTTTGTGTAGTTTTCCTCTCTTGTGATCTTGCAGGAACTGGGTGAAGCCGGACTAGTGAAAGAGTAGGCAGCGGGAAGCGAACAAAAGAGAGAGTGATTGGATCAACAAACTAGCGGAAGACACCGGTTAGTTACATCCTTCTTTCTCTATTTACATCTCATAAAGAAGAATACTCAGATAGTTTTCCTTGTTTGTTGCTAAGGCACTATCACCTCTTAGAGTGGGATAGGGGCATTTCGAATTGGATACTTTTCCCAACAACATCACATGACCACCGTAATTCAAAATGAGAGGAAAGATTGTGTTCCTCATCATCTACACCTTTGCTATTAGCTGCTTTCTTGGGGGCTTTTCATATATAACAACTTCTTGACCTTGAAAGATAAATCTATATCCTTTCTGTGTTAATTGACCAACACTTAACAAATTATGTTTGAAAGTAGGAACATAATATACCTCTACGATTTTCTTCGGCTCCCCCTGCTTGGTCAGAATGTTGACCACTCCTTTTCCATCTACTTCCACAATCTTGTCAGTCCCCAACTTTACCTATGTTTTCACAGATTGATCGAAATTTGCAACCAAATCCTTGTTGCCTGTCATGTGGTTACTGCAACCATTGTCTAATAGCCACACACTAGCAGAAGGTTCATGCATGGTATGGCAAACTAGGAACATGGAGTTAGTACTCTCTGTAGTGACATTAGCTCTCTAGTTTCCTTGATCAACTATCTTCTTCTTGCAATCACGAGCATAATGACCAAATTTATTGCAGTAATAACATCTCACCTTTGATTTGTCAACTCTTTGATTATTGTTGAAGCTTTTGTAGTTGCTTCCACTTGCATGTTCATGCTCTTCTCGGTCATCTCTCTGACCACCATATCTTATGCTTCGTCCTCTACCTCATTCTACTTTTGCCTTGACCTCTATCTCTTGAAATAGAAACCTGACTTTTGAAAGCGGTCTTTAGAGTGGAATCCTTATTTCTGTCTATCCTTGGCTTCTTCTATGGCTGCTACCACAACATCAAATTTGGTAGACAAGGACCAGAGGATCTTCTCAACCACTCCTTGATCATTTATATCTTCACCATAAATCTTTAACCGATTTATGATAGTTATGACCCGATTCATGAAAGAATTGATGTCCTCTGTCTCCTTCATCTGCAGACTTTCAAAATCTCTCCTAGTATTCTGCAACTTAACAATATTGACTTTGGCCATAGCTTTATATTTTATCGCCAAAGTATCCCATGCTACTTTTACTGAAGACATGGTCATAATCTTTTGGAACACTGCTAGGTCCACTGCCTGCTGAATAAGCTGCAATGCATGTGCATTCTTCTTCTTGTCTTTCTTCCATTGTTCCCTCTCTGTATTACTGAGAGGTTGTTATTCTTCGTTCTTAGGTTCTGAAAACCCAAACTTGACATAATACCAAACATCATGTGCCTACAACGTGGTCGCCATCTTAATGGCCCAAACATCATAATCTTTTCCTGTAAACGGTGGGAATTGGGGCTGGAAATTTGAGAAAGCAGTAAAGGAAATCACTCATTTGCAGAAAGGAAAACCTGGCTTGTGAGCTCTCTGGGAATGTCATCCAGTATGCTTCAGCATGCAAGGGGAATCTCGTTAATCTAGAAATTCAATTGCAAAGGAAAGCGAAAAGCATGGCAAATCTTTGAGGCCTTATCCTACAATGCCTCCTCGACAACGGCGCCAAAATGTCGGGTGGTATAAATGCAAGATTTATACCAACATTTAATTTGTCAATCCGGGTAAGTAAACTTAGAGGCATAGCATAATATATGCCTGAATACGACCTCAAGGATCTGTCACATAAAGATCAAGCTCTTGCAAGAAATTCAAAAAGGCATCATTCAGGAAAAGGGAACAAGACCCTTCAAAGAAAAATAAACACTCTCCAAAAATTTACTTCTGTCTCCTCTTCTGGGTTAAGTTGATTCCTGCAGTGATTTTTCCTCAGTTGTCCAGGGGACAAGAGAATGTAGGCCCCATTCAAAAGAAATCAATTCAAGAAATAAAGAATGCAAAAACCTCTTAAAATATTACTGTTGTGTTGCAAACATGAAAAGCATGAAATAAAACATAAGGCAACTTCTTTCCAATTAATCTAATGAAACCATTGAAATATTTTAAAAGAGATCTAAATTATACTGCTTCTCTGCAAAGGATTCAATATTCAAGTTTAAGGAAAGTATGCATTTGTCTTTGTTACAAGTTTTCCTTCCTGACCTAAATCATCGTTCCTACATCGCAACAATGTTCCTACACTGGAATGATGTTCCTATACTAAAACGATGTTCCTGCACCGAAAGTATGTTCTATTCCTACACTGAGTATATCAGCCTGAAGCAACAGTGAATTATGATGAAGGGATATTTAACCTTAAAACATTCCAAGAATTCTTGTGAGCAATTCACTTGCCAATAAAACAATATGATAATCTTTCCTTATGCTGATCTTGGAATTTAATTATTAAAATTTCAAGAATGAATTTTTCTCTTCATATTGCATGAATCAGTCTCATATATCAAATAGTTTTAAGGCAGACATGAGTTTAATCAACCAGAATTCTTAGTAAACCACAATATCCTTCATTCATAAAAATGCTTAACAATATCATTAACCTCAAATGTACAAAGCAATGGAATGAAATTACAAATCAAGCGATCAAAGCATAAAACAGAATTATGGAATGAGATTGAAAAACTGTATCAAATCACACTTAAACACCATGTAGCTATCAAAACAAAATGCAAAGAAATCGTAAGAGGAATGGGGCAATGGACTGACTGGTGGGCCGAACCACCTAGCTCGTTTCCCTTGCAACAATTAAATCACAATGCCAGAAGCTTTAGAAAAAACATTGATATATAAATCGAATACCAGAGTATATTAATTCGGTGTCCTGTTACCTAATGAATGAACAAGAAGCACTGGGCTCTAGTGGTCCTCTCCAGGGATCATCCCATTGGGCATGCAACTCCTCCTTCCCTACACAATTAGAATCGATCCCTCTTCTGCAATGAAATTTTATTTACAAAATACAATCTGTGATCCCTTTTGAGTGTTCAACCCTTTGTCTTATAGCAGGAGAGATGCCCCAATTACTTGGATCTATGTGTACAATTTTAGCATGGTTGTTAAAACTAATATGGAATCAAAACAAGGAAATCCAATTTTACTAAGTTCGAATGGGTGCAGGACACATTTGCTGGGTGTATGTATTTTAATCATGATGCTAAAGACTCTGTGGCTTTTACAAGTATTTTGACTTTAGCTCCATGTATTGCTTTCTGCGTTGGTGAACATCTTTAGGCTCAACCTCATAATTATATGCTATGGTCTTGGACGTCAACTCTGCATTCTTATTTCCACTTGACACCTTCTTGATACGAATTTTCCAAGTCTAGGCGTTTTCTGGAACTATGGAAAAATTGGTATTTTTAACAAACTGTATCCAAAGAACGCTTCGTATCTCCTTAACCATTACAAATTTTAGACATTGGCTTGAGCCTTAGTCAACTTTCTGTACTGGGACCAAAACCCATGTTCCATAATTTCTCTATTCACCTTCACCTGCATGGAAATCGAGGAGGAAGTTGGCAGTTTGGAAACTGTTGTGAATTCGGGGCTGAAGCATTAATTATTCCCTAAATATAATTCCGTACGACCTGGGTGTATCTTGACTCATGTGGAAGTGTTCAAACAACATTTTGAACAAAAACCTCTTTCATATTTTCCTAGAAATGTGTCAATGTATGAAAGCCCCAAATTGGTGCAGGAATGTTACTGTAGAACTGAATTGGTGCAGGGATGTTGTAAAATCTGAATTGGTGCAGGAATGTTGTAAAATCTGAATTGGTGCAAGAATGCTGTAAAATTTGAATTGGTGCAGGAATTCGATGCATGGTGCAGGAATGTTGTATGATACAGGAAGGTGAATGCAGGACCAAGGCTTGTTGGCATATGCATAAAAACATGATCAACTCAATTTTAAACAGTGGTTTGAGAAGAATCTTATATTGTAATGGATGTGGCAATTTCTTGTTACATCTATGAGCAAGTAAATGGTAAGAACAACTTCTCCTAGGGAATTTCAAGGTCCATGCCAAGCTATCAAAGCCAGTAGCATTAGTATCTCTGCACTGTTGGTACAGGAACTGCTAGTGCAGGAACTATTGGTATAGGAACTGCTGTTGCAGGAACTGTTGGTACAGGAACTGCTGGTGCAAGAACTATTGGTACAGGAACTTTTGGTACAGGAACTATTGGTACAAGAACTGTTGGTACAGGAATGTTAGCACCTGCCACAAAAGAGCCTAACATTAATGACATTTTCATATTAAATACTCTTCAAATTAACAAAACAAGAAGAGTTCAAGATCAACAACTGTCAGCTCTAAATGCCTCTAAATAATAACTTAATAATGCATAAAAAGAATAATAATCATCATAGACACTTAGTACAGGCATAAAATTATTCAATAAAATCATCAAAATCTAGACAAAATGGAGGATCAACTTTCATGAGACCACTTATTGTTCTTTCAACATGTATCATGACCATGACATACTTATCATGCTTTGGTTTAATTCTTCATTTGAGAAATATGTAGATATATATATATATATATATATATAGATATATTTCTTACCTCATATTATAGATATATGTTGTTTCGATATTACACTGCTTGTATTATCAATAAGTAGTCATTGACATGGAACTTCTTGGTGTCATGACACAATTTTTTGAACACTCGCAGTTCTATTTGCAAATATGGATCTTTATTTTTATGATGTGATGGTAACTACCTCATGACTTTGATATAATTCTAACCCTAATCTTAATAATTATGATTTTGTCTTGCCTAATCAACGATTCAGGAGGTTTAGGGTTTCTTATAATTTGTAATTTTGTTACACAATATTTTTTCACACTTCCCGTCCCATATCCCGAAGCGTCAAAATGATGAAAATAGTCAAAGTGTACTCACCATGAAACACATACAGAAACATCCCTGAAGAATAGAAGAAGAGCTGCCCTGAGAGAATTTTGGAGAAATTTGCTTGAAACCCTACTTTTTAGGATCAACGCGCTTTGCACCATTGTTGGCCCATGTTGATGGCTTGTTGCAGCATGTTGACCTAGTGCTGCCATAGCGTCTTTTGATGTGAAAACCCGCATTGAACCTCTTCTGGAATTCTTTTCTAAAGTGGAGGAGAAGATTTGCCTACTAGAATTTTTGAGAACAACGATCTGGATGTTGTTGAATAGAGATATGGTCAAGCTCTCCCATTTTGAGTCCTTGATCCTACCTTTAGGGATATTCTCCTTGAGATTTGGGCCTTCCTCCCACTCTTTTGGATCCCTAAATCCCTCTCCCTTCCTATAAACCAAGTCCCTTCCATCCCCAAATGGTTGGTCATTGCTTGCCTGCATTCCTATGCTGAAACTATGCCCAAATGTTGCCCATCTAACAAAGGAGAAGGAGTGCTTGAATGGTCTTGGCTTGGACTTGGAAATCCACTACAAAGGAGGTCTCGAACATCAAGGAAATGGTTGTATGCTTACCTTTTTGATTCGTTAATTAATAAATTTGGTGTTTACTTTCCATAAGTGTATAAATCTTTATTAGTTTAACATGATGCTCCTTGATTTGTCATGTAGTTTATGTTTGAATTATACTATGTATGCTCTTGTATCTCTTGTTGTCTTTTGATCTCTCTTGCAGGTATTTACACGCGAGGAATAGCGAGGAGAGATCTTGGAAGCTAAGGGATCGAGATCATCATCAAGGGCTGAGTGCTTAACATCAAATTGAGGTAGTTTTCTCTCTCACTTTTCATTTTTCAACATAAACTAGGAAAACATGCACTAGTTTGTTCGGTTTGTTGCTATATCCTCTCATAGGACTAGAGAGATCGCTTATGTCTACAAAAGGGATTTCCTTCACAACAAAATGGTGACTCCACTAGGGAGCCTATAGCCCTTTCAACCTCTTTCTTGTGTTTGGTCTATTTGATTAGTTTGGCCAACCGTTGAATTATCAGTCATTTGGATTTTGTATAGGTTTGCACTTTGAGTGATTAGTAATTTATAATGTTAAGTCTGGACTCCGCTTTGAAATTATTTTTATTTTTCCCAATCTTTCTTATCTAGCACGTTTTTGCCTGGAATGGTTGTGCTGCCAGCGCGTTTTCCTTAATAATAGTCACATTGAAAATGTTGTTAGCACAGATTTGACTGTAACATTCGCGTTGATCCCTGAAAGTTGAGAAATTTAGGGTTTCTTTCATAGGGTCTAGTGTGTCTTGACCTCTGAGGTCTTTTCCTGTCCTCTATGCTTGGATTTGTCAACGTTTTTTCTGGTTGTCTCACTAATTTGCGAAATTTGTCTCATTGGCTTTGAAGTACTAGAAGTGAGGTTTGATTGAGTCTTATGGTTTTTAGGTTAATTGGGCATCACTTGCTGCTTATTTGTTTCATTGGGATACTGGTTTTGTTGATTGATTAAGTGTTTTTTTTCTGTGGAAATCATTGAAAAACATCATTTTTCATTCATCTTAGCTTGTTTTTTAAAATTTGCTTTTCAAGTTGCATTAGGTCATTTGCATTGGAAAGTTATTTTTGGTTTATAATCAAGCATAGATCACATCGTTTGATTCTTAGGTTGAAAGAAGTGCATCATCATTTGTTCAAAAGGAAAAAGTGAAAAACATCATTCATATAATTGCATCTTAGTAAAAGCGAAAATCATTTTACTCTTGAAAAGTTGCATTTAGGCTAGTGAAAAGTGAAAATCATTTTTACTTTTTGGCATTTCATTTGGAAAGCAAAAGTGAAAGTTAGTAGAAGGCATTTTGTTTGATGCACTATTGATTGAAACTTCTTCCCTTGATTAGTCTAGCTTTCATCGAAATGGAAAGTTTTTCTTTTCTCATATAGCTGCATCTTAGGAATTCAGGTGACATCGTTTTGAGCCCCAAAATTGAAACATAATTCAAGATAAACATTAAAATTTACTCAATTAACCTAAAGAGCATTTGGAACTTAACGAAATTTTTTATAGGTCTAGGCTAGAGACATGTTCCGGCATCTATAAACCTAGCAGTTGTTGTTATTTTCCAGTGTTGTATCTCGAGGGTGATATCTCATTCCACGTACGAAAGTATATAGGATCGTTCTCCGGTACTTAAGGGTATATCAGAGGTGCTCCATGTATGGAAAGTATATGGGAACACTCTCATCGAAAGGTTACGCATTAGACAACGCTAACACGGACTTGTGCTCCCTGTACCATCGCGTATATATTGGGATACCCCACTAGGTTGCAATCCTTTAGCCATAAGTAACCGAGTCAGCCACCTTGTAGACGTGATACACCAAACACAACATTCGGGGAGATTGGCTGCCATACATTAAGTCCTTGGTTCCGCCAAGGTGTATATAGCGGTTCACGGATACTTGGTAAACCCTTTTGCCTAGATTACCCTTATCTATTTATTTTTTGTTTTAAAGTTCTAAAATATATTGCCCACAATAACATGTCCTACCCATATAGTTCTCCTTGGCCTCATTATGCATTATTAATGGTAAATTTAATTAAATCTCAAATAAATCACCTCATCTCCTTTTGATTTTGAGAATAGGTCATTGTGGCAAAAACACCAAGTTCACCTCATTTACCCCCTTCACCATCAGATATTGAAGGGTTATCACAAGGAGTCCATCCTAAGATTTCAAAGTCACTTGAAGGTCAAGGTTTTGAACTTGGACTTGTCCTGAGCATTCGACCCCTTACTTCTTGTCCTCCACCTCGAGAGTCGTTTTCATCATCTCAGGAATCTGAACCAGAAAGTCCTGAGGTCTCTCAACAGTTCTTGTTATTTCCCCCAAATCTACTTTACGAATCGGATCCTTTGGTGATATATCCTCAATGACCATATAGTTCATTTGATAATTCTAACATACCTTTAGAACATTCTCCTAGTACTTCGTGGGTTGCTCCTCATCAACTATTTCCACCCATGGCATTAGAATGTGAGATTCCATCTATGCGAATGTCTCCTCGAGATCCCCCACTAGAAGTCTCAGCCACCATACTCCTGATATTGGTGATGGTTATGAATATCCCTTTCCACCTGAAATATTTCCAATTTTGCCCTTCTTATATGGGGAGTGGGACGACTCCACCCCCTGAAAGCAGTGAACCCTTACTTCCTCTAAATTATACCTATCTTGGTCATTTGGTTTCGAGTACTCCAAGCACATCTTCGCTTTATCACCATCCGATATGGTCATCTGGTGTTATGCCTACCATTAGCCCGTTAGTTTCGAACGTGGCTTCCAAAATTCCTGTTCAACCTTCAGTTCCTTCCCAACATACAATCACGAATGGGGCAGTTAATGTCCCTATAGGTTCTTCAACTCCTCTTTTGACCACCACAGTAGTTTCACCTCCTCCATTGAGTGGGAAATCTTTGACATTGTCTATCCCACTGCTTAGGGGGAAACCACCTCCTCCATATGTACCTCATATCTCTGGTGGAACTTATGTGATTTTCGGATCCCAAACTCACGTTATAGGAGCCAATCAAATTGTTGGTAGTATTCCTTATCCTAGTGGGACCTCTATTCCATATGGATCTGGTTAAATTCCTTATCAGCAGTATCTTTTGGCTAAAATACCTTACCAACAGTCGTACCCTCCTTATGGTTCACAACAACCATAAAACGCACCTCTCAATCAACAGGCAGGATCCCAAATGCAGTCTGGTACTAATCCCTCATTTGCATCGTCTGGTCAGTTTCAGTATGCTTATGGAACTTATCCTTTAGGAACTGATAATCCTTTGCAACAAGACTCATATCAACAACAAGGAACCTATCAATATCCACAAGGAACCTATCAGCAACAAGGATCTTACGTTCAGCAAGGGTTTTATCAACAACCATTGTAGCAACAAGGTCAACCGTTGCCTCAACAAGGTCAACCGTTGCATCAACAAGGTCAATCATTGCATCAACAACCCTATTCTCAATACTCCTCACAGTCTACCTATCCTCCTTATGGTTCTCAATGGCCTGTGTCGGGTCAATATCAAACCTATCCTAGTCAGAACCCACCTCAGTGGGGACAGACTCAACCTTTGTATGGTCAAAATTCCTCCCACTGGGGGTAGTATCAAAATCCATATGGTCAAAATCCGCCACGATGGGGGAAAAATTAGTTCCAACAAGGTTGGAATCCTCAATCTGGACCTTATCAAATGCCTTTCATGCATTTTAATCCTCAATTGCCATTTTTAGCTACATTGGAGTTACCAGATGTGTCGAGGCTTATAAACGACCCAATACTCCATTCATTGTATTGGCCTCTGGTTCCTACCAAAATTCTTGGTGATTGTCCAAAATTTGAAGGGAAGTCTGGAGAAGACCCCCAAGCTCATGTCATGACTTACCATTTATGGTGTTCATCCAACTCTTGGGTCGACGATTCCATTCAAATGCATCTTTTCTAGCGCACTCTAACGAGTGCTACCACCAAATGGTACATCGCGTTACTTCGAGGTGGCTTTCAGGATTTCAATGCCTTAGCTATGGCTTTTCTCACTCATTTTAAGCTACCAGTTCACTATGAAACTAGGACCCATCTCGTCACGTCTTTGAAACAAACGACTGCTACTCACGTCTCCGATCACATCCATGAATGGATACGTCGACGTCATCTTATTAAGTTCAATATCCCTAATGAGATTATAACCGAATGGTTTACAAAGTCATTCGTTAATCAAATCTCCAAAGACATTTCTATGGGTGGCTGTGTGACTGAAGAAAAAGCCATCACTCGTGCTCCGTATCTGGATTTGGTATATTCACAATCTAGCACACTCTATCATCTCTTACCTAATGCCCAGTGATCTTTAATTGATCTAGCATCTTCTCAACTTGCGAAGACACCCCCCATTGATGGAGTTATTGGATCAGTAGCTCAACCTTCTAGTAGTGCTTCTTCTGCTTCTACAAAGCATAAATATGTTCCCATTACCTACATCTTTTCCTCCTTCGAATACTCCCAAAAATCCTGATAAAACTTATGAGGTCAATGTTGTCCAATCTACCACAGCAGACAAAGCCTCAAAAGGGAAAAGTAAGGGTAAAGGTAAGACTAAATCTGATACCCCTAAACAATATTCTCCTAAATTGTCTGCTGATGATACATCCAAACGCAGGCCAAAATATCCTTGTTTTATATGTGATGAAGATCATTATACCAAGGATTGTCCCCGTCATGCTAAGGTTAGTCGTCTTCTAAAAGGCACCCCAGGGACACCGACTGTGTTGAAAGAACCCTTTCTATCACAACAAACTCAATTGGTAGATCAACCTCAATCCTCTACATCTTGAGGCTCTCAATTTTTTATGAGTAGCACGACGCTTGTCTCTGTTGCTACTCGATCAAAATATTATCAAACTCCTACCAAACCGGTTGTGGAAAATGATGCCACTAATATGTCTTCTACTTCTACTCTGCCCAATTCTGGTCCCCTTCATATTGAATGACCTAGGAATGATTCCATTATACAACCACTCCCAAAGGTGTTCTTTGTGAGTCATTGTATAATCCGAGTGCGCGAATTGCTCAACATTATAACATTGTGGAAGATTTTGTTCAAGTGCCTTCGGCGATGTCAGCTTTGGAAGTCCTTCAGATTTGAACATAGCAAAGGAAAGCATTACTATCCGACATAGGAGGGATTGATCCTACAGATTCAAACTTGATTACTTTTGATCTCGAAAACCACATTCCTCATCTCCCGCATCAACTTGCCTTTCTTATACAAGTTGTTATCAAAGGGAAGACTATTCATCAGACTATTATTGATGAGGGTGCTTCTACTTGCATCATGTCCCTTTCATGTTGGAAAGCTATTGGCTCTCCACCTCTCAACTAGTCCCCTAATACATTGGAAGCTTTCGATGGTAGAGGTTCTCATCCATATGGTATTCTCAATGACTTGCCAATTCAATTGGAAGGAAAAAATGTTAACCTAGAAGTAGAAGTTGTCGATGCCAATCTGAATTACAATATTCTACTTGGTCGTAGTTGGACCCATGCAATGTTTTGCGTGGTTTCTACCCTATTTCGTGTGCTCTGTTTTCCTCATCAAGGGAAAATAGTCACTGTCGATCAACTCGCCTTTTTCTCTTCCAACTCCTCAAATGGCAATGTGCCATATGTTGGGAATACCAATATCCCTTACGAGAGTGTTGGGGCGGGTCTTTTCAAAGACTCTTCTCTTATGGGAACTTTTTCCCTTCCACCTCCGAATGTCGCTTTGATTAACATGGTCTCGATTTTTCAGGATCCTTGGGTCGTTCCCCGTCCTAATCAGATTGATAGTTTTGGCAATGTTATGTTGCTTAGCCTCATAGAGCATGCATATCAGGCTCTCGTTTCGGCTTTTGTGGCTACTTCTGAAATCCATGATCATTTCAGTATGAGTCTAGATGCATATTTGTAATCTCCCTGGCTTGGTTCTTAGGATTCTCTAGATCCTTTGAATGAGACATTTCCAACTGATGAAATTACCATAGAAGTTATGTGTCTTGAGGAAGCTCCATGGAATGATTCACATCATCGTTCCTCATTTCTCCCAAGCCTTGGTGGGATTTCTTCTTATTTGAAACCCTTATTTCCGGTGTAGCAACTCATCTGCTTCAGACACCTATTTTGGTGCACAAAGTGTTTTCCGAAGGAAACATGGGTAACATTTTGGCAACCATGCCCAATGACATCTCAGTCCAACCTGGGATTGTCAAAAACTTTCACTTGGGGGCATCTTTTTCTCGTGATGAGCTTAAGATTTTTGCATCCTCCTTCATGAGACTTTCTCATCGAGTCTTTACTGTTCTCCCATTTCTGCAATGGGGCATTGATTTTCTGACTCGTAACCCTCACTCGCCTAGGGGGCATGGGGGCATTGTCATTATTGTGTATCATTCCACTAATTGGTCGATTTGATGCTTACATGTCATGCCAATGATAAAACTATTGTTTTAATCTCTTTTGAACGATTACCCAAGTCCCTAAATGGGCCCCATCTGAAAAATTGTGTGCCTCGATTTCGCATAGATACCTTGTACATTAGTTTGCAGCTGGTTTTGGTGTGTTTGTTTGCTTTTGCAAACATGTTTTCCTTTGCTTACTGCGTGTTCTACTTGGTTTGTCTATGTCATCGAACCTTTAGGTCAGTTTCGCTGATGGTGCTTGTCGTAGTACACAAAATATATCTTCCACTGCATGGGCAACCTATGACCCTAATGGTGAGTTAGTGAATTTACAGGGCATATGTTTAGGTCGTACCACTAATAAAATTTCTGAATACAGTGCGTTATCGATATTTTTTCAGAAGCGATTGCTTTCGGCATTAGAGAGTTAGTCGTTAATCTCGATTCACATCTCATTATACTACAACTTAACAAAGAATATTCAGTCAGAAAACCTCAGATTTTGAGAATGTATTTGTGAGTTCGTCTCTTGGAACGAGACTTTGATTATATCACTTATCAACATATTCCGAGACATTTGAACACATTAATAGATACATTGGCTAATTACGTTCTAGATAGACATTTTCATCATATGTAAATACAAAAACATATAATAGAAACATTAGATAAGCATCAAGGGAAACATGTATATATATATATATATATATATAGATATATATAAGTTTGCAAAATGTTTGTTACATCAAAATATCAAAATCTGTGTTCTGAGACACATGGCTTCTCGAGCCTACATAAGTGCAGAAAAATGAAAACTAGAGACGACTATCTGCTAACGTGGTGCTCATGGTAGCACAAAACAACTCTAATGAATCAGTTCAGCAACTGATGCACTCTGGAAGACACCCCTACAGTATGCCTCTGATATCGTAGTGGCACCTCATCAATAGATGTGTATTCTGGAATGCCTCTTGTCAAGGCTTTCATATTGTGTTCCACCTCTATGATCGGGTCATCTCCCTCCTCATAGGGAGCATCCTCTATCTGGTGTGCCACTAACTTGGCTATCAGAGAAACCCCTGGAGGTCTCTCTGGTCAAACATATGCAAAAATCACAAGTGCCAAATCTCAGTACACATGAAACAAAAAAAATTAAAAACTTCAAAAACTTTAAAAATAGTTTTTACCTGCACCAGTCCATTGTGTACCAGGTGGAAATGGAAAGTCAAGATCTCCCCAGAAATCTGTGCCAGCATATACCCAATCATCTACCATGATTATCTATTGTCACAAACATCCAAAAAATGTTGGAGGAAATGAAATTTGTTGACCACCTCCATGTCGAGGCATCAACTCACCCCACCTTAGCAATTGTGGATTCCGAGGCGCTGGTGCATCCACTTCTATCCACTGATATCTGAACAATGGTACACGTTCCAAGAAGAACGTCACTAGGATAGATCCATAACTGAACTGTTTCAACTTCCCTATCTTTTGTTTCATGAGTTGGCTCTTCATGTTGACCAAGAATCCTTCACACCAATTGAAAACTGTAGGATTTAGACAATCAATGGCATACTGGAAATGGGATTTTTTGGCTTCATGTAAAGGTTGAGCCCCAACTATTCAGGCCATGGTATGGAGAATTTTTCTTAGCGAGAGATTGGTGATAGTTTTTATGTCTATCTTCCTGCTCTGAGTTTTCTGAGTGCTTGGGAAATTTCTCATGATCAATATATATGTACTCTCCCCTCCAGTACGAGAATTAGACAGCTGAATCTGTTTCCCCTCTCTGGACAAACCCGTAATGAAATAGATGTCTACGATATCTATATTAATTTCTTGGTTCCCAATCATAAATACTTGGAGATCTACATCCCACCAACCAATCAAATGCTGCAGTAATTCAATCTGGGTCCTAATCCCAGGAATACGAAAGAATTTCAGTAACTCACATGCTTGAAGGGTCTCTACGCAATTTGGGTCTTGGGCTACCTGATGATCTTCTGCTTCATGTCCTCTCTCTTTCCATTCGATCACCATTTTTTGTTGATTCACCTGTGGAACATCCACAAAACAAGTTTTCATGATCATTTATGGAGAGAAATTCCGAATAAAAATAAAAAAATAAAAAATAAAAAATAAAAAAAATAAAAATTCATTAAATATGGAGGATTTTTCAAATTTTTTGTAACTCTGCACCAGCGTGGCTGTTTCTATATTTTTCTGCGTTTCTTGCGTACTGACACAGTTGAGCAACACGGGTCCAATGGGTAAAACTCACACTGATCTCCCTGGACAATTTTTTTTTCCAAACCCTCCTTACTTCCTATCATATGGGTAAAAACACCTAAAATCATAGCTAAAATGAAGAGAAAGGATGGATCTCTTACCTGCAGCAAACATTTCGAAGAACAATGTCCTGGATTGGTCACACTCCTCGCTTGAAGATCAGGGAAAATAGGGTAAAATGTGCTCTCTTATTTACAAAATGTCAAATGGTAAAAAAAAAATACTTTTTGAGTTTTTATAAGTTTCTAAAGATATTTTTACCATATTTTAATATTTTTCCTCGAAATGGGTATTGTGTGTTTCACTTGTGCAGTGACAAGTCATGGATACATGTTGACAGTGATTAATTTTGACTAGATCAAAGAGTTTCATTTTATCACTTTTTCAAACTCGTAAAAAATAATTGAAAAAGGAACCCCCCTAGAGACATCTTTAAGCTCTTTTCTGACTCTCGAAATATGAAAATATTGTCAAGTCTTGTCGTTTTGAACTCGTTAAAGTAAATTAAATGACGTCTACTCAGTATAAGTTTAACCCTTTTTTGGATTGAGATAGACTATTGTACGAAAAAAGGAATACCTTAGTCGAACATAGCTAAGAGGTTCTCTTGGATATTATTTTCTACATTTTCGGATTCATGAGACTATTTACGAAAAGGGACCTTTGGAGTTTTCTTTTTTGCCTCTTTTTAAAACTCTCTAAACATGAAAAAGATGTTGAGTTACCCCTCTGTCGGACTCGTAAAACTTAAATGACGTAGGAATTTTCACCATGATGAGGTTGAGTTTCTCCTTCCTAGGACTCATTAAACTTACTAGGATGGATTCATCCAAAGAATGGAATTATACAGCAAGCATATTTTATCCCCTTCAAGCTTGTGATAAAAAAAAATGGGGTACTCACTAGAAATAGTGGGGAAAATGAAAGTGAACACCTCTTGTATTTTGTGTAAAGGCAGTATGTCGCTCTTGAACATGACACTTATCTATTTGTCATGTCGAGTTTGGGTTATCATCACTTCATCACTTTCCTTCTTGGGTTTTGGAAATCCATTTTGCCTCTCATCTAATTATAATACATTGTCATCATGACCTTTGATCCTATGATGAGTCAAATGTTTCCAAACTCCGGAGTCATCTCACTAATATGTTCAAGAGAAGTCCCATCTGTAGTTTTTTACCGCTGATACACTTTTTGACCTTTATGCCACAGTCATGAATCCAACTTACCTACTCTACTTCATCTTTTGTTTCATGTCGATGATGTGGCATACATTATGGCCCTCCTTTGACAGATCACCTCCTATCAAATTCAGCTTATTATCCAGGAAGACGATCTAGAAACTCCCTTCTAGTACCTTAGAGCTTACATGCCTCAATGGAAACTTCTTCGCATTCGATGATAGGTTCACATCATTGGCCTTCGATCGAATGATTATGCGGGTGTTCGACTTCAACTTCATTATTCACAATCGTGGATTGTCTTATTGTACCTTGAGAGCCATTGTCATTATTAGTGGTTTCTATCGTGCCTCTTAACGGTTTACATCATTGACCAATAATTAGGTGGATTTCTATCATGTTTGACTTCGACACATCTATTCAAATGGTAGAATTCGTACGTTGATCATATTGAGACAAAGATGAAGACCCTGGGTTTCATCTAGTAAATCAAAGTTGTGTGGAGTTATGAGCTATTCATGATTGTACACATGTTTCCCTTTATACAGATGGTTGTGACCATACCGTGCGTCCATATATATGATCTCTTCTTTTCGAATGGCTACGTTCATGTCGTGGATCCATACACATGATCCCTTCTATTTAGATGGCTGCGTCCATGTCGTGGATTCATGTATTATTAGATGCTTATTCAGAGATGTATCATTAGGCATATTTATATCAGATATTTCGGATAGTATATTGTATCATTCTTGATTTGCAGGTCTCTTGACGGTGTTTTTTCGGGTCCTTGCCTTGACTTGAAAAGCGTTTCACCCATCATTCATTGTTCTGCCTTCATGATTTAGGGGGCATCTACACATTATTTTGTCACACTGCTCGTCCCATATCCTGAAGTGTCAAAATGATGAAAACTATCAAAGTGTACTCACCATGAAACACATACATAAAAATCCCTGAAGAATAGAAGAAGAGTTTCCCTGAGATAATTCTGGAGAAATTTTCCTAAAACCCTAGTTTTCAGGATCAATGCGCTTTGCACCACTACTAGCCCGTGTTGATGGCTTGTTGTAGCATGTTGACCTAGCGCTGCCAGTGTGGCTTTTGATATGAAAATTCACACTAAACCTCTTCTAGCATTCTTTCCTAAAGTGGAGGAGAAGCTTCGCCTGCTAGAACATTCAAGAATAGTGATTTGGATGTTGTTGAATAGAAATATGGTCATTCTCTCCCATTTTGAGTCCTTGATCCTACCTTTATGGATCTTCCCCTTGAGATGTGGACCTTCCTCCCTCTTTTGTGGATCCCTGACTCCCTCTCCCTTCCTATAAATCAACTCCCTTCCATCCCCAAATGGTTGGTCATTGCTTGCCTTCATTCATATGTTGAAATTATGCCCAAATGTGGCACATCTAACTAAGGAGAAGGAGTGCTTGAATGGTCTTGGATTGGACTTGGAAATCCACTACAAAGGAGGTCTCCAACATCAAGGCAACGGTTGTATGCTTCCCTTTTTATTCATTAATAAATACATTTGGTGTTTACTTTCCATAAGTGTATAAATCTTATTCATTTAGCATGATGATCCTTGATCTGTGATGTAGTTTATGTTTGAATTATACTATGTATGCTCGTGTTTCTCTTCTTGTCTTTTAATCTCTCTTGCAAGTATTCAGATGCAAGGAATAGCGAGGAGAAAGTCTAGAAGCTAAGGGATCGAGGTCATCATCAAGGGTTGAGCACTTAGCATCAGAGTGAGGTAGGTTTATCTCTCTCACTTTGCATTTTTCAACACTTAGCATCAGAGTGAGGTAGGTTTATCTCTCTCACTTTTCATTTTTCAACACTTAGCATCGGAGTGAGGTAGGTTTATCTCTCTCACTTTGCATTTTTCAACATAAACTAGGAAAGCTTGCACTAGTTTATCTGGTTTGTTGCTAGATCGTCTCATAGGACTAGAGAGATCACTTTTGTCCTTGGAAGGGATTGTCTTCACAAAAAATTCTTACCTCGTCCATCGGCTTATCATTTCATTCATACCTTTTGCTTTCGGACAGAGCTCTCCACTCTATAGCTAAACTTATCCTAATTCTCTACCTTTATTGTTTATGTTATAATTGAAGAGTTCTAGATTTTACAATCCTTCCTTCATCAGTTTTTTTCAAGGCATAACTATTATGCTTAGTGGTTCCACTTGTTTTTGGAATTCAACAAAGGTAATTTAGTTTTCTAAAAGGGGTTTTTCATCATATACCCTAATATTTTATGAGTTTGTATCTACCTTTTCCACTTTAACTTATTATTTTCACCCTTCGTGCTTTCCAAGTTTAATAAAAGATTCTCGTTCTTGGTTCCGGCTCATTTTCTAGCTCTAGCCTTTAGCCATAACTATTATACAAAAATTTTATTGACTTCTTTACCACTAGAAAAGTGATACTAGTTATGTACTCATACTCTTATAGCTAAATGAAAATTTTATTTCTTAGGTTATATTTTCTTTTTTCCTTTATAGGTTTGATTTGCAAGGAGTTTAACCCTAGCAATTTTCAATTTAGTGTTTCAGAGTCCTTCCGGTCCATTTCAGTATTTCGCTCTAACTCTCACTTCCAACAAAATTTGTTCTCATTTCTCTTGGAAACCAATCCTTCCTTTGCTCAGGAAAATTTTCTTAAAGCTCTAAATGATTCTATTTAGGTTTTGTTCTTTATTTGTTCTGAAATACGATGATTAAGGTTTCTAAAATAATAACTCTAACCATGCATGTTCTGTGTTTAGTTTTTAATTCATTTACTCTCAACTTTTGTTTTCGAATACTCATGTATGTACTTGAGAATGGTTGTAGAATTCCTCTATTTGTCATATGTTTATATAAAACCTTACTGTCTTTTATTGAGCATTCTAACCCTACAACGATATTCACATTTCTCTTTCATACTTGGGTTGTTTTATCTCATGTTTAATATCTTTAATTTATGATCATTACAATTTTCTTATTTCGAAACTATTTTGACCATATTTTAATGGTAAATTTGTAAGGCTAAAATGTAGCATCCTACAATGTTTAATCCTCTAGGTGAATATCATTACTCAAACCCCTGCTCGTTATTTTCTTTGTATTATACAAATTTGACTTAAGGTTTATTCACCAGAATCTAGTAAAAAAATTTGTTCTTTCGATACTTATAGGTAACATATAAACCCTCATGGGATTTTGTAACTTTTTTCTTTGCAAGTTACATTTTGGAGCTCTTCCCTTGAGTATAGGATGTTAAACATACTTTTTCTAGGCCAGGTGTTCCTAAAATCCTTGATTACTTCTTTGCTTATGTGTGACTCTGTGTTCGCGTACAAGATGTCAGGGTTTCTATATTTTATATTCAATTATTAAAAAAAAATCTCAATGTTACTTCCTATTAGGAAGTTTATGATTTGAAGGCTTTAAGCCTCGCATGTATTTTGGTTAAGGGTAATTTTGACCCAAAGATTTGAACAATTGTAATTATGTTTACTATTACTATGATCATCTCTGATGATCGATGCAATCCTACCAATGTAATCATTTGTCAATGAACATGTTATATGCTAATTTTAATAACTATATCTATTTTCCTCAAACATTATTTGCTTCTTTCCTTATGTTGTATATTTGGAGATTCTAATATTCTTAATTTATGAACTAATTTAATGCATTTGTATATACATTCCATCCATCTCTTCTAAAGTTAACTGCAAAGAGGTTTATGATTTCACCGTAAGGATTTATTACCATAGGTTATGCTTTGAGGGATTAGTTACCCTTATTCCTTGTTTATTACTTCAAATTTTTCAACACCTTTTATATTTTACTTATACCATATGATCTCTCTCTCTCTCTCTCTCTCTCTCTCTCTCTCTCTCTGTCTCTGTCTCTGTCTCTGTCTCTGTCTCTCTCTATATATATATAACTCAATTTTTCATTAGACTTCATTAGGAATAAATTCTTCTACGTTTATTTAGACTACATTGTTACTGAATACCCTACTATTAGCTAAATTTTTCTCTCTTTTAATTTTATTAGGGTAGCATAACCATTTAACTAACATACATATATAGAAAAGTATGAAATATAATCTAACCAAAATTGATCATCAACATTTTATTGATTTCTCTTTACCATATTCACATCTTAAACTCTAAAAACAAGGATATTTTTTTTTGAACTATATCAAATTTGGTTTCTATTTCTAACAACTTTTTCACTAAGAAATTAAATTATATATACATATTCACTGCAATTATTCCAAGAAAAGAATCTGAAACTCTTTATCCTTTTTTCTAGCCTAATCATTAAGAATTACTTTTCGTTA
This sequence comes from Pinus tabuliformis, assembly GCA_031772625.1. NCBI lineage: Eukaryota > Viridiplantae > Streptophyta > Pinopsida > Pinales > Pinaceae > Pinus > Pinus tabuliformis. The sequence continues at coordinate 121,836,522 of CM062812.1, read as the reverse complement.
GATACTAAGCATCATACAATTTCATTTCATGAAATATTCACATGTTAAAAAGTTCAGAATATTGACTTGAAAAATACGAATCTACGTAGATACTAAGCATCATACAATTTCATTTCATGAAATATTCACATGTTAAAAAGTTCAAAATATTGACTTGAAAAATACGAATCTAGAAACTAAGACTGGAGCTAACCAACTTCACCCAACCTTGAATCCTTTCTCCAAAAAGGCCCCCTAGAGCAAACACGTTTGTAAAAAAAAAATCTCTATTCTTGTTTTGTCACCTTTTACCTCCACACTTCACTTCTGCACTATGTGTGTTATCTCCAACAACAAAAGACAAAACAAAAACCCCCACTGTGAGATTAATCAGTTGTTGGGTCACTTCCTCCACCTCATCCACCAAATGGCAGTTGGTTACTAGCTTATTTATGAACTCCACTTCCCCACTCTCAAAGATAACGACTTGTCTTTAAAAGAAGTAATTGATAATTATTTTCATAATCATTAATAATCTAATCATTTAGATTAGATGTCTAAGACTTAATAAATAAATGTAATCACATACCATAATTAACTTATAGCCTTATCTCTTCATCCAAGTGTAACTTCAACATTAATTTCTAGATTTTATTTTATTTTATTAACAACATAATAATTACAAATTTACATTTAACCACTATTAGTAATACAACACTAATAAACTAGTACCAAATAAATCTTAAAAATTAAAGCAATAACCATACTTCATATAAAAATTTACAATATATTACAATGAAGAATCTATAATGTATTGTAAGCATTTGCTAGCTATTAAATAATACATTAATGTTGTTGTGGGTGTAGATATAATAATTATATGCTTTTATATCGTTCATTATTACACTGGTATTTATTTAATTTTCCGCACATTCTTCTTCCATTAATTCATGTAAAAAACATTTTCAAATAAAATTGATTAATATCATAATTCTAATAAAGTAAAAGTAAAAATATTGTAGCACCTCTTGATACATTTAAGATGCATTTGTATTACACTCCAAAACATGTATATAAAACACTCCTAATTTCTTTAAGTACGATAATCCATCCACATATAATACTCCGAGTTACTTTAAATACAATACTTTTTTATTAAAATTGTTGGTGTATTTATTTATTTTTGTTTTTTTATAGTTAAAATATAGAAATAAAATAAATTTATTTGAAAGGTAAAAATTATTTTTATGGAAAGTTATATCATAGTATAAAGGAAATGTGTGATTTTTACATGTTTAATTTAGAATTAACACACATATTTTTTTTAATTAAAAATAAAATATTTAAAAAACAATATGGATTACAATAAAAAAAATAAAAATAAATATTTGGTTAGTTTTAATTAAAAGTATCACAAAAGATCAATTATCTTATTTTCAATGTGCTCTCTTTGTTGGATGTTGATATTACAACTCACTATGAAGGAGATGTGGTATAATTATTTCACAGTCACTCTCAATCATTATATATGTACATTAAGTGACGTGATTTTATATCAACTTTAAAGAGAGATAAAGTAATTGAAAGTAAAAAGAACTATTTAAATTTCATATTAACTAATATCAATTTCATATATAGAGAGATTGCAAACAAATATTTTGATGTTGATCGTAATAAAATATTTCAATGCACAACACAAAAAGAAGAAATAACTAATTAAGAAGAGATGTGTAATTTGTTCAATTCTTAATATAAAATTGATATGGGACATTTAAAAAATATTAATAAGAATAATAATATTTTAATATGGGTTATAAATAAAAGATTTCAACATGCAAAATTAAGTAATATTGATTTGTATTCTAAAATATATTAATAACAAAAACACATTTAACATGTACAATGTCATTCATAAATAAAATATTTCTATTTCATATATAAAAAATGTATATATTATATAAAATTATATATAAAAAAATTCATTCTATATCCAATATGAGGGAGATGTGTAATTCCTTCAATAAAATATTCTTTAAATAAAAAAAATGTAATTAACTATTTCACTTTTAGAGCATAACCTAATTAAAAGTAAAAAAACCTTATATTTTCAATTTTGAGTGTGAGTAAGATGTATATTTGGTCTCAGCGGACGTTAATCATCATCATCATCATAATTCTTTATACTTTTAAAAAACAATTCAATACAACACTTAAATAGAATTTGAATATCTATAACAATTTATTTATTTATTTCAAGAACAATTTCATATTTTTGTATACAGTAACAGAAAGTGTATCAGTTTTTTTTGATGCTAACTATGATAAAATATTTCAATGTATAAATAAAAGGAATAATTGAAAGTAAAAAATTCAAAGTGTATAATTTGTTTAATTCTTAATATAAAATTAATATGTGATTTTTTTTTTGTAAACTTGGCAGGACTACATCTTCATCATGTCCAATATATCACTCTGATTGGCCAGAGAATTGAACCGGTTTCTTTGCATCAAAGAGTGTCTTAACCGATCACCATTTATCCAAGACCCCGTAGATAATATGTGACATTTAAAAAATATTACTTATGATAAAAAAAGTTTATATATATATATATATATATATATGGCTAAACAAAAAACACTATATATATGTTATATAAAGTAATTTGAAAAAAAAAATTATGGTTAAAACGTTTCAAGGTAGTCATACTATTCTACATTTTGACTACTTTTTTTTTTATATATATTTTGGGTCAATTTTGTATAAAATTCAATAATGAAAATTTTAATTGTATAATCTACTCAAGCCAAGTGGTCAGGGGGTTTTCAATGAGTAAATCTATTTATACATTCAAATATGTAATTTAAACAATGAAATATATATATATATATATATTCAAAGTGTGAATCTATTTATTGCATTTTTCAATTTATAAATAGATTCACACTTTGAAAATCCATATCTATATCTATATATATATATATATATATATATATATATATATATAGATGAGAAAGCCAGGGGACCAAATATACTAAGAAAACTAAACCTCTCCTTGCAAATCATATTTTAAGTTTTGCATTCTATTAAAAAAAATAAATTCAGCTCAAAATAATTTATATAAAACTATACTTCTCTTAATTATTAAATAATATGACGCTTAATAAAATTATTTAAAAAATTCTTAAATCACTTAATTTTAAGTTTTCGATTTTACGAATGAATATTTTATATATTCATTCACATATATTCTTCCGTGAAAGAGTACTCTATATATTCTTCGCATATATTCTTCGGTGAAAGAGTTAAACACGTACTTTATATATTCTTCACATATATTCTTCGGTGAAAGAGTTCTGAGGCTCGATGAAAGAGTTAAAAACATACTCTATATATTCTTCGCATATATTCTTTGGTGAAATAGTTCCGAGGCTCGGTGAAAGAGTTAAAAACATACTCTATATATTCTTGGCATATATTCTTCGGTGAAAGAGTTCTGAGGTTCGGTGAAAGAGTTAAACACGTACTCTATATATACTTCGGTGAAAGAGTTCTGAGGCTCGGTGAAAAAGTTAAACACGTACTTTATATATTCTTCGCATATATTCTTCGGTGAAAGAGTTAAAAACGTACTCTATATATTCTTCGGTCTGCGGGTTGGGGTGGGCACGAGCGATCTGCAGTCAGGTTTGCTAATATCAGGTGCACACATTCCTTATCTTTTTCTTTTTCTAATACATATTTGCTCATATAATTTCAAGTATGAATATTTCACCACAGTTACCAAAGATTACCAAGGGCAGACCTAGCATAGTTACTCTACAAGGCCTTTATGAGTATATAGAGTCTTTAGAGAAACGTAGAGAAGAAAGAGAAGCCAAGCTACAAAAAGAGTTAGAAGCCATGCTGGAAAATAAATTTGCATCTCTTGAAGACACGATCCAAAAACAAATAGAAAATAAAATAGAACTACTGGAGAATAAAATGGAGGCAATGGAGACTAGATTGCAGGTTATAGAAAAACAAAACCAAGATACTAACCAACCATCCCAGCAAGGAGATGTTGATACTTTAGAGAGTCTTAAAATGAAAGACATGATTAAAGAACTAGAAGAAAAAGTTAATAGCCGCCTCACCCTAAATAATGTGGTAGATAAGTTAGATATCAAACCAATTAAAGATGAAATGAAAAAATTAATAGAATTAGACCACGAATGTAACAAAAGGGCCTTGAACCTTATAATCTTTGGTTTAAAAGAGGAAGTAGATGAGGATACTTTAGCCTTAGCCCAAACAAAATTACATAATAGATTACAAATTGAAACAGTGTGTCTCACAGAAGCAACAAGGTTGGGGAAATTAACCGAGAATAAAGGAAGACTAATCTGCATAAAGGTGAGCTCCACTGATCATAAGTACGACATACTTAGTAAAACCTCAAGTCTAAAAGGAACAGGAATATTCATAAATGAAGATCTCATTCTAGAAGATCAAGCAGAATTAAGAAAGGAGGTTCAAAAGGTAAAAGAAGCTAGAAAGGAAGGAAAATGGGCAATAATCAGAAATAGAAAAGCCTTTATTCGAGATAGAAACCAAAAAGATAGTAATCAATAGCAATTAAACATGCTCCGGATCCTTTATTGGAACTGTCTGGGCTTCCCATGGAACAAAGGCCCCAAGCTAAGTTGGATTTCAAATGACATTGATATTATTTTGCTTGTTGAAACTTGGGAGCACGAAGAATCTAAGGTCCCTAATATAGATGTCTTTACGCTATGGTCTACCTGGAACAAGCGATCCTCCCGTAGAGGCATTGGGGGAATAGCTTGTTACATTAAGAAGAACATCTCCCCCCATGCTAGGATTTATAAAAACGACCCTCACAACCAATATAGTTGGATAGAGATCAGAGACATTAATAATAAAAAGTCCTACATAGAAATATGTTATTTTCCCCCCATCAATTCTAACTTCTATAAGAAGAAGAATCTAGATAAAACTAACCCTTACAATGGTTTAGAGAATGATATTTCTAGCCTAAGGAATGACGGTAATATCCTTTTAATAGGTGACTTTAATGCTCGAACTTCAAACAACCAAGATATTATTCTAAGCAATCATTCCAACCCTAATCCTCTTTGGTTAGACGAAGACCCTACTCTGGCTCGTAGGTACAAAAGGAGCTCTGAAGACCTCGGGGAAAATTTGTTTAGATCGGAGCTAGTCAAGCTCTGTAGTGCTCAGGATCTCATAATTTGCAACAGTCTAAAGAAGTGGCCCAATTCCAGCAAGATGACCTGCATCCATGGACTTGGTAGCAGCGTGGTAGACTACGTTATTTCCGATCTCCCATTATACAACGAAATAATAAATTTTGACATCTTAAACGACCACGAACCTGACTCTGATCATAGGCCTTTACTTATAACTCTTAATTTTGTCATGCATAGAGTTCCCACATAAAATAATACTTACAGCCAAAAGAACTTAATATTTGATAGAAAAAAAATTAACTCTTTCTAAATGAATTAAAAACTAATTTGCTTCCTTTATCTAGTATAGACAACATAGAAGACCTCTATCATAATTTTACTACAACCCTCTCATACTCTATTAACAATTTCTCAATTGAAGTTTCAAATAATGAAAGAAATAGCAAAACCAATCCATGGTATGACAAAGATTGTAAAAGTGCGAGGAGAGTAATTAAGGAAGCTATTGATGAATCTCTTAAAATGGACAAGATAAAAATATACAAAGCCCTAACTAAAAGGAAAAAGAGGCAGTACATTCATCAAAGACAGGAGAATCTCTTACACCTCTCTAAGGTAGCTCCTAAGAAATTTTGGAGGCAGATTCTGACTAGGAAGACTAAAGATAATAATAAAATTGCTCTTCACGATTGGAATTCCTATCTTAAAAAGCTTTATGAATCTCCAAATGTCATGGATAATTTGGAAACCCTGCTCACAACAAAAGAAGTTTTCTCTTTAGAAGACATTAAGTTTGGGGTTAATCGCCTCGCTAATGGGAAAGCTAAGGACATTTAAGGTTATCGGGTGGAAATCTTAAAAATTGGAGGTCCTGTCCTCATCCCTCACATCCACAAGCTTTTCAATCAAGCAGTCAAGCAAGGGTTCCCTAAACCTTGGACTGAGAGCCTCATTATCCTTATTTTTAAAAGTGGGGATACAAATAACCCCTCTAATTATTGGACAATTATGATCAGCCCTCTCTTAGCCAAGTTATATGGTAGTATTTTGGAAAAGAAGTTAAGCATATGGCTTGAAAGTGAAGGTAAGTGGGCCAAAGGCCAAGAAGGTTTCAGAAGGCATCACTCAACAACAAACCACCTCGTTATGCTTACGATCATTGCGGAGGAATGTCGTAATGATAAATCCAATTTATTTTGTTGCTTTGTGGACTTTAGAAAGGCTTTCGATACGGTTCCTAGATACAACCTTTGGAATAGATTAGAAGAGCTAAAGGTTCCTCTCTAGTTGAGAGCTGCCGCTATAAGGTTATATGAGAATATAATTGCCAAGCTAAAGAGAAATGAGGGGTGGTCGAAAGATATTAAGTGTAACATCGGAGTTAAACAAGGTTGCCCCCTCTCCCCTATCCTCTTTGGCATTTACATCGATAAGCTCGAAGGCCATTTAGAGGAAGCAGGATGTGATGGCACGATCTTAGCTGGGATAGTCGTCATCCTTCTTCTCTATGCTGACAATATTGTTCTTTTGGAAAGGTGCCCATCTGATCTTGATAAGGAACTCAGGCTTCTTAAGGATTTCTACTCTACCATGGGTATGACTGTTAACACTGACAAAACAAAAGTTATGATTATCAAATCCAAGAAGGACACTTACACTAATTTTATGTATGACAATAATAACTTGGAGGAAGTGTATTCTTACAAGTACCTAGGAATTGATATTCATCACAAGCTCAACTGGAACCATAGCATTAAGAAAAGGATTAATGGGGGGTGGAAAGCTTATTTTGGTCTTGAAAATAATCGTAAAACAACAAACCTCGTAATGTGGGATAAAAAGAAGTTCCTCTTTGAAACTTAGTCACTCCTGTTATCTTATATGGCTGTGAGGTTTGGGTTTGTAGCATCTCCAGAGAATCATGGAGAAAGATTGAGCAAATCCAGAAGCGTTTTATAACTTATAACCTGAAAATTAAAAGTAATACACCCTATCCTATTCTCCTTATAGAAGCAGGTATTTCCCCTATTGAGAGCCTAGCTATGATTAGGTTTCTGCTATACAAGCACAAACTCAATAACATAGACGATCATAGACTTCCTAAGCTATCTTTAAATTCTAGCCAAAACCACCTAAGGCTCAATCGGGGGTGGCATAAAGACACAAGGGCTTAGTTAAACTATTGAGAGATCAACGAGAATGATGCATTGCAAAACATAAATAATATTAAAGATATTGTTACTTCTAAGTTCAAAGAAAAAATGTGGTGTGAGAAAGATTTAGCGGCTAAAAGAAAATTAAGTTATTATAAGAAGGTCATCAACCACACCCTAGAAGATCAAAAGTATCTATCTATTTTAACTAGCTCAAAGAAGAAAATTAATATAGCAAAGATTAGAACGAATTCTCATGAGCTCCATAGTGAAACAAGTCGTTGGGCAGTTCCTAAAACACCATGGATGGAAAGGATCTGCCATATATGTGAGAATAGGAACATCGAGGATGAAAACCACTTCCTCTTAGAGTGCCCCGCGTACAACCACATTAGATCTCAGTTTCACAATCTTTGTTACAATATTGACCTTCCTAGCCTTTTACAATGTCAAAATTATAGTGAGCTCGGGAGGCTTCTCTCCAAGCTTTTTGAGCATAGGAATAAAATCTTAAATAAAAATAAATAATTTGTTTATTTAGGTCCGATAGACCAATGTTTGGTCTCAGCAGACGTTAACCATCATCATCATCATCATAAAAAAATGTAAAGTGAATCCTTTAAAAATATAAAATAAAATAGTTCATAATAACTTGTACTGCAAAAAAAATTGAATTCTAAAACTTAGTGAAATAAGATTATTTCATTTTATATGTTTGATAATTTTATTTTATTAGAAATAATTTATATTTTTTGGTGGGATTATTATTTTTTGTCAGTTGAAATACAGTTTTGAACGCGATGAAGAATTTTGAGACTATTCAATATATATAGATTCAATAAAAACAAATTGTTTAACATTCTATATGGTGAAAGCATGGAGTTTGGATACATTTTTTGGCAAAAGCGGATGCTTTTGGATGGAAAAAATAGAGGCTTGTTCAATCTAGCTCCTTGGGCACTAAAGATGTAACTCGATCGAGGGTTAAAAACTAACCCTTAATCGAGCTATAACCCTCCAACGAGCCTTAAGGCTCGATCGAGCCCTTTTTTTCAATATATATCACTCCTAAAGTTTGTGCGCACCATTCGTACAGGTCGCGGGAGCTCGATTGAGAGTTTGACAGTAGCTTCATCAAGCAATGGAGCTTCAATTAAGAGTTTGACAGTAGCTTCATCAAGCAATGGAGCGTTCAAATCAATCTTGAAAACCACCTCACCAATGTTGTAGAGGCTTAAAGGAAGGTAGGTATTTTATCCTTTGTCTTTCTTATTTAATTTTTTCGGAAAAATGTAACAAATTAATTAAAAAAAACCATGAAAACCAATTAATTAAACAAGAAAATGACTGAGCGAAAATTGAAGACATCAACGGAGAAGCTAGGGTTGGAGTTGAAGATAGGGTTTGGATCTAGGGTACCATGGTGGGGAGTGCAGGGGGGAGTGCTACTCCCTCCTACAACCAAGTAGACACAGGAGGAAATCAGAACGCGGGAAACAAGCATTTCAAAAAACCTCCAGACAAGATCTCAGAAACCAAAAGTCAGGGGACATCTGGAAGAAGTGGAGATCAGGTTCAGGAAGTGGATCAACAAGAAACGAGAAAATAAAAGGTGATTGGAGGCAGTAGCGAAAAACCAACTTCTAGAAAGTCTACTGGAGTCTGCAAGCCCAAGTCAGGCACTATTCCTCGGGTCGTATTAAGCGACCTAGCGATACATGATCACAGAGAACATATGATGAAGCATGCGATTATATGCAAGTTCATGGGGTTATGGCTGACGAAAAGGGATTTACATGTCTGGATAAGGACCCATTGGAAGCCAAAGGGGGAAATACATTTACATCTGGGTTCTAATAGTTTTTTCACAGTAGTATTCGCAAGCCTTGAAGACAAAGACAGAGTGTTTGAAGGGGGGCCCTACTTCTATGCTACGACAGGACTCTACATGTGGCCATGGATGAAGAAATTTGTCGCGGAACGTGAAACATTCACTTCAGTACCAGTTTGGATCAGACTAAATTCCCTTCCTTTGGATTATTGGTTTCTAGAATCTTTGAAAACCATAGGCAACAAACTGGGACATTTTCTAAAAATCTTAGAGGCAACTATGAAAGGGAGGTATACCTCCTTTGCCTGGATATGTGTGGAAATGGATCTATCTGGAGCCCTCCCGAAAGCGATTATTTTAGAAGTTTATAATGAAGAATGGGTGCAGTCAGTGGACTATGAAAAAATACCATTCAGATGTCGTAAATGCCATGAACATGGGCATCTATATAGAGACTGCCCTACAATCGATAGGGAAGATAATAAAAAAACCACTGTCGAGAGAGACCACGAGGGTTTCACCAAAGTTGGGAGTAAAGTAAAAGGAGGTAAACATCCACAAAAGGAGGCAAATGAGGACAAATACACAAGACAAAACAACTTCAAGATCTTGGAGGAAGAAGAGGGGAATAAGGAGACAATCCAGGACATGGAGAATGTAACAAAAGAACAGGACAAGGTTGCTGACATGGAGGATATCACAGTAGACAACCAGAAAAAGGAAGATATACCAAGCCTGATGGAGCTCAATGGGGACCAGGTGATGACGCTTAGTGAAGCAGAAACAGAGGACCATGAATTACAGGAGATTCTGGACAAGGAAAATCTAGATCTAGAGAAATTTCTGGAACAAGGGAAAAAAGCAGGGGTGGACTCCCTGCCAAAAGAAGCCTATGATAGAGTACAACAACTCTTTCTCTGGAGGTCACAAGCGAAGGGAGTGGGAGTCAAAATAAATCATGAGAGCCAGGAGCCAAGTGGGGTCAAGATGATGGAGAATCCTCAGGCACAATCTTCAAAGAACTCAGGCAGGAAAATAGGAAGAAAGAGGCAGAATGAACTGCTGAACGAATGTGGAAAACTGTTGATCAAATTAGGTAAGATGAAAGATCTTACCAATTATTCCTTTACCAATATTTCTTAATGAAATTCACAACCTGGAACATTAGAGGAATAGGTAATAGAAGGAAACAAAGAAATCTTAGCAACAGAATGAAACAAGAAAAACCAGACATGGTTTTTATTCAGGAGACAAAATGTTCAATGGAAAAGATTAGAGATATTCATAATAAGTGGTTATTCAATTATGAGTATTTATAGAGGTCAAGGCCGATCATTTGGCAGGGGGGATTCTCACTTTGTGGGACCCACAAAAACTTGGAATTCTAGATGCGGAAGCATCCAGGAACTACCTTTCCCTGATATGTCAACCTGTAGGGGACAAGGAGATATACATGATTACGAATGTTTATGGACCTCAAAAACTCATAGACAAGCTCAAGCTTCTCACTTCCCTGGAGAAACTTACAGAAATATAGCCCACTCTGCCCTGGATCCTTGCAAGAGATTTCAATATGATAAGATCTCTTTCGGAAAAAAAAGGAGGCACTAAGCAACTAGGCAGAGACTCCATGGCCTTCCAAAACTTCATTAGGAACATGAAGCTAGTGGATACTGAAACAATGAATGGAACCTCCACTTGGAACAACAAAAGGGGAGGGCCCCATCAAGTTGCTTTCAAACTTGATAGATTCATGATTTCAGAGGACCTCTTCCTCTGAGGACCTGCCATAACAGTGGTGGATCAGATCATTGGCCTATTCAGCTGGAGGCTAGCTTTATGGGAACTTCGAGAAACGGACCTTTCAGGTTTGAAAATGCCTGGCTCTCACATCCTAATTTCACTAGTAACGTTGAGACATGGTGGAGAGAGGAGTTGGACATTCAGGGTTCAAAAATGTATATGCTCCAACAGAAGCTTAAACATATAAAGTCCCATCTTAAAGTTTGGAACAAAAATGAATTTGGAGATATCTTCAAGGCCAAAAGAGAAATGGAACTGAAGCTCCAGGAAATCAATCACATCATCATCACAGATGGCTTCACCGAAGAGAGGTAAAAATTAACTAACTCTCTGCAGGAAGAATGGGAGAACCGATGCCTACAAGAAGAGATTTTCTGGAGGCAGAAATCAAGAATATAATGGATTAAGGAGGGAGAAAGAAATAAAAAAGTCTTCCACAAAACCACCATAGCTCACAGGGCAAACAACAAAATAACAAAGATCAAATATTCTAAAGGTATTGAGCTAGTTTCTCACAGTGATATGGAATTGGTCCTTGTTCAACACTTTTGCAGCATTGCAAAGGAGCCTCTGGAGGATAGATCTAGGTTCATTGAACATTTCACTCAATATATCCCTCAGCTGGTTACCAGAGAGGACAACCACAATCTCAATAGGCCAGTTTCGGAAGAGGAGGTCAGTGAAGTAATTAAAGAAATGCAGAGTGGAAAAGCACCAGGCCCGGATGGTTTCAATGTAGACTTCTTCAAGGCCTGTTGGAAAACAGTCAAACATGATATCCTCGAGGTGGTGGAAGACTCAAGAAGATCCAAAAAGATATTAAAGGCTCTGAATGCATCCTTCATAACTCTGATTCCAAAACAAGAGAATGCCATGACTCCAGATGGTTTTAGGCCCATAACCTTCTATAATGTGGTGTATAAAATTATCTCCAAAGTAATAGCCAATCGACTCAAACCACTTTTGCCCTCTCTCATCTCGGAGGAACAAACAGGCTATGTGGAGGGAAGACAAATCCTCAACAATATCATCCAAGTTCATGAAATGGCACACTCTCTCAAAAGCAACAAACAAGCTGGCATGATCATTCAGTTGGACCTCGCGAAAGCATATGACAAATTGAGCTAGGCTTACATAAGAGCAATTCTAAAAGCCTATGGTTTTGATTAGAACTGGATAAGATGGGTCATGGCATTAGTTACCTCAACTAGTTTTTCCATATTGCTTAATGGAGCTCCTTCTAGGACTTTCACTCCCTCTAGAGGGCTCAGACAAGGAGATCCGCTTTCATCGTTCCTCTTTGTCCTCATGATGGAAGGGCTTGGTAGGGCGATCAAAATGGCAAATGATGATGGAAGAATTCAGGGTATCAAACTTACCGCGGTTGGAGAGGCAAACACTCATCAACAATTTGTAGATGACACTATGCTGCAAGGAATACCTACCGTCAGGGAGGCCAGAGCAATCAAAAATATCTTAAATGACTTTGCCATGGCAGCAGGCACCGAGGTAAGCCTTAAAAAATCCAAAGTCTTTTTCTTTAACAATAATATTGCTATTCAAAGAAACATTACCAAAATTCTTGGATTTCAAAGAGAATAGCTACCTTCCAAATATCTTGGTATTCCCCTTACTGACAAACCGCTAAGCAAGAAAGTATGGGAACCTATTTTAAATAAACTTCAGGACAAGATCAGAAAATGGACAAGAAAATCGCTAAATCTGGCAGGATACCTTGTGCTCACATAGGCTGTCTTGCAGGCCATTCCCACTTTTATGTTTTTAGCTCTTCCTGCTCCTCAAGGTATTAAGCAGTTAATAAGAAACATTCAAAGGGACTTTCTGTGGGGTAGAGGGGAAGAGAAAAAGAAGTGGGCTTTAGTGGCCGGGGACAAACTTTGTAAACCCAAAAGCCATGGTGGTTTGGGGCTTCATGATCCCGAGACCCTCAGCAAGGTCTCGGGAGCCAAGATTTGGTGGAGATGGATTAAGGAACCAAATGCACCCTAGGCTAAGCTTTGGAAACAAAAATATGCCAAGCACTGGCAGGAAAAAGATCATATTAGAATGTCAGGGCAAATAAGGGGCTCCCACATTTGAAACCTTGCCTGGGATAATAAAAGCATTGTACAGTAACATTGTTTTTGGGAAATTCGGGCAAGGGATCTTGCTAGATTTTGGGAGGACAACTAGCAACAGGAACCCAAACTTTACAAGGATGAATTTGCAGATCTCAAAAATTACATAGACAACAAAGGTATGGTTCTGGTAAAGGACTTCTGGGATCAGGGAAGGAACAATGGAAAATGGAGGGAATGGAAGGAGTTAGGATATAGTGACGACAACTAGCTGAAAAACAAGGAAGAAGCCCTTACCCAAGAGCTCGAGCATAGAAGGATTCTTGTCTCTTCCTCACCGGATCAGTTAAGATGGGGAAAGAACACTGAAGGCAACTTTAACCTCAAAGAGGCCAAATAGGAAGTCACAGGATTTAACTTTGTGAATCCTGATCAGATCTAGAAGAAACTTTGGCAAAGTCTGCATTGGATGAAAATAAAGCTTTTCATTTGGCTAGTGCATCAAAAGAAGATCTTAACTTGGGAGAATCTCCTCAAGAAAGGCTTCATTGGTCCTTCCAGGTGTTACCTTTGCGGTGCGCATGAGGAGACAATTGAACACCTTCTCAACCTATGTCCTTTCACTTCAACAGTGTGGGACTGGGTGGCTACTATTTTCAGACAAACCGATAGGGATAGGCTCAACATATCCAATACTCTAAAGAACTGGAGAAAGGATTTCACAGGAAATGAGATCGTGAACAAAGCCTAGATTCTGATTCCAGGTTTTATCATCTGGAATGTGTGAAAATAATGCAACAATCGTATCTTCAAAAACAAAACTAGCAGGCCTGAACATATCATGGAGCAAATTCTAAGGCAGATCAAAGACACAGCAAGAGGCTTGCTAAGAGCTCTCCCTAAAGATCCTCCACTGCCTCATGAGGTGAGAATTTTACTTCACTTGGGTCTCCAGACTATTGGTCCTTTGGGAACAATCAAGACAGGAAGCCTTTTAAACAAATGTGCTACCATATGGAAACCTCCTCCCTATGGTTTCTTAAAAGTGAATATTGATGGAGCAGCCAAGGACAACCTAGGACTAGTGGGCTTTGGGGGTGCCATAAGAGACGAACAGGGTCAAATTCAGATGGTCTTCCATGGTCATTTGGGGAAGGCCACAAATAACATGGTAGAGCTCATGGCATTAGAGCAATGCTTGGAAATCTTGGTGCGTTCAAGCTCTCACAATGTCATAATTGAAGCGGACTCGGAATTAATTATTAGAGTGGCTAAGAAAATCAACAATGGAACCTCTCCAGATAAAGTGTCAAAACATTTGAAGCTCTTGCAGGTTTTTTACTGTATCCAATCTCACCTGCGAACCCTTAAAACCATCAGTTTTGTTCATGTGAAAAGGAAGGCTAACATGTTAGCGGATCGTTTGGCGAATGAGGGAGTCACAAATAGGGACAGGGATTCTAGATATGCTTGGGATTCACTACTCCCAGGTAAATTGCGGGGGCACTGTCTCTATTAAGCTACCCAGGATATGGACATATGGAATAACAGGCTGGAACATAGAGATCCTGAAGACCAGAGGGAGGGTGATGAATTCCACAATCCAGACTCCTCTTGATTTCATGATGCAAGGTGTGACTAGGACAGCTTCACAGGATGGAGTAGCCAGTGTCATTCGGCGAAGTTGGTGGCTGAAGAAGATTCCAGGGGAGCGGGATTGGCTCATGGATAGCCTGCTGGATGGAATCAAGGAACGACACATGGCGAAAGGAAGTGTCAGTCTTCCTGCAAGTCAGCCGCACCAAAACCACAAGTGGTATATCGGGCGGGGTCTGAACGGTTTACGGTTTTTCCGTGGTGGTCTCCGATTCCACTCTTTCAGCGACACGTCGTGGGGCGAGGAGAGAGGAAACCGCCCTCATCGGGCGGTTAACTCTCGCGCTTCTCGTCCGTGCGATATTCCCGATGACTGTTGGATCTTAGGTTTTAGATCAACGGTGGTGATTGTTGGATTGTTTTCTTTCGGGTCCATTTGTCAGTTTTCTGTTCAACTAGTGCTGCAACGGGATTGGCTCAAGGACTTTCCACTGCAAGAAATCATGGGACAACACGTGGCAAAAAGGAATGTTGGTTTTCCCACGCATCAACCACTCCAAAACCACTGGCGGTTTATCGGACGGGGGCCGCATGGTTTCCGGTTTTTTCGTATTTGGCTCCGATTCCACTCTTTAAATGACACATCGCGGGGCGAGGAGAGAGAAAACCGCCCGTATCGGGCGGCTAACTCTCGTGCTTCTTGTCCTTCCTATATTCTTGATGACCGTCGGATCTCAGTTTTTGGATCTAAGGTGGGGATTGTTTGTGCAAATTGGGTGGATTCGAAAATTATTTTGGATTATTTTGCTTTTAACTCCTTCTGGTCCATCAGGTAGTTTTTGTTTAGCTTAGATTCCAACGACAATTCTAGACTTGCTCTGACTGTCTGCTAGTTGACTTGCTAGGAGGCTCTCCCCGGGTTTCTCTCAGTTTTGGGTAATGTTTGGCCTGCTTCGCGGACTGTTAAATTCACATAGAGCGGGTGTGGCCCTTTGTAAATTATGTACATTTGGTTAAGTTTAATATAAGGCACCACTCTTGATCAAAAAAAAAAATTAATTAAACAAGAAAAAAAAACAACCATACAAAAACTATGAAAACAACAAAAAAAACCCTTCAAAAAAGCTTAGAAAATCACAAAACCAACCAAGAAAACGATTAAAAAAACCTTCAAAACAACTTAGAAAACCACCAAACTAACCTAGAAAACTATTTAAAAAACTCTTCAAAACAACTTAAAAATAACTTTTAAACTACGAAAAAAACTATTATTTTAAGTTTTAAATTTGTTTCTTACTTGTAATGTTTTTTATTAAATGCATATTTTCTGATTTGAATTGTAAAAACATTTTTTTCTAATTATTTTAGGTTTTAAAGTTTTTCTTTAGGAATTTTGTGAAATAAATTTTCAATTTTTTTTTAAATTTTTCTTATTTAAAATACATTTTAAATTTATATCAAATTTGACCAAAAATATACCGAAAAAACTCCAAAACAAAAAACAACGAAACTACAACCAACAATAAGTAAATTAGGAGCTTGAGATTGACATGATAAATATAATTGCTCATCATGAACTTTTATTTATAAAATAAGAAATTTTGTTTTATTTTATTATTTTAAATTTAAATTAATTTATATTTTAATAACTATTTTTTTAATAATAAATATAGTGCCATTCTAATTTAAAAAAAAATACTAATAATTAAAATTAAAAATCTAAAAATAATAATTTAATATATATATATATATATATATATATATATATATATATATATATTTTATAGTTATGTTATATAACATTTTACATAATATACATAACTATATAACATAACATAACATGTAATTATATTTAACTATAACATCACATAGCTATATATTATAGTTATATATATATATATATATATATCAATCATGTTACAACATGACCATAACTATAGTTTGTTAGACCAAACAATGCGCAGCGGAAATAAAATAAACAATCATTCACATCACATACAAAATCACAAAACCATAACACAAAGATTTAACGTGGTTCACCCAACCAATCTGGGTTACGTCCACCAGAACAGAGGCATCGGCAATCTTATTATTCAACAGGAGATTACAACAATTAATTCTTCACACAAACTCTCAGCTCACCCTATTTTCTCTACACTCTCTACACACACTCTCAATCCTCTACGGGATTACATTTCTTATAGCTGGAGTATAAAACTGAATCATAAATCCCCTCACAACAAATATAGGATGCATTAACTCCTCGAAAAATACTGGAGCTAAGATAGCAACTAATCCTATTGTTTTCACATACATGAGATTTTTTCCTAAATTAATTAACAGAAAAATCTAGACATAGTTCATAACATAATTGCTATATAATTATAGATATTTAATTAAATTATAACCTTTTGAATAATGAATTTATATAGGTGGGGAGTTTTTTTTGAGATAAGTTAGGAATACCATGTTTCAATTCAAAAGATTGTAATAGAATTATAGTATAGATAAATCTACAATATTAATTCACTTACTTCTGAATAAAAATATATAACATTAATAATAATTCCAAAATCATAATACATTTAACAATTGAATAATCTTAATTTCAAATTAGAATCAATAAATTACATATTCTATTAATAATAAATCCAAAATCAAAATAACTCATAATTGGATTTTCCTCTTTCAAATTAAAATCAACAAATTGATTCAACTACACAATTCAATCAATAGGTTCATAAAATCCTTAAGGTTAAAAACAATTTAATAAACCCATTTTAATTCTATTTCAAAATAAATAACCCTAGCCGACTAATTTCTTTCATAAGGACACATATCATGAACTATATATATACACACATGATTAGCTCTATGATACATCATTGATCTCCTCATAAGCGATTGGTGTTTCCCCTTAGGATGGACTCACTTGGAAGTCCTAAATGTTGGGTTCAATAAACTCTCTAAAACAACTCATTCCTCACTTATCTCATAAATTATAACTTACTTATAACATTATATCTATATATATATATATAGTTCATAGCATAAAGTTATAACATATAACTCTATAATTAGCAATTGTCTCTAAAGGTACAAAGGTACACTGAAGGAATCCAAGATTTGGGAAAGTCGTCCTGAAAAAATAAATCGCTAAATATAGAAAAAATTACCTTGCTTTCATTATTAATGTTGGGAATAAAGGGAAAAGTTAACCAGAAATAAAACATAGTATTGATTCATGATATTATAACAAAATCTATTTACAAATTAAAATTTTTAATTTACATAATAAAATAGAGATTAAAAATCATGTTACATACTTTTTATGTATTTGTTTTTCACTTATATTAATTATTATTAATTTTAATAATAACAATTTTATTATTAATTTTAATAATAACAATTTTATTTTAATTTGATGAATTTTTAAATCATTTTAATATTTATAATGGATTAATGGGTATTTGTGATGATTTAATTAACAAAAAATTGTTAATATAAACGAACGTGCTTAGGCACATTGGTCAATTATATTATTATGTTTTAATGTCTCATCAAAACCATTATAACCTCGCAGGGTGCTACTTGAGCTAAATAAATTTCTTACCACACGTCAAAATCGACTCGAAAATTCATGAAGCGATGAGTGGCGATGCTGCTAGTGAATCCATTCATTGGTCGCTACAATTAGGCCTGAAATTTGATCTACCACACGATTATTTTAATTTGCAGAACTATTCCACAGTTGGCATTAAGTGCAGGACATTGAATGGAAGATTATGGAGGTATGCAACATTGCAGATAAGGCATACAGTTGTTCTTAATTTTCTTCATATCTTTGTTGCGATATTTCTTTATTCTTTGTCCGATAAAGTTCATGAAGTTTCTGTGTAGAAAATCACTGTTAAAGAGGTCAAATAATTTGTAACCTATGGAGATTATACAGTGTTAGTTAAAGAAAATTGTATGCTTGAAAACAGAGTTATTTTATTTCTTTGGAATCTAGCGGTAGGGATCATGGGAGGTTAAAATGTACTAACCTAAGAAGAGAATGATCCTTAAAAAAATTTACTTCTGGTCGAGCTTTTAAGAATTCCTTTTGGCCGATATGAATGATGAGTTTGGATGTTTATAGTTCCTGTTTCTTAATGAACTGATTGTTTGATAAGTTTTTCGATAGATTCTAGACATAAATTTCATGAAATTTCTAAAGTGAAATTCCAGTCCTGGCTGCAACTTATTGAGTAAACTATTGGTGCAGGATTCCCAGCATGAGCCTCAGAAGAAGAATGGAATCAGCTAGTGATTTTCTTGATGTCAAGAGAATCGCAGTGAAAAATTATGAAAGATTGAGTGAGCAGGAGGATTGGGAGGGTTTAGAACCAATGACCCCTGTCGACTGCATCTTTAACCAACCATTTTTAAATTGTCACATTCTTGTCAATGTAGGATTGAAGACACAAATTGATATCAAGGCCATAACAATAGGTCTGGAGGCCACTCTTATTAAACATAATTGTTTCTCCAACATTTTGGTTGGTCCTCTCATCTTCAATATGAATTCATTTAGTCATTTTATTTGTTATATATAAGCTTACATGTGTTGTTGGGAAAAGTATCTATTCAGAACGCCCCTATCCCACTCTAAGGTGTGATAGTGCCTTAGCAACAAACAAGGAAACTTATTTGAGTAT
The DNA here is from genome assembly GCA_031772625.1 of Pinus tabuliformis. NCBI lineage: Eukaryota > Viridiplantae > Streptophyta > Pinopsida > Pinales > Pinaceae > Pinus > Pinus tabuliformis. The sequence continues at coordinate 121,817,171 of CM062812.1, read as the reverse complement.
TTCTTCTTTATGAAATGTAAATGAGGAGGAAAGATGTAACTAACCTGTGTCTTCCACTAGTTTGTTGATCCAATCGCTCCTCTCTTCAGTGACTCCCAGCTCCCTGTTCCCTCACCGGCCCAGCTTCACCGAATTCCTGCAAGATCACAAGAGAGAGAGACTACATGGAGATATAGAGATACATTCATAAAAAGCTCAAGATCAGATTAAGCTAAACATGTAAGTATAACAAAACATCATTGATACACAACATGTAGGAGAAACTCAAATAGTTTATTGATATGATAAGAAAGTCCAAGAGGAGGTACAACCAAGTGAGTTCCGATCCAGCATCTACCTCCCAGCAAAGGAATCCCTTCCTCTCCTCCAACAAAGCATAAATCACCCAATGTACTAATCTCAATCTCAAACCAACAACAATTCTCTGCAAAGTACAAAATTCCAGCCTCTGGATCTCTGGGATGAGGGATCCATATATAGATGTAAGCAGAGAGGATGAGTCAGCTTATGTTTTGACTTGTGGCTTCTCTCTGTCAGTTCTTGCTTCCACTTGGAGGTTGAGAGCCTCTTACTCATCACTAGTCGAATTCATTGAGGCAAGTGTCACTGGAGAAGATTCTGGAAGCTTCCATGGTCTTTCCACCTCGTTGAATGAGCTTGCCATTTGTCATTTCCCGCTCAGCGCACCTGGGTAGTGTATCCAAGTGCGTTGCAACGCACCTAGCCAGTGCATTTGGGTGCTTTGCAACGCAGGCAGCTAGTGGAGCTTCTGAATTGATCCTGATTTGACTAGTTCTGAGTGATTTTTGGTGGAGAACTTCTGGGAGAAGCTGTCATTGGTTGACTTTGTTCCTTTAGGAGTTGTAACAACATCTTTGGGACTTTGGATCCCTTGAATTATGGACATTTCATGCATATAGCTGTAGGGCACAAAAATGTCTATAACAGTTGCCCCCTAAAGTATGAGGTCGTTTATCGGGTGAAATGCTTTATTAGGAGGATCCGAAGTTCATTCAATGCTGGGAGGAGACCTGTAATAAGATACAATACAATACATTATTTTTCATACTATTTTCATGATCTAGCTGAGGCGGGCATTCCCATGCTCAACGTTATAAATTCATTTTTATGTACATAGGACAGACAATCGTCTGATGGTAGACTGATGATTCTGATGAAATCATCATCCTTTTGGTAGGATGATTATCTGTTCTGCAGTGCTGTACATGTCAATGTCTTTATTTTTCCTGAATATATATCGCAGCCCGGATGGATGAAACTAGATCCGGGGTCTTCAATCTCGTCCGATCTTCACTCTAAGTACAAGTCGATCCATGTGAGAAATGTTTTGAAGTCGAACATGGAAAGACATCGCTTGATTACCAGTCAATGATGTAAACTGTTAACAAGCGTGAGAGGAATCACCGATAATGATAATGACCCTCAAGGTACTGCAGTACAATTCACGTGGTGTGAATAAAGGACTTGGCATCGAACACCACGCAAAATCTTTCAGTCGAAGGTCATTGATGTATACCTGTCGCCGGAAGTGAGAAACTTGCCATTGAGGCATGCAAGCTTCAAAGTACTGAAGGGGTTGTTCCTAGATCAACTTCTTGGATAATGAGCTGATGTCGACAAGAAGCGATCCGTTAAAGGAGGGCCTTGATGTATCCCACATCAGTGACACGGAACGGAGCAAATGATTTTGAGGGAGGTGAAAACGATCTGATGATATATGGTTCAGGGTGGCGGTCATGAAAAAATGAAGGATAATGTATGGTAGTGGATGGGACACGGTTGACTTCTCTGGATGACTTCTCTTGAACATATCGACGACACTTATGTGATGGATTGGTAGCATTTACCCCAAAGGTGGATGGTATGGCGAGACCATGGTGATGTGACCGGTGAATGAAACAACCCAACCCGACTCAGGCATGGAGTGGAAGTGTCATGTTCAAGAGCGACTTGCTACCAATAAAGGTTCTTTGAGTTTCTTCCCAATTTTTCCCCAGTCATTGCTGACCAGTACCTCTTTATTTTTGTCAAGCTTGAGGAGGATAACATATTCTTGTTCTATAATTTGTCCTTCGGGCAAACCCATCGCTATGTTTTAACGAGCCTAGCGATAGTGAAACTCGTTCTCGCCTAAAGACAAGTTTGTCGCTATTAATCTTTTTAACGAGTCTAACGACAAAGATAACTCGGTCCTTTTCATTTTTAGAGAGTCTGAAAAGGTACGTAAAGTTAACTCCAAAAGTCCTTTTTCGTCATCTAATCCCTTAAGTCCAAAAAAGTATAAAATAATACAGAAGGGATGAATTTTCGATAGTTTTAACGAGCCGAAAAAAACAAGTGCTCGATCTTTTTGTGCAATAATCCCTCAGGTCCAAAAAGATTAAAATCTATAGGAGGGATAGCTCTTCCGGTCGCTTTAACGAGCTGGAAGGCCAAAACTCGGCAATCTTTTCATATTTTACGAGTCAGATGAAAAGAGCTTAAAGAAGACTCGTCTTTTGAGGAACGAGTGATAAAATGGGGAGCAGCTGATTCCAGGTAAGGGTTGGAATTTTCCAAGCACGACAGTGTCACAAGGATGGCTAGTGAAATCACTCTTCGTAGCTGTTCCTCAAAATGGGTAAACAATCAAATGGAGGTGAATGATTGGCCAATGGAAAAGTGGAGGTGACGGTGCAAACACGACCAAGGCTTTAATGGCTGATAATGTTACATTCATGGTGGTTATTTACCGGAGAGTAGTTCATTTTTTAACGAGCTTAAACGCGGATTGAAACACTTGCTCGATCTTATGTTTATTTTTTAACGAGCATGAACTATGCGCTAAAACTGCTCGATAATCCAGTCATATGATAAGAATGTCTCATGTAAGATGCCATTTTTTATGGAGCTTGCGCCTTACAAAGCTATGCCCCGCATCCTTTCGTTATGCAAGTTCGGAAACGACTAATCCTATGAGTTTAAAGGGTTAGACCTACAGGTTTAAAGGGAGGACCTAAAAATTTAAAAAAATAAATAGCCGCCCCTTGCTTGCACTCCAAAAGGTTTGCATGCCCCCAGGTATAAAACAGAGTTTCAAGGTTACCTCTACTTCATTTCCGCCAAAATAATTGTTTTACCGAGAGAGGTCTACCTCTTTCAGGTTACCCAAAGATTGTCCTGTTAATCTTTCAAACAAAAATTCTTCGGCGATGTCTACCGAGATAAACAAAGGTGAGCGACGATGCCCACCAACTCACATAACTTTGACAAAAGAATCTTATTCCAGAACAACCCCTCTTCCAATCACGGACGGGGTACGGACTAGTCATATTCTCCCGCGGAAACCTACCCTATACCCAAAGTTTTCCTGCTGAAGCAGACCAGGACGCATGCCCCCTAGGTTCCAGTCATATCCTTCCGAATCAATCGCACTCATCGGGAAGACGGACCGTGGGTTGAGACATTTCTTGCGTGAAGAGACCATTTAGGGATGGTATATGACTATTTGCGATGCATGATCTGGGAAATGAAAGCTGGTCCACGAGTTTGACCACTCTTCCTTCGTGCGGAAAACACATTACTCTAAAGAGTGAGGAGACGATGGCTCCCATGCAATAAATATAGTCTCGTCCAAGGAGTAGGTTATAATCCAAGGGTCCTTGAACGACCATCACGTTCATTTGAACGGTCTTCCCTTTCAATGTTATGGGCACATTGGGGAGGATCCCTAAAGGTCGACTGGTTCCTTTATCAAAGCCTATCAGATTTCTCATTTCAGGCAAAAGCGATGGCGAACTAAGCGCTTTCCAAGCAATAGAGGAAAGGATACTCACAGATGCCCCCTCATCAATGATGGTACCAGCCATGACCATCCTGTATATTTGGACGATAATTCTGAATGGTATGCTTGTTGGCAAACGGGGTCTGCCTAGTTGGTTCAAGTCGAAGGATACAACTAGGTTGCTTGGTGGTGGGACCGAGTAGACGGCCGGGTATCGCTCTGACGAACTTCCTTCCTGTGATAAAGGAATGGGTGGATTTCCCCCGTGTTCGTCGGAGTCTGTGTTGATGAAGAGAATTTGGATGGTGTCATCTTTATTCTCTTCAGTGACTGTATCATTCGAAGATAAAACCTCTGAAGGCAAGACCGGGTCAACTGTCGCCTCGACCTTTTGACTTTCGTCAGGTATGGATTTAGCTGGTTCATCTTCAATGACCGGTGCTTCAGCTGACCACTTGAGCGGGCCAGCTGGATCTTCAACTAACGAAGGACTCGGCAAGAGTTTTTTATATCCAGGAGGAAGTCGTAACGGTGAAACCGGACGATCATCCAAAACTCTTTTCGCTTCGTTTAAGAAGGGACAACGGTGGATGGCGTGGTTGCCTTCGCACAGTCTACAGGGAGATCTAGCTCTCCCTTTTTGTCCAGGGACTTCACTTTCGCTAGTTGACGGTGTGCATTCAACATGGCTATCAGAGGTTGATGCCATCGGATTGTGCAAGCGAGGAGACCAGTCCCTTAGTATCCGATGGATGCAGGGACAATCTCTGTGAAAGTGGTCTCCCTTGCATATGACACATGGCGATTTAGGCCTAGTCAGTGCTGTGTGTGGATTTTCGTTAGACGACACTCGTTTGCCCCCAGCCGCTTTTGGCTCCTTCTTCTTCTTCTCTTTCTTCTTCTTTTCCTTCTTCTCCTTAGGGACTTGGTTTTTAGTTTTACCAGTCCCATCAAGCGAAGAGGAAGGAGGAGAAGAAGAATTAGAGGAAGTAGAAGGCTGGTGGGTAACTCTGGACTGGTTTAACTGCTGATTCGATTGTTCAGGAATAGTGGTGTTCTGAACGACATTGGTTGAGAAGAGCCAGACCAGCAAGCCAATTGTCAGTCCTGGAAGCGACAATGTGGCCATATGGGGCGCACCAACATCTCCCCAAGAGGAGAAGGGGCTAGGATTTCCACCAAGGGGAATTCCTTGGTTGGTAGGCTCCATTTTCTCAACCTAAAGATCAACGCAGGAAAAAGGGTATGAATATTCCGTTTAAAATAAATTTTAACGACACTTAGACACAACTTGCTTTTTCAATTTTAAAGAGTCAAGAAAAAGAAAAAGATGACTCTAGTCTCCTTCGATGTTTTAACGAGCCCGAAGTGACAAATGCTCGGATGGACTTTTTCCGTTATAGAGTCTGAAAAAGGCCAAAAGGAACTGCTCTGGAGTTCTAAGTAGAGGGTGTGCCAAACTTTTCGCAAAACCGCAGAATACTTTTTAAGGTACGGGCGGTCAATCTTCCCGAAAGCTGTGTTCAGTGCATTGCGATCAGTAGGGCGACCGACACGGCTTCCTATGGATAAAGGTTTTATGCCTATAGGTGTCTCCCAATATATACTCGACGGTACGTGGGAGCACAATCCGTACTGGCACTTATCGTCTCTCAGGAGGAATCACCCAACCATCAGTGAGGCGACCAGTGACCAGGTTTTACGACGCCGGAACACGTCTCTAGCCTAGACCTCTATGTTGTGCGTTAAGTTACAAAGTGTTGTTAAGTTCATTCAATTTATTTTAGGTTTATCTTTCTTAGAAGTTTGCCTTTTTGGATCACCACGAGATGTATGATACAATTCCTAAATGCAGTCTAAAGATGATAAGCAAGCATTTATCTCTTTTCAACAATGAAAATCCTAGCTACAAGGGGAAAAGAAAGACACAATCTTTTCTCAAAGAGCAAAGAGCACACTGTAAATGCACTTTTCCTAAATCAAACCATGCAAACTATCAATATGCAAATGCACAAATGCATGTATTTGTTTTCGCTTTCTTAATATTGATGCCTAAAAGAAAGCTCTTGTACAAATTTGAATTCGATTTCAAGTGAAAAGACAAACAAGTTTCTTTTTGAAATCAAAAAGACGATTACGACACTTTGATTTTGAAGTAAACACTTGTTTCGACACTAGAAATTCATAAATTCAAACCAAAAGACAAAAGTAAAAGCGCAATCAACTGTCAACAGCAATAAACTTACTCCTAAGATCAAAACGACACTTACGACAAGTCTAGATCTAAGGGCGACAGTATGACTAGTTTACTTTTGTAATGGGAAACTGCAAATGATGTAACAAATACACAAAGAACAAATACAGTTTCTTTATACAACTGAGGCGGAATTAAGGCAAAGAAAAGGGGTTTCAGATAGGTACACACACTGATAACAGGCTGCAAAAAACAGAGATAAAACTGAGCAAAAGGAAGCAAGGAACCATAGCTGCACAAGGCAAAGGCTGATCAGCGCACCCCTAGCACAGAGAAACTGAACTTCAGCGCAGGTAGCCCTCTCGGGACCTGCGTTGAAATGCAGAACCTCTTCACAGAGCCTGCGCTGAAGCAGAAACGAGAATTGTCTCTGGGTTCTGGGTCACGGTTTGCAGTTTAATCTACAGTTTTTGGCCAGATAAAAGCTATCAATTAGGTACAATTAGGAGGATGATTTAAAGGAGGACTAAGATCTATCACAAAGGGCTGTTAGAGCACTTGTGGATCAGTTTGTTCAGATCATAAACAGGCCCAGTGAGTGGACTAGAGTGACAGATCTCTACTTTGCATTTGTAAATGGCAAATGCAGTTCGATTCAACACTCCTAAGTTTATGAGAAGAACAACAATAGAAACACAAATAGACTAACTAGATACGTTCCCCAGCGGAGTCGCCAATTTGTTGTTGGGAAAAGTATCTATTCAGAATGCCCCTATCCCACTCTAAGGTGTGATAGTGCCTTAGCAACAAACAAGGAAACTTATTTGAGTATTTCTTCTTTATGAAATGTAAATGAGGAGGAAGGATGTAACTAACCTGTGTCTTCCGCTAGTTTGTTGATCCAATCGCTCCTCTCTTCAGTGGCTCCCAGCTCCCTGTTCCCTCACCGGCCCAGCTTCACCGAATTCCTGCAAGATCACAAGAGAGAGAGACTACACGAAGATATAGATATACATTCATAAAAAGCTCAAGATCAGATTAAGCTAAACATGTAAGTATAACAAAACATCATTGATACACAACATGTAGGAGAAACTCAAATAGTTTATTGATATGATAAGAAAGTCCAAGAGGAGATACAACCAAGTGAGTTCTGATCCAGCATCTACCTCCCAGCAAAGGAATCCCTTCCTCTCCTCCAACAAAGCATAAATCACCCAATGTACTAATCTCAATCTCAAACCAACAACAATTCTCTGCAAAGTACAAAATTCCAGCCTCTGGATCTCTGGGATGAGGGATCCATATATAGATGTAAGCAGAGAGGATGAGTCAGCTTATGTTTTGACTTGTGGCTTCTCTCTATCAGTTCTTGCCTCCGCTTGGAGGTTGAGAGCCTCTTACTCATCACTAGTCGAATTCATTGAGGCAAGTGTCACTGGAGAAGATTCTGGAAGCTTCCATGGTCTTTCCACCTCGTTGAATGAGCTTGCCATTTGTCATTTCCCGCTCAGCGCACCTAGGTAGTGTATCCAAGTGCGTTGCAATGCACCTAGCCAGTGCATTTGGGTGCTTTGCAACGCAGGCAGCTAGTGGAGCTTCTGAATTGATCCTGATTTGACTAGTTCTAAGTGATTTTTGGTGGATAACTTCTGGGAGAAGCTGTCATTGGTTGACCTTGTTCCTTTAGGAGCTGTAACAACATCTTTAGGGACTTTGGACCCCTTGAATTATGGAAATTTCTGTTATAGACATTTTTGTGCCTTACATCATTGAGCATGAAATGTCCATAATCTAAGGGATCCAAAGTCCCTAAACATGTTGTTCCTACCCCTAGAGGAACAAGGCTAACAAACCACAACAATTCACAGAAGTTCTCCACCAGAAACTGCTCAAAAACAAGTCAATTCAGGATCATTTCAGTGGCTACACTAGCTGTTTGCGCTGAATGTCAAAGCCAACACTGGCTACCTGTGTTGAATGTCAACTGGAACACTAGCTACCTGCGCTGAACGAGAATGGACAAGTGGCAGGCTCATTTCTCAAGGTGTCAAAACCCAGGAAGCTTCCAAAATGACACTTGCCTCAGGGAATTCGACTGGTGATGAGTAAGAGGTTCCAAATCTCCAAGTGGAAGCAAGAACCTCCAAGTGGATTCAAGAACTGACAGAGGGAGAGGACACTAGTCAGATCTCAACCTGACTCATCCTCTCTCCAAACATCTATATATGGATCTCTCCTCCATGAGATCTGGAGGCTGGAATTTTGTTATTGCAAAGAATTGATGTTGGTTTGAGATCGGAATCATTGGGTGCTTAATGCTTTGAAAGGGGTGAAGATAGGAATTTCATTTGCTGGGAAGGAGATGTTGGATTGGAGCCCTCTGGGTTGTATCTCTTCCTGAACCTTGTTATTCATCAATAAAGCTATCTTGGTTTCTCCTATATGCTGATGTATTTTGATGTATGAATGTATTAGTGTATTTGGTTTATTTCTAATCCTAAACTAGTTATGAATGTGAATATCTGTCTTTGTGTAGTGTTCTTCTCTTGTCGCAAGTAGCTGTTCTCTTGTGATCTTGCAGGAAGTTGAAGCTGGATAAGCAAGAAGGCAAGTAGCTGTGAACACCCAAAGAGAAGAGAGACCGGATCGAGGGACAAACGGAAGACACCGGTAAGTCTATTGATCTCTCTTCTTTCACATTTCATAAAGGAAGAAACCAGAATAGCTGTACTCGTTTGTTGCTAAGGCACTGTCACACCTTAGGTGGATAGGATCGTCTTGCATAGGCATTTTTCCCCACAACAAATTGGCGACTCCACTGGGGAGATCTGTTTAGTCATTTTATTTGTGTTTCTATCATTGTTTGTTTCATAGACTTGACAGCAACAATCGAACTGCATCTTTCCCAGATGCAAAATAGACAGTTACTGCTTTGATCCAATTGCTGGACTTGTCTATGATCTAAACAATGGACTCACAAATGATTTGATGATCCTTGTGATAGATCTTAGTAGCCCTTCAAAGCATCCCTTTGATTACACCTTGCTTGTTGCTTTTATTTGACCTAAAACAGTGAATTAAATAGCAATCTGTGACCCAGAACCTGAGGGAAACGAGAGTTTCTCCTTCAGCGCAGACCCAGTGAAGGGATTATGCATTTCAACGCAGGTCCCGCGAAGGCTACCTGCGCTGAATGTCAAAACCCCTGTGTTGAGGTTGCGCTGAACCAGTTTGTCCTTGTGCAGCTGGGGTTCTCTGTTCTGTTCTGCCTTGTTTTGATCTCTGTTTTTGCAGCCTGTAACCAGCATAGGTACCAGTCTGATAACTCCTTTTCTCTGCTTAGATTCCGCCTCCTTTTGTACAAAAAGACTGTGAGTGTTTTTATGTGTTTGTGGCATCATTTACAGTTTTCCTTTGCATGAGTGAAATAGTCATCCCGTAGCCCTTGATTCAGATCTATTGATTGTGATCTTAGAAGAGAGTTCATTGGCTGTTTGTAGATTGATTATACATTTACTCTTGCTTATTGGTTTGAATTTGTCTCTTTTAAGTGTCAAAACAAGTATTCATTTCGAAAATCGTTAAGTGTTGTAATCTCTTCTACCCTCTCTGATTTCGAAAAAGTAAACTTGTTTGTATTGATCATTTAAAAGCAAATTCTAAGTTGTACAAAAAGCTTTCTTTGTAGGCATTAATACTAAGAAAGCGGAAAACAAACACCTGCATTGTGCATTTGCATTTGATAGTTTACATGTTGGATTTAGGAAAAGTGCATTAGAGTGTGCTGATTGCTCTTTGAGAAAAGATGGTGTCTTTCTTTTCCCTTAGTAGCTAGGATTTTCAAAGTTGAAAAGATATAAAGATTTCTTATCATCTTTAGACTGCATTTAGGAATTTGTATCATACATCTCGTGGTGAACCTTGAAAGGCAAACTTTAAAAAGATCAACCTAAAATAAATTGAATGAACTTAACAACGCTTTGCAACATAACGCACAACATAGAGGTCTAGGCTAGAGACATGTTGCGGCGTCGTTAAGCCTGGTGACTGTCGATCCCGTGGACGGTGGGTGATTCCTCCTGAGGGACGATAGCGCCAGTACGGATTATGCTCCCACGTACCGTCGCGTATATATTGGGATACACCTATAGGCATAAAACCTTTATCCTTAGGAAGCCGTGTCGGCCGCCCTACTGATCGCAATGCACTGAACACAACATTCAGGAAGATCGACCGCCCGTACCCTAAAAAGTATTCTGCGGTTTTGCGAAAAGTTTGGCACACCCTCTGCCTAGAACTCCAGAGCAGTTCCTTTTGGCCTTTTTCAGACTCTATAACAGAAAAAGTCCATCCGAGCATTTGTCACTTCGGGCTCGTTAAAACATCGAAGGAGACTAGAGTCATCTTTAGCTTTTTCTCGACTCTTTAAAACTGAAAAAGCAAGTTGTGTCTAAGCGTCGTTAAAAATTTATTTTAAACGGAACAATCACCCTTTAATTCCTGCGTTGATCTTTAGGTTGAAAAATGGAGCACACCAACCAAGGAATTCCCCTTGGTGGAAATCCTAGTCCCTTCTCCTCTTGGGGAGATGTTGGTGCGCCCCACATGGCCACATTGTCGCTTCCAGGACTGACAATTGGCCTGCCAGTCTGGCTCTTTTCAACCAATGTCGTTCAGAACACCACCATTCTTGAACAGTCGAGTCAACAGTTAGACTAGACCAGAGTTGCCAACCAGCCTTCTACCTCATCTAACTCTTCTTCTCCTCCTTCCTCTTCGCTTGACGGAACTGGTATAACAAAAAACCAAGTTCCTAAGGAGAAGAAGGAAAAGAAGAAGAAAGAGAAGAAGAAGAAGGAGCCAAAGGCGACTGGGGGCAAACAAGTGTCGTCTGACAAAAATCCACACACAACACTGACCAGGCCTAAATCGCCATGTGTCATATGCAAGGGAGACCATTTCCACAGAGATTGTCCCTGCATCCCTCGGATACTAAGGGACTGGTCTCCTCGTTTGCACAATTCGGTAGCATCAACCTCTAATAGCCATGTTGACTACTCACCGTCAACTAGTGAAAGTGAAGTCCCAGGACAGAGAGGGAAATCTAGATTTCCCTGCAAAATGTGTGAAGGCGATCACGCCATCCACCGTTGTCCCTTCTTAGACGAGGCTAAAAGAGTTCTGGAAGATCGCCCGATTTTACGAGTGCAACTTCCTCCTGGATATCAAAAACTCTTGCCAAGTCCTTCACTAGTTGAGAACCCGGCTGGCCCGCCCAGATGGTCAGCCGAAGCACCTATCATTGAAGATGAACCGTCTGGATCCATGCCTGACGAAAGTCAAAAGGTTGAGACGGCAGTTGACCCGGTTTTGCCTTCAGAGGCTCTATCTTCGAATGATACCATCACAGAGGAGAATAAAGACGACACCGTCCAAATTCTCTTCATCAACACTGACTCTGATGAACAAGGGGGCAATGCCCCCATTCCTTTATTGCAGGAAGGAAGTTCGTCAGAGCGATATCCGGCCGTCTATTCGGTCCCACCACCAAGCAACCTGGTTGTGTCCTTTGACTGGAACCAACTAGGCAGACCCCGGTTGCCAGCAAGCATACCATTCAGAATTATCGTTCAAATATACAGAATGGTAATGGCTGGCACTATCATTGATGAGGGGGCATCTGTGAGTATCCTTTCCTCTATTGCTCAGAAAGCGCTTGGTTCGCCAGCGCTTTTACCTGAAATGAGAAATCTATCAGGTTTTGATAAAGGAACTAGTCGACCTTTAGGGATCCTCCCCAATGTGCCCATAACATTGAAAGGGAAGACCGTTCAAATGAACGTGATGGTCGTTCAAGGACCCTTGGATTATAACCTACTCCTTGGACTAGACTATATATATTGCATGGGAGCTATAGTCTCCTCACTCTTTAGAGTAATGTGTTTTCTGCATGAAGGAAGAGTGGTCAAGCTCGTGGACCAACTTTCATTTCCCGGATCACGCATCGCAAATAGTCACATACCATCCCTAAATGGTCTATTCACGCAAGAAGTGTCTCAACCCACGGTCCGTCCTCCTGATGAGCGCGAGTAATCCGGGAGGATATGACTAGAACCTAGGGGGCATGCGTCCTGGTTTGCTTCGGCAGGGAAACTTTGGGTATAGAGTAGGTTTCCGCGGGAGAATATGACTAGTCTGTACCCCGTCTGTCTAGGAAGAGGGTTATTCTAGAATAAGATTCTTTTGTCAAAGTTATGTGAGAGGGCGGGACCCGTCACTCACCTTTGTCTATTTCGGTAGACATTGCTGAGGAAGTGTTTTGTTTGAAAGATTAACGAGACAATCTTTGGGTAACCTGAAAGAGGTAAGCCTCTCTCGTTAAAACGAATGTTTTGGTGGAAGTGAAGTAGAGGTAACCTTAAAACTCTGTTTTATACCTGGGGGCATGCAAACCTTTTGGAGTGCAAGCAAGGGGCGGCTATTTATTTTTTAAAATTTTTAGGACCTCTAACCCTTTAAACTCGTAGGATTAGTTGTTTCCGAACTTGCGTAACGAAAGGATCTGGGGCAAAGCTTCGTGAGATGAAGCTCCATAAAAAATAGAATCTCAATGAGACACTCTTATCATATGACTGGGTATTCGAGCAGTTTTAGCACAAAGTTCATGCTCGTTAAAAAATAAACGCAAGATCCGAGCAGTTTTAACGCGGACTTCATGCTCGTTATAAAATAAACATAAGCAATGAGCAAGTGTTTCCACCAGCGTTTAAGCTCATTTTAAAATAAAAAATGAACCTACCCGGTAAATAACCACTGTGAATGTTATATCATCAGCCATTAAAGCCTTGGTCGTGTTTGCACCGTCACCTCCACTTTTCCATTAGCCGATCGTTCACCTGCATATGTTTGTTTACCCATTTTGAGGAACAGCTGCGAAGAGTGATTTCACCTAGCCATCCTTGTGACACTGCCGTGATTGGAAAATTCCAACCTGTACCTGGAATCAGCTGCTAACCCTGTTTATCACTCGTTCCCCAAAAGACGAGTCTTCTTTAAGCTCTTTTCAACTGACTCGTAAAATATGAAAAGATTGCCGAGTTTTGGCCTTCTAGCTCGTTAAAGCGACCGGAAGAGCTATCCCTCCTATAGATTTTAATCTTTTTGGACCTGAGGGATTATTGCACAAAAAGATCGAGCGCTTGTTTTATTCGGCTCGTTAAAACTATCGAAAACTCACCCCTTCTATATTGTTTTATACTTTTTCGGACTTAAGGGATTAGATGACAAAAAAGGACTTCTGGAGTTAACTTTAGGTACCTTTTCAGACTCTCTAAAAATGAAAAGGACCGAGTTATCCTTGTCGTTAGACTCGTTAAAATCATTAAATAGCGACAAACTTGTCTTTAGACGAGAACGAGTTTCACTATCGCTAGGCTCGTTAAAACATAGCGATGGGCTTGCCCGAAGGGCAGGTTATAGAACAAGCATATGTTATCCTCCTCAAGCTTGACAAAAATAAAGAGGTACTGGTCAGCAATGACTGGGGAAAAATTGGGAGAAACTAAAGAAAACTTTGATGGTAGCAAGTCGCTCTTGAACATGACACTTTTCCTCTGTACCACAATCGGGTTGGGTTGTCTCATTCACCGGTCACATCCATGGTCTCACCATACCATCCATATTTGGGGTAATGCTACCAATCCATCGCATCAGTGTCGCCATATGTTCAAGAGAAGTCGTTCATAAAAGTCAACCATGTCCCATCCACTGCCATACATTATCTTTCATCCTTTCATGACTGCCACCCTGAATCATATGTCACAGATCGTTTTTCACCTCCATTAAAATCATTAGCTCCGTTCCGTGTCACTGATGTGGGATTCATTAAGGCCCTCCTTTGACGGATCACTTCTTGTCGACATCAGTTCATTATCCAAGAAGTTGATCTAGGAACAACCCCTTCAGTACTTTGAAGCTTGCATGCCACAATGGCAAGTTTCTCACTTCCGGCAATAGGTATACATCAATGGCCTTCGACCGAAAGATTTTGCGTGGTGTTCGACACCAAGTCCTTTATTCACACCACGTGAATTGTACTGCAGTACCTTGAGGGTCATTATCATTATCGGTGATTCCTCTCGCGCTTGTTAACGGTTTACATCATTGACCGGTAATCAAGCGATGTCTTTCCATGTTCGACTTCAGAACATTTCTCACATGGATCGACTTGTACTTAGAGTGAAGATCGAACGAGTTTGAAGACCCCGGATCTAGTTTCATCCATCCGGGCTGCGATATATATTCAGGAAAGATAAAGACATTGACATGTACATCATTGCAGCAGATAATCATCCTACTCAAAGGATGATAATTCCATCAAAATTATCAGTCTACCATCAGACGATTGTCTGTTCTATGTACAGAAAAATGAATTTATAAAGCTGAGCATGGGAATGCCCACCTCAGCTAGATCATGAAAGCAATATGAAAAATAATGTATTGTATTGTATCTTATTACAGGTCTCCTCTCAGCATTGGATGAACTTCGGATCCCCCTAATAAAGCATTTCACCCGATAAACAACCTCATACTTTAGGGGGCAACTGTTATAGACATTTTTGTGCCTTACAACATTGAGCATGAAATGTCCATAATCTAAGGGATCCAAAGTCCCTAAACATGTTGTTCCTACCCCTAGAGGAACAAGGCTAACAAACCACAGCAATTCACAGAAGTTCTCCACCAGAAACTGCTCAAAAACAAGTCAATTCAGGATCATTTCAGTGGCTACACTAGCTGTTTGCGCTGAATGTCAAAGCCAACACTGGCTACCTGCGTTGAATGTCAACTGGAACACTAGCTACCTGCGCTGAACGAGAATGGAAAAGTGGCAGGCTCATTTCTCAAGGTGTCAAAACCCAGGAAGCTTCCAAAATGACACTTGCCTCAGGGAATTCGACTGGTGATGAGTAAGAGGTTCCAAATCTCCAAGTGTAAGCAAGAACCTCCAAGTGGACTCAAGAGCTGACAGAGGGAGAGGACACTAGTCAGATCTCAAGCTGACTCATCCTCTCTCCAAACATCTATATATGGATCTCTCCTCCATGAGATCTGGAGGCTGGAATTTTGTTATTGCAAAGAATTGCTGTTGGTTTGAGATCGGAATCATTGGGTGCTTAATGCTTTGAAAGGGGTGAAGATAGGAATTTCATTTGCTGGGAAGGAGATGCTAGATTGGAGCCCTTTGGGTTGTATCTCTTCCTAAACCTTGTTATTCATCAATAAAGCTATCTTGGTTTCTCCTATATGCTGATGTATTTTGATGTATGAATGTATTAGTGTATTTGGTTTATTTCTAATCCTAAACTAGTTATGAATGTGAATATCTGTCTTTGTGTAGTGTTCTTCTCTTGTCACAAGTAGCTGTTCACTTGTGATCTTGCAGGAAGTTGAAGCTGGATAAGCAAGAAGGCAAGTAGCTGTGAACACCGAAAGAGAAGAGAGACCTGATCGAGGGACAAACGGAAGACACCGGTAAGTCTATTGATCTCTCTTCTTTCACATTTCATAAAGGAAGAAACCAGAATAGCTGTACTCGTTTGTTGCTAAGGCACTGTCACACCTTAGGTGGATAGGATCGTCCTGCATAGGCATTTTTCCCCACAACAATTTCATGCTTATAGTTGTAAGGCACAAAAATGTCTATAACAACATGTGCGCATTGTCTTGTACTTTCTTTAGGCTAACATGTAACCGATTATTTATGTGATTGCGGAAGGAAGAGAAAAGCAAGGTTTTGAAATGGTTGTTGGTCCATGTGAATATTGATGATTATGTTATAGTCTCATTTATCGAGCCGACGGATAATTGCATTCTGGATTTTGTCAAGAAATATGTAGTCAATTCAGTAATAGCCCCTCCCTGAATCCCTCTAGGCCGATGTGGAAAATTCATTTTTGGCGCATTAGATCAGAAGATGCAGAGTCCAACATCATCTTAAGAATACATCATTCTCTAGGGGATGAAATGTTGGGTCCCTATAATACTAGTGATTACCCCATTACTATTGTAGTTATACCCCTTATTTATATTGATGTACCCATGTAGTGCCCATATTGTTACTATTGTGCCACATAGAAGCCCACTATTGTTATTGTTGTGCCCTACAATATTATTGTTATGTAGGCTCCGATTGTATTGGGACCACTTAGACTCCTATATATAGAAAGGAGGTATTTTCATTTGTATCATCCAAGAATTGTTCATTTATGTAATGTAAAGGAGGTTGCCCCCTCGAAGAGGCTGAATTCTAAGTCGTGGATCTCTCTTTTCTATCTTTTTGTGAGCTGGTTTCATAACATGAAATGTCTCTCATCTCGTTTTTCTTGGCTTGTACGAAAAAGGTTTTTAATCCTCAATCCCTTCCCACAATCCCACACTAAACTCTACAATATAACACAAGGCCGATTAATGGAGAAAGTGGGAGAATGTTGAATGTGCAACTGTTGATCAATTATGTTCTTGCAATTGCGAGGACCATCTGTTCGAGGTCTTCTTAGAGATCTTCTTCTTGGTCTTCTGCTCGATTTCAGAAATATGTCGTCACATGAACTTTGTCTTCTGCTTGATTTCAGAAATATGTCATTTCCCTAAATTTCCGGCCATGTCGGTCCACATGTCCGCGATGCTGTACAACTTTTTGTAATGTACAATAGAGTGCCACGTGGTAAAAATTTATTAGACATAGGAGGACGAAAATTGAAAGATCTGATTAGCTAGATATCTCTGGCCAATATGTATAACATAAAATTATTTAACATAACACACACATATATAACATAACCTAACATAGCATAAATATTTAAAACATAATATATATATATATATATATATATATATATATATATATATATATATATATATATATATATATATAAGTTCATGTTTCAACAATGTATCATTGATAGATACATTAAATCCATCATGAAAAGTGCATTTGGTCTAGTGAATAAAAGCATTTAGACTCTTTTCTAATTTGTACCATATTGTTTCATTATGTAGTGTGTTGTACAAGAAACATTTTCTTCATGTGCTTAAACCTAGTACATGTCATGTGTCAAAGTCAAACATTAAGAACTTAAATTCTATTGTAGTATTTGGTTGGAATGAAATTTTATTAGTTTTGTAAATAGGTTTATTTCATTTTTTACATATATATTTACATATTTATGCATTATGAATAAAATGCATTATTTAGAAACCAAAAAAAGTGCGAGGGTAGATTTGATCACTTCTTTCGATTGTCTTTACAGGGAACTCAATGTAATTTGGTTTATAAATTATAAAAAAATGGACTCTGAAGTTTAGGACTTCAAGCTAGATTATTCTGCTTGAGTTTAGAAATGTTTTTTTTGTCAACATTTTTTTCTTGGATTACTTTATATGTATTATATGTAATATGTTGAGGCATCCCATATACGTGCCCAAATTGTAGGCCATCGCAATGTTAGAGGTCCTGTTATATGTGGTCGGGCTTGTGATAGATCATGTATCCCACTGAGAGTTCATGTTCCCCTTGTAGATCATGCCTTTGATGCTAGCCGGAGTGTTAGAGATAGTGTTTCTATCTCTGTTGATGACCATGCTACATCCAGTGGACCTTCTTCGCCCATTTCAGGTACACCTCTTGCATTTTTAAATCCTCTTTAAACTTTATGTGTTTGTGTCTTGAAATTGTCTTTAATTTTTAAATTGTCTTCAACTAATGTGTTTGAATTTAATGTATATGCTATTATGCTTCTAGTTTGTTAATTATATATATGTTAAATTATGTTTATGTTTTATAGGTCCTTAGCAGGTCTAAGTTGAGGATAAAAGTGTAGCATCGATCCCTTCGTGGGATGATGCTACAAGTCATATCACATTAGAGGATATTACAACCCATCATACACAGATCACAACAGAGATAGAGAAGATTCATGCCAATTCACCGACTCATCTTGCATTGTCTTTGATGTTGGATAACATCACTAGGTTGATTGAGACATACCAGAGGTCAAGCCCACATAGCCACATATTAAATATCATATAAAGGATCAAGAGGCATGAGGTTATAGGCCTAGATTCTTGGGTGGTTGTGAAAGAGGCCACCACCTTTCTGAATCTCCCTGCTAGACATAAAGGTCTGATTCCACTAAAATATTTTAGGGATGTTCATGCAACCCCTTTCATATATGATAGATTCATTGGAGCTTGGGTCCAGCTTTCCCACCATGATGAGGTCGCCATTTATTTTTCTAAGCATTTATATCCAGAGTTTGGGTTACAAATGAGGCCAGATTACACTAATACTGCATCTCATTATTATGGACCCGACTTGGGACGTTCCTATGAGCAGAGAGGGGCTCGTAAGGACCTTGAGCATGTACCACCACCTCTCAGATTCTTTCCACTACTATCTCAGAGATTGGTATTACCAATAGAGCTAGAAGATTTGTCGCAACCCGGTGGTGAGACGCGGGAGACTATTGCAGACAACATGCGAACATCATTGGCTAGTGCATATGTTGAATTGGATGGAGAGATTAAGAGACCACCACCATTGCCTCGTGACCCACTAGTTCCCTTATATGATGATGCATTTCTCATGAGTTTACCCTTCAACCAACTTTTGATAGATACATGTATGTATCGTGGCATCATTCGTGAGACTTGAAGGGTGCATAGCCTGCGTGACACAGACTAGGTACATGTATATGAAACTTTTTACTGTTATGATCAAATTATGCATAATTATTTATATTAAAATTTACAGTTTGTATTAGATTGCATTTATATTAATAACTTCATGATAACATGTAGACACATCCAAGCTACATGGATGTGCTTATGAGGTCATCTAAGGGAGCAGTTGATCAACCAAACCATCCTTGACTAGAGCATGTTTCCATGGATTCTCCTCCACCTCCACATCCACCTTATATGTTCACTAATGTGGACGAGAGTCACTGTCTATAACCACATGGACCAATAGTTGAGTTAAACTTTTGTATTCCTAAGGTTTCAGCATTTTATTTTTTTAAGTTACACATATATGCTAATTAATTTGTAGACTAATTATAATTTGTCCTTGCCATTGTGTACATAGGCCCATATGTAGAGTGTTATTGATTCCACTGTTATGTGGAAACATGAGTGGGATGTTGGCTTCAGAGGCATTGATGATGTGTGTCCATCAATGAAGGCCCCATTCATCAAGCCACGGGTAGGGGAGCACCAAACCCGAATTCATGATTAGACCCCCATCCTCTCTAACTTGCATTTGGACTCAACTATGGTTAGTAGATTCATGTATATATAATTAGAAATGTGGTTTAATATCATTTATTTTCATATTGTTTATTTTGTACAAATAATGATCTAATTAGTTTGAATTTGAATGTGTTATATTGCAGTGCCAACTTATGGACACTTACTTTGCGCAACATAACTGACATAGGTGTTCTGGTGTTACTTAGAGTGTTATAGTTTGTATATTTTCAGGCTCATTTCATAGGGCATATTTACATGTGTAATACAAACTTTGTATATTTTCATATTTGACAGTTTATGGATGTACATCATAGACATTATTTTAGTTTATGGATGCTTATTATTTCATTTTATGGATGTTCATATAATATTTTTAATTTGTATATATTTTCATATGGATAGTTTATTGATACATGTATTCACTATTTCAGTTTATGGATTTGTATTAATCTTGTTTATGGATTTGTTAAAATTATTTCGCTAATTTAATAATTTTTCTATATACTATAACTTTTGTTAGTAAAATATATGTTAAATTTTGATTTCCATTTTCATAGACTAAGAAAATAAGTGCAATCTTAAGTTATGATGAAAGTGACTTTGATATTTAAAATGAAATAAAATATATCATGTATCAATTTAATATTCAACATGGAAAGAATTCCAATCATGCTTCATATTGAATTGTAAAAAGTGTCTTTTAGTGCAATCAACATGTATGTTATTACAATTCAATTTTAAAAATAAATTATTTGAATTATAAATCCATGCATATTCATATATATATATATATATATATGTGTGTGTGTGTGTGTGTGTGTGTGTGTGTGTGTGTATATATATATATATATATAAACCTTTTTTGACTCACCATATACCATTGCATGGAATTCTTTTTTTAAGTATTTCAATCAATCTCTTATTCAAGGTTCAATTAAAAAACATAAATATGATTGTAATTAGTTTTATTCAATTTAATATTAAAAGATGTCATGTAAACAATAAATATGTTTTATTCAGTGTTATCATGATATAAGTCAATCTTATTGAAATTTAATATATAGGTCAAACAACAATAAATGGAAACATTTCTACAATTTTATATAATGTTATCAACTTTCCTAAATTTACAAGTAGTTTTTTTTTTTTATCAAGTAAGAGTGGGACCTTCTATTAATCTATCCAATAATACATAATTTACAAGAAGCTGCACCCGCTCTGTGAGAGTTCAACAGACAGCAGGGCAGACAAAAACTGAACCACACACCCAATCCAAGAGAAGCCCAAACAAGAGAATCGGGGAGTTCCATCCAAACAGTTTCAACAAAAAGCAATCAAAAAACCATGCGCTGAGAACGGGTCAATATCAAACCATACTTAAACTGCTCTTATGGACCTGAAGAAAACTTTAGGCCAGCTCTCTAAACCTTTTCGGGTCTGCAATGCCAAACCAACTAACCTGAATGCATCTACATCGTTGATCACCCAACGAAGATCCAACGGTCTCCTTAAATATCGGGTGGAGAAATAGCGCGAGGAATAACCACCCGATGAGAGTGGTTTTCTCTCGCCTCCTCACTACTACGTGTCACACGAAGAGTGGAATCAGGGGCTTTCCTCAAAAAACCAGAAACCACTTGGATCCCGTCCGATAAACCACAAGTGGTTTTAGAAATGATTGCCTCATGGAAAATCTTGCTCGTTCTGTCGCCAAGTGATAGCCGATAATCAAGTCCATTGGATGATTCATGAGCCATCCTCCCAGACCCGCTGCCAAACCCCATCAATGCCAAAAGAAACTTAATGACCAAACCTGTGGTGCTCCCCGAGGCGGTCCTTTCGCCACACCTCCGAAGGATTGTAAGCTTAGGATTGCGGCCAGTGCCAAACTGCGCAGCCGATCTAGGGTTCCCTGCCCTCCCGCTTATCTCTTGCATCATTTAGGTCCATCTTGTTAACCCATAGTTCCATATTTTTGGTCACTTGACAGAGACAGTCCTCCAGTAGTTTGCCTAGGGGTAAAAAATCCCAAACATACCGAGAATCCCTATCCACATTGGTGACTCCTTCATTCGCCAAGCGATCCACTAACATATTAGCTTTCCTTTTCACATGGACAAATCTGACAGTTCTTAAATTTTGCAGATGGGAGTAGATGTGGTGAAAGACCTACAAAAGCTTCCAATGCTTCGACACTTTATCAGGAGAAGTACCATTGCATATTTTCTTGGCCGCTTTAATGGTCAATTCTGAATATGCTTCGATGATAACATTCTGTAAATTTGAATCCACCAGGATTTCCAAGCATTGCTCAAATACCATGAGCTCCGCCATGTTATTAGTGGCATTCCCCAGGTGGCCATGGAAAATCTTCCTTATCTGATCCTGATCATCTCTTATAGCACCCCCAAATCCATCTAACCCTGGGTTGCCCTTAGATGCTCCGTCTATATTAACCTTTAAGAAACCGTGAGGAGGAGGCTTCCAAATGTTAATAGCTTTTTTTAATTAGCTCACTCCCTTAATTATGCCCTGTGGTCTTATGGACTGGAGACCCAATTGAAGTAGAATAATCACCTCTTGGGGCCGAGGAGGATCCTAGAGAAGTGTCCTCAACAAGCTTCTTATAGTGTTTTTGAGCTGCCTTATAATTTGGTCAATTGAGAGTTTGGTCTCACTTGCTCTGTTTTTGAAGATCCGACTGTTGTGCTCTTTCCAAATATTCCAAATAACAAAGCATGGAACCAGCAACCAGGCTATATTAATGATTTCATTCCCTGATAAGTTTGTCCTCTAGTTCTTCAAAGTGTTGGATATGTTGAGTCTATCCCTATATGTTTGCCTGAAGATAGAGGCCACCCAATCCCACATGTTGGAAGTGAAAAGACAGAGGTTGAAAAGGTGTTCCATCGTCTCCTCGTGTGAGCCACAAAGGTAACATTTGGAGGGACCAACGAAGCCTTTTCTTAGGAGATTCTCCCAAGTTAAAATTTTCCTTTGATGCACCAGCCAGATGAATAACTTTATTTTCATCCAGTGGGGGCTCTGCCATAGTTTCTTCCAGACTTTATCAGGATTCACATAGTTAAAGCCTGTTATTTCCTGTTTAGCTTCTTTGAGATTAAAGTTACCTTCGGTATTTTTCCCCATCTTAATTGGTCAGGACAGGAGGAAACCAGAATCCTTCTGTGCTCTAGATCCTGGGTGAGAGCCTCTGCCTGGGCTTTGAGAGGACTCTCATCACTGTGGCCTAGATCCTTCCAATTCCTCCATTTCCCATTATTCCTTTCTTGGTCCCAGAAGTCTTTTACCATAAGTAGACCTTTGCTATCTGTGTCACTCTTGAGTGCTGCTAATTCATCCTTATATAGATTGGGTTCCTGTTGCCAGTTATCCTCCCAAAATCGTGCTAGGTTCCCTGCTCGAATTTCCCAGAAACTATGTTGCTAAACAATACTTTTATTTTCCCAGGCAAGGTTCCAAATATGGGAGCCCCTGATTTTCCCTAACATTCTGATGTGATCCTTCTCCTGTCAATACTTGGCATATTTTTGCTTTCAAAGCTTAGCCTAGGGAGCTGTCGACTCCTTGATCCACCTCCACCAAATTTTTTCTTCCGAAACTCTGCTGAGGGTTCTAGGGTCATGAAGCCCCATGCCACCATGGATTTTGGGCTTACATATCTTGTCCCAGGCTACTAATGCCCACTTCTTTTTCTCTTCTCCTCTGCCCCACAGAAAATCCCTTTGTATGCTCCTAATTTACTGCTTAATACCCTTAGGAGCAGGAAGAGCTAAGAACATGAATATGGGAATTGCCTGCAGGACCCCCTGTGTGAGCACCATGTGCCATGCCAAATTTAATGACCTACATGTCCATTTTTTGACCTTGTCCTGAAGTTTAATTATTATTGGCTCCCACACTTTCTTGCTTAGAGGTTTATCAGTAAGAGGTATGCCTAAATACTTGGAAGGTACCCCAGAAAACCCCAGAATTCTGGTGATGTTTCTTTGAATAGCAATGTTAGTGTTAAAGAAAAAAACTTTGGATTTGTTTAAGCTTACCTCTGTGCCTGCTTTCATAGCAAAGTCATTTAAGATGATTTTGATTGCTTTGGCTTCCTTGAATGTGGTATGCCCTGCAACATTGTGTCATCCACAAATTGTTGATGAGTATTTGCCGCTCCATCCAATGTGAGTCTGATGCCCTATATTCGTCCTTCAGCATTTGCCGTTTTGATCTCTCTGCCTAGCCCTTCCATCATGAGAACGAAGAGGAAGGGTGAGAGCAGATCTCCCTGTCTGAGACCTCTGGAGGGAGTGAAATTTCTTGATGGAGCTCCATTAAGTAGTATGGAAAAACTGGTTGTGGTTACAAGTGCCATAACCCATCTTATTCTATTTTGGTTGAAGCCATAGGCTCTTAAAATCGCTTTTATATAAGACCAAATTAGTTTGTCATAGGCTTTCACTAGGTCCAACTGAATGATCATACCAGCTTGTTTGTTGGTTTTGAGAGAGTGTACCACCTCATGAGCTTGGATGATGTTGTTGAGGATTTGTCTTCCTTCCACATAGCTTGTTTGCTCCTCTGAGATGAGAGATGGTAGAAGGGGCTTGAGTCTATTGGCTATCACTTTAGAAATAATTTTATACACCACATTACATAAGGCTATGGGTCTAAAACCATCTGGAGTTATGGAATTTTCCTGTTTTGGAATCAAAGCTATGAAGGAAGCATTAAGAGCCTTTAGAACCTTTTTGGATCATCTTGAGTCTTCCACAACCTCAAGAATATCCTGTTTGACTATCTCCCAGCAGGCTTTGAAGAAATCTACATTAAACCCATCCGGGCCTGGTGCTTTTCCATTTTGCATTTCATTAATCACTTCGCTGACCTACTCCTCCGACACTGGCCTGTTGAGATTGTGGTTGTCCTCTCTAGTAACCGTTGAGGGATATATTGAGTAAATTGGTCAATGAGCCTAGATCTATCCTCCAACGGCTCCTTTGCTATGATGAGGAAGTGTTGTACGAGGACCGATTCCATATCATTGTGGGAGACAAGCTCAATCCCTTAAGAATATTTAATCTTTGTGATTCTGTTGTGTGCCCTGTGAGCCATAGTGGATCTATGAAAGAATTTTGTATTTATTTCTCCCTCTCTAATCCATTGTATCCTTGATTTCTGTCTCCAGATAATTTCCTCTTGCAAGCATCGATCTTCCCATTCTGCCTGCAAAGAATCAGTTAGCTTTTGCCGCTCTTCGGAGAATCCATCTGTGACAATGATCTGAATGATTTCCTGGAGCTTCTTCTCAGTGCCTCTTTTGGCTTTGAAGATATCCCCAAATTCCTTTTTATTCCAATATTTAAGTCCGGATTTGATGTGTTTAAGTTTTTGTTGGAGCATGAACATTCTAGTGCCCTGAATGTTCAAGTCCTCTCGCCACCATTTATCAATGTTACTGGTGAATTTGGTGTGAGAGAGCCAGGCGTTTTCAAACTTGAAAGGTCTGTTTCTTGGTGTGCCCATAAAGGTGGCTTCCAACTGTACAGGGCAGTGGTCCGAACCTCCGAAGGGCAGAATAGAAGTTGTCATGGCAAGGCCTGTGAGAAGGAGGTCCTCTAAGATAATAAATCTATCAAGTTTGGAGGCAACTTGTGAAGCCCCTCCCCTCTTGTTGTTCCAAGTGAAGGTTCCATTTATTGTTTCAGTATCCACTAGCCCCATGTTCATAATGAAGTTCTAGAAGGCCATGGAGTCTCTTCCTAGTTGTCTAATACCACCCTTTGCCTCTGAAAGAGATCTTATCATATTGAAATCTCCTACAACGATCCAAGGCATATTGGGGTGTCTTTCTCTTAGATCCTCAAGGGAGATAAGAAGCTGGAGTTTATCTTCTTTCTTTTGAGGTCCATAAACATTTGTGATCATGTATATCTCTTTATCACCTACAGGTTGACATATCATAGAAAGGTAGTTCCTGGATGCTTCAGCATCCAGGATTCCAAATTTCTGTGGATCCCACAATGTGAGAATCCCCCCTGCCGAGTTGTTTGCTTTAACCTCTAGATACTCATACTTGATTAGCCACTTATTATGAATTTCTCTAATCTTATCCATCGAACATTTTGTCTCCTGAATAAAAACCATATCCGGTTTTTCCTCTTTAATTCTGTTACTAAGATTTCTTTGTTTCCTTCTATTTCCTATGCCTCTAATATTCCAAGTGGTGAGCTTCATTAAGAAAGGTTAGTAAAGGAATAGCTGGTGAGATCTTTCATCTTACCTGAGTTAATCAATAGTTTTCCACATTCGTTCAGCAGCTCATTCTGTCTTTTTCTTCCTCTTTTCCTTCCTGAGTTCTTTGGAGATTGTACCTGTATGTTCTCCATCATTTTGACCCCACTGTGCTCCTGGCTTTCATGGTTTCTTTTGACTCCAGCTCCTTTCAATTGTGATCTCCATAGAAAGAGCTGTTGTACTCTGTCATAATCTTGTTTTGGCAGGGAATCCACTCCTATGGTCGTCCCTTGTTCCATAAATTTTTCTAGATCTAGGTTTTCCCTATCTAGAATTTCTTGTAGTTCATGGTCCTCTGTTCTCGTTTCACTAGGAGTCATCTCATAGTCCCTAATTATTTCCATACAGCTTGGTATATCGTCCTTTTGCTGGTTGTCTATGGTGATATCCTCCATGTCAGCTATCTTTTCCTACTCCTTGATTATGTTCTCCATGTCTTGGACTGTTTCCTTGGTTCCCACTTCTTCCTCCAGGATCTTGAGGCGATTATTTCTTGATTGTTTATCCTCATTTAGTTTCTTTTGTGGACATTTGCTACCTTTCCCTTTGCCCCCAACCTTGGTGAAACCCTCATGACTTCTATCCACCGTGGTTTTCACATTACCTTCCATATTGATTGTTGGGCAGTCTCTGAATAAATGCCCATGTTCATGGCATTTGCGGCACCTAAATGGGATGTGCTCATAGTCCATAGTCTGCACCCATTCTTCATCATATACTTCTAAAATTATTTCTTCCGAAAGGGCTCCAAATAGGTCCATTGCCACACATATTCGGGCGAAGTAGGTATATTTTCCTTTTAGAGTCGCCTCTGAGATCTTTAAAAAATGCCCCAATTTATTGCCTATTGTTTTCAGAGATTCTGGCAGCCAATAATCCAAAGGAAGGGAGTATAGTTTGATCCATACCGGTACCAGTGTGAATGTTTCACATTCTAGGATAAATTTCATCATCTATGGCCGCATGTAGAGTCCTGCAGTAGCGTAGAAATAAGGCCGCCCTTCGAACACTCTATCTTTGTCCTCTAGACTCATGAACACTAGTGTGAAGAATCCCTTAGAGCCCAGATGGAGGTTTATTTCCCCCTTTGGCTTCCAGTCGCTCCTTATCCAGACGTGTAACGCCCTCTCCGTCGGCCATAACCCCATGAATTTGCAAATGATTGCATGTTCTGTCATATGATCTTTGTGCGCTTGAAGCGCATGATCGCTCAATATGACCTGGGGAATAGTGCTTGACTTTGGTTTGCAGACCCCAGTTGTCCTTATGGAAGCAGGTTTTTCACTGCTGCCCCCATTCTCCTTCTCCTTACCCATTTCCTATTGATCCCCTTCTTGTTCCTGAAGTCCATTTCTTCCCAATGTTCCCTTACTTCTTGCCTCTGAAACCTTCTCCAGAGGTTTTTTGAAATGTTGCTTCCCCACTTCCTTACTTCTATCTGTAACTACCTAACTGTAGGAGGGAGCAGCACTCCCCCTACGCGTCCCACCATGGTACCCAAAATTAAAACCCTAGCGCCAACTCCAACTCTAGCTCAAGCTCGCTGCCCTCCTTCTTTTGACAAGTCTTACCACAAGAGTGCATTCTTTACAAGTAGTTAAATCCAAGTATTTCAATCAATTCCTTATGATGGAAATAAGTTTTATTCAATTTTTAAAAACTCAAATATGATTGAAGTAAGTTATATATTCAATTTTAAAACATATGGAGATGTAAAAGTTACAAATACAAGTTTTATTCAATTTTATTTTGTTTGAGGTTATCTACAAAAGCTTAGTCATAATGCATGTTGTCAATATCTTTTTTGTGCTTACACTGAAATCATTGCACAATGTTAAACTAATTACCTTGAAATTAATGTACACCATGTATATAGTTACATCATTGATCAGAAATCAACATCTTCACTTAATTCAATGCATCTAATGCAAACAATCAAATAGGATGAGAAATCAACTACACTCAAATCGATGCATCCAACGTAAACAATCAAATAGGATTAGAAATCAACATCTACACTAAAATCATTGCATCTAATGCTAAAAGTAATCAAATAAGATTAGAAATCAATGTCTACACCGAAATCAATGTATCTAGTGCTAGTAATTAAATAGGATTAGGAATCAATATCTATAATGAAATCAATGAATAAAATGCAAGCTCAATCAAATAAGATTAAAAGTTAACATCTTTAATGAAATGAGTGTATCTAATGCAAGTAATGAAATAGAATTAGAAATCAACATCTACACAGAAATCAATGCATTTAATTTGCAAGAAATCAAATAGGATTAGAAATCAACATCTGTACACTGAAATTAATGCATCTAGTGCAAGCAATTTTCTTCCCTTTCTCTCCCCCTTCCATCTATATCGATATCTCCCTCCATCTCTCCTTCTTTGTCTCTCTATGTCACCCCCGCCCCCAGAAACACAAACACTCTCTCTTCATATCTATCTCTCTCCCTCCATCCCTCTATCTCTCTCGTCTTACCTCTCCCCCCCTTCCATCTATATCTCTATCTCCCTTTGTCTCTCCTTCTTCATCTCTCTATATCACCCCATAAACATACACATTGTTTCTCCATATTTATCTATATCTCCCTCCCTCTCCTTCTACCTCTCCCTCTCTCTCTCTCTCCCTCTATCTCCCCTTCTATCTCTCTTCATGCCTACTCTCTTCTCTCCCTCTCGGTCTCTCTTCATCTCCCTTGCAACTCCCTCTCTCTCTCTCTCTCCACCTTTCTCTCTCTATATGTATTTCTTCTTACCTCCCTCTCTCCCCCCCTCCAAATCCATCTCTCTCTCCCTCCCTATCAAGTCCTATATCTCTTCCTTTCTCTCCCACCTCCCTCTGTCTCTTCCCCATGTCTCTCTCTCTCTCTCTAGCTTCGTCCTGCAACGCTGTTGACTATCTCCCTCCCTCTCTCACTCTCTCCCCCCTTCTCTCCATCTCTCCTTCCTTTTCTTTCTATATCACGCTTGAACACACACACTCTCTCTCCGTCTCTCCCTTGTCACTTCCTCTCTCTCTCTCTCTCCACCTTTCTCTCTCTATATGTTTTGAACTTCTTCCTTCCCTATCTTTTCCTCGAACTCCATCTCTCGATCTCCATCTCTTTCTCGAAGACCCTCCCCTCCTCTCCCTCTCTCCATATTTGTGTCCCCCTCTCTCTCACTTTATATTTCAAAAATTTTAAAATACTTTGACAATTAAAATATTATGTTTAAATATTTTTTTATTTTTTTTAGTTTTGATGTCGCACAACAATTTATTTTTTTATATAATACATATTTAAAATGCAAGATTTCAAATGTGTGAACTATACATTCACCTAGAGGGAAAATGATAATTTTCCATGGAAATATTATATAAAATATTATTGTTCTAGCTACCTCCATCAGAGTTACATACAACGCTTCATGTCTTCCAATTGAAACTGTTTAGGTTTTATTTCTTTAAAGTTAGCTTTATGTTATGATTACTTCATGATTTTAAAAATATTATATATTTTATTATGTTAGATTTATAAAAAAAATAGGTTAAATAAAATTAAAATATTGAGACAACTTGTATGACTCTTTTTTCCTTAATGGCTTTTTGGTTGACACCTATGGTGTATATCAACCACATTTATTAATGTGGTTGTGCTAATTATATAAATATATATATATTATAATATAAGAAATACTCTCTAAAGGGATTTGAAACGTTCACAAGTATGATTATGACTGTGGGTACTCCAAGATTCAACTAAAAGAATATAAGAAATTTTATATTATATTAAAGTTAATAATATTATATTAATCTAAAATTAATAAATTAATATTAACATTAAAATATATTAATATTAATTTTTTTTATTAATATCATTTCATCATTTAATTTAATAATAATAATAATAATAATAATATTCCATTAATATTAATAATAAATTTAATAAGATTTTTAGATGACATGATAACAAAGATTCTAATAAGATTTGGAATTTTAAAATGAGGTAAAAGCTTCATTTTAGATCATAATTTGTTTTATAGAGGCTCAATCGAGCATAATAGCTCGATCGAGTCCCTGTTAACCACGTATATGGCTCGATTAATCTGAAATTTAGGTGCTTGATCAAGCCTCTTAAGTCCTAAAATCCACAATTTTAGCACCCCCTTTGCAACATGTCCTGCAACTCTATTTTGTACCCTAGTGGACTTAAGGCTAAATTTGTCCTTAGGTAGCAGATTTGATCAAGTTGGATTCGTAAAGGAATCCTCTATCCAATGGCATATGAGTTTGACATTTTCGAATTCATATGCTATTTTCATCTAATTTCTTTTAAACATAATGCTTGAAAAAATTTTGAACTTTTTTAAAGAGATTAAATAAAAATCAATATCATTTCAAAAAATACCACTATCTTCATTTAAGAAATCTCTTCAAAAGGGTACTTTTGGTTTTTCAATTTATTTAAATTGTTGAAAAAAACGTTATGTAAACACATGTCTACAAAATGCAATTGGAATATTACTTCGCCAGCTTCTAAAAATAATAAAAAATATAATTTTGCATAAAAAAATAAAATTTTAATATGAAAAACTTAGCTCTCTCCATGTAGATCATGTTCATATATATATATAACACATTTTAGATGAAGTTATGCTACGTGAACACACACATACCTCTTAAGATGTGTGCAAATTTGTCCAAACATCTCATTTAATGGAAAATTGACATATTATATGACACTAAATATTTTTTGCAAAAAATATCATTAGGACAATTCCATAATTCTCCACAATTTTTCTTTTTACCAAGAAAGTACTTATATGAATGACTTTAATTCAATAAAAGAGGAAAAACTTGAAATTTCATCGTTACATTTGGTCCAAAAGTATAACCCATTTTCATGCCATCACCCTACGTTAACAAAAAAATAGATTTTTAATTATTTTAATTTCACTTGACTTAATTTTTTTTTGCATTTCTCTTATGTATTTTTTTCATATTTCCAATTCCATTATTATAAGAAAAAAAACAGATTAAATATATACTTTTAGTAATTTTAATTTTTTGGGGGATTTTTTTTTATTTTAACTATTTCCCATTCTATAATCATAGTCAATCAAGAAAAAAAATTGTGAAATACTATATTTTTATGTATATATTTTTAAGAAAAGTAATAATATATAGTTTTTTACCATTATACATTTGGAGGAAAAAATAAATTAAATAACACTAGAAATTTTTCATGATTTAAAGTTTCGCTCATGCTGAAACTATATTGTTAGGGGTTTAGACATTTGAATTTATTTATATTATCAAAAATTGAATTCAAATTCCAAATTAATAAAAAAAATAACTCTTAATATTAACAATTTAATTTTCAATTTAAAAAAATAAAAATAAAAAATTAATTGATAAGTCAGTATTCAAACCCTTCACAGTTTCAAAACCTTTAACTCTTTAACCCATTTAATTTGAAATTTAAAAAATCCGTTCTTTGAAAAAACAAAAAAATCCCAAAAAAAACCTCTTATATACAATGAAAGATTGAAAAAAAAAGTAAATGGCATTTATCGAAGAGATAGATAGTGACCTAAGTATGTATAAACCATCACTTATCATCCTTACCATGAGGTCGCCTTTGGGGACGGACAAACAAATTCCACACGTCTTCTCGCATCCGTCCATTCATGATTATGGTACGACTCATTTCATGATTCATGAATGTTGATACTTTTTTAGAGAAAGTTATTATATGCGGCCTTCACTAGGGAGAGAACGTATAGCAATCTCTTATTAGTCCCTACCGTAGGCCTCGCTGGGTCTATAATAATCGATATGGTTGATGTTAGTATTAATTGAGGTGCTTGTCTATTTGGCAGATAAGTGTTCAGCAAATCAGGTATAAAGTTTTTAACCACATATTATTTTACTATCTTATTTAGCCTCTTTCCGAGGCAGGGAGGCAAAAGCATAGATTATTTTTGATTTGTTTCAATTTTCAAACTGCTCATAAATGCTAGTTAAATTAATGCTGGCATTAGTCCTAGACATTAAATGGCCACTGATGAAGAACATAAAGAACATACTTGTACATATAACATATCTCTGAAGAACATGTACATATAACATATCTCTGATAACCAACACGCCACAGCACAGCACATGTCTCTCTCACGCCACAACACAACACATGTCTCTCTCACTGATAACTCCCTGGCAGCACATGTCGCTGGCTAGACCTAGACTACATGGAGTTGCACAACACATGCTACTGGACCAAATGGCCGCTGCATGTAGTCTCATCTCTTGCAGAAAATTGAACAATGTGACAGTATTGCTCACGCTACAGTCTTTCGACAATGGAGTTCTCAGGTATAGTGCAATGTCTTTCAGCCACCGCCTTATCGGCGCAGTTCGCTTGAATAAAGCAAGCCAGGGCTATAATGATGGAAAGGCAGCATGACAAAATGCATAAACATTGGTCCAAGTGGTGACTCCAATTCATAACAGGAAAGGGATGGAAGGCAACTACCATTAGTGAAATAATAAGGTAGAAAGCAAACTTACTTGGTTTATGGTATCGTGAAGAGTTATAGTATCTAAATTCTTCAAGAAGATAAATATCTTTGTCGTCCCTCTCAGATAGAGTCATCAACATTCTCTCATAGAGAGAGTCAGCAACATTCATAGAGAGATCGGGCTCTGATCTAGGAAATGCTTTCCCTGTTGCTCACCATTTTACCCAGCATTAAGCAACAACTTATCCAGCTGCAATAGATTAGGTTGATGCATATGTCGATCCATCAAAAGTTGATGTCATATGCGTCGATTTTCTTTTACTTTGTGCCATGGCCGAGGCAAATGCTGGAGTGTACACCTGACCCAACCACCAGGGATGAGATTTCACCTTTGCCCAGACCATGTCTCCTCACGAAATTTCGAGGTCTTTCCCTCCTTCAGAGCAATAATTTTCTTCAGAATCCTGCCCTCTTTGACAGCAATAATGTTCTTTAAAGGAGTATTATCGTCAATTCTGTTTCCGGATCAAAATTTTCCCTATTGGTATATTGTCCTCGTCGTCATCAGTCCCAATATTGTCCTCGTCATCATCAGTGCCAATATTGTCCTCGTCGTCATTTGTGCCTGAACAAGATGATTGCAAACTAGGCATATCAACCCCGCCTTTATTATTCTCCATAAGCCCGGCCTCCAGCAGCTTCATTTCTCCACCACCCAAGCTCTCGCTCTCAAGCATTTTGACCCCTCCAGAAACCCTAGATTTATCATTTTTCCACATCAATATTTGTAACGGCACATTCTCTGCATCAACCTTGTTTGCGGACTGGTGGTGTTTGCGGACAAAAAAATCTTTGAGGATAGGGAGGATCCATTTCATAAGAGGAGATCTATGTGTTTGCGGACAACAAAAGCTTGGCGGATAAGCAGGATCTGAGCCAGATGAAGAGTCTAATCTTGGAGTTGAAGTGCGAAGATCTAGAAGGGGCAACCACTTGGTTGATGTTGGAGCTGAAGGCCGAAGATCTAGAAGGGGCTGCTACATGCAAGAGCCACTTGGTTCCACATGGTTTTTTTTGTTTAATTTAACTTTATTTATTACTTTATTACTTTTATCTTTTATTTTTAATCAAAGTTTTTATTTTTAATTTAATAAAAAATATAATTAACCATTTCACCATGATTGTTCAGTGAACACGATTTTGACTGGGTGCTGGCCTTTAACAACAACCACAACGAACTTCATGTCCTAATTGTGCTTTGGTAGGGGCAGAGGGAATTTCCAGTGGAGCGGTGAAATGCATTGAGATCGCTCGAACAACCGGCTCTTCCATCTCTCCTCTCAAATGCACAGAAGATTACTTTTGCATTTTCTGAATGTTCCTTCATTTTCTTGGTATTTTGTATTGGTTTTGCTAACTGATGAACCAGTAGTTATAATTTGTGAATTTCCAACGTATTTGCTCTGAATTTGACCAAGTGCAGAAGATTGTGCTAACCCCACCTTGTCACGTTTTGACTGATTATTTCTAGGTGCTGAGTGCTGGTGGCAACAGTCATCTTGTTTGCAGAGACTAGAAGAATTCTGTTGGGATGGGTCGTTCAAATTACATAAAACAGAGTCACCACATATCTTAAGTATCCTTCCATCTGTAGAAATATTATTCGAGACATGCATGATTTCTACATTCTGCAACTAAAAGTTCCTTACCAGTTGTACAATTCTGAATTCTGTAGAGTTCATTATCTCATCCATTGTGGATCCATTTGTCTCGGAGATTTTAATATTTTAATCATGTGGGTCTGTCCTCATTCCTTTCCAGAGGGGCAAAAAATCCTTTAGAATTACCGCCTTATACGAGTTGCAAATGGAACTAAACGGTACCAATGTGTCTGAAACATTGCTTTAGATGGTTTTACATAGAAACGAAGGCAAGTGACAAATACTTTAAAATATGCAATAGAGTCCAACGATGCCTCAATACTACCTTGCAGATTGCGAAAGCGAGGTGATTTAATTATGAGAAAATTCTCTGCGCTGCTCGAGAATAGCATTAGTATTATCGTGTTAATAATATGAATACAAAATAT
This sequence comes from Pinus tabuliformis, assembly GCA_031772625.1. Lineage (NCBI taxonomy): Eukaryota > Viridiplantae > Streptophyta > Pinopsida > Pinales > Pinaceae > Pinus > Pinus tabuliformis. The sequence goes on along the minus strand of CM062812.1, from coordinate 121,782,968 downwards.
AACTTTGGTTGTCCTTTTCCGCATTCTGGTTCATCGAGTTCTTCGGAGTACTTGACAGTGATAGTGACAAAGCCTCAGAAGGAGCATGATAAGATGGCCACTTCTCTAGTTCCTGGCGGAAACACATATATTACATATCTTATCGTCACTTGCACCAATATCCCTGAATTTGGCAATAAGGAGTTCAAGGTCAGGCGTCGATTTCGTGATGTCGTGACTCTGGCTGATAGGCTTTCCGAGTCGTATCGAGGGTATTTCATCCCTCCTCGCCCGGACAAACATACTGTGGAAAGTCAGGTTATGAATAAGGATGAGTTTATTGAGCAGAGGAGAATTGCAGTGGAAAAATACCTTGGTCGACTAGTTGCTCATCCCGTTATTAGAAAGAGCAAGGAATTGATGTTATATCTTCAGGTTCAAGGGAGACTGCCTTTACACCCACCACAGATATGGCTTCAAGAATGTTAGATGGAGCAGTGAAACTTCCCCAGCAGCTCTTTGGAGCTGAAAGCAGTACCTTGCTTACTTCTCGAGACGTTGTTCAACCTGCAAAAGGAGGCAGAGTTTTGCGGAGAATGTTTAAGGAGCTAAGGCAGTACATGACACATGATCGGGGAGGAGCAAAGTCTTATGTTGTAGAGGAAGATAAGGAATTTTCGGAAAGGAAAAAAAGATTATGGGCTCTTGAACACTGTCTAAGACAAGCCTCTAAACAGGTATGTATAGAATTTTATCTGATTTTACTAGCTTCTTGTGCATATGTTCTGCATTGTTTTTCTGAGCCTGTACAGTCATATTTTCTTAAAATTCATCATCATTGGTGAAAGTGTCTTTCTTTTAGATAGTTTTATGTGGCATTCTATGTGCGCATGCACACTTATAGTTGTTAGCCTCTCTCATAAAACAATAATAAATCCAAAAATAAATAAATAAATTAAATATTCCAAGTTAGGAATTTGTGCCTAACTCTTGGGTTGTTCCTCTAAGATAGGAGTTAGTTTAGGTAACTCCTATATTGGTGTGTGTCTGGTGAGAAATTATCTCAACCAAAGGAGAAATTATCTCAACCAAAAGTGTCTAAGATAGCACGCACTATCTCTCATCTATTTATTTGTAACACTATATTCAATTATTTTAATAATGAGAATGAGAGAGAATACCTGAGGAAACATGAAGCTTCAGCCTTTTTCCGCCAATATTTTGTGTCTGGTTTTTATGTGTGCTTTATATATTTTTCTGAGTTAATCTCATTTTTCAATATGTGGTATCGGAGCTTTTTTGGTTCTTAGGGCCTATGTGAGTCTATCAGCGTGAAGATCTATGAAGCTGTTGTAGCATTGATCATTGAGCATGGAAAGAGCTTGGCGTTGAGGAAGGCTCGTTGTTGAGAAGGAGAGCCGAATCTAGTGGTACACATTGAGCGTTTCGGTCGTGAGACACAGTCCTGTAGAATGACATAGAGATGCATATGTATGGTGGAATATTTTTGTGTAGAAATGAATGTGGGGTATTGCAAACTGAATAAAATTTGGTTGGCCATTTGAAGATTGTTTCACATGTAGCAGCGGAAGCATATTTGAAGAAGTGTAACCTCGTCAAGTTAAGTTTTGCAGTTCCTCCTTTAAGACAATTTCAAACAATTCCATGAGAAAATTAATCTGTGTCTTTGGTCGAAGCCAATTGTCTGAAAGCAAACAGTCAGAATTTGGATGCCCAATCGTCAAGCAAAACATAGAGAGATTATGGCGGATATAGCAGTTGGCATTGCAACTGCTGAAATGTGCATTCAACGCCCATGATTTGTTACTAGGAGGGATAAAGAAGAACGAAACCCTAGATCTCTGAGAGGATTGCGAACCTAATTGACAAAAAAAAGGGATCTTATGCGGCCAGAACATATAAGCCATTCCAGCGGCCTTGTAATTCTGGAGGATTTTGATCGTGTATCAACCTGTCTGGAGTTACCTGTGTGGGAATGTTGTGCAGTAATGTTATTGCAACGTGGAACTATGACGAACAAGTTGAAGCAACATTGATATTTGTGCGTGCGTGGAAATTATAGGTTGGAGAAGTCCTGTGCGTGAGCATACCTGTAGGAATTTACAGGGTAAGTTCCTCAGAAAGAATACCAAAAGGACACCGCTCACAACCAGATCTCAAATCAATACACCAGTATTTTTGACGTGGTTAAAACCCTCAGAGTGCAAGGAGGGAAACAGTCCACGGCCTGTCCCAACGTGGGTACAGACAATTTATTAATCAAAGAATGAAAATTTACATAAGCTTCTCTCATGCACGGATTACCCGAACAATGACCCTCCATGCGCTTTAAATAGAACTCATGGACCAATCGGGTGTCAAGCCACGGATCAAGTGTCGATAATACCGAGGTGAGAGTGAACCGTCGGATCACTACATATCGTGACCGTCGGATTGTAAGTTACAATATGTACAACGGTAAAGAAACACACTTTACCTAACTCTATACCTAACTCTAAACTAGACCAAGTTGAACTTAACTATATCCTATGTGTCGGAATATCCTAACATCCCCCCTTAAGAACAACTTGGGATAGGATTGAAGGATTTACAAATATGACACAATAGGAGAAGGAAGGAGGCACTAGAGCCTATCCCCCCTTAGTGACAACTTCCTGAACTCCAAGCATATATCGAAGTTTAGTGAACTTCGCCTCTGTGAGAGCCTTTGTGAAGATGTCTGCAACCTGATCATCTGTTGGACAATATTGCACTTCAAGAACATGGTCATGAATGAGCTTTCTGATGAAGTGCATGTGTAGTTCGATGTGTTTGCTGCGCTGATGCTGGACTGGATCTTTGCATAGCTGAATGGCACTTTGATTATCACACCAAAGTGTGGTTGGATGCTGCTGCTCAAAGCCAAACTCTGATAGGATCTGACGAAGCCACAAGGCTTCCTTACTAGCTTCCACGGCACCACGATACTCTGCTTCTGCTGACGAAAGAGAAATGGCAGCCTGTTTCTTACAAGCCCATGTAATAGGTCCTGAACCAAGAGTGAAGACATAACCGGCAGTAGACTTCCGATCATCAGGGTCACCAGCCCAATCAGAATCAGTGAAACCAACTAACAGAGGAGCTGCTTTGGCACTGTAATGAATCCCAAACTGTACTGTACCTCGAACATAACGAAGTATTCTTTTGGCTGCTTTCCAATGACTTTCACGGGGGTTTTGCATAAAACGAGCAACAAGGCCAACAGCAAAGGAAAGATCAGGACGAGTATGGGTTAAGTACAAGAGTTTTCCTACAAGTTGACGGTATAAGGTAGCATCAACTTCAGGAGAAGTACAAGAGACTGAAAGTTTGACTCCAGACTGAAAGGGAGAAGGGGCTGGCTTACAGTCTTCCATGTGAAAATGACGAAGAATATCACAAGCATACTTGGACTGGGAAAGGGAAATACCTTCCTTGGATTGCAAGACTTGAAGACCGAGAAAATAGTGTAAGTGTCCTAAGTCTGTCATTTCAAATTTCTTTTTAAGGATAGACTTCACATGGTTTATAAGGTTGGGATCACTACCAGTAAGGATAAGATCATCAACATAAAGAACAAGGATGATAAGAGAGTCACCCACTTTCTTGGTGTAGACAGTATTGTCAGAATGACACCTAGAAAAGCCAGATTCTAAAAGAAAGCTATCCATTTTGGCATACCAAGCCCGAGGAGCTTGCTTGAGACCATAAAGGGATTTCTTAAGTCGACAAACAAGGCTGGAGTCTGTTTGTATGAAGCCAATGGGTTGTTCCATATAGATTTCTTCCTGCAAGTCCCCATGCAAGAAGGCAGATTTAACATCCATCTGATGGACTTCCCATTTTAAAGAGGCAGCAAGGGAAAGAACAAGGCGGATAGAGTTCATTTTGGCAACAGGGGAGAAGGTTTCAGTGTAGTCAATGCCTTCAACCTGTGAAAAGCCCTTAGCAACTAGACGAGCTTTATGTTTATCAACTTTCCCATCTGGTCCATACTTGGTTCTGTAAACCCATTTGCATCTAACAAGTTTGCGTCCCTTTGGTAGAGGAACAAGATCCCATGTATCATTTGTCATCAATGAATGATATTCTTCATTCATAGCTGCTTCCCAATGTGGATGGCCTGAAGCTTCTGCAAAAGTGTCAGGATCATGATTTACTGGAGCTTGAGCCAGTAAAGAAGAGGCTCTTTCAAACTGAGAACGTGTACGTCGCTGATCTGTAGGATCACCGGCAAGATCACCTGCTGCATCCCGAGTAGCACGGACCCATCTTGGAAGTTGAGGATCCTGAGAAGGTGGGGGAGGATTATCATCCTCGCTTTCATCATCAGAAGAAGAAATGTTTTCAAAGATAGAAGAGATAGGAAGAGGTGGCACATCCGCCGGACTAGGCTCGCAGGCCGATTTATTTTCATCAAATTTTACATCTCTTCTAATGATAACATTTTTGGACTTAAATGGAATAAGTCTATAACCTTTTACATCTTCAGAATATCCAACAAAAGTACATTTCTCACTCTTAGGTTCTAAAGCTTTATGCTTTTCATCTGGAATATGGGCCCATGCTTCACTTCCAAACACACGAAAGTGACTTACATCTGGTTTAATGGAACTCCAAGCTTCTTCTGGAGTGATATTCTCTAGAACCTTAGTAGGAGTGCGATTGATTATATAATTTGCACAATTAATTGCTTCGGCCCAAAAACTAAGACTGAGTCCTTTAGATTGCAGCATACAATTAGCCATTTCCTTTAAGGTGCGATTTTTCCTTTCAGCTACACCATTTTGTTGTGGAGTGTATGGAACAGTATGTTGCATTTGAATTCCATTTTCGGTGCAAAAGTTGATGAATGCGTTTTTAACATATTCTCCACCATTATCAGTTCTTAGCTTAAGAATTTGATGTCCAGATTGTTTTTCAACAAATGCTTTGAAGGCCAAAAAAGTGCTAAATACTTCGCTCTTGAGTTTTAAGAAGTATACCCAAGTGCGTCTAGAGAAATCATCAATGAAAGTTAAGAAGTACTTGCAGCCAGAGAATGAAGCAACAGGAAGAGGACCACATAAATCACTGTGCACAAGCTGTAAAGGGGCTGAGGCGTGCCAAGAGGCACGTTTGTCAAAACTGTCCCGATGATGTTTTCCGAGTACACATCCGGAACAAACACCATCTTTGCAAGATACCATAGGAAGACCTGTCACCATATTTTCTTTACATAGATGCTGAAGGGAGCGATAGTTTAAGTGACCAAACCGCTCATGCCAAAGTTTGCTCACTTCATCATTATGAGCAACAAATACTGAGGGAAGATGGGATGACCCAAAGTTGTGAAACTTATACAACCTTTTGGAATCATCAGCAAGACCAGTAGCTAGAATCTGTTTAGGATCTTTTAGATCCTTGATTACAACATCATGAGGTGAAAATTCAACAATTTTACCTTCACCTGAATGAGTTATCTGATAGACAGATAGAAGGTTGCAGGATAAGTTTGGAACACATAATACATCATTGAACTGACCATTGTCTAGATGAACAGTTCCAGTCCCTACAACATTAAGAGATCTATCATCACCAACATATATATTTTTGGTGTTACAATCATTTAAAGAAGAAAACATGGCTTGGTTTTTGGCCATGTGACAAGAGGCTCCAGAATCAATGAGCCACTCATGAGAATGAGAAGAAGAAGAAGATACATTTAATGCATAACCAGACTGAGATGATTGACGATGACATGCAGAAAGTGCCGTTCCGGAAGTTGAAGTTGAAGTAGGCTCCAGATGGATGTTATGTTTCTTCATTGCGGCTTCCAAGGCTTCCATCTTCTTAAAGCATTTAGATTCTAAGTGGCCATCTCGATTACAAAAGTTACAATGTCTATCAGTCTTCTTCCATTTGTTTTTATTGGTCTTGTCATTTTGCTGAAATGATCTTTCATCTTGAGGCTGAGTTGGTTTAGGACCATTCCTTTGAGGATAAGACTTCTTAGGATTCTTTGAATTTGGTTGCTGCTGGGCGGCTAACGCTTTCGAGGAAGAGTTTCCAAGATTAAGAAGACCAAGGTGTAAGAGTTTTTCTTGTTCTCTTATTAAGGAATCACAAAAGGAGTCAAAGGAAGGGGGTTTGTAGTCTTTGCCTTGACAAATGAAAGCTTCCCTTGTAGAATGGAAAGTGGAAACAAATACAGAGTAGGCTGGTCCCAACTTAGTAAGGATGGAATAAATAAGGTTACCATCTTCTTTCTTAACTTTAACACCTTCCAAGAGATATCTAAGGGTCTTGAATTTGGACAAGAAATCTTCAATGCAAGAAAAATTATTAGGATCCAAAGTAAGCAACTCATTCTCAAGTTGATGGGCTCTAATTTCATTTTTAATCCCAAAAACTTTAGCAAGTTTTTCTAATGCTTCATGAGGAGTTTCAATTTCTGCAATGTGGAATCTAAGATCAGGAGAAACAGACATTCCTATCAAACCACGTGCTTGATCTTGTCTATTTTCCCATTTTTCGGCCTTGTCTTCATCTTTGGGTTTCTTCTCTTGGTCTGTGGCTATTCTGAAGAGACCTTTACTTCTAAGTAAATCTCCCATGTAGGCTACCCATTGGAAGTAGTTAGTGCTGTCAAGAATGACTTGGCATGGACTTTCCATTTTTAAAAAAAAACTGAAGCTGAAGATGCTGAAAGTAAGTGGTCCAATGGATAGATCTCGAAAAAATAGGCGGTTTTAAAAAAAACGGCTCTGAAAAAGGCTTCCGGATGAAGAAGTTATGGCTTTTTGAAAAAAAATTGTTGACGTTGCCGGCAAAGTGCGCGAATGTGCGGGAATGAAAAAATCCGCCCCCACAAAATGGAGACTTGAACCCAAGACCTCTACTCTCTTAAAAAGTCTTTGAACCAATTGATCTATACAAAATATTTGAGAGAGAGAGAGAGAGAGAGAGAGAGAGAGAGAGAGAGAGAGAGAGAGAGAGAGAGAGAGAGAGAGAGAGAGAGAGAGAGAGAGAGAGAGAGAGAGAGAGAGAGAGAGAGAGAGAGAGAGAGAGAGAGAGAGAGGGGGGGGGGGGGTGGGGGGCCTCGATTTGCGTGCTTGCCTTGGGAAGGATCTTTTCCCCTACAAAACACAAAACACAAAACCCAACACGAATATGCAAAGAAAAACGAACCTTACGGCTCAAAGTTAGCTTTAGCCAAAAAACTAGAATTTAAAAAAAAAAATCTCAAAGTTAGCTTTTAACCGAAAAACTAAATATTTTTCTCAATGTTTCTGATTTTCCAAGATCACACTAAGGTGCAGGGAAAAGAGCATACGCATGAGAAAAATCCTTTCTTTCTGTTTCTGATTTGCCCAGATCGCACAAAGTCGCAGGGCAAAGAGCATACGCAGAAATGAAAGGTATAGATCCGGGAAAAAAAAAGGCTACATAAACCGAAACCGAAATAAGCAGAGAGAAAATGACAGTAAACTGCAAAAAAAAACACTGTATACCTCCCGATCTGAAAAATGACGCAGCTAGGGCTACCGGAAACCTTTTCGCGTGAAACGAAAGGGGTTCCTCACTGAAACAGATGCTCCGAACGCAACAGAGCAGTCCTCTCGGCCCGAAAGCAGTCAGAAACAGCAGATCTAGGAAACGACAGCCGCATGCAGTTCTACCGGCTTCAGATTTGGATCACCAACGGACGCGGCCCTCAAATAGCTCTGATACCATGTAGGAATTTACAGGGTAAGTTCCTCAGAAAGAATACCAAAAGGACACCGCTCACAACCAGATCTCAAATCAATACACCAGTATTTTTGACGTGGTTAAAACCCTCAGAGTGCAAGGAGGGAAACAGTCCACGGCCTGTCCCAACGTGGGTACAAACAATTTATTAATCAAAGAATGAAAATTTACATAAGCTTCTCTCATGCACGGATTACCCGAACAATGACCCTCCATGCGCTTTAAATAGAACTCATGGACCAATCGGGTGTCAAGCCACGGATCAAGTGTCGATAATACCGAGGTGAGAGTGAACCGTCGGATCACTACATATCGTGACCGTCGGATTGTAAGTTACAATATGTACAACGGTAAAGAAACACACTTTACCTAACTCTATACCTAACTCTAAACTAGACCAAGTTGAACTTAACTATATCCTATGTGTCGGAATATCCTGCCCAAGGATGATATCCTAGTATTTTAATGAGTATTCGTGGAGTAAAGCTATGGAAAATTAAAAAATTATGATCTGGAGCAATGACGCTGTGTGAACGTTAAAAATTTTGCGGGCAAACTGTGCTTACAATCATATTTTCTTAAAATTCATCATCATTGGTGAAAGTTTCTTTCTTTTAGATAGTTTTTATGTGGCATTTATGCACGCACGCACACTAATAATCTAAGACACACTAATATAGGTCCATGTTAAACAATTGGAAAGGTAATAAATTTAATGCATGCAAGGCATTATATATTTAAGGTATTTGTTCTTACCTCACGCTGATCTTCATGTTTTGAAGTTTTGTAGGGCTGATGCCTTATAGGCCCTTTGGGCATTGTGGGTCGATAATGTCTATGGCATGGGCGTCCAGCTCCCATCATGGATGGGAATCTTTTCAAATCGTGCAATCGCTTAACTGCAAGTCCAGAAGATCCTGGCTGTTGAATTCAGTTCTGAGCAGCCCAATAAGAACTAAGGGCCCTTAGTTTGGTAAAGTAATCCCTCATAGCAAGGAGGCCTCGAGTTGCTTGACCGGTTGTAAGGATATGTTGCATCTACTACAGAGCTTGTTGATGGAGATTTTCTGACTCATATGGAAAGGTCTAAAGCATCCCAAGCTTTCCAATTTCCATTGCCATTTGCCCCATTTAGTTGGCGACATTTGGTGCACCCAAAGAACTTGTTGCCAGAGTGTGAATCATAACTGTTGTGATGATTGTTTCAAGTTAGATACTTCGAATGATTGTTGTTCTGTTAAAATCTTAATTTGTGGAGGAAGAATCTCCTGTTGAAATGGTTGTGACAGAACCATCCCCTCTTAGCTTAGGGGAATTGAGGCCTTTTAAGCGGGAATTGACTTGGGTTTGTAAAGCCAAGTTCAGTTTTTCTGTAAAGATGTTCAGTCCCTTCCTATTGCGCTTATATACTTGCATTTCTGGATTTTTTTTAGGATGGGAATTTTCTTGTAATATTGTTGCTAGATTGTTGTAGCTCTCTCTGTTCCATGAAGTAATGTATGATGCATTTATCAAAAAATAGAACTGACTGTGTGAGTTCAGTCTTAGCCAAGTCTTTTCCTTGAAATGATTTCTCATAAAGCTGAGTAAAAAACCAACCTCCAGCATTCCTCTGATTTTATCATGGATACTGGAAAGCTTGGTAATTTTTCCTTTCAAAGTTGTCCAGACTTGAAGCTATAGGCTTAATGTAGGTTGGGTTGGTCTAGGATATGTGTTGAGCATTGGAAAAGGTATGTATTTACCATCTATTTCTTTATCTCTTCCTTTAAATCATAACTTCTTTACATTATAAGATGGTAATATGTTAAAGGATTATGATAGAGTTAAGGAGATTTGTGATGGATGTAAAATGATTAATTATTGTCTTTTTCTATGCAGAAAGTGAAGAAAATGGAAAATCACTATTCCAGAGGATAAGACAAAGTAGAACCAACTGCTGTCCCATTGACAGGAAACTGCATCCAGACGAGGAAATCAATATTGGAGCGCATGGACCAAGAAAAGGAAGAAGAAATGCGGTATCAGCGCAAGAAGACAAAACGATAAGTTGGAGATCAAAGCTATGGCGAATCCCTCAGGATCCTTTGATCCTGAGGGATAGTTGCTTCAATACTTATTTGTATTTTTGATACTTTTGCCTGGCCATTATAAAAAGGGACAGCGTTGGTAGCCCAGGGGGCGGATTTTATTGTTAATTTGTAGAACTTATTGTTGTAAACTTAACTTTGATCATCGACTCTCTTTGAAGAGCGATCGCTGTAACTCTGCCATTTATGATTAATATATAACTTTGTTGTTGTTCCATCTTCTGATCCTGGAGTAACTGCAACAGTGCTTCCTTGGTGGCTAAGGGCCCGACCCTAGTGGATCACTTGCTTCTTGTATCATTATTTTCCGATTACAGTCGTGTGTGGTTTGATTTCCTTTGCATTTCCTTAAATTGCTTTATTCAGTAATCTTCTATTTTTGAACATTTCGTTTAATTTCTCTGTTATATCGAATTAGTAATTGGATAGCAAGATTATTATTTGCAACTGAAAATGTTATGTTGTTCATTCTAAAATAATTTCACATTGTCTAATTCGGATATTGTTTTTCATTTACAGATTGATATTGTTGTTCATTCAGTGATTGGTATTGTTGTTCATTTAGCTATGGTTTACTTACAATTGTGATTGTTGTTCATTAGATTACTGTTCCATTATCATTGCAATTTCCGTTCCTTTATAATTGTGGTTAATACTCTATATGCTAGAATAAGATTATTGATTCTATAGTCGCTGTGTATTTACATTTGATTAAGTTTGATGTTCAATTTTTGTAGATCTATTTTGGTTTGTTGTTCCTTTCTTAGATTGCTGCTCAATTCCTTTATTAGTTAAATATTGTTGTTCAAATCCTTTCGGTTAAGATTGCTGCTCAATTCATTCCTATAGATTAAGCTTTGTTGTTCGATCTTTTCAATAGATTAGTTGTTGTTCCTTTTCTACTAATTGAATTGTTATTTCCAGTATTTGCTTTGGTGTGGATAGGAAGATCTACAACTGTAACGAACATTGACTACTGCTGTCTAAGTTCTCAGATTGGAGGTCTTGTCTTTGATTGATTTTCATTTACATCAGTTTACAAGGGAAAGAGTTATCATTACTGCATCCTTGACTGATGATTGTTGTAGTTTCTTGAGTGAATGATCTAGTTACAAAGCATTTAAGTTTCTTGCCATTACAATTAGAGTTTGTTTCTAGCATTCATTTACTTTTACTTTTTTAAGCACTATACTGCAAGCATTACTCTTGAACAAGTGATTGCCTTAGACTGAGTACGCTCTTGAGATAAAAAATCGTACCTAGATTGATAATTAATGTAGGGTAAATAGAGATTAAAAAGACCCTTTTTATCGCTCAACATTTTGGCGCCGTCGCTGGGGAGAGTGTAGCCATTTATTTCTTTTGAAAAGAGAGTAGTGTAAGTACCTTGTAGGGAGAATTGGGTTTTCAAAACGAAAGGTAAGACCCTGCGTACGGAGCATGTAACAGCCCTGCTCCCCCGCCCGCTTTCCTGCAGATTTGTTGATTATTTTGGGTAGAAATAAGTATTTGATTTGTGTACATGACTAAGCAGAAAAAGCTTGAAAAGAATCCTAAACCACTACCCAAACTTGATAAAGCTAAGGGATCGGTGAAACTTGGCCAATCGACCTTTATAGAAGAAATCATTAAAAAATCAGAATCTCAGCCGTCAGTAGGCCCTAGGAAAGATGCTTCTAGACAACCTACTAGTTCCCTTCGGGCCACAGAATCACCATCTGTAGCCTTTCCTGAGGTACACAGCCAAATAGAGGAGCAAGATTTTCAAGAAATTGAGAATCCTAGCCCAAAATCATTACAAGAAGGGAACCTTAGTAATCTCTGTGAAGGAGGAGGAGAAACAAGGGAAACCGAAGAACCAAGATCTCCTCTTGGAATAGTTCAGCCATTAAGCAGCCCAGATAAGGGAAGTGCTGTCAAAATTATCCAAAACAAAGCTGAAGAACTTGAAGAGCTAAGATCCCCCCAGACATTAGTTCAACAAGGAACTCTCATCATCCCAGACAAAGGAAGTTCCATTAAGGCCATTCCTGCTCCTTCTAGCCAGCCTAGGAATACCCTCCTAGAAATCCCAGAAGGATATTGGCACATATTTGACCAAATGGCCCAGAACCAGTAGACACCCCAAACCTCCACATTGCAATATCCCATTGTAGATACTATAGCTAATGCACCTATGAAGGCCATTCCTCTTCAGCATATTCCTACATTCCATGGCCTAACATCGGAAGATCTAGACGCATTTTTGTTTGAATTCAATGTGCTGTGCAGGGGGTACGACTATACCACCGATCGCCAAAAGCTGAAATTATTTCCGTCTACGCTAAAAGGGGCTGCTTTACGATGATTTATGGGATTAGGTGGAGGTGTCATAAATGACTGGGATCAGATGAAAGGTGCTTTCCTGAAGAAATATCAGGATTATTGTAGGTCTAGAGAGTTAAAGGATGAAATATTTCAGATGGTAGCTAGACCTAATGAGATACTAGAAGAATATGTTGAACGCTTACAGTATAATCTTTAGAGATCGCCTTATGTATCATTACCCTTACTTGACAATGTATTAAAAACGACATTAATTAAAGGCATGAAGGAAAAATGGGCTGAAACACTAAATATCATGGGAAAAGGTGACATTTACCAAGAAAATTTTGCTGACATTATTGATTTGTGCATCAGGAGTTCATGAAGCAGTACAAGGCTAAAACCAACGGAACATGATATGCTCACAAGGGATAGCAGGATCTCTGGTGGAGGAGTAACATGTGCAGAAATCGGGAATTTTCTAGAGAATTTCAAAACTGATATATTGGGGACTCTGACAACACAGCTCGATATTATGCAAGAGAAACAGAAACAAGCAGAAGCAAAGCAAAATCTGGCAATATTCTACCCTAGATGCAGAAAGAAACATAGCCATAAAGAGTGCCCACTAGATGCAGTTCAAGTCTGCGCTATCTGCCCAAAAGATCACTCCACAAAGAACTTCCCCTCACTTCCTGGTTTGAAAGTAGTGTACAAAGAAGCGAAAGAAGAATCAGAACCAATGTACCTACTCAATCAACGCCGTCAATGGCAGCCTCGACAACCAAGTATGTCCTCCGATCCATCTGCTTCTTTCCAGCCTCGGCAATATTATGCTCAAAAATATAATACAATGTGGCAAAATCAGCCTCCCTTTTCAAACTGGTCACAACAACCATGGTTGATTCAAACAAGCCAACCTAATTGGCCAAATTTTCCCTACCCTCCACCATATTGGAAAAATGCATATCCAACATAATGGTCCCCTCCCACTTCGCAGAGTCAAGCCTAGCAGTCAAACTGGCAGAGACCGATGAATCAACCAGCTAGAACCATTCCACTCCCTCACCCTACACTTCCAGTGCCATATGCATTACAACAAAATCCCCAGTCCAACTTAAGACCGCAACTCCCAGCCCAACCCAACCCGAACCCAAATAATAGATCGGTTCAATTCGTTCAAATAATCGAAACACCAGAACTAGAAACCGATCTAAGGGAGTGCAACGACCTTCAATTAAGGTCTGGGCGCATTATAGAAACTGAGGGAGATAAAAATGTTCAAGTTGAAAATCAGTTACCTGCAGAACAACCATTACAAGAAGAAGATGTGGTCAGACAACAAACTCATGACCAAGAAACCACATCTTCTCCCCCATTCCCAGAACGATTAATCATACCGCGCCCTATCGAACATCCTGACTTTGATATTCTGGGAGAACTAAAGAATTTGTATATAAAAATCCCACTCCTCCAAGCTATCCAAGATATCCCAATATATGCAAAAACCATCAAAGAGTTATGTATAAAAAACCAAGGAGGAGAATAACAAATAACCCAACAGTCCAAGTAGTTGGCACCCTATCTGATCTATTATCAGGAAGAGAAGCACCTGTCAAATATGAAGACCCAGGGAATCCTATAGTGACAGTGCAAATCAATGGACAAACCTTTTCAAATGCCCTAGTTGATTTAGGGGCTGCAATTAATATTTTAACAACCACCACTTGTCAAAAACTAGGCATCACATCAGTGGAACCAACCTCCACCTTATTGGAATTGGCTGACCGATCAGTGGTTAGACCAGAAGGTACACTTCATGATGTAATGGTATCCATAGATTCCTGGGAATATCCTGCCGACTTTTTGATAATCAACCCCAAAAACCGACTCGATGGACATCCGTTAATCTTAGGTAGACCTTGGCTTGCGACTGTTGATGCTTACATTGGCTGCCGACAAGGCAGTATGACTATAACTAGAGGGAGCAATATCAAGAATCTAGCTCTATACCCTCCAGCCCAGCCAAGTGTAACAATAATAAAAACTAACAAACAGCCTGTATCATACCTCACAGAAAACATTAGGTCCCCATTAACTATAGAAGATGCCCTCGATTTTAAATATCAAACAGAGGATGATGTTATTAACAACTTCATTAACCAATCAGAATCTAGATCCCATGTACAATGTCACATGATAGAGGTAGCATTTGACAATGAACTAGAAGAAGATCCTCTCAAAGACACTCATGATCAAACAATACCCACTACCTCTGTTTCAAATAGCAAAACTATAGAGATTGAGCTAGGAAAAACCCTGAACATTAACAATAACCTGACTCCTGAACAAGAAGAAAAGCTGGTCCAACTACTGAGAAAATATAAGGAAGATTTTGCATGGGATTATCCAGACATGGAGGGAATTGATCCTCAGCTGTGTACGCACCACATTTATACAGAAAAGGATGTTAGACCTGTTCGTCAACCCCAACGGAGACTCAACCCTCATCTGAAAGATATTGTGAAAGCTGAATTACAAAAACTTTTGGATGTAAACTTTATTTATCTAATCTCTGATAGCAAGTGGGTCTCTCCACTAGTAGTGGTGCCAAAGAAGAATGGAAAGTGGAGGATTTGTGTAGATTACAGAGAATTAAACAAAGCAACCCAAAAATACCACTTCCCCTTCCATTCATTGATCAGGTATTAGATACCTTAGCAGGAAAGAAATTATTTTCTTTCTTGGATGGCTTCAGTGGATACAATCAGATTCAGATTGCCCCTGAAGACCAGGACAAAACTACTTTTATCTGTCATTGGGGAACATTTGCCTATATATTCCTACCCTTTGGCCTATGCAATGCCCCTGCCACATTTCAGAGGGCCATCCTCAGCATCTTTTCAGATTTAATAAATGAAGGGCTCGAAGTATACATGGATGATTTCACACCATACAGAGATGATTTTGAGCCAGCACTAGACACATTGGAAAAGGTGTTGCAACGATGTATCGCCACCAGGCTCTGCTTGAGCCATGAAAAGTGCTATATGATGATGACCGAAGGACTCATCCTAGGTCATTATTTCTTAGCGGCTGGAATACAGGTAGATCTGACCAAAATTCAAATAATTTTGTTAATACCTACTCCTACCACACAGACAGAGGTACACAGTTTTCTAGGATTTTCTGGTTATTATAGGAGATTCATAGAACATTTTTCTCAAATAGTTGCACCTCTATATGCACTGACAGGGAATGTTGATTTTGTTTGGATAGATAAATGCAACCGTGCTTTTGAGGATCTGAAAAAGCTTGTGTCAACAACCCCAGTGCTCAGAGGCCCAAATTGGGACCTGCCATTTCAAATTTCATTGGATGCTTCAGACACAACTATTGCAGCAGTCCTTGGGCAGGAAGAAGACAAAAAACCATATGCAAGTTATTATATTAGTAAGAATTTGTATCCTGCTGAGCTAAACTATACTGTTACTGGAAAAGAGTTTTTAGCTGTAATACATGCTGTAAATAAATTTAGGCATTATATCACTAGTTATCCTGTTGTTTTATATACAGATCACTCTGCCATAAAATATTTAGCAAATAAACCTATTACAAATGGTAGGGTAACAAGATGGTTGATTTTACTGCAGGAATTTGACATCACAATAAAAGATAGACCAGGAAAAGAGAATCCTGTAGCTGAATTTCTCTCATGAATGTCGAAGCTAGTGGACACAGCAGCAGTCGAAGATCAATTCCTAGATGAGCATTTGTTTGCTCTGATTGTCAAGACACCCTAGTATGCTGATGTTGCAAATTATTTAGCAGTAGGAAAATTACCAAAGCATCTAACCCCTAATGAATGAAAACAGATTGTGCAACGTAGTACCTGATTTTCTTGGATTGGGCGCTACCTATTTCATATAGCGGTAGATATGCACATCAGAAGATGCGTCCGTGAAGATGAAATATTTGACATTTTGAAAGCCTGTCATGACAGACCGTGTGGTGGACATTTCGAAAATTTAAGAACTGGTCACAAAGTTTTGCAAACAGGTTATTACTGGCCCACAATCTTCAAAGACGCTAAGAAGTTTGTGCAAGCCTATCACAGTTGCCAAAGAGTAGGACGCCCTGGACAATCCGACAAAATGCCTTTAAACCCACAATTAGTAATCGAACCATTTGAGCGTTGGGCGCTTGATTTTGTTGGTCCGATCAACCCATCATCAAATCAGAAAACATATATTCTAGTAGCAACAGAGTATGTTACCAAATGGGTTGAAGTAGAGGCACTTCCAAGAGCTACAAAGGACTCTGTGATTCATTTCTTGTTCCAAATATTTGTGCGATATGGCCTCCCAAGGGACATAATCATGGACGGAGGACCACAGTTTGTAGGTAATAAAATCGCTGCAACATTAAAAAATTATCACATTCAGCACAAAATTACCACTCCGTATCACCCACAGGCAAATGGCCAAGTAGAGAGCACGAATAAAGTGATAGAGGCAATATTGACAAAAACCATTGCATCACACAGGTGTGATTGGGCTTCAAGATTTTCAGAAGCCTTATGGGCATACCGAACAATGTGGAGAAACACCACCAGTTATTCACCATATCAGCTAGTATTTGGAAAGGAACCCATCTTTCCAATAGAGTTCGAAATACAAACATTAAGAACAGCACAAGAGATCGGTCTGGATTTAAATGAGGCCCAGACTAATAGATTACAACAAATTAACGAGAAAGATGAAATTAGGGTCTCGGCTCTTCAACACACTGATTTAATTCAACAGCTGAGAGCAAAATGGCACGATGCCTTGATAAAAAAGAAAATATTCCATGAAGGAGATTGGGCACTCCTATATGACTCCAGGTTTCATGATTTTCCAGGAAAACTTCAGACTCGCTGGCTTGAACCGTATGAAATCCAGAAAGTGCATGAAAATGGCACCATTACTTTGACTACTATTGATGTATCTAGACATACCTTTAAAGCAAATGGCCATCGAGTGCGACTATACCATAAACCTCTTACTCGGGTATCCTTCTAC
Organism: Pinus tabuliformis; assembly: GCA_031772625.1. Taxonomy (NCBI): domain Eukaryota; kingdom Viridiplantae; phylum Streptophyta; class Pinopsida; order Pinales; family Pinaceae; genus Pinus; species Pinus tabuliformis. Next base: position 121,765,762 of record CM062812.1, on the reverse strand, counting down.
CAGAAGTTCCAGGAAGATTCTGATATGCAGATTCTTGCTGAGGAAAGTAATTCTTCCTTGGCATTGGTTCACTAAGTAATTTCATTATTCCTAAATTTTGTACATAAATTTTTCTTTTCTGCTTGTATAAATTACTTTCTGTACATATTTTTTCATTTCTGCATTTTTTTTTGCATTTCGCTATTCCTTTCCAAAGGAACAACATTTCCACCCTTTTGTTGTTCCCTTTCGAAGGAACAACACTTTTGCATTTTGTTATTCCTTTCCAAAGGAACAACATTTCTGCCATTTTGCTGTTCCTTTTCCAAGGAACAACACTTTTGCATTTTGTTGTTCCTTTCTAAAGGAACAACGTTTCCGCCTTTTTGTTGTTCCCTTTCGAAGGAACAACACTTTTGCATTTTGTTGTTCCTTTCTGAAGGAATAGCATTTCCTCCGTTTTGCTATTCCTTTTTTAAGGAACAACACTTTTGCATTTCGCTGTTCCTTTCCGAAGAAACAACATTTCCACCTTTTTGTTGTTCCCTTTCGAAGGAACAACACTTTTGCATTTTGTTGTTCCTTTCCGAAGGAACAACATTTCCGTCTTTTTTTTGTTACTTTTCGAAGGAACAGCATTATTGCATTTTACTCTTCCTTTCCGCAGGAACAACATTTCTGCCGTTTTGTTTTTCCTTTCTGAAGGAACAACACTTTTTGCATTTTGCTGTTGCTTTTCAAAGGAACGACATTTCTGTCATTTTGTTGTTCCTTTCCGAAGAAACATCAATTTTGCATTTTGTTGTTCCTTTCCGAAGGAATAGCACTTCCGCATTTTTGCTGTTCCTTTTCGAAGGAACAATACTTTCGCTTTTTTGTTGTTCCTTTCTAAAGGAACATCACTTTTGTTTTTTGTTGTTCCTTTCTGAAGGAACAACATTTCCACATTTTTTTTGTTCCTTTCCGAAGGAAAAGCACTTCCGCCAGATTGTTTTGCCGTTTCTTTTAAAGGAACAACCCTCCTTCGTATTTTTTTCCTTTCTGTCGTTGCTTTCGAAGGAACAGCAGTTTCAATTTCGGATGATCTTAGGCTATTCCGCTAAAGGAGCGGTATTTTATTTTGCGCTTGCTTTATTCACTGTTCCATTTAAGGAACATCTACTGATCCTCTTAAGGAACAACAGTTTCGAGTGTATTTTTTTTCTTTTGCTTGCTATTCCTCTTAAAGGAACCTCGGTTTTCACGTGCAGATGTTCTTTTGCTGTCCCTCTTAAGGAACAGTAGTTGTTCCATCTAAGGAACAACACTTTTTGAGTGCATTTTTTTTGTTTTTTGTGTGTGTGTGTGTTTCATCATTTAGAGGATTTTTGTGAATGATGGTTCATTTAAGGCACAACTATACATTTATGCAAGAATACAAAAACTAGAGGATACTGAAATCAGCAAACCAAAGAAAAATCATTATCTTTAGAGAAATTTCTTTGAATCGATAAGAGAAAAGAAGAAAGGATAGAACTATTTATATCACTTTGCTGTCTTTATTTTTACTAAATCCAATTTGATTGATTATTTTTATCATGTTGGTTCTTTCTAAATATTCATAATTCTCTTTGATCATTATTATTGAATAAGAATAAGGGCATATTTTCCTCTATTGAGATGTTTAGACTTCTTCCACCATCCCTACTCTTAAGGAGTGTTGAGCCATCCTCTATATATAAATAGGAAAGTGCTATATAAAAATAAAAAAATAATATATATATATATATATATATATATATATATATATATATATATATATCTATATATATATATATATATATATATATATATATATATATATATATATATGATTACTAACATGATTTGTCAGATGAAGGATAGGGGGTCTCATCAAGAGCCAGCCTACCATGATCATAAGGAAGCAAGTGAAGTGGCATTCCCACTATGGCTACCACACCAGGGATATGATCTAAGAGGCATATCAGAAAAATAAAAGTCCTTTGAACAGGAGGTCTCATCACGAGCCGGCCTACCCACCTTTCACTCCTTCCTGGTGAATGGCATTGTGATTCATCTAGTTACCAAGCCAGCAAAATGGCCTCCATTCTGACATCGCACAACATTTTCCTAGGCATACACAAAGGATTATGGTTCCAAGGGTGAAATAAGCAACTCTGTTAAGGTTATGGACACCTGTGGGCAACAGAGCTCTGCTGATGGTATTGAAGTCATATTTTTTATACACCAATAGTCATTATAAACCCTTCTTCTTATATCTTTATATTGATTTCAAATGAGATTATGTTATATAACCCTTTCGAACCTTTTATACATGAAAATCATTTATAAATCAATCATAATGGTTAAAGTGGATAATGACCGCATAAGAACTTTTACTTATGTCAAGCTGTCTTATCCTCTATTTTCCGCATCATTTCACAACATTTCCATATTTATTCATGATTTCCATCATAAGCCTCGATTTCAGTTATCTGCCGATTTTTGTAAACATGTCATGGATATATATGCAGTTCCTTTATTTTACTATATGACTGTAGTCCAGCATGCTGCTCCTTTATTTGCCGGCCAAGGATGGCCTATCAATTTCAGGGAGGCATGGGTGACCTCCATAATACACTGGTATACATGTCAACTCCTTATTTGGAGGTATTATGAATCCATAAAAACTCGGGAATAGCTAATGGTGTTGTATTTCGCAATATGCATAGCTTGTTGTTCCATCGCCATTTCTGTGTTTTTTCTCTACAAAAATTAACAGTGAGATAAAAGCTTGAACAACTTGCTGTTCCATCTTCACCTTCGTGTTTTTGCTCTAGAAAAAGTAACAGTGTGCTAAGCTTGAACAAAGATGGGAGGCAGCTCGATATGCAGCGAGCTGCAGGTGTTAATGATCTCCAACGCTGCACATGAAATTTTAATAAGATTAGGATGGATTGCCTACCTTAACCGACTCCAATAGTCTAATGAGACAATGGCCATTGAATTTCTGCAAAATTTGCAGGAATATCATTCCATGGTGAGGGGGAGGCAAATAACAGTAACAGATGCGATAATTGCTGAAGTACCGGGACTGCCAGTTGTTGGACCAGTATGGACCCTGAAAAAAGTGAGACTTCAAGACGCTATAACCATCTTCCGGGACGAAGGACGGAGCCTTACTGTCAAAGGAAAAGGAGTTTTTCCTGAAACCCTAGGAGAGCCATGGGCAGAATTAGCTAGGATTGTGCACAACTACATCACCTGCGATGGTAGAAAAGATGTGGTAAGACCACACCATCTCAAACTGTTAGCTGTATTAAAACAAAAATGTGTTGTGAATTTGCCCGTGTACTTAAATTTTTTATTGCATGATGTTGCCTGAAGTATAAGAAAATCTCGTCATGTAGAATCATTAATTCATCATGGTTTAATTCGGTTAATAGTCAGTTACAGTCTCACCCAACAAGAGAGTAGTTGGGAAGAATTGGTTTTCTCAATAGATGGGGGATTGGCCTTGCCAGCCCCAAAACGAAAAAGCACTGCTAGCACATCAATTAGACCGCAGAAACGAAGACAATCCGTCAGATTGGGGAGAAGCAAAGGAATGTTGGGAAATCCCCAAGAAAACAGTAGCCAGCTAGTAGAAATACATGACTCAGAGGACGAGCAACCCCCACAACTTGAATGAGGGGAGAATGAAGAAGAAGAATTAGAATAAAATGAAGAAGAGGAACCAGAAGAGGAAACTAAGCACTCCAGCCAAGAAGAAGGGAAGGAAGCAGAACCACCCAGTGAAAGCCCATTACAAAACCCTCTGCAAGAAGACGAATTGGCCCAAATTTTGGCCAATATGGGTGAGTATGTCCAACCCCACAGCCCTCTCAACCCCGATATCGAGGTAGGACAATCACAGGAAAACTCTGCTCATAGTAAGAGTTCATATGAGGAAATGAATGATGAGGAAGAAGAGGGAAGACAATCACAAGAACACTCTACTTACATTCGGAGTGCATCCAAAGAAATGCATGATGAAGAAGAAGTAGAAGTAGAAATCACCCGGGAAACAGCAGATCAAACCAGGGTTTCCTCCCCTAAAAAACCTAATCAGGAGGATGAGAACACTGAAGAAGTGTTCGAAGCAGAAAACATGGAAATAAGCTAGGGCGAGGGTACAATCCCTGAAGAACAAAGCTCAGGCCCAAGAAAATAAACAACTGTTCCTTCGAAGAAAACAAATGAAATGAAAAAATTGCTAAAGGAACAGCAGAGACTGCTAAATGTAATTAAACAACTCAGACAACAAATAAGGGTCCTAAAAATGGGGAAAATCTCAAAAAGAACCCCTGGAGCAAAGCATGCAGCCACCCAGGAAAAACCCCATAAAAAGAAGACCAAAAGGACTCAAACCGAACCCATTATCATCCAGGACTGCAAGGAACAACATGCGGTTGTTACAAACGCAGAGGCCCAAATAGAAAGCACACCAGTTTGTAATAAGGACATCCAGACAGAGGCGTTGTCCTCTAATATCATGACCGCCTGAACAGTTTATGAGAAGGAAACACAGACTATAGGAACCAGATGTCGCAATAAGGAGATCCAGGTAGATCTCCAGCCCAAAAATGTTATGATGGACAATGATTCGAGGATAGTGAGACTTCAAAAAGATCTGGCACAGGCCCAACAAACGATAGAAAAGCTCACAGAGGAAACTGTTCCTCAGGAGAAATATCAAAAGTTACAGCAACAAGTAAAGAACATCAATGCATTGGAGAGCGAGGCCTTCGATAGATGGCGTAGGGTAGAGGAAAAAGTTAAAAAGGTAACTAATAGACTAGACACAGTTATGAGTCAAATGGATACCTTATGTTCTCTATATACTGATGTTCTAGCCTGTAGGGCACCTGCCAAAAATTATGCTTTGTTTTTTATGGAAAGGTACTTACAATTAAAAATTAAAGCTGTCAAGGTAGGGGTGCCTATAGAGCTAAAAACTATTGATGATTTCATAAACTGCTATAAGCATTATGAGGTGAAAGTCCAGCGATTTCTATGTGAGTTTTATTTGCATAATCTTGTGTTGGATGGTGAAACAGAAGAGAACCCTAGCCCTTTTGTGCATGATATCCAGTTTCAGGCATTCATCTCTTTTGTTGTTAACTAGATAAAGTGGCTTAAAGCCCACAATACCTTCCAGAGATAGAAGAACAGGTTAGATCTGTGGGTAAGGGGTGAACCTAGAAACCCATTACGACTATGGAATAAGCATAGAAGCTTAATGAGAAAGCAGGGTGTGATCCAGACATTGGGACCCATTCACACAACAGCTGTCCAGCAAGGGGTAGAATACTTCCTAGCCATTAAAGACCTTGCCATAGTAGCAGTTAAACTCTGATACAAGACTTCCAATCGGAATGTTCAAGACCGAGAGCCATTCAATTACGAAAATTTTAAGCTAGTTGTTGATTTCCTGGTTGCCTATAGTGACCTCATATTGAGAGAGGCCCGCATTGCTTAGGCTGTAGGTTTCAAATTCCAATCATCTGGTATCCTAGACTAGGGTATAGAGACCTATATGAATTGCTTGAAGGCTAGACAGGGCATATTTTTGAAGTTTTAGCTAGAAATCATGGTTTTAGACCATTGCATGAAAATCCTTCTCCAGCCTATTCCATAATTGCCTTGCATGTCAATTACAATGTTTTCAAGAGGGCATGAAAAAGGGTAAGCAGGGGGGTGTGTTGAGCATTGGAAAAGGTATGTATTTACCATCTATTTCTTTATATTTTCCTTTAAATCATAACTTCTTTACATTCTAAGATGGTAATATGTTAAAGGATTATGATAGAATTAAGGAGATTTGTGATTGATGTAAAATGATTAATTATTGTCTTTTTCTATTCTGAAAGTGAAGAAAATAGAAAATCACTATTTTGGAGGAAAAGATAAAGAAGAACCAACTGCTGTCCCTTTGACAAGAAACTGCATCCAGACGAGGAAATCAAGATCAGAGCACATGGACCAGGAAAAGGAAGAAGAAACGCAGTATCAGCGTAAGAGGACAAAACGATAAGTTGGAGATCAAAGCTATGGCGAATCCCTCAAGATCCTTTGATCCTAACGGATCACTGCTTCAATACTTATCTGTATTTTTGATACTTCCGCCTGGACATTATAAAAAGGGACAGTGTTGGTAGCCCAAGGGGGAAAATTTTATTGTTAATTTGTAGAACTTATTGTTGTAAACTTAAATTTGATCATCGTCTTTCTTTGAAGAGTGATCGTTGTAACTCTGCCATTTATGATTAATATATAACTTCGTTGTTGTTTCGTCTTCTGATCCTGGAGTAACCGCAGCAGTGCTTCCCTGGTGGCTAAGGGCCCAGCCCTAGTGGATCACTTGCTTCTTGTATCATTATTTTCCGATTATAGTCGTGTGTGGTTTGATTTCCTTTACATTTACTTAACTTGCTTTATTCAGTAATCTTCTATTTCTGAACATTTCGTTGAATTGCTCTGTTATATCAAATTAGTAATTGGATAACAAGATTATTATTTGCAACTGAAAATGTTATGCTGTTCATTCTGAAATAATATCGCACTGTCTAATTCGGATATTGTTGTTCATTTACAGATTGATATTGTTGTTCATTTACCGATTGGTATTGTCGTTCATTTAGCTACGGTTTACTTACAATTGTGATTGTTGTTCATTAGATTACTGTTCCATTATCATTGCAATTGTCGTTCCTTTATAATTGTGGTTAATACTCTATATGCTAGAATAAGATTATTGATTCTATAGTCGTTGTGTGTTTACATTTGATTAAGTTTGCTGATCAATTTCTGTAGATCTATTTTGGTTTGTTTTTCCTTTCTTAGATTGCTGCTCAATTCCTTTATTAGTTAAATATTGTTGTTCAAATTCTTTTGGTTAAGATTGCTGCTCAATTCATTCCTATAGATTAAGCTTTGTTGTTCGATCTTTTCAATAGATTAGTTGTTGTTCCTTTTCTGCTAATTGAATTTTTATTTCCAGTATTTGCTTTGGTGTGGATAGGAAGATCTACAACTGTAACGAACATTGACTACTGCTATCTAAGTTCTCAGATTGGAGGTCTTGTCTTTGATTGATTTTCATTTACATCAGTTTACAGGGGAAAGAGTTATCATTACTGCATCCTTGACTAATGATTGTTGTAGTTTCTTGAGTGAATGATCTAGTTACAAAGAATTTAAGTTTCTTGCCATTACAATTAGAGTTTGTTTCTAGCATTCATTTAATTTTACTTTTGTAAGCACTATACTGCAAGCATTACTTTTGAACAAGTGACCGCCTCAGACTGAGTACACTCTTGAGATAAAAAATCGTACCTGGATTGATAATTAATGTAGGGTAAATAGAGGTTAAAAAGATCCTTTTTATCGCTCAACAATATGTACACCATATGATTGCACTATCCATTTCTTTTCATCAGCTGTGAAAGATCTTCATCCATTTACTCTCACCAGGAAATGATTAAGTATATGTATCAAATGTGTTATTCTCTCAATCTGAAATGTTTTGTATAAGTCTTCTTTCCATATTTATTGAATTTAAAATCAATATTGTTCTTCTCTGCCTATTATTTTAAACATTTATGGCTGACTGATTTGTATAGATTATTTTGGCATTCACCCTTTTTGCAGTACATGATCCAACTGCATTCCTACTCGGAGGAGTTTCTGGACATGCTGGCCTATTTTCCACAATAAAAGATGTCTGCAGGGTATTAAATACTGATCCTTACCTCCATCGTTATTTGATGCTTATGCAAACATTCAATAGATTTTCATGGGATTTTTGGATAATGACTACATGTATTCTAGCTTACAGGATCAAACAGATTTGCAAAATAGAAGAAAATTGGTTTGTTGAAATTTATAAATGTGACTGACCTACTTGATTTCTTGATGTCTTAAGCCTTCCATTGCAGTCTATTTTTCCATTACTTGTAAAATATTGCACCTTCTTCTTGACAAATAGAATATTCAGCAGAGTTGGAGTTATCAATTCGTGTAGGTTGCTTGGCATATCTTTCACATGTATCTACTTTCTTGTGATTTTACATGGTAAGTGAAATTAGTTGTTGACTTGTCTCTTCTAGCAAGTCAAACATGCACTAAAAAGTACCCATGAAGCACTTTGCAAATGAAATATTCAAAAGTGTTATAGCCCCAAATATCACCCTTGTTATTTTTGATGCTTGGTTTATGGCCTAGGGCAACCCCTCCTTCCAGACTTGGTCCAAATATTTTAAAAACAATGTTTTATTCCCTGTACGCTACTTTGCCCTGTGATAAAAGTGTGTACACGTGCGTTAGTCAACACCAAACCCGCGTATATGTGTTAAAACACTTAAAAAAATTAAATTTCCTTAACTATGGGTAGAGTTCACGGGTTTTACCTGTTGATTACCTCCTAGTGCCTGTGGCCCAACTTTTCCCAATTGTTTCCCAACTAAAAAACTAATTGGGAGAAGTATAAATAAGACTTATATGGGAAGGCCTTAAGGAGGAGAGAAGAGATAGAATTACTATACTGAGATTATCCCCTGACCAAGTCTGAAGTATCCCTGTGCTTCAAGCACTTCCCCAAGTTCAGGAAACCCTTGTTTCCTTGAGTGTTGATATTCTCCCACTTGCTTGAGATATCATGGTATTGGTTATGGAAGGAGGCTATTGAAGACTAGGACTAGATGGATCTGGAGGACGGTTCTGCTTGGAGCCAGAAGAAGAAGACTCAGGTGAACTCTTTCCGTATTTGTTATAGCTTTCTACAATAAAAAGAAACATTGTCTTGTTCCTGAGATTGACTTTGTTTATGCATCAGATGTTGTTGTTGTAATTCATGTATGAATGATTATTTTGATGTATAACTAACCATTTACTTATATGATATAAAGTTGATTTTGTTAAAATGCTTTATCTATCTGCTGCTATGTATGTTTGGATTGGTTGATTCACAGATTCAAAGATCATCAGGAGTTGCAGAGGGTCTGAACCCTACTGGAACTACCCAAATGAAGGACATCTGGGTATGTTCATCCATACATAGTTAGTTTATTTAAGCATGTTTCCTGAGTTGTATGCGTGTTTCTTGTTGTAGATTACTCTTGTTCTATTGGGGTTTTTACCCAAATCCCTAGGGGACTTATTCCCTTAACAGAATTGGTGACTCCACTGGGGATAACAATCTTGTTATTCCTAGTTTGGGTTGTTTAGCGTCAGTCAGGGCTCAGTTCTTGGTTTTCTTGCTATGACAGTCTTGCCTGCTCCTGTAGGAACTTAGACTTCAAGTCTGATCTTTTTGATCAGGCCTTGTTTTTTTTTTCTTGCAAAACTTAATATATGCACCTTTGTCTGTTTACAAAAGTGTACACATGCTTGTTTCTGTGAACTGAAACCACGTATACGCGAGTTTCTTTTGTCAGAAGCACGTGTACACGCACCTATGCTGGAACACAGTCACATATACCATTTTTTGCATGCGTTTTTCAAATATTTCTCCCTAGAAAGATTTGATTCTTGGTCTGTTTGGTTTCTGAGTTATCAGTTTCTGCCTTTAGAATTTAATTATTCAGTGAGCTTACTATTTCGAATTCTCTTCTGCTTTGAAAATTTTTGGCCTAGGTTTGCTTTTGAGTGAGTTTTATGATTTGTGTTTGAACACACAAGACTTCTTATAGAGGTTCTTGATTGTTCTGGTCTTCCGAAACAGTAGATTGTTTTCAATCTTTGTGTCAAACTTGATTTGGTCTACTCGCTTTGCTTTCCGTCATTTCGAGGCCTTACACTTTTTTTTGCTTTTTGAAAGTTTCTTTTTGATGAATTTGAAAGTGTTTCTTTCTTGACTTCTTGGTCAATTTCTTAAAGCTCTTTTGCTGCTTTTGGATCGTTTAGTGCAAGTTGAAGCCTTTTTTTGTTCAAGTTTTCATTCGGGTTGAATTGGTAACTTACAAAGTTTCCTTGTGCTTTGCTTTCGGTCTTTGAGTCTTTAGTGGCATTTTGAGTGCTTTTGAAAAGTTGTTTTCATTGTTTCTTGAAAAAGAAAAGTTCTTAAAAAACATTGTTTTTGCTTTCTTTTGCCAAGTTTGATTTTGGTTTCTTTTGGTTTTTGAGAGTGATTTGTGATCTTTTTTATTAGTCCTTCTTGTTTGGGGAAGATTTTGTATTCAAAATTCATATTCTTTTCAAACACTTAAGTTGGCTTATAAACAATTGCTTTCATTTCTTTTTAGAGTAATCTAGGATTTTGCATTATCATGTACACCTTGCATTAGGGTAGTTTTGCATCATTAAAGCATCAATAGTCTTTTTAGTTTTTGTGAGTGTGAAGTCTGCTATAAGAAAAGAAAAGGAAAAAGTTTTTTTTTCTTTATAGAAGTTTCTAAGAACCCAAATAGAAATTGCTTTTCATCGAAGAACAAACAAATGCATTTCATATAAGTTAGTTTTTCATTAATTTCTTTTGTGTCATACAAACACCATTAGTTTCATTTCCATATTGTCCTTTTCACTTAAAAAGAACAGCCAATTAAAATCAAGTGCTTAATAAAATAAACTAGAACTTTTTGTATTGTCATCAGAATACACCAATAAGTTTTAGGTTTATTTAGGACCTTGGATTAGGCGAGAGGAGAGTAAACTCTCCAAGGCCACTCTAAATTGTAAAACATAGAAGTCTAATTAAAGAGTGAAATCCAATAGCGTTAGGGACACTGAGAAAGCTTCGTGACTGGGAGTTAAGCACGAGGGTTTGTGAAGATAAGGACGAGAGATACCCCCTCTCTTACTTTTTGGATCTTACCTCATGGCTGTTCTGCATGGCTTCTGATACGAGTTGGTGTCTTTAGTTTCCTATCCTAGGGATCTTCAAAGGTGGTTGTGGAGGGGAATCCCATGGCACCTGAGGCTGACGTTGCATCACGTTCAGTAGTACTTCTGGAGGGCACCCTTGTGAAGCTTGGGGGCTTGCACCGGCAAAGTTTGTTGTCTGGAGGTCAGCGTAACTACCTCTGATACCTTCGCTAGTAGACCTGGGGCGTAATTACCCCAGTCCATTTTCGGAAGGCCCTTATTATTAACTTTCTTTTATTTTGGTGTCCAGTCCTAATCATCCGGAGTGGAAATACTTGGAAGTTGTTTGATTGCTGATCTCTTTAGGGACATTTTTAGTGAGTGTTTCATGCTCCTAGTCAACCTAGCTATCAATTGTCTTGTGTCTTTAAGTAGATCTTATAAAAATAATTCAAAGTGGCTAACCGACCATCTCGATGGTCCCGTAGACTTCATGGGATTTCACCTGCGAGTCCAGAGCCTTCTCCTAGAAGGCGTAGGAGTGATTCTGCTAGTGGTTTTCAACCAGTGGCAGCAGGCACATCGGAGATTGATCCTCCGCTTGGGGGCATTAGTTTACAAGATAGACCTAATACTACTACAGAGTTAGAGAGGAACACACTAGTTCTTTCTCGAGTACTCTTCCAGTCAGAAGATAGTATTGAAGTGGAAGAGATTTCAGAGTCGGTTGTGGCTCCGAATTCTCCTCTGCCTCCTGATCATCCAGACGTATTGTTATACATTGGAACTCCAACTCACAGGCCTTCGAGCCCAGGTCCACACACATCTATCCCTTCGATGACCACTACTGGAAGCATGGCATCCACCACGAGTGTTGTGAGTATGTAGACTCCCATATCTATGCAAGGGGGAGGAACTATTTCCATCCCTTCTAACAATCCCAGCACATCCTTATTTGGGTCTACTTCCATTCCGTCGATGAGTGGAAGTTCACAAGCTAATGCATCTTGTTTTGGATTTTTTCCTTTTAGAATGCCCTCTCAAGGTATTCCTTCAACTCCATTGAATGTACCATCAACCGCCTCTACGTCCATGATGAGTGGATCATCTTCTTTTCAAGGTTTCCCATTTGGAAGTGGTCATATACCACATTCCAATTTGACAGTAGGGTCTATGCCTTTTCATTTTACAAGTCAAGGTAGTAATCCATTTTAGAGTTGGACGAACCCTATGGTTAGTGGGATCGGAGCTGGGAATCAGTTTTTAGACCAATAGGGGAATGTGTTGTATTCCTTGGTTACTTCATTTCAAAGTTTTCCACCCTTAGCTAACACTTGGAACCCTTATCAGGGGTTTTCATCTCCTTACAATACTTTGTTAGGGGGGTAACTTTACCGGTTACGAAGGATTTTCTGCTAGAGTTGGTCAAACTCCGAATTTTTCTAGACCACAAGGATCACCCTTTGGGGCAGTAGGTTCTACAAGTTACTTCGGGAAACCTGGTGCCTTTCAAAATCCAGGTCATTCTTTTCAGACTTTTGGGAACCCCACCCAATCTGGGTGGAATCCCCAAGGTCCTCCACGACTTCCTTTTCTGGCCACGCTTAATTTGCCAGACTTGAATAAGTTGACAAATGATCCAATTAGGTACAATCCGACTTGGCCTCTGGTCCCAACCAAACTTCCATCGGATATTCCGAAATTCGAAGGGAAGAATGGTGAAGACTCAGGTGACCATGTAACCACATTCCATTTATGGTGCTCATCCAACTCCCTAATCAATGATTCAGGTTGAGGTTATTTTAGTGCACCTTAACCAAGAATGCAGCTAAGCAGTATATAGAGTTTCCAGAGGGCACCTTTACTTCTTTCGCTGATTTGGCTAACATTTTCTTAAACCATTTTCAGTTGCCTGTCTGTTACGAAGCCAAAACTGAGCTTCTGGCCAATTTTCATCAGGACACGACTTCCCACATTTTGAATCATATCTAGGAATGGAGACAGAGAAAAAGGCTTATCAAAGCTGAAATTCCACCAGAATTCCATCTCGAATGGTTTTTAAAATCATTACAACCCGAGATATCCAAGTATGTTTCTATGTTAGGCATTTCTTCAGAAGAGCAGGCTATCTTTCACGCCCAACAGTTAGAACTGATATATTCTCAGTCTAGGACTCTTCAGAAAATCTTACCTAATGCTCCTAGATCCACGGTTGATGTAGCCAAACCAAAGCCAAGTCGTCACGCTGATGGTATAGTTGGATCGATTGATGCAAATACAGTGAACCTTTTGAACCAATTGCAGCAATTGTCTCTACAAACTGCTTCTTCTAACCAGGCTGCACCGTCTACTCCTTCGCCTTCCCAACCTTCTTCTATAAACATTGTTCAGGCCTCTAACCCCAAAGGAAATCAACAATCTGATGGGAAGAAGAAGGGACGAGGTAAAAAGAAGAATCAGGATGGGAAGGGTAATGCGAACAAGCCTGGCAACGGTGCCGGTGAGGGTAGAAAAGAGTCTAAGAAAAAGGTTAAATTTCCATGCAAGTTGTGTAGTGGAGATCATTTGACTAATCTCTAGCCAAAAATTCAAGATGCTCAGCGCTTGTTAGTGCAGCAAGGGTCTTCTAGCTCCCAAGCTGCCTTAACTAACCGTTTCCCCCAAGGGCAGCAGTTTCTTGCTGGTGCTAACTCAAACCCTGGTGCCTCTGCAAGGGGCAACCAGGAGGGGGACAATTCCTCAAATGTTTTCATGATGAGTTCTCATGTCAATGTGGCTACATGGTCACGTGATTATGGTGAAGTAGAAACGTCTAAGGATAAATCTGTTCCCAGAACTATGGACTGTTATAGACATATTTGGGCATTACAACCCCAATCACATATGTCGATAAAACAAGGGCTCTTAAACCCCTAAAAGTGTTTTTTCAAACCCTAAAGGATCATGGTCAACGGATTACATCATTTCCTAGAAGTTCTTCCTGAAAAACCACTCAGAACTGGTCAAAACTGGTCAAAACTGGACCATACAGACTGCTCAGTGCTAAGGGTGTGATGCATACTGACTGTAACACTGGCCAGGTGCGATGCATACTAAAAGAGCCTTCTATAGGGTGCCATGGGCGAGAGTAGACAAATGGCAGAGACATTTTGCTAAGTGGAAACCCAGAGAATATTCTAGAAACTTCTCATATGACACTTGCCTCTCTGAATTCGCACAGGGATGAGTAAGAGATCATGAAATCTCCAAGTGGAACCAAGAACTATCAGTGAAATGACACTAATAAAAAAACCTAGAAGCTAACTCACCCCTCTGCAAATATCTATATATGGATCCCTCAGCTGAGAGATCTAAAAGGCTGGAATTTTGTAATTTGTAAGGAAGTATTGTTGGTTTCTCTTTGAAGACATTGCATTGTTGGGTGATCTTGCTTTTCATGAGGTGAAGAGGGCTTTCATGCTAGGAGGATGATGCTAGATTAGACAACTAGGTTGTAATCCTCTCTTCTACTTCTATTATCAATAAAGTTATTTGAGTTTTCCTCCATATGCTTGTGTATTTGTGAATCTTGCTATTTGTGAATGCAATTGTATGGTTAATGTACTTCTGATTCTGCGTTATTTATGGTATTATAGATCTCTACAATTTGATGGTGTTTTCTTGCTTTGTCTCTATAGGTGTTCTTTAAAGAGGGACAAGTGAGAAAGGAGTGGCCAGCTTTATCAAAGGAGAGAGGAAACAAGCAAGGAGCCATGCGAAAGATTAAGGTTGGTGCTCTCTGCTTCTCTCTTATCTATCATACATAAAGGAAAACACAAGTTACTTTGAATTGTTTGTTTCTAAGATAGCTACCTGTCTTAGTGGGACTAGCAGATCGAATAGACACTATTTTTCCTGGAAACATGGACCCACTTCATATTGAGCGACCCTCTGTCGAGTCTATACCTCGGATACCGAAAGGTTCTGCCAAGCACGTGACTATTAACCCTAATGCTAGGGCAGCCCAAAACTACTCGATTATAGAAGATCTGGCTCAAAGTCCATGTGCTATGTCTGCATTGGAGGTACTCCAGTCGTGTCTAGCTCAAAGAAGTGCTTTGCTTTTGGCAATCGGGGCATTTGATCCAAAAAATTATTTAGTGTTCACTTTTGATATGCTCAATGTCAAAAAGATACTTCCTCATCATATGGCTTTCCAGATAAAGTCTACTTACCAGAAAACCAATATTTTTCAGATAGTTATAGATGAGGGAGCTTCCACATGCGTAATGTCTATGTCATCTTGGAAGGCCATTGGATCACCTTCAGCGGTTCCTTCGCCGACTCTCTTAACAGCATTTGATGGTCATTCTCATAGGCCACACAGAATTATCCCAGCTTTTCTATATGTGTTGTAGGAAAGGTCGTTAATATTGAGGTATAAATCGTTGATGCCAACTTGGATTACAACCTCCTATTAGGAAGAAATTGGATTTATGAGATGGATGCCATAGTTTCATCTCTATTTTGTGTCCTTTGTTTTTCTTGCGAGGGGAGAATTGCTAAAATTTATCAATTAGATTATTCTCCAGGTGATTCTTGTGCAACTTTGGATTCTACCGTTCCAATGGTGGATAATCCTCATCAGCCTATAGAGAGTTTATGGGTGGGGATGTATTCTTCTTTGATAGGTACATTTGATCTTCCCCCTCCTATAGCTAGAATCAATGCAATTTCATCCTCCAAGGGGCCTTCATGGAAAGAGTTCTTTTGAACTCATTATTTTTCAGACCCTTGGACCTTACCTTTATCTACGACCACATTAGATGGAGGCCAGGTAGGTGGAATGGAATTCCCCATGTCTGCAGTAGAGCTTAATTATCAATCTATCGTTAACTCTACAGACAACCATCCCACTCCTTTTTCGGAAGAGGAGTTAGATGGTGATGTGGCTCCAACTTGTACCCTTGAATCTACTTTTGCTCTAGATTGCTTAGATACAGTTTTTCCATTTGACGAAGCAATTTTAGAAGCAATGATGGGTGTAGATCGTACGTGGGAAGATTTACATCATCGTTCATATTTTCTTCCTCCATTACAGGAAGTTGAATCCAGGTTCTCCAATCTACTTACTAGTGATGTTTGTACGGTTTCAAACCCTTTGGCTCCAGCACACATATGTGATGAAGGTAATATGTTGATTATTTCAAAAATAGTACCAATAAACATCTCTAGGAACCCTAATGTGATAGAAAATTTCTTCATCAAAGTTGAGTGTTCCCCTAAAGAGGTTCAAATTTACACCGACATCTTTAAAGAGTTTTGAGATGTATTCGCTTGGTCTTATGAATAAATGCCTGATATTGATCCATCCATCATCCAGCATGAGATCAAGACATATGAAAACGCCAAGCTGATTCGTCAGAAGCTTCGGTTGGTCAATCCTAGGAAAGCAGCAGCTATTAAAGCTGAAGTAGAAAAGCTGCTCAAGGTGGGTTTCATATACCCCGTTCCTCTAACGGAGTGGGTTTCTAATCTAGTCCCAGTTGATAAAAAACAAGGAACGATCTGAGTGTGCATTGACTTTAGGGATTTGAACAAAGCTTGTCTGAAAGACAATTACCCCACATCGTTTATCAATCAGATAGTTGATGAATGTGCAGGTAATGAGATTTTCTCATTCATGGATGGATTCTCCGGTTATAATCAAATATCTATCCATCCAGAAGACCAGCATAAGACAGCTTTCATTTGTCCCTAGGGTACCTTTGCATACAAAAAGATGCCTTTTGGTCTTAAAAATGTTGGAGCTACGTTTCAGCAGGCCATGTCTTACGCTTTCCATGACATCAAGCATGTCATCGAAGCATACTTGGATGATTTAGCTACTCATTCTTGAAAGAGAATTGATCATCCTAGTCACCTTCGGTTAGTTTTTGAGAGATGTCGATTTTACAAGATCCGGTTGAATCCAAACAAGTGCGTTTTCACGGTTACATCTGGTCGGTTGTTAGGGTTCATTGTATCAACTGAAGGGATTCAAGTTGATCCCTTCAAGGTTGAGGCAATAATTCAGTTGCCTCCCTCGTCTTCCATCCGAAAACTTCAAAGTCTCCAAGGAAAGGCAAATTTCTTGAGATGGTTTATAGAAAACTATGCTGAGATAACTAAAGGATTTATGTGTTTGCTGAAGAAAGGAGTTCCATTTTTATGGGACAACTTTGCGCAATGATCTTTTGATGCCTTGAAGCAGGCGCTAATGTTATGGAAATTTTTGTGCCTTGCAGCTCCAACCATGAAATGTCCATAAACCAAGGGATCCTAAGTCCCTAAAAGTGTTGTTCCGACCCCTAAAGGAACAAGGTCAACAAATTACAGCTTCTCCCAGAAGTTCTCCACCAGAAAATGCTCAGAATCAGTCAAATCAGGATCATTTCAGCTGCTCCACTGGCTAGCTGCGTTGCATAGCACCTAAATACACTAGCTAGGTGTGTTGCAATGCACCTAAATGCACTATCAGGGTGCGTTGAGCGGAAAATGACAAATGGCAGTGCCATTCCGCGAGGTGGAAAGATAATGGAAGCTTCCAGAATCTTCTCCAATGACACTTGCCTCACTGAATTCGACCAAGGATGAGTAAGAGGCTCTTAGTCTCCAAGTGGAAGCAAGAACTGACAGAGAGAAGACACTAGTCAAATCATAAGCGACTCATCCTCCTTGCATACATCTATATATGGATCCCTCATCCCAGAGATCCAGAGGCTGGAATTTTGTACATTGCAAAGGATTGTTGTTGGTTTTGAGATAGAGATCATAGTATTGGGTGATTTATGTTTTGTTGGAGGTGAAGAGGGGTTTCTTTGTTGGGAGGTTGATGCTGGATTAGGAATCATCGATTGTAACTCCTCCTGGATCTTCTTGTTATATCAATAAAACTATTTGAGTTTCTCCTACATGCTTGTGTATCATTGATGCTTGTTACATTTGTATGTTTAGCTTAAATCTGATCCTAAGCTGTTTATGAATATAGATCCATGTCTTTGTGTAGTTTTCTTCTTCTGTGATCTTACAAGAACTTGGTGAAGCTGGGCAAGTAAGGGAGCAGGTAGCTGGAAGCTGTCAAAGAAGAGAGGGATTGGATCAAAGGATTAGCGCAAGACACAGGTCGGTTCTTTCTATCCCCCTCTATCTTTAATTCATAAAGGAAATACAAAAGTAGTTTTCTCTGTTTGTTTCTAAGGTAACTGTCACACCTTAGTGGGATAGAGACGTTCTAAATAGACACTTTTCCCGGTAACAAAATGGCGACTCCGCTGGGGACGATTGTCTAATTAGTTTGTTTGTGTATCTTTTGTTGTTTGTTTCATAAACTTATAAGTAGCATTCGAACTGCATTTGCCATAACAAATGCAAAGTAGACATCTGCTACTTCAATCCATTCACTGGATCTGTTTATGATTTGAACAGTTGATTCACAAATGATCTGATTGCCCTTTGTGATAGCTCTTAGACCCTCCTTAGATCTACCCTCTGATTGTGCATTACTGATTGCTTTTACTCGGCCAAAAACCAAAGACTAAATTGTAAGCCGTGACCCAGAACCCGGATAGAATTCTCGTTTTTGCCCCAGCGCAGGTATTGTGAAGAGTTCCTGCATTTCAGCGCAGTTCCCAAGAGGGTAACCTGCGCTGCAATCCAGTTTCTCTGTGTTACAGGTGCGCTGATCAGACTAGCCCTGTGCAACTGAGGTTCTTGTGCTTCATTCTTTCCAGTTTTGTCTTTGATTTTTGCAGCCTGTGATCAGTGTATGTGTCTGTTTAAAAACCCCTTTTCCTTGCTGTAATTCAGCCTCCTTTCTATAAAAGAACTGTAGATGTTTTTGTGTGTTTGTTGAGTCGTTTACAGTTTTCCATTACAAAAGTAGAATAGTCGTACTGTCGT
This sequence comes from Pinus tabuliformis, assembly GCA_031772625.1. Classification (NCBI taxonomy): domain Eukaryota; kingdom Viridiplantae; phylum Streptophyta; class Pinopsida; order Pinales; family Pinaceae; genus Pinus; species Pinus tabuliformis. Next base: position 121,747,021 of record CM062812.1, on the reverse strand, counting down.
CCTTTGATTTAGATCTATCGCAAGTGTCGATTTCGATCATAGGAGAAAGTTTGATTGCTGTTGATAGTTGACTATACTTTTACTTTTGCCTTTGGTCTGAATTTGTGATTTTCTAGTGTCAAAAACAAGTATTTATTTCAAAATCGTAAAGCGTCGTAATCGTCTTTATCTTTTGATTTCGAAAAGAAGCTTGTTTGTGTTTGTCGCTTGAAAGCAAATTCAGATTTGTACATCAACTTTCTTTTTAGCATCAATATTAAGAAAGTCGAAAACAAATACATGCACATGTGCATTTGCATATTGACAGTCTGTTTGGCTTGATTTAGGAAAGTGCATTTACAGTGTGCTCTTTGCTCTTTGTGAAAAGATTGTGTCTTTCTTTTCCCCTTGTAGCTAGGATTTTCATTGCTGAAAAGAGATAAAAGTTTGCTTATCATCTTTAGATTGCATTTTAGGAATTACATCTACATCTCATGGTGAACCCAAAAGGCAAACTTCATAAGAAAGATCAACTTAAAATAAATTCAATGAATCTAACAACGCTTTGGAACTTAACGCACAACATTTAGAGGTCTAGGCTAGAGACGTATTCTGGTGTCGTAAAGCCTGGTAACTGTTGTCCTCACTGATGGTTGGGTGATTCCTCCACTTTGAGACGATAAGTGCCAGTACGGACTTGTGCTCCCACATACCGTCGAGTATATATTGGGAGACCCCTATAGGCTTAAATCCTTTATCCCTAGGAAGTCGTGTCTTCCGCCCTATCGATCGCAATGCACTGAACACAGCATTCGGGAAGATTGACTACCGTACCGTAAAAAGTATTCTACAGTTTTGCGATTGGTTTGGTACTCCCTCTACCTAGATCTCCAGAGCAGTCCCTTTCGTTCCTTTTCAGACTCTTTAACGGAAAAGGTCCATCTGAGCACTTGTCACTTCAGGCTCATTAAAAATCGAAGGAGACTAGAGTCATCTTTTGTTTTTTCTCGACTCTTTAAAACTGAAAAAACAAGTTGTGTCAAAGCGTCTAAAAATGTATTTTAAACGGAATATTCATTACCCCTTTCCTACGTTGATCTTGGGTTGAGAACATGGAGTCTACCAACCAAGGAATTCCCCTTGGAGGAAATCCTAGTCCCTTCTTCTCTTGGGGAGATGTTGGTGCACCCCATATGGCCACATTGTCACTTCCAGGACTGACAATTGGTTTGCCTGTATGGCTCTTCTCAACCTCTGTCGTTGAGAACACCACTATTCCTGAACAATCGAATCAGCAATTAGATGAGTCCAAAGTTGCCCACCAACCTTCTACTTCATCTAATTCTTCCTCTCTTCCTTCCTCTTCGCTTGATGGGGCTGGTAAAGCCAAAAGTCAGGTTCCTAAGGAGAAGAAGGAAAAGAAGAAGAAAGAGAAGAAGAAGAAGGAGCCAAAGGCGAATGGGGGAAAACGAGTGTCGTCTAACGAAAATCCACACACTGCACCAACCAGGCCTAAATCGCCATGTGTCATTTGCAAAGGAGACCACTTTCACAGAGATTGTCCTTGCATCCCTCGGATATTAAAGGACTGGTCTCCTAGATTGCACAACCCGGTGTCGTCAACCTCTGATGATCATGTTGAAAGCACACCGTCGACTAGTGAAAGTGAAGTCCCAGGACAAAAAGGAAAATATAGATTTCCTTGTAAACTGTGTGAAGGTGATCATGCCGTCCACCATTGTCCCTTTTTAGATGAAGCTAAAAGAGTTTTGGATGATCGTCCCGTTTCACCGTTATGACTTCCTCCTGGATATAAAAAACTCCTGCCGAGTCCGTCACTAGTTGAAAATCTGGTTGGCCCGATCAGGTGGTCGGCTGAAGCACCTATCATTGAAGATAAACCATCTGGATCCATACTAGATGAAAGTCAAAAGGTCGAGGCGACAGTTGACCTGGTCTTGCCTTCAGAGGTTTCATCTTCAGATGATACAATCAGTGAGGAGAACAAGGATGACACCGTCCAAATTCTCTTCATAAGCATAGACTCCAACGAACATGGGGGTAATATACCCGTTCCTTTATCGCAGGAAGGAAGTTCGTCAGAGTCGTACCCGACCGTCTATTCAGTCCCACCTCCAAGCAACCTAGTTGTCTCCTTCGACTGGAATCAACTAGGCAGACCCCGTTTACCAGCAAGCGTACCATTCCGAATTATCGTTCAAATATATAGAATGGTCATGGCTGGTACCATCATAGATGAGGGGGCTTCTGTGAGTATCCTTTCCTCGACTGCTTGGAAAGCGCTTGGTTCGCCATCGCTTTTGCCTAAGATGAGAAATCTGACAGGCTTTGATAAAGGAACCAGTCGACCTTTAGGGATCCTTCCCGATGTGCCCATAACATTGAGAGGGAAAACCGTTCGCATGAACGTAATGGTAGTTCAAGGACCCCTAGATTACAATCTACTCCTTGGACGAGACTATATTTATTGCATGGGAGAAATTGTCTCCTCACTCTTTAGAGTAATGTGTTTTCCACACGAAGGAAGAGTGGTCAAGCTCGTGGACCATCTTTCATTTCCCAGATCACGCATAGAAAATAGTCATATACCATCCCTAAATGGTCTTTTCACGCAAGAAATGTCTTAATCACCAGTCCGTCCTCCCCATGAGCGCGAGTAATTCAGAGGGATATGACTGAAACCTAGGGGGCATGCATCCTGGTCTGCTTCGGCAGGAAAACTTCGGGTATAGGGTAGGTTTCCGCGGGAGAATATGCCTAGTCTGTACCCCCGTCCGTGAGTGGAAGAGGGGGTTATTCTAGTACAGGATTCTCTTGTCAAAGTTATGTGAGTTGGCGAGCGCTGCCACTCGCCTTTGTTTATCTAGGTAGATATCGCCGGAGAAGTGTTTTGTTTGCGCTGCGAATAGAACAATCTTTGGGTAACCTGTAAGAGGTTTACCCTTCCTGATAAAACGAATGTTTTGTCAGCTCGAATAGAGGGTGACCTTGAAAATCTGTTTTATGCCTGGGGGCATGCAAACCTTTTGGAGTGCAAGCAAAGAGCGATTATTTATCTGTTTTTGGGATTGGTCGTTTCCTAACTCACATAAAGAAAGGATGTGGGGCAAAACTCGAAAAGTTGCCGTTTTTATATGAGACATTCTTATCATATGACTGGATTAATCGAGCAGTGTTTACCGCGAGGTTCAAGCTCGTTAAAAAATAAACCCGGACCGAGCAAATGTTTCCACCCGCGTTTAAGCTCGTTAAAAAATGAACTATTCCCCGGTAAATAACCACCGTGAATGTAGTACTTCAGCCATTAAAGCTTTGGTTGTGTTTGCACCATCACCTTCACTTTTTCATTGGCCAATCATTCACCTCCATTTGATTGTTTACCCATTTTGAGGAACAGCTACGAAGAGTGATTTCAGTAGCCATCCTTGTGACACTACCGTGATTGGAAAATTCCAAACCTTACCTGGAATCAGCTGCTACCCATTTTATCACTCGTTCCTCAAAAGACGAGTCTCCTTTAAGCTCTTTTCAACTGACTCGTAAAATATGAAAAGATTGCCGAGTCCTTGGCCTTCCAGCTCGTTAAAGGGACAGGAAGTGCTATCCCTCCTCTAGATTTTAATCTTTTTGGACCTGAGGGATTATTGCACAAAAAGATCGAGCACTTGTTTTCTTCGGCTCATTAAAACTATCGAAAATTCATCCCTTCTGTATTGTTTTATACTTTTTCGGACTTAAGGGAATAGATGATGAAAAAGGAATTTTGGAGTTACCTTTACGTACCTTTTCAGACTCTCTAAAAATGAAAAGGACCGAGTTATCTTTGTCGTTAAACTCGTTAAAAAGATTAATAGCAACAAACTTGTCTTTAGACAAGAACGAGTTTCACTATCGCTAGGCTCGTTAAAACATAGCGATGGGTTTGCTCGAAGGGCAAATTATAGAACAAGAATATGTTATCCTCCTCAAGCTTGACAAAAATAAAGAGGTACTGGTCAACAATGACTGGGGAAAAATTGGGAAGAAAACTCAAAGAATCTTTATTGGTAGCAAGTCGCTCTTGAACATGACACTTCCGCTCCGTGTCCGAGTCGGGTTGGGTTGTTTCATTCACCGGTCACATCACCATGGTCACGCCATACCATCCACATTTGGGGTAAATGCTACCAATCCATCACATAAGTGTCGCCGACATGTTCAAGAGAAGTCATCCAGAGAAGTCACCTGTGTCCCATCCACTACCATACATTATACTTCATTCTTTCGTGACTGCCATCATGAACCGTATATCATTAGATTGTTTTCACCTCCATCAAAATCATTTGCTCTGTTCTGTGTCATTGATGTGGGATTCATTAAGGCCCTCCTTTGATGGATCGCTTCTTGTCGACATCAGCTCATTATCCAAGAAGTTGATCTAGGAACACCCCATTCAGTACTTTGAAGCTTGCATGCCTTAATGGCAAGTTTCTCACTTCCGGCGACAGGTTTACATCAATGGCCTTCGACCGAAAGATTTTGCATGATGTTCGACGCCAAGTCCTTTATTCACACCACGTGAATTGTGCTGTAGTACCTTGAGGGTCATTATCATTATCAGTGATTCCTCTCGCGCTTGTTAACAGTTTACATCATTGACTGGTAATCAAGCGATGTCTTTCCATGTTCGACTTCAGAACATTTCTCACATGGATCGACTTGTACTTCGAGTGAAGATCGGATGAGATTGAAGACCCCGGATCTAGTTTCATCCATCCGGGCTGCGATATATATTTAGGAAAATAAAGACATTAAATGTACAGCATTGCAGCACAGATAATCATCCTACCAAAAGGATGATGGCTCTATCAGAATCATCAGTCTACACTCAGACGATTGTCTATCCTATGTACATGAAAATGAATTTATAAAGCTGAGCATGGGAATGCCTGCCTCAGCTAGATCATGAAAAACAGTATGAAGATAATGTATTGTATTGTATCTTATTACAGGTCTCCTCCCAGCATTGAAAGAACTTCGGATCCTCATAATAAAGCATTTCACCCGATTAACGGCCTCATACTTTAGGGGGCAACTGTTATGGACATTTTTGTGCCTTGAAGCTCCAAGCATGAAATTTCCATAAACCAAGGGATGCTAAGTCCCTAAAAGTGTTGTTTCGATCCCTAAAGGAATAAGGTCAACAAATTACAGCTTCTCCCAGAAGTTCTCCATGAGAAACTGCTCAGAATCAGTCAAATCAGGATCATTTCAGCTGCTCCATTGGCTAGCTGCGTTGCATAACACCTAAATACACTAGCTAGGTGCATTGCAACGCACCTAAATGCACTATCAGGGTGTGTTGAGCGGGAAATGACAAATGGCAGTGCCATTCCGCGAGGTGGAAAGATAATGGAAGCTTCCAGAATATTTTCCAATGACACTTGCCTCACTGAATTCGACCAAGGATGAGTAAGAGGCTCTCAGTCTCCAAGTGGAAGCAAGTACTGACAGAGAGAAGACACTAGTCAAATCATAAGCTGACTCATCCTCCTTGCATCCATCTATATATGGATCCCTCATCCTAGAGATCCAGAGGCTGGAATTTTGTACATTGCAAAGAATTGTTGTTGGTTTTGAGATAGAGATCAGAGTATTGGGTGATTTATGCTTTGTTGGAGGTGAAGAGGGGCTTCTTTGCTGGGAGGTTGATGCTGGATCAGGAATCATCGGTTGTAACTCCTCTTGGATCTTCTTGTTATATCAATAAAACTATTTGAGTTTCTCCTACATGCTTGTGTATCATTGATGCTTGTTACATTTGTATGTTTAGCTTAAATCTGATCCTAAGCTGTTTATGAATATAGATCCATGTCTTTGTGTAGTTTTCTTCTTCTGTGATCTTACAGGAACTTGGTGAAGCTGGGAAAGTAAGGGAGCAGGTAGCTGGAAGCTGTCAAAGAAGAGAGGGATTGGATCAAAGGATTAGCGCAAGACACATGTCGGTTCTTTCTATCCCCCTCTATCTATAATTCATAAAGGAAATACAAAAGTAGTTTTCTCTGTTTGTTTCTAAGGTAACTTTCACACCTTAGTGGGATAGAGTCGTTCTAAATAGACACTTTTCCCGGTAACTGTTAATATCTGCCCCACTTTTGAGTCCACCGGATTATGGTAGAGATTTCCTTTTATATCTTGCAGTGGCAGAATCAACCATAGGTATGGTTCTGGTTCAGGAAAATGATTCTCTCACGGAGCATGTGATTTACTACTTGAGTCGAGGCTTGGTAGGCCCTGAAATATGCTATTCTCCAGTTAAGAAATTGACCTTGGCAGCTGTCCATGCTGTCCAGGGCTTTGTCATTATATTCTACTACGCAAAACGTTCGTCTTAGCGGCAGTCAATCCTTTCCAATTTGTCCTCAGTAGGCAAGTGAGGGGGCAAAGACAATCGATGGATTGATATTTAACAAGAATTTGATCTCGAGTTCTTGTCAGCCAAGTCTAAGAAGTCATTGGTTTTTGCGGAATTAATTTCCGAGCTGCCTTGTAAAGAATATATTGTTTATGAGGAAAGTTTTCCAAACGAACATCTATTCCTCATCTCTTCACAAGATCCTTGGTATGGAGATATCATCATCTATCTCTAGACTTCGAATTTTCCTCCTGCTTCCTCCAAAGATGAACGTTGAAAATTACATCACCTTGCTAAGAACTATGTCATCATTGGTGATACATTATATCGCCGAGGGGTTGATTCAATCCTTAGGCGTTGTTTAACTTTAGAGGAAGCAGAGTCTATGCTCAATGATTGTCACAGTGGAGCTTGTGGTGGTCATCTATCAGGGCTTGCTACAACCCAAAAAATCTTGCGTGCCGACTACTTTTGGCCTTCGATTTTCAAAGATTGTATTGAAGTGGTCAAACGTTGCCATCCTTGTCAAGTCTATACTCGGAAGATGCATGCACATCCAGCTCCTCTTTTTCCTGTTATCACTGTCGGTCTGTTAGGCCCCTATAATACTAGTATAACCCCTTATTGTTATTAGTAAAACCCACTTATTATATTGATGTACCCATTTAGTGCCCATATTGTTACTATTGTGCCCTATAGAAGTCCATTATTGTTATTATTGTGCCCTTACATTATTATTGTAATGTCGACTCTGATTATGTTATGACCCCTTAGACTCCTATATATAGAAAGGAGGTCTTTTCATTTGTATCATCCAAGAATTGTTCATTTATGTAATGTAAAGGAGTTTTCCCCCTCGAAGAGGCTGAATTCTAAGGCGTTGATCTATCTTTTATATCTTTTCTTGAGCTGGTTTCATAACATTTGGTATCAGAGCTTTGGATTCTAGGGTTTCGCTGCTCCAAACAGGTCATTGTGGAATTTTCACTATAACTTTTTGTCTGTGATGTTTCAGAAGTCACAAAAAAAACCCATTTGAGAAGAAATCGTGCTGAACCTTGGGTCCAAATTTCAGAGCTTTTTACGCTATATTTACGGAGATATGATCTGAGGAAGTTGGTCTTTTTGCAGACTCCTGAATTACATTCCAAACAGGTGACCTGGGGAAATCGTCATAACTTTCTCTCTAGGGATCGGATTGAAATTTCGTAAGAAGGTACAGAAAGAGGACAGACTGTAGTTTCTTGTATGCATTTTTTAGATTCAAAGGTTGAAACAATGACACGTGGAACTTCATAAAAGTTCATTCTTCTGGAAAGGTCTATAATTAGGTCATCTTGGGAGATTGTGCATAACTCTTCCTTAGAGAATCCAATTTGGATCAGACTGGTGGCATTGGAAAGAGGACACAAAGGGCTACTATAGGTCACAATTTTAGAACTTAAAGATCTGAAAGTACAGAGTTACAGTCGTTTCAAGGTCGAGCTCCTAAAATCAAGAAAATGCAAACACCTAGTAAGGAACCTGAAAGCTCTAGCATGACTCATGAAGAAGAGGAAGAAATGCTACATGATATATCAAAATTACAAGAACAAGTGCAACAAATTTCACGCTCACAAAAGTTAACAGAAGCTAAGATAAATGGTGTGGAAGCTAAGATGAATGGCATGGAAGCTAAGATGGACAATTTGAAGATAGATTTGAACACAAATTTGAAGACAAGCATGGCAGATTTGAAGACAGATTTGACAAATTTTCTACAAGAAATACTTACTAATGGTGAAAAGGTAGTAAAGGAAACTCATGATGAGAACAAAAGAAATGTTAATCATGATTCCATAGATTCTAATGTTGGATCGAAGAATCACCATATTCCAAAAATCAATATGAGGAAGTTTGATGACAAGAATCCAGTAAATTGGATACTTCAGATAGAGTAATATTTTGATCTACGTGGTGTACAACTGTTACAAAAGGTATGTATTGCATCTTCATATTTAGAACCAGATCAATTTTTATGGTACAAAGGGCTTTTTTCTCGTAAACAACTTGTTACATGGTCAATTTTGATGGAGGAAATGATAGCACATTATGAGGATACAAAGAGCAACACCTTCTTTAGAGCAACACCACAACAATTGGAAAGAGTAAAAGGGCTTTGTGACATAGTGGAAAGAAAAATTATGGAAACCAGGAAGCGTACCCCTCACAACTATAAAGATGGAATTGTTGTTTCTCCTAGACTTCCACAACCTACAAGGGTTACACCACAACAATTGGAAGAAAAATAAGAAAAAGGGCTTTGTTACAATTGTGATAGCAAATGCACTAAAGGTCATAAGTGTGTTGAGAAGAAATTATTTTACATAGAATATGAAGAGGAGGAAGAAAAGGATCAAGAAACATCAAAAGAAGAAGATATACGCCAGGACCCCACCCCAGAGAAAGAAGAAATGAATCAGACCATATCTTGTAAAGCATTGGCAAGAATTACCACTCCTCAAACTCTCAAGATAGAAGGACATATCAAGAAGAAAAAGGTGCAAGAAGTGAAATATCACATGGAGAAAGAAGAAATGAATCCAACCATATCTTGTAATTCATTGTTCGAAATTACCACTCCTCAAACTATCAAGATAGAAGGACATATCAAGAAGAAAAATGTTCAAGAAGTAAAAGATCACATCGAGCATCAAGAAATGAATCCGACCATATCTTGTAAAGTATTGGAAGAAATTACCACTCCTAAAACTCTAGAGATAGAAGGACATATCAAGAAGAAAAAGGTTCAAGCAGTGAAAGATCACATCAAGCATCAACAACAAATTCTCCAACTTTTAAAGGATAACCCCACTTCAGTGCAAAATCAAACGAAACAACAGGTAGATCAACATCGTAGTGAAATTTTTTTTGATGTAGGTGATTGGGTATTTTTACTGCTACATCTCAAGCAAGCTATTTATGAGAAGGAAATGGTGGTAATACTACATGCACTTAAAAAATGGCGACCTTACCAAATGGGAAGACTCTTCAAGGATGAGGATGTGGAAGCATTGTTTTGTGCTATTTATATTATCCAAACAGATTGGATAAACGAAGCAAGGGATCAACGGAAGAAGGACGAAGAAGTATGGCCACTTATTCAAAAGTTGTAAAAGATCCCAATTCAAACAATATTGCTAGAAATTGAAGAGGAAGGAAAAATCATATTGGAACCTGGAGCAGTCACAGAAACAAGAACCCGACAGCTACGAAATCGATCAATTTCAGAGTATCTCATCAAGTGGAAGAACTTACCCGCTGAATATTCCACATGGGAGGACAAGAATTTTATACAGAAGCATCAAGAACTACTCAAGCGTTGAGGACAACGCTTTTTGAAGGAGAGGGGCATGTTAGGCCCCTATACTACTAGTATAACCCCTTATTGTTATTAGTATAACCCACTTATTATATTGATGTACCCATGTAGTGCCCATATTGTTACTATTGTGCCCCATAGAAGCCCATTATTGTTATTATTGTGCCCTTACATTATTATTGTTATGTCGGCTCTGATTATGTTATGACCCCTTAGACTCCTATATATAGAAAGGAGGTCTTTTCATTTGTATCATCCAAGAATTGTTCATTTATGTAATGTAAAGGAGGTTGCCCCCTCGAAGAGGCTGAATTCTAAGGCGTTGATCTATCTTTTCTATCTTTTCTTGAGTTGGTTTCATAACACGGTCCTTTTACATAGTGGGGCATTGACTTTACTACTTGTAATCCGCCTTTAGCAGCGAATCACAAGTACATTATAATGGTCATAGACTACTTTACAAAGTGGGCTAAGGCCATGCCTACTTATAAAAACAATAGTGAGACAATAGCATTGTTCCTCTTCAATCAGATTATCTAACGTTTTGGTATCCCAAGAGAGATTGTCACTGATCATGGCAGTCATTTCCAGAACCAACTGATGACCGAATTGTCTCTTAAATTGGGCTTCCAGCAGGAGCATTCATCTTCGTATTATCCTCAAGCCAATGGGCAAGTCGAAGCCGTAAATAAGTCCCTAAAGATGATCCTGCAAAGTACAATTGACAAAAATCGCTCCAATTGGCACATCATGTTGTACCCGGCTCTCTGGGCATACCGAACCTTGGTAAAGACCGCCACTGGTTTTACACCTTTTCAGTTAGTTTACAGACTGGAATCTATTTTTCCTATTGAATGCGAAATTCCATCTCTTAATCTCGCTGTTGAGCTTCTTCCAGAGACCCCTAGTCTCAAAGAGAGCCTCATTCATTTGGAACATCTCGATGAGCAGCGTCGAGATGCCGCCATAATAAACGAGGCCCATAAGAAAAGGGTTAAAACTCAGTATGATAAAGTTTTCCATCCTCGGGTTTTGTCTGAAGGTGACCTTGTCTTGGTCTATGACCAAGATAAAGACACCTTGGGGGCAGGAAAATTCAAGTCTGTGGTATGGTCCCTTTATAGTAAAACGGGTTTTGGGAAAAGGGGCTTATGAATTAGTCAATTATGAAAGCAAGTTGGTAGAGCCCCAAAATGGGCTCTACCTCAAGAAGTATTTTGCTTAGGTTATGGCTAAGCAATGGCTTCTTTGTATATTTTGTATTTTTGTACATATTTTTTCGGAAGTTTTTGTGATATCGACACTTTTTTTATCTACTTTGGCAGGTGTTGATGGATGACTTGGTGTATTTCAGATTCGTCAATGGTGCTAGTTGGCACACTCGGAATCTTGCTTCCGCAACTTGGGTGATTTATTATCCATCTGGTCAGTTGATGGTGTCAAGGGGAGTATGTATTGGTTCTGCTTCAAATAATATTTCTGAATATATTGCCATTATTAATTTACTATCCGAAGCTATTTCTTATGGAATTGATTCGTTGATAGTGTATCTTGACTCACAACTGGTAGTGTCACAATTAAATAACATTTATCGGGTTCGGGATCCTTATTTATATCGTCAATTATTGAGAGTGAGGGTGTTGCAATGGTCATTTATTTATATTACTTATTTGCACATTCCACAATCTGAAAATTCATTAGCAGATTCTATCACTAGTCAAGCATTAGATTGGCATATCAATCATTCATCAAGTTAAAAATAAACATCAAAAATTTGGAAATATATATATATATATATCATAAAGCTGCCCGTGTGTACATAAAGTGTTCAAAAATAATATACAAAATTGAGACTAAATTCCAATAACCATGTCCAATATATCTATCGACCTAACTCAAGATGAGCGGCTAAGAAGGTGACTACTGCATTGGCCACACACCGAAGTATGCGAACCCAGTCTCGTGGTACTCCTACCACGCGGCACTGCATCTCCTCAGGTAGGTCCTCTATGGCCACCATTGGTACCTGGTGAGTCAATCTCACCAAGTTTCTTTGGACTGCATATAAGACCCTCTCTGTCTCAGCAGCCACCTCTTCGGCACCTCTTCCGCGATGCCTATGCCGCGGAAATCCGTCTGGTCTTACCGGACCCACATCTAGAACATGATCATTATGTCAGTATTTTAATCCCATAAAAAATATTTCTAAGTTCATTTTCATATTTAAAAACATAAAAAAATCTTTAAAATTGATAAAAACTTAAAAAATGGTTACCTATCTCTCCCCATGCTACGTTTGGTGGCAGCACCAAGTCTGGATCTCCTCTGAAATCCATGCCAACATAGGGATAGTTGTCCATAGCGATGATTTGTTGTTCCCACCAGGAGAAGAACTCATCATCAAAAGTAGTCCTCGGCACATCCCTGCCTCCAAGGTGTTTCATCAAATTGGCCCACCTACCCATCCGAGGATCTCGGGGGCTGCTGATAGAGACTGATACCTTGGGACGTAGCCCAGGCACCTTCTCGAAGAAGAAGGAGCATAAAATGGTCCCATATCCGAAATTTTTGGTCTGCCCTTTCTGAATGGAGGACAACTGGCTCTTCATATTGGTAAGAAGAGGTGTATACTAGTTAAAAACAGTGGTGAGGCACTCCATGGCCAAGGTCATGGATACTCGTGAAGCTTGATGCAATGAGGCTGATCCATTTATCTTGGCTATGGTGAACAATAGAATCCTCAGGGATAAGCTCTCCACATGTTTTATTGGAATCTGACTTCCAAATTTTTTCGGATGACCAGTGCAGTAAATGTGTACATAGTCTTCCACTGAAATACTACCTCATGTTCGTCCAGCCAAATGTATAACTTCTCCGCTTCGAGGGAGACCGGTGATAAAGTAAATATCCTCCACCTCTATCCTCAAAGGCATTTGATCAATCATAAATGCATCATCTTCGACACTCCAATAATGGATTATCATTTCAAGCAAACGAGTCTTGGCTTTCATGTTGGGCATTTTGAAAAATTTCAACAAGCCACATCCCCACAATGCATCTAATGCCTGTTGATCATTCATAACTTCATTATCAATTGTGGTATGCTCCCTCTCTCTCCATGTGATTGTCATCATGAAAAAATTGAGTTTCAACCGTTAGATTTTTGTGTTTAAATTTCAAACCGTGTATACGCGGGTTCCTTTTACACACAATCGCGTGTAGGGCCATTGTATATGCGGTTTGATCACATCCAACCCGTGTATACGCCGAGTTGAAATTTTTAACATAAATTCATAGGGTAAAACCTTAATAAATTTTTCTAAAAACAATCACACAGTAATGCAAGCTTAAATTAGGGGTTACTTGATGATTTTGATCCAATTTGAATGGTCCAATTCTTTGGGGGGCAAGTTTGCTCTTTTTTCTCCACAGTTTTTGCTCTCAACACAAATGGCACAAATGGTGAGTCAAAAGGTCATTTTATAGCTTTGAAAATGTCAAATTTTTTCAAAACTTGATTTTTTTCATCTCATGAATCTTTTAACTTGTGAGCTTGGATTGTCAGGAATAGGTTTTTTTTTCAGGGTATTATGGACGCTTCTTCGAGATTTCATATTGGTTCCATGACTGCTGACCCATCATGGCAGGTATCGTTTACTCAATGGAATATAGCTTAGGGAAACCTTTTTTTATGTTGCATCTTGCATACTAGCCTCCATTTGTCGATACACTATCCATAGGGTCGATCCCATCGTGTTATGGTTAGTAAACCATGTTCACTCGCCGATTTTTAAATCATGACACGATGGTAGAGCCATCCTTTACATGGGCATCATAGTTAGCACCTCACTGACATTTGTTGTCCATGTTGTTATATTAAGTAGGCTCGAGAGTCCTCTTTAGTCCCGCCATGAATTGCGCATTGAAGACTCATTTCTCTTTGCTTCTTCGCTCCGTTCTGGCCTTATACCCTAGAGGCTCCTTTGTGTTGAGTTGTACTACTACATTGCATTTTGACTATTTGCACCTTTTGGCCTTAAGTTGGCTTCACTTGGACTCATGTTTAAGCCACTTATTTGACCATGTCTTTTGCAAACTCAAACCTGCAATCACTTAGCTTCTGCAACTTGACACACCCTTTGATCCGTGGAAGGAACATCCCTTTGAGTGTCCTTGACCAGTTTTGCCTCCCTGCATTGAGCATAGGATTGTTCCCATCCCAGGAACTAGATCATATATTTCACTGACACTCGTTCTTTCCATTGTACTATAGCATTCTTTTATTCTTTTTCTAGCTTAAAGAAAAAGACAAAAAAAATTATATATTCCAAAAAAGAGCGGGAATGAGACAACATTTCCATATATTATTGGCAGCTAGAGTCAGTTGTGTCGCCCTTGAACAAAGCACTCAAAAGAAAATCTCTCCTTCATTTTGGGCAAGATTTAGTTTGACTTAGGTACGCCTTAGTCTTGTTATTGAGTCAGTTCTCCTCCGATTGGTTATCTCTTCCAATCATATGGAGAGTTCGCTCGTGCCTCCTGCATGACGAACTTATACAGAGTTATCATATGCTGCCACATAGTCATCATTGAGTCGTGATTTTGTTCAAGGGAAGTAAGCCTGAGTCGGCCTCTCTGCGGTGTCTCTTGACCTATTTTTTAGTCGATCATCCCTGGTTGTCAGTATCTTGTTTTTCATCACATCAGTTATATTGGTCCTTTGCTCGTGCTGGTTTGAGAAGGTCTCCATTGACTTCTTGCTGGCGGGTCTTGTCCTTATCGACGATGACATATTGCTCTAAGGGCAGGCCTAGAGCCGCACCCTGACCCTATTTTCGTTATTGATAGGTCGTCTTGTGCTCAACATCGATCAATATCATGGGTCTTTGACTGAGTGGTTTCCCTTGTGTTTGACTTCAGCTTTCATTATCACACATTGGGATTCGTGAAGTGCCTTGTTTTCCATTGACCCTATTGGTGGATTCCTCTCCTTTGTGTCATCTTTCATTATTGGTTGGCTCAGAGGGTTTCTATTGTGTGCTAGCTACATCTTGTGTACACCGGAAACATGCTTCGGTTGGGTTACTACATCTTTTTTCGTCTGATTCCTTCCACATTATTGGCCTACGGGTTACACTCATGCTAGATTTATGAAGGATGCCTTAATGCCTTCCTTCTAGTGTATCTTTTCCTATCGACTATGACTTATTACTCTGGGGCAAAGATCTACAGTCCATTTGGCAGTACCTTGGGGTTTGCAGTCATCAGTGGTAGTTCCTTCGCTATCGACATTGGGAAACCATCATTGTCCCCTAATTAGTAGATTCTTCTAGGTGTTCGACCTCAGCTCATTCATTCACACTTGTTAGATTGTACTGGGTACCTTACTCTCATTATCATTATAGGTGAGTAGTCTCGCATTTGTTAACGGTATACATCAATGACCGGTAATCAAACGATTTCTCACATGGTCGACTTCAGATCATTTATTCCCATTGTGTAGAAATGTACCATGGTGATCGGTGAAGACCTCGGGTTGCATCAACATTCTTTAGTTCACTTGTCAATTGCTCTTGTTGCTGCTAGTTGACACCATCCACATTACATGTTGCAGTCCTTCACAGCGACATCTTATATGTTGGCCTCCAAGTTGCAATGTAGTATCATCTTATTCCATCATGTTCATTTGGTACTATTGGGATCAGTTTTTGACATCAGTGATCAGCTTCATCCTTCAGCTTCATTGATCATCTTCTTATATATGTAATGTTCAAACATGTACTTGTTCGATCACGATCAGATGATCCAATATGTACTTTCATCCTTTTATACTTGTATACATAGTGGATCGGCTTGTACTTGATATGCATACATGCTTTACTTTCTCTGAGCATGGGTATGCCTGCCTCAGACAGTTGTTTCTTTCTGATCTCTTTTTGATGGCTTGGCAAGTTGAAATCTGGTGAAGTCCTTCTCAGTTTTCGACAGGTTTCCTTTCCATATACTTCATACATTTTGGCCAACATGTACCCCTTCTGACCTCATATATTAGGGGGCATCTGTTATAGCTCCAAATATCACCCTTGGTATTTTTATGCTTGGTTTATGGCACAGGGCAACCCCTCCTTCCAGACTTGGTCCAAATATTTTAAAAACAATGTTTTATTCCTTGTACACTACTTTTCCCTATGATAAAAGAGTTTACACATGGTTAGTCAATACCCAACCCATTTATATGTGTTAAAACACTTTAAAAAGTTAAATTTTCTTAACTATGGGCAGAGTTCGCGAGTTTTACCTGTTGATTACCTCCTAGTGCCCATGGCCCAACTGTTCCCAACTATTTCCCAACTAAAAAACTAATTGGGAGAAGTATAAATAAGACTTCTATGGGAAGGCCTTAAGGAGGAGAGAAGAGATAGAATTACTATACTGAGATTATCCCCTGACCAAGTATGAAGTATCCCTATGCTTCAAGCACTTCCCCAAGTTCAGGAAACCCTTGTTTCCTTGAGTGTTGATATTCTCCCACTTGCTTGAGATATCATGGTATTGGTTATGGAAGGAGTTTGTTGAAGACCAGGACTGGATGGATCTGGAGGATGGTTCTGCTTGGAGTCAGAAGAAGAAGACTCAAGTAAACTGTTTCCATATTTTTATAGCTTTCTACAATAAAAAGAAACACTATCTTGTTCCTAAGATTGAATTTGTTTATGTATCAGATGTTGTTGTTGTAATTCGTGTATGAATGATTATTTTGATGTATAACTAACCTTTTACTTATATGATATAAAGTTGATTTTGTTAAAATGCTTCATCTATATGCTGCTATGTATGTTTGGATTGGTTGATTCACAGATTCGAAGATCATCAGGAGTTGTAGAGGGTCTGAACCCTGCTAGAACTACCCAAATGAAGGACATCTGGGTATGTTCATCCATACATAGTTAGTTTATTTAAGCATGTTTCCTAAGTTGTATGTGTGTTTCTTGTTTTAGATTACTCTTTCTGTGTTGGGGTTCTAACCCAAAGCCCTAGGGGACTTATTCCCATAACAAAAGGTTGTTTGTGTGCTGGGGGAGAAGATTTTTATAGCCATGACAATCTTGAAAATACCTATGCACATGACAACAAGCAACCTCAAGTAGATCTCATCTTCCAATCAATCCTCCTCTACCCACTCTTTGTTGTTTCTAATCTATCGTATCCAAGCCAAGCTATAAAAATAAGAAATCCCTATCCAAGCTTTAACATACTATTGATCTCCGTCATCTAAGTTAAGAATAGATTCCCTGCCTGCTTATCCTCTTCCTCTCTCTATCTGAGTATAAAATCCATAAGTAACTCATCATACATAGGTACAAGCCATCAATGCATAGGGACCATGGTGGTTCTCACTATGGGTTCCACGATGAACCTTACTGGATATCTCATGATTTGACTCTCTGTCACTGGCAGAGTTGCAAAGCCTGCCATGTGGCAGATGTACATGTATCAATGCATCGAAGGAAGCTCCATGAAGAACGAGACTAAGAATTTTTATATTTTTCTTGTCATGGCCCTCGTGTTGGCTGGTTTGCTTATGGTTTTTATTTTGCTGGAAAACTTGCTGGTTCTTCCATAGATTGTGATTCAGTTGTTTGCTGCAGTAACAATTCTGATCATCTTCTTGCCATTGCTGATAGTCATACGAAAGGTGGAGCTCAATGAATAGTGTTGATGCCATATTTTGGCTTCCCTAGATCCAACAAGACTGAACAGGTAAGTTGAGGATTTTTATATCCATGACAATCTCGAAAATGTTATGCTCTTAACCTGCAAAAAGACACCCAAATACAGAATATGCGAAGAAAGATACCCAGAACATAGAATAGTGGGAGACAACAGCAAATATTTTATTATTCAGAAAGCAATGTTCACTGGCCTCTTCGAGGGGGCAACCTCCAATAGAGCAGAGCTCGATTCAAAAATAAGGCACGATGCTCCTCGCAGGGAGTCTCTATCCTTTATATATGACTCATACATGCAATACCATGGATCAATACCATAGGTTTTATTAATACCATCTATCTAATACTACGACCCATTTGCAACTAACTGTGGTCCCGTCATTAATTGCGGGTTAACCACTTACAATTATTAATATGGGCTTTTTTGACTCTTGACTATGAATCGATCCCATTACACAAATAAGGGGGTTATGGTGGGAAGCTCCATGAAGAACGAGACTAAGAATTTTTATATTTTTCTTTTCATGGCCCTCGTGTTGGCTGCTTTGCTTATGGTTTTTATTTTGTTGGAAAACTTGCCGGTTCTTCCATAGATTGTGATTCAGTTGTTTGCTGCACTGATCATCTTCTTGACATTGTTGATAGTCATACGAAAGGTGGAGCTCAATGAATAGTGTTGATGCCATATTTTGGCTTCCCTAGATCCAACAAGACTGAACAGGTAAGTTGAGGATTTTTCTAGCCATGACAATCTTGAAAATACCTATGCACATGACAACAAGCAACCTCAAGTAGATCTCATCTTCCAATCAATCCTCCTCTGCCCGCTCTCTACTGTTTCTAATCTATCGTATCCAAGTGCCTGCCATGTGGCAGATGTACATGTATCAATGCATCGGAGGAAGCTCCATGACATTCGTGAATACTGGAATAATTGTGACTTGTGTCAAGAATTTCCCTAGAGGCAGAGGGTTAGTCATAGGGCTACTACTCTCCCCACTTCTGTAGTGCTCACTACTCCTACTGATGCCGATCATTAGGCCTATAGAGGCTCTGAAAGAGAATAACGAGACTAATAATTTTTATATTTTTCTTGTCATGGCCCTCGTGTTGGCTGGTTTGCTTATGGTTTTTATTTTGCTGGAAAACTTGTTGGTTCTTCCACAGATTGTGATTCAGTTGTTTGCTGCAGTAACAATTCTGATCATCTTCTTGCCATTGTTAATAGTCATATGAAAGGTGAAGCTCAATGAATAGTGTTGATGCCATATTTTGGCTTCCCTAGATCCAACAAGACTGAGAAGGTAATTTGAGGGGCTTAGGCCTTCTTTCGCTGTGCTTTTCATGCATTTTTACCCTCCTGTTTTGTTGTGTTTAAGGTCCAATGTTGTGTTTAAGGCCCAATGTGATATTGACCTATCGTTGTGCATTCAATGGCAAAATATGATTCCCAAAAAATTGTTGATAGGCCGCTCATCATACATAGGTACAAGCCATCAATGCATAGGGACCATGGTGGAATAATTGTGACTTGTGTCAAGAATTTCCCTAGAGGTAGAGGGTTAGTCATAGGGCTGCTACTCTCCCCACTTCTGTAGTGATCACTGCTCCTACTGATGCCGATCATTAGGCCTATGAAGGCTCCGAAAGAGAAGAACGAGACTAAGAATTTTTGTATTTTTTTGTCATGGCCCTCGTGTTGGCTAGTTTGCTTATGGTTTTTATTTTGCTGGAAAACATGCTGGTTCTTCCACAGATTGTCTAAACAAAATTGCGTCTCCTATTTGAGTCTGTTATGCCAGCATTTCCATATTTATTGCAATTGCAGAAGGAAATCATCGTATCGAGTGATCAAATAGCTGGGTCGACTGTTGGCTAGGGACGGGAGTGACTACGCCAGCATTTGCAAAAATGACAGGTTATATGTATGTATAATTTTGTACCTAGTAGACTGAAACTGCTGCACTGCAAATTACCAATGTCAATGCTGCTGTCACCTGCATGGGAATGGCCTGAGATCTCTTATGGCAAATAAGAAACTGAATCAATTTTTAGGCACACGAATTTGGATTGGACACCTGCCCAGAGGACGTTCCCACCAGACTTTCAACCCGTCAAGGTCAGGGCTGGTGTTGCTTTACTTACTTTACCTTTCTGGTGGTGTTTCTTTTCTTCAAGCCCGCTCATGGCAGGGACTTGTTGCCATGCAACTTCTCTTGTTACTCTACATTTTGGCCCATCTTGTTGTACAATAACTCCTATTAAATCCTTAGCAAAGTCATTGAAAATGGGCTAGCCAATATTCTACCAAGTTGATCTCAAAGGAGTAAGGGGGCTTTATGAATAATAGAAAAATCATTGAAAATGTCATTTTGGCTCCTTTTGGGTTAACAAAGACATGGGCATGGTTATCAAGTTAGAAATGGAAAATGCTATTGACACACTAAGAAAAAACTTTTTGTTTATTGTGTGAAGAAGGTTTGGATTCAATGATCTTTTTAATTGGTGGATTTAAGGTTGTATTAGTTGACCTAGATAGCCATTGATTTTGTTTCCAAAATCATTCAAGGATGCAATGGCCTATAGTAAGGATGTCCATTGTCACTAGATATGTATCTCCCCATGGTCAAGTTGCTAGATAGGAAGTTAAAATTGAAAAAAAGTAAGTGAAGTGCTCCTTGGAGTAAGTATATTTAGAGGTATAAAAGAATTAAGTCATTCTCAATTTTCAAATGATAACATTCTCATTAGAGACTCTTCAATGATAATAAATAAATCTTGGAACATTATGTGGATGATTTAGGGGGAGATCAATAATGCAAAAAACTATATATATATCGATGAAATAAATTAGCCATCACACCTCAATCCATATCAAAGATAAATTGGATTTTCATCTCAAATTAGCTAGAATAATTTCATCCTAGACCGAGGTTAACATTTTGAGGGTTTTGTTCTAAGCTTAAGTTTATCACCTCATACTACATAGAAGAACTATTATTTTAATAGTTCGTGGGTTTCTTGAAACAATCTTTAAAATCATAAAAGTCTTCTAACTTCACTAGTGATATTGGAATAACATTTCCAGATTTGGATTTTCATCTTGGGATGATTGATTGAGTTCTTTATCATGGATTTCTTCATTAATGACAAATTTTGAATATATCTCCTTTAAAGTGAGGAATCTTAAGATAGCATCTTCATTGTTGAATGCTCTCTAATTAGATATGTTATCAGGAATAGAGGGCCTAAATAGTAGCTCAATTGAAAATCTATCTCAGGTGAATTTTTCAATAGGTATTAGCTTAGAGGCAACATTATCTAGAAGGTCTGCATTGACATTATTTTCTCTAGGGATTGTGGAAATATTGAATGTAGAAAAATGGTAGATCGAGTCAAGGACAATATGCTCGTAATTATTTAAATGGTTGGATATACAGTGGATATTTTTCCTCGCCCATCTAACAATTATTTCTAAATCCCCAAATACTTTGATATGTTGTATTTTTATTCGAAGAGACTTCTTTAGACCATGTATTAAATATTTGTACTCAGCTACATTATTTTTGCACTGGAACTTAAGTCTGCAAGCAAGCATAGTTCTATCTCCAATAGGACTTTGTAATATACAACCTGCTCCAACACCATCATTATACTTGGAGCCATCAAAGAATAATGGCCAAATTTTATTATGTAAATGTTTATGTACAATATTATGTTCAATATTTACACATTTAGAAGAATCAGTTTGGGAGAAATTTCCTATTTCTAATTGAATAAAAGAATGAATGGAAGGAGGACTATACGCAATAAAATTCCCAAAGAAAGACTCAGTGCATTAGTTTTCGAGTATAGTATTTGAAAACATGACAAATTCATTATCATATTTAATATCAGTTATTGTATGTTTCATGTTCTTTTTGCAATCTACTTTTATCTGATTAAGCCTGCCATTATATGGAAGCTAGATATGAGACTAGTCATTAGTGAAATATCCATTTAATTTTTCGAACCAATCTCGACTCAACAGTGAACCATAGGATTCAGGTATATCAACAATTTCTGTATCTATGATCTAGTGTTCTTTGGGATTACAAGCTAATTTAATAAGGACCTTTTTAAGCTATCCCAATACTTTTACTTTTGATCTATCCAACTACACAATGTGGTTGAGTGTCAATATTTAGGCATATCGAATAAGGCATAGTAATTAGAGGAAGCTTGAGAATCAGCTAGACAATTGAATGCATTTTTATTAAAAAATTTAGAAGTTAACAAGAATAGGGGAGTGTGAGAATTTGATTTGTCACCTATTAAAATGGCATTAGTACTAACTTATTTATTTTTGTTAGAAGAATATGTTGGTGTATTTTTCCCTTTATCTTTAGTAGTAGGAGATTGTTTGGAAGTAGGGGTCAATCTTCTTTTTAATAGCATCTAAAGATATTAATAATATATTTCTTTTCTACTTTATTTTTGTTAATTAAAAAGGGGAAATGTTAGATATAATTTTCTTCATATCCTCCACTACACCATATTCTATATGTTCTAATATAATCAAGGTTTTAAGAACTGACCCATCTTGTGAAGTAGAAATTTTTAGAGTATTTGTTGCATGCATTGCAGGAGTTGAGGAAGAGGGTGTAGGTGCTAAAGTGGAATTAGTAGATTGTTTCGTTCTAGTTTGCACTAGATTAATGTCTTCGTAAAAATCCTCTTCATTTGCATCAATAATTCATTCGATTATGTCCCAAATGACATTTTCTTTTGGAATAGGATCTTAATTGTCTTATTGTTTTTGTTCTCCTTCTTAAATTTATTCATCATTTGCTGAAAATATTTCACTACCAGGAGGAGAACGAGTATGATTCTTTTTATAAAATGGCCTAAAAGGATTTTTTGATGATGATTCCTCTCCAACACTTTTCTTGTGATCAATGATTTCTTTGGCAAGGTTCCTTACTAGTCTATTTATGCCTTCCATATCAAAAGCATCCTTGTCCTTCTTATCTTATTTGAAAGATACTTTCTTTGTAGGGGGAACATACTTATTTTCTTCCATTGTCTCTTTACTAGTGATGCTTAGAATTTTCTTTTTGACCTTCATATATTCCTGCACTTATTTTGTTAAAATAATTTTATCATCTCCTTTCACAAATATGGAAATAGATGATGGAAATGCGTTAGTATAACATTCAATTTCATCTTTTTCTGTAGACCTAGAAATTTTAGGAGTTTTATTCAACATTGATACAAAACTTTTGTTTAAATACTTAATATTTTCCTTGTTATGCATTGTAATTCTAGATAGTTCCATCACTAAGGTCGCATGAATTTTATCATAATTAAACTTTTTAATGAAGATGTCTTCAAAATCATCCTAGCTACCAATTGGATTATCAGGTCATACAAAATATTAGGCTAAGGCTTCTCCTTCAAATGTGTAGGGAAATAATCTGTAGACAAAGTCCTCATTCCATATGCCCATGAGATTACATGCTAGTATAAATTACCTAGTATGATATTCGGGAGCTTCTGTGTTGTTTGAGTTAAATTTATGTAGTAATTTCTCAGGGTGTTTCAATAAATCATTTTGAACTCCTGGAATGTGTACTACATTAACTGACAACCAAGGTCCTCATGGTTATTGTCCACCAACTCCAACCATGAAAAATGGAGGAGTAGGTGTTTTGGGACAACTTTTCGTTGAGGAGTGAGAAGGTATTGGTTGATAGATAAAACTTTTAGGAGATGCAAAGCTATGAAGTAGAGGAGTTTTTTCTTATTCTGATATATATTTTTTTGTTTCTACTTCAGTTTGAGGATGCCTTCCCCCATAGAAAATTTTAGGGGCGAATGTTCGCCCTTTGGCGAAATTAAGGGGTCTTAAATTTTTAGTGGGCGAATATTTTGTATCATAGCACATTTTTACAAATCAACTCAAATATCCCACCTTATTTTAAGGGAGAGGGTAAAAAAGGTAAATTTAGCCCTTGAAACTAGGAGTTACAACCTTCCATTTGCCCATTTTCAAGAATAGGTTTTATTTAAGTGAATCCTATGGGCCAAATACCATATTTATAAAAGAGGTATGGTAAATTAATAAAAATATAAATAAATGAGAGGTATGGTAAATAAATAAAACATTTTTTATATTTACTCCATAAGTCACCTTATATACATGCAAGGGTGTAAACAAATAAAAATATAAGTAAAGTGGAGGTATGGTAAATAAATAAAAATACAAATAAACTAGACGTATGGTAAATAAATAAAACCTCTTTTTATATTTAGTCCATAACCCTCGTTCTATTTATTAAGGCTCAAGAAAGAGGTTTATTTAAGTGAATCCTATGGGCCAAATACCATATTTGTAAAAGAGGTATGGTAAATTAATAAAAATATAAATAAACGAGAGGTATGGTAAACAAATAAAACATTTTTTTATATTTACTCCATAAGTCACCTTATATTTACGAACACTCAAAAAATGCGTTATATTTAGGCGAAACCTATGGGCAAAATACTATGGGACAAATACCATGGACTAGATTGTTATTAATACCATGCAAAAAAAACATTATTAACCCTAATATTAGTATTAATAAAAATAAAAAAGGCACACGGTAATGACCCATGGTATTCACCAAAATGGCACATGGTATTGACCCATGGTATTCACCAATGTAGCCTATTTAAATGGGGGAATTAAACCATATTTACTCTGGATCTACTAACCCCCGAGAGGTATCAAATATCGTGATATGCAAACTAGCATAGAGTGAAAAAATATTTGATCCCTCTTGGGGCTTGGTGGATCAAGAGTAAAAATGGATGTTGTAATTTAATGTATGTTAAACGTTAAAAAATAAAATAAAATTCAACTATTAATTTTATTAATTTTTATAAATTACTAATAGTAATTTTTAAGCTCCAGGTTTATGATAACCCATGGTATTGACCGATGGTAATACCATGGTATTCATGTGAGCATAGACCATTTAAAGGGGAAATTTTATCATCTTAGATCCATCTTAATTTTGGGTCTACCAAGTGCTCAAAGGGATAAATAGATTTCATCCCCCTAAGAGTGGTAGATGTGGAGTTAAGATGGATATAGGTTGGTTTTTATGATAATGAAGATATTAAATAGACTTAGGAAATTATATTGTAAAAACATCTTAAGGTGAATGGTTAAAGCATAGACATTGGACAAGTATATTTGTATACTTTTGTTTTAAACTGAAACAAATCCAGGGCTAAAAAGAATGTATTGATTGCACTAGTCATCCTTCTATAACTTTCCAACATATGCTGGAGTAAACAGATTGTAATTTGGGTAATTTTTCTAACTGCAAACAGGAACATACTTGTGTATTGGCAGGGTGGTTACGAGGTCCCTAGAAGTGAGTAATTTGAATTTTTCTTGGTTTTATATGTAGTATTTGGTTTTTTCTCATGCTTTCTGTGAATGACACGGGTGATTTTTATCCTACACCCACTAGGTTATCGATATTTAATTTTAGTAATTTTGATTTCAAAAGATATTTTAAATAAATGCAATGATTTCATTTGTGTATTCAATAAACACAATATTCTAATGGAATTCTGCATTTGTGGTTTACCTATATAGATTCCATGGAGAAGTGTTAGTGGTGTGACATCAATTGTCCTCAAGCAGAGGCTTTAGTTTTACTCTTTTTGGAAGCAAATACTTTCTTCCAACATTTTTGAGTTCCATGAAAAATTTGAAAGTCCTAATAGTATTCAATTATGGGTTCAAGAGAGACATAGTATTCAATTATGGGTTAAAGAGATCCACACTGAATGATCTATCGGCCTTATCTTCACTTAGTTTAAGACTATTCACTTGGAGAGCCTACAAGTGCCCCCACTTCAAGAGCATAGTAAAGTCATGTAGAACTTAGAGAAGCTATCTTTAAGCTTTTAGTGAAGAATGGAAAAATGTCTGGGTTCAATAACAACCAGTCGAGCATTAAGCTTCCAATAATGCTGGATTTTAACCTGGAGCACTTTTGTGATTTGGAGGAGATGCCCCCTCATATTTGTGACACATCTTTAGTTGTGAATTGGACTATTACTAACTGTCATTTCCTTCGAAAGTTACCTGATGACTTGGGGAACCTCAACTCTTTAAGAATGTTAAGGAAAGAAAGAAAGTACATTATGCTAAGTTCTCTTATTATTTTCAAGTTTTTCTTGGATATCTACAACATTTCAGGTAGGAAAGTACATTCTGTTAATGAAAAATTGTCTTGATAGAAAGGCCCAATTTCAAATTCTAATGCTTTCAAAAAACATTGTATAACTGTAATGTTTCTAAAAGGAAAGCATATTTTTTCAATTTAAGTATCATGATCCCATATTCCAACTTATTTTTCAGTAACCCATTAGGCTTTGTAGCTTTGAATAAATCCATGTCTCTTGATAAGATCCTCTTCCAAATTAGAACGCAGTTTCCTTTTGGCAATAACCACATACAATGTCTTGATTTTGTTATTGAGAAAATAGAGGTTGTGAAACAAGCTTGTTCCATACAAGGACTTGATTCATTGATTATGTATCAATTATGGCTCTTGATGTAACAATGTCTTTATTTTGTTGCTTGAAAATAGAGGTTACGATTTACTATTTCACAGAATTTCTTACAATCTTTCCAAAAGTATTGATTTGTAATCTCAATCACTAAGGGATGACAGTAATGACAAAGGTAATATTCCATGGTTTGAAGTTACCCTCTTATTAAATATTTGAATATATCACCACAATTTAACTGTTAGTTAAAGGAATTGTATTTGATTTGTAAACAATTCATTGCTTGACTTATAGATTTTGAATTTTTCCCTTTTTTATTTTTTTCTCAGATTTGGTATGAGATATCTTCCAATATTTGGGTTCCCTAGTTTCCCCACCATAGCTATGAGTTTCAGATGCTATCATTAAATATTCTCATAATGTTACAACTTTTCTAGTAAGTGTACTTTGAAACATTGTTGTTGCTTTACCATGGTGTTAATGCAAATAAGCACTACAACTAGTGCCATTATTTAGATTAAGTACCGAAATCTAGGTGGTCTTGTAATGATGGAGTGATTGTTTTCTAGCTACTAAGGCCATATGCATTTTTATCTCTTATGTTGTCCTGAGATATTCAAATTCAAAATAAGAATTGAGGTCTCGTTTCCACTGTAGATTGCAGTCAGTTTCTTGAACATAATATATAGTAGATTATATTTTACTAATCAACTATGGATGTGATCCCTCGCAGGAAAGGAAATTCAAAGTGACTTTGATTTCACATTGATTTGTCAAAACATCCACATAGGAAAGGAGATTCAAAGTGACACTGATTTCACACTGATTTATCAAAATGGAGGCAAGAGAAAAGGAAACTTTGTATTCAACAATGCTCTTAATTTCATATGTACATGCACAGACATATTAGTAGAAAATATTGAAGGGTTGCCTAAGTAATATTTTCCATTCCACTACATTCTTTACAGCTCGTAAATAAATAACTCGGAATAATTCATTACACTAATTGTTATTCTTTATTAATCAGTGGTTAAGATTTTGATATTGAACTGGCTAAGATTTTTCTTCCTTCTGTGAAATTGTGTGTTCTATAATGCTTCTTTTCCATTCACTATGTATAGCATATAAAGTGTGTCTAATGGAGTAGGAATATTGGAAAGTCTTGTGATCCTTGAACTATGTTACAAGGCAGAAACCCAACGGGGCAGGGTAGGTGCATCCCCACAAAGGGGTCACAAATACCAAAGTTGGTATTGGCTAGCGCCTTGAGCTAGAAAATTTCCTTTATCCTTGTATTAATAGTGAATCCAGAGAGGATTCTAATATTATCTTTATAAGATTTATATTAGTTAAGATTGATGAATAAAATTCATGAGACATGAGCTAGGATGTTCTTGCAAGGTGGTTGTTGATTATTGGAAGCTATGATGGTCATTATGTCAGGCTAGGTGGTCGCACTCCCTTGATCGTGAGCACGATTGTGATCAGGATGGAAGACTTCATAGTCTGGATTGATTGTTTAGCAGTGATAATTAGTGGGCTCATTCACAAAAGCTTCTATTTCATTAATCCTTTTTATAGAGTTGTCAGATTCAATTTCCAAAGGTTTTAATTACACTATAGAGTTTAGTTATGAGAGAGTTGTGATTCACAGTGTTAAGTATAGCAGCTATGACACTTGAATGAAGACAAGCATAGTAGATGTATCAGACTCTGTTATAAGCTTACCTGCATATTATAAGGGACTTGGTTGGCTTTTTTATAATTTTATAAACAAGTTCCATTTCGTGGAAATGTGAAAAAAACAATGATATTGCCACCATGTGGCTCTTGTCATATATGGTTTTATACTTTTTCAAAAAATTCTCTAAGAGTTCACAATGCTAAGATTCACTAGGACCTTACAAAGTTTTATTATTTAGTGAAAGACTCGCCAAGATCTTACAAGATTTTATAATTGAGTAAAATATTCGCCATGCCTGGTGAGAGATTCGCCAAAAAAGTATATATACATATTATATTATTGATAAAATCGCCTTCCATTTTTCCTATATACCATGGAGATTCACCCATTTATTATACATATAAATTTAGGGGGGGTTCTTAAAATTTTCCTTGCCTTCCTCTAGTGGGCAGGGAAAATTCAAGTGGTTCTCGTCTAATTTTTTTACTCTGAGTTCTTGTCAGAATTTTGGAAGGAGGGACTGAGGAACCAAGTTGGCGTGAACCAACATATTTAAAAGAGTGTTGTCCAAAAATCTATTCAATTTTCTTTCTTATGTTTTGGATTTTAGGAAGTGTTTTAACTCCTAAGGAGTACTTTATAGTGTCCTCAAGATAACTCTAAATTGAGTGTTTTAGAAGTGATATTAGAAAAAAAAAAATCAAGTAGAAGTGAGAGAGTTTTTGTTTATGATAATAGTGGATCATTTTTTATCTTATCAACTTTAGATATTGTTTGATCAGATCTATGTGGACTAATTAAAGTTGATTTGAGGTTTCAAGGTGATGATGATCTTAAAGAATGAATATTAGTTTTGGGAATTTCTTGTACCATTTGTTGTCAGATAGCCCTAGTTCTAGTGAAAAATGTTTTTATTCTTGGATTTTACCAAGCCAACAATAAGAGAAGTCACTAGATCAAGGTCCAAGTTAGACCTATAGTTTTTTGGTACAACGATTCTCACTAGTATGTGAGCTCAATTTCCGCAAATAAACTTTACTCCTCGCAAGGAGATTTTCTAAAAGGATATAATCTAATCGGAGAAAACTAATTGGGCTAAATGAATGAAAAATAACTATTAAAAACTAAGTATCTAAAGTAACTATTTCTTATTATGAGAGAAAACTAAAATATATGTATGAATTCAAATAATATGTAAAATTAAGAAAGACTTAGATCTCTCTAATTGAACAAAATTCAAGTTTCACTATAATTAACTTATGATGAATATAAATAGTTAGATGATATATATCAAACACAACATTAGTACATATTTTGCTATGCTTAATTAATCGTCATACATTGTGACTTCAAAATAGTATTATGCAACAACATAGAAACAATTTCATAATCACTTAGAAAGCATAATAGATCAAGCAACTCGAAAGAATTTAACTTCAAATTCACTCAAATTAATGGAAGCAATAGTACTACACATATTATTGCAAGATCAAGTAAATGCTTCACCAATTCTTTTATTCTCCAAAAGTAAACTCTTACAATAGTGCTATGAGAATTCTTAAAAAAAACTGGAACCTTTTCAAATAATTGAGGGTTTGCATTAAATAATAATATAAAAGAATGGAATAAGTTCTTTTTTTTGTACTTTTGTTTCAACATAAAATATCTATAAAATAACAAATACTTAAAAATAAGAGATCGTTTAAGATCCCATAGAAGCTTGATCAAGTTATTTAGAATGATATTGGACCTATGAATTAGAGGCTTACATGTACTATTTCCAACTCTCGTGGATTTCCTCAATCCTGGTTACCAAATTAGGAGCTTTTGGATGCAAGTTGACTTGACAATTGAATTATTCTCGTTTCAATAACTAGAAGATGATTAGCTAGAATTGAATAA
This sequence comes from Pinus tabuliformis, assembly GCA_031772625.1. Lineage (NCBI taxonomy): Eukaryota > Viridiplantae > Streptophyta > Pinopsida > Pinales > Pinaceae > Pinus > Pinus tabuliformis. The sequence goes on along the minus strand of CM062812.1, from coordinate 121,717,394 downwards.
ATATACTTGGTAGAGAGACAATAGCGTTGTAGTTTGACTAAGAAGGTCCATGATATATAAGTCAACCTTTCATGATGCTTTTCGATTCTCCAATAATTGAAATGGATGAGAAACTTCGGAATTGGACTAGGATTAGCCCTTGAGGAAAGCCATAAGCTTCAACTTGTTTGTTGGTAACATTTCCTAAACTCTAGAGGAGGTTGAGTCCAGTTGTCCTTTGGGGAGAAAATAACACCCATCCACCCCAATCCCCCTCCCCTAACACTTCCACCCCCACTTATGTTCGTATTCTCCAAATTAGACATGTTTTTGGAATGCATCACTTTCAATGTTAAAAATATGATACCATATTGCATATGTTTTTATTTATTTGTTATTTATTTATTCCCAATTAAGTTAAGCTTAGGGCAGTGCTAGTCTTAATGTTAGATGAAAACATGATTTGGCTAAGTATTGCATATGCTCCATGAGATGGTTTTTATCTACTACAAGTGATTCACGCCCTTAACCACTCTCTATAAAATTTGAAACATTAACTTAATAAAAACCAAACACCACACAAACCCACTAATCTACATATACATACAAATTTATTTATTAGATATGAAATTTCATGGTAATAAAATCGCATACATATACAAGTTTGTTATAATAAAATCACATTTCAATATTAAGTACAAAAAATATGCTTGCAAAATTTATCTTAAAAAAAAACATAGAATTAAAGCTTGCTTTATTGGTTCCCAAAAAAACCCAAATTTCGTAGGTCTTGTCTTTTACTTATTTTTTATTGACTTAAAATAATGTTCAAAGGGCTAAATTCCATAAAAGTTTCACGAAGTCCTAGGGTAAGCAATGTTTTAGTTTGAAAATAAAATATTTTTTTCTTTCCACGTTGCGGAAACCCTACTCTTAAACATTGAATAAGACAAGTCACCTAATATATTAAATAAGACAAACCGCTCAATATCCTTTAATGAGATCACATTTTAAAGAACGGTCAAGCAACATAATATTCAAAACCCTTTTTGATTAACATCGTACCTCTAAGATTCAAAACATTTATCAGGATTAGTACGAGTCATGCCAATTTTTAGATTCACTTTATAGATTGATTGACATTGTTTTCACACTCGATTCCCATTTTTCCCCTTTCTCTTACTTTGATATTTTCCTTTTACTCCTGTTTTATACACAATCATGAGGTAATATTGGTATTTAAATTAAATAAATAAAAACTTCCATATGTGGACGCTGTTAATCCAATCAACATAATCAAGATAGATAACCCAATTAAGTTGGTAAAAACAAAAATATTTGGTTTAATTTCATTTCAAATCCTTGGAGTGCCAAAGATCTTCATGTTTTATTAGGTATATTTACATCATATGAAGCAAGTATATAGTCCACTATATATTATTAACGGGTCTTCCATGATATCACACCAGGTTCTTTGCAATCTCCATGAAGATGATTTTCCAAAGTCCAATTTGGTACAAATTCATAGACGAGCAGTAGATTTGGATTGTTTGTAGATGTGAAGCCATAAAAATGAATGCGATGTGGATGATTCAAGCACGAAAATATGGCCACCGCGTTGATGAACCCTCCATCCCTAATTTTTCCCTGATAAACCAACCTCAACCCTCCATCCCCAATTTTGTTCTCCTCGTGGAAGAAATTTGTAGCGTGCCAAAGTTCTTCAAATGAGAATATGGACATATTTCCTATCTTAAACCTAGGCACATATGGTCCCATGTCCTTTCTCTCATTTTTATTGAAATCCTTCGCGAGACCCCACCTAGGAGAAGCCTTTCTCCCCTTCACATAATACATTAAAAATAGTATTAGTGTTATTGTTGTTACCGCAACTCCCCCAACAGGTCATCCTACAGTAGTAGGCACAGATTGATATTCATATAATCACCCTGACGTCAAAGAGGATATTTATGTACTTAAGAGGAAGAAATCGTATTTACCTATTACAATGGGGGAACTTTTTTGGGACCTGCAACGTAGAATAATAACTATTAATATGCATAATGGAAACGATCGACTGTTCTTGACACCTCGGGAAACACTTATGGATTTCCATAATCATGGATATTATATTGGTAGTAGAGAATTTAATTCATCTTGACGTTAAATTGGAGATACTAAAATGGAAGAAATCATATTTACCTCTTGTACTAGTAGATCTAACTTTGGAGTATCAGCCTGCCATTCATAAGGTTCATTTGCAGGAGCTATAAGGATGCACAATTTTTGGTAAGAATACATAGTTGACAAAATGGGAAACCCATACACATATATCCAAATTCATGAGCAACAGATGGATGACAGGATAATTTATGCATTTATATATTTATGGAATTCGAACATTGAGATTTGTAATCAAATTTGTAGGCAACGGAAAGGAAACATACCGTGTGGGTTGGGGGATCATATGTGTGGATATGTGCTACCATCGGGATAATAAAAACTAAATTGTGTTGAAATATTATAACCACAATGCCTGCCACTGTGCCAACAAGCATCACAACTTCAATTTTTGTGCTGGTCAGCACACCATTTTATCTCAAAAACCTAGCCACAGGAAAATATGATTAACCAAGAACTACAGAGAGAGGTAACTCTTACTAATCAGTACTAGAATATGAGTTTGACAGTAGTGTGCCCTGTTAACACCCAGGTTGTTCCCTATGACTCCCAAGGGAATACGGCCGGGGTAACCACTAACCCATCTTTGGATCACAGTTTCTAGCCAAACTGTAATCAGAGAGGGCTCTCTCTTTATGATTTGTCTCTGTTTTGATAGTGTTTTTAGGCTAGCTATTAGGCTCAGGTTTTTGGTTTGTGTTTTGGTTGAAGGACTTCTTTCAGTGCTTAAGGTGTAGTGTTCAGGTAGTAGTATATCATTGGGCAATGGAGTCTAGAGCTGTGAAATGTTTTGAAATGCTGGAGTGATGATGTTCAGACTGCAGGGCCTATTGAGTATCTCAAACAAACAAAATTTAAACTTAAATGGTGATGTATGGTCAGCCAACAGAAAGCATTTAAGAATTCTCCATTAAGCTGGTGATGTGAAAGTGAAACATGTTGCTCAGGAGCAAACATGAATTCCTGAAACAAAGGTCACTGTGAAAGATATATTCTGAAAGTGCAGCAATTAAGAATTACACTTATCAAGATTATAGCTGAAGAAAACATTTATTAACAACACAGATTGAACTCAGGGTATTGCATGAATAAGTCCTGAAGGTTATTCTTTTTCTTTGTTGTTAATGTAGGAATTTACAGGGTAAGTTCCTCAGAAAGAATACCAAGAGGACACCGCTCACAACCAGATCTCAAATCAATACACCAGTATTTTTGACGTGGTTAAAACCCTCAGAGTGCAAGGAGGGAAACAGTCCACGGCCTGTCCCAACGTGGGTACAGACAATTTATTAATCAAAGAATGAAAATTTACATAAGCTTCTCTCATGCACGGATTACCCGAACAATGACCCTCCATGCGCTTTAAATAGAACTCATGGACCAATCGGGTGTCAAGCCACGGATCAAGTGTCGATAATACCGAGGTGAGAGTGAACCGTCGGATCACTACATATCGTGACCGTCGGATTGTAAGTTACAATATGTACAACGGTAAAGAAACACACTTTACCTAACTCTATACCTAACTCTAAACTAGACCAAGTTGAACTTAACTATATCCTATGTGTCGGAATATCCTAACATCCCCCCTTAAGAACAACTTGGGATAGGATTGAAGGATTTACAAATATGACACAATAGGAGAAGGAAGGAGGCACTAGAGCCTATCCCCCCTTAGTGACAACTTCCTGAACTCCAAGCATATATCGAAGTTTAGTGAACTTCGCCTCTGTGAGAGCCTTTGTGAAGATGTCTGCAACCTGATCATCTGTTGGACAATATTGCACTTCAAGAACATGGTCATGAATGAGCTTTCTGATGAAGTGCATGTGTAGTTCGATGTGTTTGCTGCGCTGATGCTGGACTGGATCTTTGCATAGCTGAATGGCACTTTGATTATCACACCAAAGTGTGGTTGGATGCTGCTGCTCAAAGCCAAACTCTGATAGGATCTGACGAAGCCACAAGGCTTCCTTACTAGCTTCCACGGCACCACGATACTCTGCTTCTGCTGACGAAAGAGAAATGGCAGCCTGTTTCTTACAAGCCCATGTAATAGGTCCTGAACCAAGAGTGAAGACATAACCGGCAGTAGACTTCCGATCATCAGGGTCACCAGCCCAATCAGAATCAGTGAAACCAACTAACAGAGGAGCTGCTTTGGCACTGTAATGAATCCCAAACTGTACTGTACCTCGAACATAACGAAGTATTCTTTTGGCTGCTTTCCAATGACTTTCACGGGGGTTTTGCATAAAACGAGCAACAAGGCCAACAGCAAAGGAAAGATCAGGACGAGTATGGGTTAAATACAAGAGTTTTCCTACAAGTTGACGGTATAAGGTAGCATCAACTTCAGGAGAAGTACAAGAGACTGAAAGTTTGACTCCAGACTGAAAGGGAGAAGGGGCTGGCTTACAGTCTTCCATGTGAAAATGACGAAGAATATCACAAGCATACTTGGACTGGGAAAGGGAAATACCTTCCTTGGATTGCAAGACTTGAAGACCGAGAAAATAGTGTAAGTGTCCTAAGTCTGTCATTTCAAATTTCTTTTTAAGGATAGACTTCACATGGTTTATAAGGTTGGGATCACTGCCAGTAAGGATAAGATCATCAACATAAAGAACAAGGATGATAAGAGAGTCACCCACTTTCTTGGTGTAGACAGTATTGTCAGAATGACACCTAGAAAAGCCAGATTCTAAAAGAAAGCTATCCATTTTGGCATACCAAGCCCGAGGAGCTTGCTTGAGACCATAAAGGGATTTCTTAAGTCGACACACAAGGCTGGAGTCTGTTTGTATGAAGCCAATGGGTTGTTCCATATAGATTTCTTCCTGCAAGTCCCCATGCAAGAAGGCAGATTTAACATCCATTTGATGGACTTCCCATTTTAAAGAGGCAGCAAGGGAAAGAACAAGGCGGATAGAGTTCATTTTGGCAACAGGGGCGAAGGTTTCAGTGTAGTCAATGCCTTCAACCTGTGAAAAGCCCTTAGCAACTAGACGAGCTTTATGTTTATCAACTTTCCCATCTGGTCCATACTTGGTTCTGTAAACCCATTTGCATCTAACAAGTTTGCGTCCCTTTGGTAGAGAAACAAGATCCCATGTATCATTTGTCATCAATGAATGATATTCTTCATTCATAGCTGCTTCCCAATGTGGATGGCCTGAAGCTTCTGCAAAAGTGTCAGGATCATGATTTACTGGAGCTTGAGCCAGTAAAGAAGAGGCTCTTTCAAACTGAGAACGTGTACGTCGCTGATCTGTAGGATCACCGGCAAGATCACCTGCTGCATCCCGAGTAGCACGGACCCATCTTGGAAGTTGAGGATCCTGAGAAGGTGGGGGAGGATTATCATCCTCGCTTTCATCATCAGAAGAAGAAATGTTTTCAAAGATAGAAGAGATAGGAAGAGGTGGCACATCCGCCGGACTAGGCTCGCAGGCCGATTTATTTTCATCAAATTTTACATCTCTTCTAATGATAACATTTTTGGACTTAAATGGAATAAGTCTATAACCTTTTACATCTTCAGAATATCCAACAAAAGTACATTTCTCACTCTTAGGTTCTAAGGCTTTATGCTTTTCATCTGGAATATGGGCCCATGCTTCACTTCCAAACACACGAAAGTGACTTACATCTGGTTTAATGGAACTCCAGGCTTCTTCTGGAGTGATATTCTCTAGAACCTTAGTAGGAGTGCGATTGATTATATAATTTGCACAATTAATTGCTTCGGCCCAAAAACTAAGACTGAGTCCTTTAGATTGCAGCATACAATTAGCCATTTCCTTTAAGGTGCGATTTTTCCTTTCAGCTACACCATTTTGTTGTGGAGTGTATGGAACAGTATGTTGCATTTGAATTCCATTTTCGGTGCAAAAGTTGATGAATGCATTTTTAACATATTCTCCACCATTATCAGTTCTTAGCTTAAGAATTTGATGTCCAGATTGTTTTTCAACGAATGCTTTGAAGGCCAAAAAGGTGGTAAATACTTCGCTCTTGAGTTTTAAGAAGTATACCCAAGTGCGTCTGGAGAAATCATCAATGAAAGTTAAGAAGTACTTGCAGCCAGAGAATGAAGCAACAGGAAGAGGACCACATAAATCACTGTGCACAAGCTGTAAAGGGGCTGAGGCGTGCCAAGAGGCACGTTTGTCAAAACTGTCCCGATGATGTTTTCCGAGTACACATCCGGAACAAACACCATCTTTGCAAGATACCATAGGAAGACCTGTCACCATGTTTTCTTTACATAGATGCTGAAGGGAGCGATAGTTTAAGTGACCATACCGCTCATGCCAAAGTTTGCTCACTTCATCATTATGAGCAACAAATACTGAGGGAAGATGGGATGACCCAAAGTTGTGAAACTTATACAACCTTTTGGAATCATCAGCAAGACCAGTAGCTAGAATCTGTTTAGGATCTTTTAGATCCTTGATTACAACATCATGAGGTGAAAATTCAACAATTTTACCTTCACCTGAATGAGTTATCTGATAGACAGATAGAAGGTTGCAGGATAAGTTTGGAACACATAATACATCATTGAACTGACCATTGTCTAGATGAACAGTTCCAGTCCCTACAACATTAAGAGATCTATCATCACCAACATATATATTTTTGGTGTTACAATCATTTAAAGAAGAAAACATGGCTTGGTTTTTGGCCATGTGACAAGAGGCTCCAGAATCAATGAGCCACTCATGAGAATGAGAAGAAGAAGAAGATACATTTAATGCATAACCAGACGAGATGATTGACGATGACATGCAGAAAATGCCGTTCCGGAAGTTGAAGTTGAAGTAGGCTCCAGATGGATGTTATGTTTCTTCATTGCGGCTTCCAAGGCTTCCATCTTCTTAAAGCATTTAGATTCTAAGTGGCCATCTCGATTACAAAAGTTACAATGTCTGTCAGTCTTCTTCCATTTGTTTTTATTGGTCTTGTCATATTGCTGAAATGATCTTTCATCTTGAGGCTGAGTTGGTTTAGGACCATTCCTTTGAGGATAAGACTTCTTAGGATTCTTTGAATTTGGTTGCTGCTGGGCGGCTAACGCTTTCGAGGAAGAGTTTCCAAGATTAAGAAGACCAAGGTGTAAGAGTTTTTCTTGTTCTCTTATTAAGGAATCACAAAAGGAGTCAAAGGAAGGGGGCTTGTAGTCTTTGCCTTGACAAATGAAAGCTTCCCTGGTAGAATGGAAAGTGGAAACAAATACAGAGTAGGCTGGTCCCAACTTAGTAAGGATGGAATAAATAAGGTTACCATCTTCTTTCTTAACTTTAACACCTTCCAAGAGATATCTAAGGGTCTTGAATTTGGACAAGAAATCTTCAATGCAAGAAAAATTATTAGGATCCAAAGTAAGCAACTCATTCTCAAGTTGATGGGCTCTAATTTCATTTTTAATCCCAAAAACTTTAGCAAGTTTTTCTAATGCTTCATGAGGAGTTTCAATTTCTGCAATGTGGAATCTAAGATCAGGAGAAACAGACATTCCTATCAAACCACGTGCTTGATCTTGTCGATTTTCCCATTTTTCGGCCTTGTCTTCATCTTTGGGTTTCTTCTCTTGGTCTGTGGCTATTCTGAAGAGACCTTTACTTCTAAGTAAATCTCCCATGTAGGCTACCCATTGGAAGTAGTTAGTGCTGTCAAGAATGACTTGGCATGGACTTTCCATTTTTTGAAAAACAACTGAAGCTGAAGATGCTGAAAGTAAGTGGTCCAATGGATAGATCTCGAAAAAATAGGCGGTTTTAAAAAAAACGGCTCTGAAAAAGGCTTCCGGATGAAGAAGTTATGGCTTTTTGAAAAAAAAAATTGTTGACGTTGCCGGCAAAGTGCGCGAATGTGCGGGAATGAAAAAATCCGCCCCCACAAGGAGACTTGAACCCAAGACCTCTACTCTCTTAAAAAGTCTTTGAACCAATTGATCTATACAAAATATTTGAGAGAGAGAGAGAGAGAGAGAGAGAGAGAGAGAGGGGGGGGGGGGGCCTCGATTTGCGTGCTTGCCTTGGGAAGACTCTTTTCCCCTACAAAACACAAAACACAAAACCCAACACGAATATCCAAAGAAAAACGAACCTTACGGCTCGAAGTTAGCTTTAGCCAAAAAACTAGAAATTTTAAAAAAAAATCTCAAAGTTAGCTTTTAGCCGAAAAACTAAATATTTTTCTCAATGTTTCTGATTTTCCGAGATCACACTAAGGTGCAGGGAAAAGAGCATACGCATGAGAAAAAATCCTTTCTTTCTGTTTCTGATTTGCCCAGATCGCACAGAGTCGCAGGGCAAATAGCATACGCAGAAATGAAAGGTATAGATCCGGAAAAAAAAGGCTAAATAAACCGAAACCGAAATAAGCAGAGAGAAAATGACAGTAAACTGCAAAAAAAACACTGTATACCTCCCGATCTGAAAAATGACGCAGCTAGGGCTACCGGAAACCTTTTCGCGTGAAACGAAAGGGGTTCCTCACTGAAACAGATGCTCCGAACGCAACAGAGCAGTCCTCTCGGCCCGAAAGCAGTCAGAAACAGCAGATCTAGGAAACGACAGCCGCATGCAGTTCTACCGGCTTCAGATTTGGATCACCAACGGACGCGGCCCTCAAATAGCTCTGATACCATGTAGGAATTTACAGGGTAAGTTCCTCAGAAAGAATACCAAGAGGACACCGCTCACAACCAGATCTCAAATCAATACACCAGTATTTTTGACGTGGTTAAAACCCTCAGAGTGCAAGGAGGGAAACAGTCCACGGCCTGTCCCAACGTGGGTACAGACAATTTATTAATCAAAGAATGAAAATTTACATAAGCTTCTCTCATGCACGGATTACCCGAACAATGACCCTCCATGCGCTTTAAATAGAACTCATGGACCAATCGGGTGTCAAGCCACGGATCAAGTGTCGATAATACCGAGGTGAGAGTGAACCGTCGGATCACTACATATCGTGACCGTCGGATTGTAAGTTACAATATGTACAACGGTAAAGAAACACACTTTACCTAACTCTAAACTAGACCAAGTTGAACTTAACTATATCCTATGTGTCGGAATATCCTAACAGTTAAACACTTAGAAATTAGAAACATATATGGATTGTAAAAGATTGAAACACATAACAAAGAGAGTTACAGAAACTTATTGTATTGTGAAGTACACATGAATCCTGCAGTTTTCAACAGACACCAGAACGCATTCAACACTTCAGAACTCCGAGAAATTCCATCACTTTCTTTATTAAACTCTGAAAGGATTACATCATAAGAACTTCTTCAAGAGAAATCAACAACAACCCCTCAAGCTTGTGCGAGGGGCAAATATATACCATCGGTTATACAAAATATCTGAGTGCTAAGTTATCTCAGAAATGAATACGTTCACCAACTTTTCAAGATATTTGATAATAAAGTTATTACATCATTGAATACAAAGTAAATGCATATTTATGCTTGTCAGAAGATATTTTGGCCTTAGGAGGCCACTGAGTCGGTTGGAGTGATCTGCATTAACGCTGAGAAATGCGCTTTTGGAGCTACTCTGCTGTAGCTTTCTCGTCCTGGACACCTGTAGCTTCTCGCCTTGCTTTGTTGGCCGTTAGTTTCTGCTGAGGTGGCTCAGCCTTCATCTTTAATGCATGCCGATTCTTTTAAACTGTCCTGTGTATGACAATTTGTATTTTCCATGAACAAAATTTATAGAATGGCCTCCTGTTTATAAAATCATCTGTATGGCCTTAGTCCACCATTCTAGTGTAGGTAGTTGATGCCTGAGAATTGCATCCATAGTCTCTTTTGCCTCTGTATATTTGTAAAAATTGGGAGGCACCTCAAACAGATGTTTGATTTCATTCATTATAAAAAATAAACTCTCTACTCTATTGTAGAGAGTCTGTCCTGTGGCTGGCCCTGTTTCCTCTGATGTGCTGGGCTTCTCATTGATCTGACTTGTAGCAAATGCATTAACCCTTTTGGCATACTGCTCATGAGTGAACAGTCTCCCTGCGCTGTTCAGTAAGCTAGGGAGCCCTCTGTTTTCCAATACCTGAAACTTCTCCAAAAACCTGTTTACCTCAGTCTGCATGTCCTGGGTTCTTCTCTCTAATGTCTGCACCAAGTTTCTCAGTGTGAGAACCCTCTTGATTAACTGAATGTGCTCAGTTCTGTTTGAAATTCCCATGGCAGCCAACTGAGTACTTGTTCTATTGTTAAGCACATTAATCATCCTGGTGGCTATTTCAGGCATGTTGCTTAGAGCAGCTCTTGATCTTTGAATTTCAGTCTGTGCTTTTGGAATGAGCTCTAACTGCTCATGGATTGTTTCAATATATTGCCATTGGTCATTAATAGATTGACCAATGTTAGCCCACAGCACTATTTTAAGCTCAGCCACAACCTTATCTAATTTGAGCTCATTCTCTAGCTCTTTGATCCTGTCTTTGAGGGCTTTTATCTCCCTGCCCTTTTCTGCCACAGACTGCTTGGATTTGTCATATCTATCATTCACTTTGGCCAATTTATCCCTGGTCTCATTCAGCTCTGTCATTTGAGCTTCCAGGGCCTGGATCTCATTCCTCAGCTTTTGCATGTCCAGGCTTGGGGCCTGCTCTGTTGCTGGTGGTGCTGCTGAGGTGGATGTTGCTGCCTGTTCTGTTTGTTGAGGAGGAGGAACAGTAGTTGGAGCAGTTTCCTCCAGGTTTATTACTTCAGGAGGAGGCTGGGAGGTCTGACCTTCTTCTCTTTGCTTCAAAGCTGCCTGTAATGCTGCCTGTGCAGCCTCTGATTCTCCCAGCTTTTCTTGTGTCTGGATTAACTGCTTATATAGAGACACCAGCAAGGTTGAGGCCTCTTGATCATGCCTCTGTTGGGCAACCTCATCTGTTTGAGGGTGAATGGTGGCTGGCATTTTGATCTTTTTCTTCAAAGCAGCCATGTATGCATCCCTTAACTTCAATATTTCCTGTATGCCCTTGATATCTTTGGGATCATGCCCAATCTCAATAATTATATCTTCTAAGGACCTTATTTTGTTGTCCTTAGCTTGTGAGGATGCCCTTTCCAATTAAAGTTGGGCAGCTGTATTATTAAGGCTATTTTCCAGCCTATAATTGTCCAATGTTTTGTCTGCCAAGGAGGCATAGATCATCTCACCTGTTTGTTTGTGCAACTCAATTTTATCCATTGGGTGGATGTCTTTGGCAAGGACCTCAAGATTGGTCCTTATATAATCTGCATGAGACTGGGGCTGTGCTACAGCTGGCAAGAAATGACTCATGATCATTTTTCCTTCACTAACATCAAAAGCAGACATCAGTCTTTGCTGGTTAGTGGGAGCCATCTTCAGCAAATGATTGTAGAGCTGTATTTTTATGGGCTCATTTCTTTTCTTTATGTCTATGAATTGTTGTTTAATACTCAGTTCACCCTCTCTCTGCTGGCTAGAGGAGCTGACTTCTCCTCCCACAGTTCGGTTCTGTTCCTCTTGGAAGGAACTCGCAGATGCTTCCCTGCTAGGTGGGCCCATGCCCAGAGACTGCCCTGTTGGCATTTCCTCATCAGAGAAAGGGTTCAATCTCTGTCTTTTCTCACCATGAATTTCTGATGTGGTCAAGGGAGTCTCTCTGTCCCTTTTTCTGCTAGTATCCTCCTTTTGTGGAGTTTGGAGGATTGATGCATCAACTGATGTTTCTTGCCTAGGAGGCACCGTATTTTGTGCCTGCTGTTCTGTAAAAATTGGGGCCTCAACTGCCCCTTCTTGCTGTGGGGGCTGCTCTTTGTCATGTTGCCCTTCTTCTTGCTGCAATTCCTGTTGTTGTTGTTGTTCTACCTGCTGCTGCTGTTGCTGCACCTTGTCATGAGGTGGCTGTTCAGTCTCCATTTCCTTTTCCTTGCCCTTGCTAGATATATCTTCAGTGGCTTTGGGAGCTTGTTGATTTGCAGTCGAGGAGGATGCAACTGCTCCCACTTGTGTGCTTGGAAGGGAGAACACCTGTGAAAAAAATTCAAGGTCAGCCATCTTTTTTAGATTCCTCACCGCTCTTTGATTCAGCTCCTCTTGTGTAACCGACTCTTCTAGGGTTCCTCTCCTCCATTTTGCTTGGTTTGCATGTTTTTCAATGTGAGGGATCTTTACATGATCATAGCCAGATAGCTTATATTTGAGCCTTCTCAAAGTGATGAAGTGGTTGGGGTCATAAGGTTTCCAGAGGAAACTGGTTTGAAGGCCAAGGGACTCAAGCATCCTGTCTGCTTCTCTCCAACCTTCCTCCCTCTGGTTATAGACAAAGTGGCCAAGTTGGTTCCTGACTTTCAACTGTGCTTTCTTGCCTTTGCCTGAAAAGTGAAGCACATCAACATTGCCAAACTGTCTGAAGTATTCTATGGCAAATAGCCTCATAGGCACATATTTGGGTAGTCTGTAGGGAGGCAATTCACACCCATATATCCTGATGACGGTGTGGTTCTGGTAAAAGTACCAGTCCCCAATGCTGTATGATTTGGATAACTGCAGGATCCTTTGCATTTCATCTGTGAGCCTCGGAGGAGGTGAACCCATCATCATTGACATAGCTGGGTGGATGAACTGATCTATGAACTCACAATAAGTATAAGGAGACTCAAATCTACAGTGGAAAACAGAGGACCAATAGACCACTGATCTTGGATTGCCTTGGGCATCCTCTCTTTTGATTGGAAAAGAGAATTTCTGATGTTGATGATATAAGATCAAATGGTAAATGTAAGAGGTATATCTGAACACTCTTTCTCTTTCCAGATGGTGAGCTCCAGTATTGTAGCAATAATGCTACAACTCCTGGGGCTTCCTGTCTCTTAATTTTATCAACCCGGTAGTTCGTACAAACTTGGAAGCGACGGTGCTGTATGCACAAGTACTAGCTCTTGTCGCAGCTGTCACTTGGTTAGCTGGCACAAGTCCGCTAGGGCTCAAGCCAACTTCTATAGGCTCTCAGAAGAAGCTTGTTAAATGATGGACGAAAGCTAGCTCAAAGAAGACTAATCTACTTGGCAAAAATGAACTGAAAGCAAATCAAAACATGGAAACCCTAGGAAACCCTAATTTAACTAGTCTAACCTCTATGATGCAAAGAATGTGAAGGAAACTTCTACCAATGATGCCATTACTTCTAATAAGTGAAAATGCATGAATCTAATCTACTTGCAGCTTAAAAGACATGTTTTTGTATTTTTTCTTTTAGTGGATGGAGTGATTGTGATTTTGTGCTTATTAGGGTTTGGTTGTGCAGATGTGATGTGGAAGGAAGGAAAGCTTGGGAAAGGTTGGGGAGGCTAGGAGAGGTCCCCATAGATCCTTAGCATCAATCCATAGAGGTTCCTCACGTTCAAAGGCTCAGCAACCGATTGAGTGGCCTCCTACAGGATGTCTGCAGGGGATTCTACAGGAAACGCAAGGGTTTCTACAGGAAGTCTACAAATTGCTACAGGATGACCTACCGTGGGTGTTTGAAGTGATGGTGGAATGATGGAATGGTAGGGGGAGATGTGCAAGGTAGGAATAAAGCTGGTGATGGCTCAGGAGTGGAGAAGTAGGATGGAGAACAAGTGTATGAAGTGGGTTGATGGATGAAAGGTTATAACAACGAAATGTCTAAAGAATGAAGTTACGTGAGGAGTGGAGGAGTTTGGGAAATACCAAAGCGGAGCAGAGGTCAAGGATGTGTTTGTATGCGTGATCAAGACGAAGAAGGAGGTAATAGAACGATGAAAAGCAGTGTAAATAAAACAAATGGCTTATGACTGTCACCAAGATGAAAATTCATTAACCTAAGCTACCTGAACTCAATGAACAACAATATAAAGCGTGTAGAGGAATGTGCATGAAGCGGTGATGAAGGTGTATGGTGCAAGAGTGAAGTGCATGGAAAGATCTATCATAAACGAGACTATGTTGCAGGATGTATAAAGTGAAGAACTGCGTATTTTTGTGGCTGGTATAGGCTGCACTCCAATCTCCAAACAGAGATGGAAGTGGAGACTTCCTCAACCTGTTTTGCTGGAGCTCCAATGTATTATCAACCTGCTAATCTAACTAAACAACCGAAAGCAATTCAACCATAAGCTAAACTCATTCAATCTCATAAAAGCTAACTCAGCAAACCTGTAATTTCGAATTGCATGGTAAAGAAATGAACTAAAGTGCTGGAACGAAATGCAAACACATTACAACACCGAGGAGGTCTATTGCTCTCAGGTTGGGCCCTAACCTGAGAGCTATAGCTCCTTGAGAAAACTCAGAACTAGATCAAAATCTGCCTTCTTTATTCATAATCTGATGTCATGCCAAATTGGCTTACAAAAAGAAACAAAGACTGAGCTCTAGCTCGTACTATCCAATTACAAGAGTAATGCCAAGGTTAAAAAAGCTTCTATCCAAGGCTACGGCCTCAGTATTTATGCAAAAACGATCATCCAACAGGTGTCCTTGATTTTAGGAGCTCGGCTGTCCAACTGAAGTTTAACTGCTGATCCTGTAGGACAGTCATAACTACTGTTCCTGTAGAACAGTTATAACTGTTGTTCATGTAGAACAGCTGGCTGCTTCTAAGCTCGGTGGGGAGATGGATTGGAGCTCGGAGTTCTTGGTGGGAATCACGAGGAAGGTCCCCAAGACCGTGGACATCCTCTCCTAAAAACCAGCAGTGCCACCTCATTGTCTCCTTGTCTCCTCTTTCATTGTCTTTTTCTCCCTTTTAATGCCAAAAACCTGAAAGCATCATGCATTAGTCACGTAGATAAAGTGTCTACCCTTCTTCCTACAAACAACATGAATAACTAAGAAATGCATGCATAAGCAGTAAAAAGTGAATGGTTTGAGCAAAGCAAGTAGGCCAAATGAGCCCAAATTGTACCAAAAATTGGGGCTCATCACCAGGTTCATTAGTTGCTCATGTATTTTGTCTGCTATATAGGTGGCATAGTCATAGCAGATGGGAGACTTGCCAGGAGAAAACATGAGCATGATTACCAGCACAGTTTGATCAACAAACTCAATTGAGTTGTAGCCCAAAATGGGACTAATCATGTCTGCCAGATCTCTGCCCAGTTGGTTGAGGTATACTTGATTGATAGGAGGATACTTCACAGAGTCAGAGTCAATGTATAGCTGGTTTAATTTGGTGACCTGAGCATCTGTCATTCTGGCTCCTTGATTTATCAGGTCTACAAGTGATAGAGGGACCAGTTTCTTCTCAGTCCTGAAGCAGAGCATATCCTTGATAGCTTCTGGGGTGACATAAAACACAGCTGATCCTGAAGGGTCAAGAACTGCCCTTTGAGTGGGGTCATAGTTTTCAGCACATAGATGGATCAAATCAGGGAATTGTCTAACCTGAGGGAGCTTAAAAATAGGGAGGAATGAGTCCCATATGCCCAGCACATCTGTTCCAGCCTCATGCTTGGCCTTCAATTCATTGAGCAGGTGGATGTGGAACTTAGTCCTCATCAGCATTTCCTCTGAAATCTGATAGTCCATGTCTGCCAGAGACTGCCATTCCAATTGCCTCTGAGGGGCATTCAATGGAGCAACGTTCAACGCTATAGGAGCTACTGGTGGATCCATGATTTCTCCTGAGATTATGGATGGAGTTGCTATGCAGAGCAACACAAAAGAGTTTTTCTTCAATGGAAAAATGTGAATTGTATGGAACAGAGGGTGAGTGAAACAGCTGCAGCAATTGAAATACTGTTTGAAGTGCAAATAAGACCAATGTGTGGTCTCAATCTGTCTTTTTTAACAGGTAGGTACAGTTTGAGTAAGTTGTTTCGCGATTGCGCGAACAGAGTCCAGTTTTTTGTGAAAATGTGGGCAAACAAGGCTCGGCTGGTGCTTTTCGAGCTTATAGTTGTAAATGGGGGCTAGGCACAGAGATTTTGCCGGTGAATTTACAAGTTTTTTGTCTTCTAAGCTCTGTTGAGGGAATTCACAGACAAAGTAGGCGTATGAAGGATTTATAAGGGAAAATACCTGGTAAACAGCAAGCAGTGGTCACGAATGACTGTAGAAATGGCGCGCCGGAGGTCCCCGAATTGATTTCAGCAAAGGTGGTGCAAATTTGGACGTAAAATCATGCAGAGAAAGCAACAGCTCTTGCGGCAAAAAGTATAGAAAAACGCGAAAATTGGCCTAAATATGGATTTTTGGCATATTGGCGCGTTTTTTGGATGACGTCATCATGACGTCATCAGGTGGGGTCAAGGTCGGATGACGTCAGCATGACGTCATCGGGTGAGGTGGCAGGTTGTGATTGGTCCACGGATATGATGAGGTGGCGGACATATCAGCGCGGGGGCGGACGAAGGGGCTGACGCGACGGCGGGGTGGCACTGACGTGGGTATGACGTGGTGGTGACGTTGGCTGGGCGGGTCAACCGAAAACCGGGAGCGGTTAGCGGTTTCTCATCGCACCGCTTATGATACGGAAGAGGGATTTGTCAGGCGTACCTCCGATAAGCTGTGGGGACGACGCGTGGCGGAGGCCTGACGTCACCCTCTGACAGATATCAGAAGGTATCTGTCGGACATCGGGGCCGCTCCGATATGAATGAGGACCGTCAGATCAAAGGGGTCCGATCCGACGGTTGTCGGGTTAGTGAAATGATCGGACATTACGGAAGGGGGCGGGGGTTATTTTAATATTTATTTCGGGATCTGTGTTTGGCGGAGACCTCTTGGTATAGGCGGATTTATAAAGGTTTTTCAATGCCCTTTTAATATAAAAATAACAAGGCATCCATACTTTGGATAAATGAGAAAACTGGGTTTTTTGTTTATTTTTGCAAATTAAAGCGGGTATAGGTAGAACAAGGTCTTTTATAAGGTTTTCTTTGGCAAATGAGGGTTTTAAGGGGCCAAATGAATTCAGAAGAGGGGAGGGGGTTAGACTTAGGTTCATCAAAGTGACCAGATGCCAATTTGATCCCTGACAGAGGATTTATTGGCTATAATGCCAAGGGGAGGGATATTTATACAATGCTTGGGGTTTATACACCATGGTGTTATAATACTAGGGGAAAGGGAATCATAGGGGAATTATATAATAGAGTTAGGGTTAATATGGATGAAAGGAGTGGATGAGGGGAGATAACACTAAGTTTATTTGAAAATAACTTAGCTTAAGGAGTAGATCAAAATGAAAAGAGTTTTAGACAAGAAATGTGGCTTCTAATAGGACTAAGAACCACTAAAAACCACCAATTCTTTCATGAATATCAACTGATGAGGGGATGTTAGTAATGAATGGAGAGGGGAAAATTGGGAAGTTAGACATGCTTCTTTGCTTGCTGCAACCTGATGGAGAAGAACACCTTCTCACTTCATTGATTTTGCTTTGTGAACAAGGCTAACATATCTTCAACTGTAGGGAGTGACATTTCTGCAACCCCAACTGCCTACCCATCTACTTGCCTAGCATTTTTTTGTTTCTTCTTGGAGGGTGCACTTGGACTTGCAGACCCTTATCTGCCTTTTCTTTTCTTTGGCTTTTTTCTTTTGTTTTTCTATCTACTTCTACCCTTATTTCCTCCAAGGTCCCAGATTAAGCAGTTGGGAGCCTTTCTTCTCTACCTAAACTACTTGTCTGCCAAGATTACACAGTTTGGACAGACTTCTTTCTCTATTCTACAACTGAAAATTTAAAACATGGCATGATCCAGATTAGACTGTTGGACCATCCATCAAAATTGAGTCCACATCAAGCTATAAGCACAGATTGTATTCTTTTGGAAATATGTGATCTTTGCATCATCAAAGCAGAGCATATTTGGACCTTTCCTTGCCAATCATGAAATATGAAACCTATTGGTATAGGTAGCTAACATGCCCCATCTTGTGGTCTCCTAATATCGTAATACCAATTTTGGCCACATAACGGAAGGGGTATTAATTGAGACATTTCATCATTTCATTTATCGGACTACCCTAAAAGTGTGAGATTGGTGCATGTGTCGGCGCTGATATGAAAATGAGAGATGGGTGACCAGAGTTGAGAGTAGTTACTTGAAAGATTACATTTACTCCCATATAGATTTTCATCGGCAATTATCAGGTTATTTTTGTGGAAGGGGAACTTCAATATGCGATACTCCTCTCCACTAACATTGAACATAGGATGGAAACTATGCTCATCACAGACAAGCTGAAACGAGGTCACCACATCGGCTGCCAATTTTCCCAAAATGATAGCCAAAGAGAAATTCCCCACATATAAATGTATCAAAATAACAATACACGTATTGACTTATGAGACATGAAGTTGCAGAACAAAGGAAGAGGAGGAGAGTAGATGCAGCAAGAAAGAAAAGATGAATAGTGAGAGGTGTTGAATTGGGAAGAAGAAAAACTTATATCCTCATGATCTGCACTGCTCTTGGTAGAAATTTCAAGTTAACAGAGGAGGCCAATGCCAATAAACAATTTCTACAAATACATTAAAAATCCGAGAAAGAGAGCAATGAAAGAGCATCGTATTAATGATAAAATCACTTATTTATACATGTGCAATCTAGGTACGAAATAGTTGTGTCTCGGTAACTTATTAACTGTAAAAATGGAATGTAAAACTAATTACATATTGTACAATAACAATCCCAAAGGATTAGTTAACATTCCTCCATTAATTTGAAGGGACATTTGACATGCCGAGTAACATTCTGAACTTTTAAAACTTTTCATGTCCCAGTGGCTTTGTAAATATATCTGCAATCTTCTTTAAAGTAGGAAAATGTTAGATGAATAACTTTGGCCTCTACATAGTGTCAAATCAAGTGATATTTGGTGTTAAAATGTTTGCTTCAATCATGAAACTTAGGATTATTGGCCAACTGAATTGCAGAAGAGTTGTCAACGAGTAGTGGAGTTGAGACCTTTTTTTTCTCCTACAAGTCTTCAAGTATTTTGCAAAGCCAAATGATTTCTTTTGTAGCTTGGGTTGCTGCAACATATTCAACTTTGGTGGTAGAATTAATAGGAATAGATTTCTTGTGTGATCTCCAACTGATGGTTTTTGATCCAAGACTCATAAAATAACTAGAAGTAGAGACTCCATTCTCCTTATCTCCATCAAAACCAGAATCTGAATAGGCAGTGAGATGGAAATCTGCAACTTTGGAATATTTTATTCCATATGTTCGAGTTCCTTTCAAATACTTGAACACTCCCTTTGCTGCATTCTAATGACCTTCACATGGCTGATGTATAAACCTGGAAATTATCCCTAAAACAAAAGATATGTCAGGTCGAGTAGTAGTTAGAAAATTCAAACTTCCAACAAGTTGCCTGTACTTTGTTGGATCGTCAAACGTACTTCCTTCAGTGGAAGTAAGCTTCAAATTCTCCTCCATAGGAATAGCAACAAGATTACAATATTGCATCGCAAATCTATCCAATAGTTGTCCAATATAAATTTTCTAAGAAATGAAAATGTATTTGGGTTTCTCATCAACTTCAATCCCTAAATAATAATGTAATAAACCCAAATTTGTCATGTCAAAAAAAATCATCAACTCTCTTTTAACGAACACTATATAGTCATCATTATTTCTTGTAATCATAAAATAATCTACATACACAACCAGATATACAACTGCCATTCCAATATTTTTAACAAAAACAGTTGCACCATCTAGATCAAATAACTTATAATTCAACTTGAGAAGGTGTTCAGATAACTTTTCATACCATGCATGAGAAGCTTGTTTTAGTCCATACAAAGCCTTAGCTAATTTGCATGCCTTTTTATCTTTGCCTTTGACAACAACACCTTCGTGTTGAAACATATAAACATCCTCCTTCAAATCGCCATTCCAAAAAGTTATTTTAACATCCATATGGTGTATCTTCCAACTATTCTGAGTTGCAAAAGAAAAAAAGTTCTAATCGTGCCCCATTTTGCTATAGGAACAAATGTCTCTATGTAGTCAACAACTTCCTTTTGAGAGTGGCCTTTTGCTACAAGCTTTGCCTTGTATTTATCAAGTGAACCATCTGTTTTTTATTTGATCTTATACACCCATTTGCAACCAATAGGTTTGACACCTGTAGGAGGATCCACTAACCTCCAAGTTCTATTCTTAATAAGAGTATCATATTCCTTTTTCACTACATCCTTCCATTCATCACAATTAGTAGCTTCTTCAAAACAACTAGATTCACTAATTGTAGAATGATTAAATTCACATTGATGAGAAACATGACTTCAATCATCCTTAGAAGAACTTCCAATCTCAAAATCATCATATTTTCTTGGAACTTTTCGAGCACATGTGGATCTTTGTAAAGGTTGTTGAAGTGGTTGTAATGTTGGCTCATCCTGAAGTACAGGTTCTTTAGGAACACTTTTTGCCCCTGCAAAACAACTATCCTCCAAATTTTCTTCAGCAGTAACATATCATCATTCTCATGAGTTAAAGATGGAAAAACCATAGATTGATCCAGAATGGGAACCCCCCCTTCAGTATGTGTAACATCATTATCAGATTCAAAATAGAGATTTTTATATGCAAATTTCTCCAAATGAGCCAGATGCCTATCAACAGTGGAATTATCTTTATCTGATTCAAGAAAAATAACATCTCTGGAAAGAATAAACTTCTTATTTTCTTCATCATACAGTGCGTACGCTTTGGAAGTATTATAATAACCTAAAAAATATACATTTTTGACTTCTTGTTGCTAATTTATTTCTATGTTGCTTAGGAATCAAAGCATTGTTGAGATCGCAACAAGATGATGGAGCTTAGTGAAAAGAGTCGCCTTCACTAAGGGGGCCCGCAGGAAAATTATGGCGCAAGTTCTATTTTTGCATCCCAGCAGGGATGATCACAGCAGGAGTGACCACAGTAGGGATGATCATAGCAGGAGTGACCACAACAGGGATGATCACAGTAGGAGTGACTATAGCAGGAGTGATCAAAGTCTATTTTTAGACTAGCTATCCAAAATAGAAAAGTCAAATAGTATTGTCTCATAATAATATTTGGACTATAAACTTGATATTATTCTCTTGGAGCACTTCAGTTTGAGCTACAGATGTGGCCCATGTAGCTGTCAGAAGGAAGTACACTTTTCTTATGAGTCAGTTGAGTTTTTGCATGCATGACTTCAGTTAGAACTCAATCAGTTGAGTTTGGTGGAGTTGATTGTGGAGTTGATGGAGTTGTGTTCAGTTTGAATTGGTTAAACTAGTTGTAGTTAGTATAACTGCAAATAGATTAATGATGAGTTGTTAAACTAATTATTAACTCATAATACAACTATAGAATACATCAGTTAACTCAGTTGCATGTTAGTGCATGTTCAGTTCAACAGGGACAGGTGTTAGAGGATCAGATTGCTATCAGTTGTGACTATAGTTGTGCATGAGGATTTGCACAATCAAGGGATTGAGTATGCCAATGAGTTTGCTCATGTATTTGCCCAGTATTATAGCCTCTTCTCACGTCTAACACAGTGTGAGTGATTCTTTGGAGGTGAAATATGAGTTTGGTAAACCATTCTCATTCATTCTTGAGCAGGTATTGAGCTGTGGAGGCAGGCAAGCAGCGGGGGAGATTTGGAGATCAGATCTAAGCTGTATTGTGTGTAACAGGTGGAGCTAGTACTGGATTGCTTGTGATAAGAATTGTACTTTGTAATGTTACATGATTCAACCAATATAATATACAGATAGTTGGGGTTTTTAGTGAGATGCTTTCCCCGGGATACATGCTGTGTTAATGAGTTTGATTGATGCTTCTATGTACGCCTGTGAATGTTTCTGTTTCTATAAATTGATGATCAATGTAGAGGAGGTTATGTATTATGCATGTTCCGCTTATAAGTGTATAATCAGGATAATCTCTGTGAATATGTGTCATATTATTCAAAATTTCTACATGGTATCGGAGCGAGCTAGATAATTGTAGAAAACGTTTCTACATGGTATCGGAGTTGTTGATCATGAGATCTACTATTCAGGAAGTGTTTACATTCTATTTCTTCAGGGAGAGTCTGTAATCGGGCCAGGTAGCCTCTGGATTCATCCTTCCTTTGGAAGGTGAGATATCCGGTGAATGCCCATACAGTCAATCTCTGTACGAGAAATATTTTGTTCTCACGAATTCTAGATCAGAAGCGGTTGAGTTGGTTGCTCGTGGAATTCGAATTTGCAGCAGTGTTGTTGAAATGTCTTTCAACGGATTGCAAATGTTATTCCAAATCAAGAGTGACCTGGCGCTCAAGGATAAACTCAGAAACAATAAAGGTGAGAGTGGATCTTCATCAAAGGTATCTGATGAAGAGAATTGCACTTTGGCTGCCAAAGCAAAGAAGGGGAAGAACAAGAAAGCTTCTCATTCCGGTGCGAAAGGCAAGAAGCAGGATATGTCCAAGGTGAAGTGTTTTCACTGTCACCAGTACTGACACTATGCCACTAATTATCCGCAGAAGAAGAATAACAAGCAGGCTGCTGGACCGGCAGCAGGAGAGGCTCTAGCCTCGCAGTTTGAGCTTGATTTTTCATTGATCACATGCTTGGTTTCAAGTGTGATGGGATTGGTGTGGTTCTTGGACAGTGGTGTGTCTTTTCACATGACGGGAGATAGAGATTTGTTCTCCGATCTGGAGGACAAAGATCTTGGAGTGCACATCGATATGGGCGATGATGGTAGATACAGTGCGACTGGTATTGGTACCATTTCCTTTGAGAGGGAGTCTGGTAAACCCTTCGTATTGAAGGAAGCCATGCATGTTCCAGGATTGAATAAGAATCTTATCTCAGTGGCGATGTTAGAAGACAAGGGGTATGATGTTGTTTTCAGTGAGGGAAAGGCTTTCCTGCGCAGCAAGACAACTGGTGAGACCTGAAAGATAGGGGTTCAAGTGAGGAACCTTTATCAATTGCATGTAGATGGATGTGCAGCAATGGCAGGCAAGGCAGAAGGATTGGTGAGCCGGGATGATGGTGAGTTGTGGCACAGGAGATTGGGTCACCTTCACCATGGAGCCTTGAAGATACTGCAGCAGATCACTACAGGGCTTCCTAAAGGTACACTTGCGCAATCAGATCAGTGAAAGGGGTGTACATTGGGGAAGTTCGTGGAAGCCACTTTTCACGAGAAGGATAGTCGCGCCACAATGATCCTTGAGAGAATTCACACAGACGTGTGTGATTCAACAGAGATTATCCTAATCATGTACTATTGCGGAATACATACATAATACATAAGCTCCTCTACGTTGATCACCAATATAGCAGCATCAATAACAATAAAACATCAAGAGAATTCACACATACGTGTGTGGACCTTTCTCAGTTGCTTCGACAGCAAAACACATGTATTATGTGATTATTGTTGATTATTTCTCTCGTAAGTGCTGGATCTTCTTCATGCAGAAGAAGAGCGAGACATATTCAAAGTTCTGTGAATTCAAAGCACTGGTCGAGAAGGAGTCAGGGAAGAAGGTGAAGGCTCTTAGGAGCGATAATGGTGGTGAATACATCTTGGACGAGTTCAAGGATTTCTGTAAGGCAGAAGGGATTCGTAGAGAGCTCATAGCTCCCCATAACCCACAGTAGAACGGGGTAGCTGAGTGGAAGAACAGAACGATTTTGGGTGTTGCACGGGCAATGTTGCATGATCAGGGCCTACCCCTTCACTTGTGGGCGGAAGCATGCAATACAACAGTTTATGTGCAGAACCGTTGTCCTCATAGGATACTTGGCATGAGTACACCCGAGGAGGCTTATTCTGGTAAGAAGCCTGATCTTTCTCATTTGAGGATTTTTGGTGCTAACGTTTACATGCATGTGACAAAGGATGCCAGGAAGAAGTTGGAGCCGACCGCAGAGGTTGGGATATTTGTGGGGTACACTGATATGCCCCACAACTATCGTGTGTATTTTCCAGACAATGGTAAAATTGTCGTGTGACGGGATATAAAATTTCAGGAGGAGAAAGCCATGAAGTGTTCGCTTGAGAGGGAGCCACACTTGCATGCAGATGAAGAGCTATTAGTTCCTAAGGATGAGCTTCAGGATGTGGATCAGCCACAGGACGAGGTTCATGGAGTGGAAGAGACCACTCATGCAGCCCAACCATCAGAGGGCAAAAGCGCTTGACAGAAGCTGAGCGACTGGCTCAAGATGCAGAGAAAGTTGTAGGACCACCTATAGCCCAACGCAGGCAGAGAGAGTCACCTGATCGCTACACTGGATACATGGCTCTTATGAGCAAGTGTGTTGTGACTGAGCCATCCTCTTTCGAGGAAGCTGTGGAGGATCCCGCATGGGTAGATGCCATGGTGGAAGAGTATGATTCTATTGTCAGAAACAGTGCATGGGAGATTGTTCCTAGACCGGAAGGGAAATCAGTGGTGGGTTCGAGATGGATCTACAAAGTTAAGCAGGTAGCTGACGGGAGTGTAGAGTGTTATAGACATTTTTGTGCCTTACAACATTGAGCATGAAATTTCCATAATCTAAGGGATCCAAAGTCCCTAAACATGTTGTTCCTACCCCTAGAGGAACAAGGCTAACAAACCAAAGCAATTCACAGAAGTTCTCCACCAGAAACTACTCAAAAAAAAAGTCAATTCAGGATCATTTCAGTGGCTCCACTAGCTGTTTGTGCTGAATGTCAAAGCCAACACTGGCTACCTACGTTGAATGTCAAAAGGAACACTGGCTACCTGCACTGAACGAGAGTGGACATGTGGCAAGCTCATTTCTCAAGGTGTCAGAACCCAGGAAGCTTCCAAAATGACACTTGCCTCAGGGAATTCGACTGGTGATGAGTAAGAGGTTCCAAATCTCCAAGTGGAAGCAAGAACCTCCAAGTGGAATTAAGAACTGACAGAGGGAGAGGACACTAGTCAGATCTCAAGCTGACTCATCCTCTCTCCAAACATCTATATATGGATCTCTCCTCCATGAGATCTAGAGGCTGGAATTTTGTTATTGCAAAGAATTGTTGTTGGTTTGAGATTGGAATCATTGGGTGCTTAATGCTTTGAAGGGGGTGAAGATAGGAATTCCATTTGCTGGGAAGGAGATGCTGGATCGGAGCCCTCTGGGTTGTATCTCTTCCTGAACCTTGTTATTCATCAATAAAGCTATCTTGGTTTCTCCTATATGCTGATGTAGTCTTGATGTATGATTGCATTAGTATGTTTAGTTTATTTCTAATCCTAAACTAGTTATGAATATGAATCCATGTCTTGTGTAGTGTTCTCTTCTTGTGATCTTGCAGAAACCTCTTGAAGCTGGGCGAGCGAGAAGGCAAGTAGCTGGGAACTCTCCAAGAGAAGAGAAGCCGAATCGAGGGACAAACGGAAGACACCGGTTAGTCCATTTATCTCTCTCTTCATTCTTAATTCATAAAGGAAGAATACTAGAGTAGCTGTCTCTGTTTGTTGCTAAGGCACTGTCACACCTTAGGTGGATAGGATCATCCTGCATAGGCATTTTTCCCCACAAAAAATTGGCGACTCCGCTGGGGAGATATGTTTAGTCATTTTATTTGTGTTTCTATCATTGTTTGTTTCATAGACTTGACAGCAACAATCGAACTGCATCTGCTATTCCCGGATGCAAAGTAGACAGTTGCTGCTTTGATCCAATCACTGGACTTGTCTATGATCTGAACAATGGACTCGCAAATGATTTGATGATCCTTTGTGATAGATCTTAGTACTCCCTCAAAGCATCTCTTTGATTATACCTTGCTTGTTGCTTTTATTTGGCCTAAAACAGTGAATTAAATAGCAATCTATGACCCAGAACCCAGTGAGAAACTCTCGTTTCTCCTTCAGCGCGACTGTTACACAGTAATTTGTCACCATTGGTCACCATCCCTATCGCCCCGATTCCAGTACATTGGAGGATGCATTTCGGGACCTGTGAGCAGTGACATAGCCTAAAAACACTTGCACTATGTTCCCCTGAGTATGTACTTCATGTTCCCTCAAGACACCTTCTGCAAATTATCCCTGAAAAGTGCCCTTTTCCCATTGGCGCAGGTACCCAATGTCTGACCCACGCCAATAACTCAAATCCTCAAAAAGGGGCACGCCCATTGGCGCTCTGTCTTAGAACAATGCCCGCGCCAGTCGAGTTTAGTAATGTTTTTTTGCCAAAAGCACGACTGTATGATTTTTCCTCCCAGATCATGAAGTCCTTTGAGGGAAAAATCCATCTGATAAAGCTCGAGAGTCATCATATCTATCCACAGTAGCTTTTCATGGATGTTGCCATTCCATAATGGGTGTCCTGGTGCATTGAATCTTTCTCCCTTCTTCATCTATAAAAGCCTGTCCTCATGCATTAGACAAGCTAGTTCCAAGTTTATGAGTTCCGAAGTGCTGTAGTTTTGAGTTCTTGAGTTGTTGGAGTAATGCTAGAGAGGTTATGCTGCCGGGAGTCCGAGAGAGAGGAAGTCTACTGCAAGGCATATAGCTGCTCGCCCAGCCAGAGGAAAGGTTCAACGTCAGAACCTTGGCTGTAACTTTTCCTGTCTATTATTAATTAATGAACGACTGTCATTATAGTTCCAATCTCATTGTCTATTATAGTGATGTTGATTTATTTCCTTTCTGACTGAAATATAGTTGTGCCTTGGTGGATTTTATGCTTGTATCTGTTTCTTCCTTTGCATGTGCAGGTGTCCATTTGCAAGGATCACAAGGATTGTGACCTGCCGGAGCGAGGGAGCGGGAACACCAACTCTGCTTCGACTATAGCGTTGGAATCCAGGTTGGTCTTCTTAATTCACCTTTAATGTACAACTAGGAACTTACGTGGCAGCGTGGATTGATTGTGGCTAGTTCTGTTTTAAGCTAGTGGGATCGCCTCTATCCGCAGAGGGGATTTACCTAACCAACAATTTGGCGACTCCACTGGGGAGCAGCTATTTGGAGTTTGTCTTGCATGATTAGTTTTCTCTCGCTTGCCTGAGTTAATGAACTTTCTGGGTCAGTCTTGAAATTGCTATCTGCTAGGCACTGTCAATCAGACCCTGGGTTGTTATATTTATTTTTTGGGTCAGTGAACGCGGCTGGCGCGTTTTTTCTTTTGACAGTCGCGCCAGTTGGCGCATGTTGCTCCATAAAGACCCGCACCAATTGACTGTTAGCGCGAGTTGCAGATTCACAGTCGCGCCAGCTCTGTGAATTTTGCCAGTTTGGTACTTGAAAGCTCCTTAAACTCGGATTTTTTGTTTTTCCATATCTTTTGCTGCTTCTGGGAGTGTGTTGGACCTCTGTGTGACTGGTTGTTACCTTCATCCTTTAGTTGTTTGCTTATTTCTATCGATTTTGTATCCCATCCCTAGAGTACCTAGTGGCTTTGCATGTCGAGCCTTCTGTGGGACCTTGTGGTTTGATTATCCAGTCAGCTTGTTGGTTGTTTTCCGCACTCAACTAGTGGTTGTTAAAAGTTGGTATTCTATGCTTCGAGTGATTCACTTCTAGCTTGCTTGGATCTTGCTTGACTTCATTTGAACTTAGATCACATGGTTCATTGAACGTCTTCATGTTTTCCTTTGCTTTGACATTTCATCTTCATGTTTCTAAATTGGTTCTATGTCCATTGAGTGAATTGTGTTTGTACTCGTGGATATCTCTTGAGGTTTGTTTACATGCATTATGCCATTTTAAAAAATCAAAAAACAAAAGAGCTTTTTGCATTATATTAGTTAGCATTTATTGCTATTTGTCGCTTTTAAAAAGAAAAGGAAAAACTTTTATTTCTTTTTATTAGCTGCATTAGGATCTTTGTTACTTGCTTGATGATCATTTTGTTTGTGTAAAAAAAATAAAAAAATAATCTCTACTCTTTTGTAGGTAGAATTCATCGAATGAAACGATATAATTTTGGCATATAGATTGCATTTAGGAAATTTGGAGAGACCACATACGGTAGGACCAAAAAACTGAAACATAATTGAAGATAAACTATAAAATAAACTCAATGAACCTAACAACGCATTGGAACATAACGCAAACATTCTAGAGGTCTAGGTTAGAGACGTGTTCCGGCGTCGTTAAACCTGGTAGCTTACCATCGAGTGGTTGGGTGATTCCTCCACGGTGAAACGATAGGTGCCAATACGGACTGTGCTCCCACGTACCGTCGCGTATACATTGGGAGACCCCTATAGGAATAAAGCTTTTATCCATAGGAAGCCGTGTCGGCCGCCCTACGATTCGCAATGCAGTGAACACAGCATTCACGAAGATCGACCACCCGTACCCTAAAAAGTATTCTGTGGTTTTGCGAAGAGTTTGGCACACCCTCTACCTAGAATTCCAGAGCAGTCACTTTTGATCCTTTTCGGACTCCTTAAACGAAAAGGTGCCTGTGAGCGTCTTGTCACTTCGTGCTCATTAAATATTCGATGGAGACTAGAGTCATCTTTTCGTCCTTTTCTCGACTCTTAAAAAGTGAAAAGGTCAAGTTCAAAGTTCAGTGTCTTAAAATTTATTTGACCACGATCACATATAACCCGGCTAAATTTTGCTTGCGTTAGCTTGAGTAGGGTTTTTCTTCGCTCAAATGGCATCCTTCCCAGAGCCCACCGGCCAAGGTGGTCCCCCGGCTGGTCCAATTCCTTCTGTCGGAAATGTTGGTGTTCAGTATATAGCAACTTTGTCTTTACCTGGGTTCACCATCAGTTTACCCGTATGGGTGTTCTCAAACTCAGTGGTCTCGAGTGTGATAACTCCTGTTCCACCACCACCTCCTCCACCCGAGCAACATCATTTTGATTCCAAGGTGGACCCCTGCCCTTCTTCACCTATTGCTGCGTCCTCATCTTCTACTTCGCCTGGTGAAACTCTGGATTTAAGTAACCAGGTGGCTAAGAAGAAGAAGAAGAAGACCAAAAACAAGAAGTCTCCCAAGGGAAAGGTCGCATCTACCCCGAGTATACCTCAAGTAAAGCCACCTTCTGCTCCTCCGCGGAGGGCTAAATTTCCTTGTAGATTATGCAAGGAAGACCATCTTCTTCGCGATTGTCCTGGCATCCCCAGGGTCTTAGAAGTATGGGCTCACGATCGGGACCGCCCTGCATCGTCCTCTGGAGATCATGGTGATGCTACCCTATCAGCTGGAAATGTTAAGGGAAAAGGGAAGATTCGAATCCCCTGTAGACTTTGTGAAGGCAATCATCCCCTTCACCTTTGTCCATTCATGGATAGAGCCTCTATTGTATTGGAAAGTCTTACAGCTCCCTCAACTCAACTTCCTGCTGGTTATCAACGTCTCTCTGCAATTGCAGAACGTTCCCCTGCTGACCAAGCAATCAAGCATGATTCCTCTTTGGTCCAGCTTTCTCTTCCTGAACCTGGCTGTGCTCATCCTGTTCCAGACCAGTCCCTGGTCGGAAAGAGTGTTGCTTTACAACCTGTTCCAGACCAGTCCCTGGTCGGAAAGAGTGTTGCTTTACAGCCTGTTCTAGACCAGTCCCTGGTCAGAAAAGGTGTTGCTTTACAGCCTGTTCCAGACCAGTCCCTGGTCGGAAAGAGTGTTGATTTTCAGCCTGTTCTAGACCAGTCCCTGGTCGGAAACGCTGTTGATTTACCTTCGTCGTCTACACACCACTTTGTTCCGGAAA
The DNA here is from genome assembly GCA_031772625.1 of Pinus tabuliformis. NCBI lineage: Eukaryota > Viridiplantae > Streptophyta > Pinopsida > Pinales > Pinaceae > Pinus > Pinus tabuliformis. The sequence goes on along the minus strand of CM062812.1, from coordinate 121,687,573 downwards.
CATTTGTCATCATAGATGAACCACCTGAATCCAAACCAGATGAAAGTCCAAAGGTCCAGATGACAAGTGACCCGGTCTTTCCAAAGGTCCAGATAACAGTTGACCCGGTTTTGCCTTCAGAAGTTCCAATCTTAGATGATATTATCACTGTAAAGGATGAAGATCACACCGTCCAAATTCTATACGTAAACATAGACTCTAGTGATCAAGTGAGTATCCCCCTCATTCCTTCACAGCAGGAAGGAAGTCCATCAGAGTCATACCCGGCCGTTTATCCGGTCCCACCTCCAAGCGACCTAGTTGTTTCCTTCAATTGGGATCAACTAGGCAATTCCCGGTTACCAGCTTCCAGACCATTTCAAATTATAGTCCAAGTCTACCGAATGGTTATGGACGATACCATTATTGATGAGGGATCTCCTGTGAGCATCCTTTCTTCCACAGCTTGGGAAGCACTTGGTTCGCCACTGCTTCTGCCTGAGATGAGAAACCTTACAGGTTTTCATCGAGAAACCAGTCGACCTTTAGGAATTCTTCCCCATGTACCTATCACATTAGAAGGGAAGACCGTTCAAATGGGCGTCATGGTAGTCCAAGGCCCGTTAGATTACAATTTACTCCTTGGGCGAGACTATATTTATCGCATACGTGCAATTGTGTCCTCACTCTTCAAAGTGATGTGTTTTCCGCACGAAGGAAGGACGATCAAGATCATAGACCAACTTTCGTTCCCCGGTTCACACTTTACATATAGTCATCTACCATTCCTAAATGGTCTTATTTCCATAGGAAATGCCTCAACATCCAGTCCGTCATTCTGATGACGGCAGCTGACCCAGGCGCGTGACTGAAGCCCGGGCGGCATGCATCCTCCTTTTCAAAATCGAGTCTTTCCAAGTGAACCTTCATTCCATCCACTCCGTGAATGCCATGAAGCTTGGGGGGCATGTACCTCGATTTGCATTATCATGCTGGGGGCATGCAAATTTATAACAAGCATAGTTTTTTCATTTCAAGCTTGTGTAAACATGAAACCGAATCCAAGTAGAGTTCTTCATGGTTCAAGCTTGTGTAAAAATGAACCCATACCTGATTTACATCCCGTGATTGCCATTTATCTGCTAAATTCTGCTAGATGAGCCTTGGTTGTTTCATTCCATCGCCACCATCTCTCTGGCCGATCATATGCTTTCACTTGGTTGTTTTCCTTTCCTGAGGAACCGCAGCGATGAGTGGTTTTATTAGCCAGCCTCTTTACCATTACATGTTTTAAGCAGTTCCACCACTACCGGAACTAGTTGCTACCCTTTATACCACTCGTTCCTCTAGGACGAGTCGCCTTTAAGCTCTTTTCTGACTCGTAAAATATGAAAAGATTGCCGAGTATTTTTCCCTTTTTGACTCGTTAAAGAGAATAAAATTGAAGGTCTTTTTTCAGCTCTCTTCCGACCATTTAAAGAGGAAAAGATTGCCGAGTTACTCCCCTTGACTCGTTAAACGTAAATAAGGGGCGGTCGTTTTAAGTTCTTTTTGTCGACCGTTAAAACTTAAAAATATTACCGGGTTTTTGTCGTTTCAAACTCGTTAATGGTTACGAAACGACGTGGTTTTGATCACTTTTTTACTTTTTCAGGTCGAAATCACTATTTATGAAAAGTACTCCTCGATCGTAACGATCGGGCGGTTCTTTCGGGCATTATTTTATACTTTTTCGGGCCCGAGAGACACAACTTTACGAAAAAGGACACCCCTGGAGTTTCCTTTTCGCTGTCTTTTCAAATTCTCTAAATATGAAAAGACGCTGAGTTCTTCCTTTGTCAGACTCGTTAAAACCTAATGACATCGGATTTTGTCGAAATGACACACCACAAGCATATGCTATCCCCATCAAGCTTGTTAAAAATAATTGGGGTACTCGCCAGAAATGGTGGGGGAAAAGAAAATTTTGGAACCATAATTATTGTTGTGTCGGCAGTATGTCGCTCATGAACATGGCACTCCTCTGCTTTCGTGTCTGGGTGGGGACATCTCATATTATTTTTCACTTTCCTCCGTGAGATTGGGTAATCCTATTTGACCTCTCATCTGCTCATTGCCTCATCACTATGACCTCTGATCCGTCGATGTCAAACACTGCCAACTCCACTCTAGTGCTGCCAGTATGTTCAAGAGAAGTTGACCTCTGCAAAGAAACAACCTCCCTCTGATAGCTCATACAATTTTGATTCACAACATCATCTCTCTGTCTCGTGTCGATGATGTGGGAAACATTATGGCCCACCTTTGATCAAGGTCACTTCCTGTCGACTTCAGCTCATTATCCAGGAAGCTGACCTAGAGACTCCCTTCCGGTGCCTTGGAGCCTGCATGCCTCAATGGCAGGTTCTTCGTGTTCGACGCGAGGTTTTCATCATTGGCCTCCGATCGAATGATTTTATGGGTGTTCGACGTCAGATCACTAATTCGCACGCCGTAGATTGTACCGATAGTACCTTTAGGGCCATTGTCATTATTGGTGGTACCTCTCGCGTCTGTTAACAGTTCCAAATATTGACTGGTAATCAGACGATGTTCATGCATGTTCGACTTCAGCTCACATATTCGCATGCTTGAACTTGTACTTCTGTTCGGGTCGAGATGGAGCGCAAGACCTTGGATTGTGTTTGTTGTAATCCAGGCGTGATTCTTGATACATGACTCATTCACTGGATGGCTGCGACCATACCTGAGTCAATTCATTGATCCTACCCAGATGGCTGCGTCCATACTATGGATCTAAATTATCATGTACTCTCTTATGGATGGCTGTGACCATACCACGTACATCATGTATTTGAGCTATCAATAGTATCTCTCAATGCAGGTTCTCGGTAGCAGCTATATGTGTTCTTGCAAAGCATTTCACCCCTCTCTCTCGCTCGGGCCTCATGCTTTGGGGGGCATTTGTTACACAGTAATTTGTCACCGTTGGTCACCGTCCCTATCGCCCTGATTCCAGTACATTGGAGGATGTATTTCGGGACCTGTGAGCAGTGACATAGCCTAAAAACACTTGCACTATGTTCCCTTGAGTATGTACTTCATGTTCCCTCAAGACACCTTCTGCAAATTATCCCTGAAAAGTGCCCTTTTCCCATTGGCGCAGGTACCTAATGTCTGACCCACGCCAATAACTCAGATCCTCAAAAAGGGGCGCGCCCATTGGCGCTCTGTCTTAGAACAATGCCCGCGCCAGTCGAGTTTAGTAATGTTTTTTGCCAAAAGCACGACTATATGATTTTTCCTCCCAGATCATGAAGTCCTTTGAGGGAAAAATCCATCTGATAAAGCTCGAGAGTCATCATATCTATCCACAGTAGCTTTTCATGGATGTTGCCATTCCATAATGGGTATCCTGGTGCATTGAATCTTTCTCCCTTCTTCATCTATAAAAGTCTGTCCTCATGCATTAGACAAGCTAGTTCCAAGTTTATGAGTTCCAAGTTTATGAGTTTCGAAGTGCTGTAGTTTTGAGTTCTTGAGTTGTTGGAGTAATGCTAGAGAGGTTATGCTGCCGGGAGTCTGAGAGAGAGGAAGTCTACTGCAAGGCATATAGCTGCTCGCCCAGCCAGAGGAAAGGTTCAACGTCAGAACCTTGGTTGTAACTTTTCCTGTCTATTATTAATTAATGAACGACTGTCATTATAGTTCCAATCTCATTGTCTATTATAGTGATGTTGATTTATTTCCTTTCTGACTGAAATATAGTTGTGCCTTGGTGGATTTTATGCTTGTATCTGTTTCTTCCTTTGCATGTGCAGGTGTCCGTTTGCAAGGATCGCAAGGATTATGACCTGTCGGAGCGAGGGAGCGGGAACACCAACTCTGCTTCGACTATAGCGTTGGAATCCAGGTTGGTCTTCTTAATTCACCTTTAATGTACAACTAGGAACTTGCGTGGCAGCGTGGATTGATTGTGGCTAGTTCTGTTTTGAGCTAGTGGGATCGCCTCTGTCCGCAGAGGGGATTTACCTAACCAACAGCAACAGCTGTGAAGAGGTTCTGCATTTCAACGCAGGTCCCGTGAAGGTTACCTACGCTGAATGTCAAAACCTCTGTGTTGAGGTTGCGCTGAACCAGTTTAGCCTTGTGCAGCTGGGGTTCTCTGCTCTGTTTTGCTTTGTTTTGATCTCTGATTTTTGCAACCTGTAACCAGCATAGGTACCAGTCTGATAACTCCTTTTCTCTGCTTAGATTCCGCCTCCTTTTGTACAAAAAGACTGTGAGTGTTTTTATGTGTTTGTTGCGTCATTCGCAGTTTTCCTTTGCATGAGTGAAATAATCATCCTGTAGCCCTTGATTCAGATCTGTTGATAGTGATCTTAGGAGAGAGTTCATTGGCTGTTTACAGTTGATTATACATTTTCTTTTGCTTATTGGTTTGAGTTTGTCTCTTTTAAGTGTCGAAACAAGTATTCATTTCGAAAATCGTTAAGTGTTGTAATCTCTTCTATCCTCTCTGATTTCCGAAAAGTAAACTTGTTTGTATTTGTCATTTAAAAGCAAATCCAAAGTTGTACAAAAAGCTTTCTTTTGTAGGCATCAATACTAAGAAAGCGGAAAACAAAAACCCGCATTGTGCATTTGCATTTTGATAGTTTGCATGATTGATTTAGGAAAAGTGCATTAGAGTGTGCTGATTGCTCTTTGAGAAAAGATGTTGTCTTTCTTTTCCCTTAGTAGCTAGGATTTTCAAAGTTGAAAAGATATAAATCTTGCTTATCATCTTTAGACTGCATTTAGGAATTGTATCATACATCTTGTGGTGAACCTTGAAAGGCAAACTTCTAAAAAGATCAACCTAAAATAAATTGAATGAACTTAACAACGCTTTGCAACATAACGCACAACATAGAGGTCTAGGCTAGAGACGTGTTCCGACATCGTAAAGCCTGGTGACTGTTGATCTCGTTGATGATGGGTGATTCCTCCTGAGGGACGATAGCGCCAGTACGGATTGTGCTCCCACGTACCGTCGCGTATATATTGGGAGACCCCTATAGGCATAAAACCTTTATCCTTAGGAAGTTGTGTCGGCCGCCCTACTGATCGCAATGCACTGAACACAGCATTCAGGAAGATCGACCGCCCGTACCCTAAAAAGTATTCTGCGGTTTTGTGAAACGTTTGGCACACCCTCTGCCTAGAACTCCAGAGTAGTTCCTTTTGGCCTTTTTCAGACTCTATAACGGAAAAAGTCCATCCGAGCATTTGTCACTTCGGGCTCGTTAAAACATCGAAGGAGACTAGAGTCATCTTTAGCTTTTTCTCGACTCTTTAAAACTAAAAAAGCAAGTTGTGTCTAAAGCGTCGTTAAAATTTATTTTAAACGGAACAATCACCCTTTATTCCTGCGTTGATCTTTAGGTTGAAAAAATGGAGCACACCAACCAAGGAATTCCCCTTGGTGGAAATCCTAGTCCCTTCTCCTCTTGAGGAGATGTTGGTGCACCCCACATGGCCACATTGTCGCTTCCAGGACTGACAATTGGCTTGCCGGTCTGGCTCTTTTCAACCAATGTCGTTCAGAACACCACTATTCCTGAACAGTCGAGTCAACAGTTAGACCAGACCAGAGTTGCCAACCAGCCTTCTACTTCATCTAACTCTTCCTCTCCTCCTTCCTCTTCGCTTGACGAAACCGGTAAAACAAAAAACCAAGTTTCGAAGGAGAAGAAGGAAAAGAAGAAGAAAGAGAAGAAGAAGAAGGAGCCAAAAGTGACTGGGGGCAAACAAGTGTCGTCTGACAGAAATCCACACACAACACTGACTAGGCCTAAATCGCCATGTGTCATATGCAAGGGGGACCACTTCCAGAGAGATTGTCCCTGCATCCCCCGGATACTAAAGGACTAGTCTCCCCGTTTGCACAATTCGGTAGCGTCAACCTCTGATAGCCATGTTGACTGCTCACCGTCAACTAGTGAAAGTGAAGCCACAGGATAGAGAGGGAAAGCTAGATTTCCCTGCAAACTGTGTGAAGGCGACCATGCCATCCACCGTTGTCCCTTCTTAGACGAGGCTAAAAGAGTTCTGGAAGATCGCCCGATTTTACGAGCGCAACTTCCTCTTGGATATCAAAAACCCCTGCCAAGTCCTTCACTAGTTGAGAACCCGGCTGGCCCGCCCAGGTGGTCAGCCAAAGCACCTATCATTGAAGATGAATCGTCTGGATCCATGCCTGATGAAAGTCAAAAGGTTGAGACGGCAATTGACCCGGTTTTGCCTTCAGAGGCTCTATCTTTGAATGATACCATCACAGAGGAGAATAAAGACGACACCGTCCAAATTCTCTTCATCAACACAGACTCCAACGAACAAGGGGGCAATTTGCCCATTCCTTTATCGCAAGAAGGAACTTCTTCAGAGTCATATCCGGCCGTTTATTCGGTCCCACCACCAAGCAACCTAGTTGTCTCGTTCGACTGGAACCAACTAGGCAGACCCCGGTTGCCAGCAAGCATACCATTCAGGATTATCGTTCAAATATACAGAATGGTAATGGCTGGCACTATCATTGATGAGGGGGCATCTGTGAGTATCCTTTCCTCTATTGCTTGGAAAGCGCTTGGTTCGCCAGCGCTTTTGCTTGAAATGAGAAATCTATCAAGCTTTGATAAAGGAACCAGTCAACCTTTAGGGATCCTCCCCAATGTGCCTATCACATTGAAAGGGAAGACCGTTCAAATGATCATGATGGTCGTTCAAGGACCCTTGGATTATAACCTACTCCTTGGACAAGACTATATATATTGCATGGGGGCCCTCGTCTCCTCACTCTTTAGAGTAATGTGTTTTCCGCATGAAGGAAGAGTGGTCAAGCTCGTGGACCAACTTTCATTTCCCGGATCACGCATCGCAAATAGTCATGTACCATCCCTAAATGGTCTATTCACGCAAGAAGTGTCTCAACCCACGGTCCGTCCTCCTAATGAGCGCGAGTAATCCGGGAGGATACGACTGGAACCTAGGGGGCATGCGTCCTGGTCTGCTTCGGCAGGAAAACTTTGGGTATAGGGTAGGTTTTCGCGGGAGAATATGACTAGTTTGTACCCCGCCCATGCTGGAAGAGGGTTATTCTAGAATAAGATTCTTTTGTCAAAGTTATGTGAGTTGGCGGGCATCGTCGCTCACCTTTGTCTATTTCGGTAGACATTGCCAAGGAAGTGTTTTGTTTGAAAGATTAACGAGACAATCTTTGGGTAACCTGAAAGAGGTAAGCCTCTCTCGTTAAAACAATTGTTTTGACAGAAAAGAAGTAGAGGTAACCTTGAAATCGTACTTTATACATGGGGGCATGCAAACCTTTTGGAGTGCAAGCAAAGAGCAGTTATTCATCTGTTTTTTGGGTTAGCCGTTTCCTAACTTGCATAAAGGAAGGATGCGGGGCATAGCTTTGTGAGATGAAGCTCCATAAAAAATAGAATCTCAATGAGACACTCTTATCATATGACTGGGTATTCGAGCAGGTTTAGCACACAGTTCATGCTCGTTAAAAAATAAACGCAAGATCCGAGCAGTTTTAGCACATAGTTCATGCTCGTTAAAAAATAAACATAAGATCGAGCAAATGTTTCCACCCGCGTTTAAGCTCGTTAGAAAATGAACTATCCCGGTAAATAACCACAGTGAATGTAATATTATTAGTCGTTAAAGCCTTGGTCGTGTTTGCCTGTCACCTCCACTTTTCCATTGGCCGATCGTTCACCTCCATATGTTTGTTTACCCATTTTGAGGAACAGCTGCGAAGAGTGATTTCACCTAGCCATCCTTGTGACACTGCCGTGATTGGAAAATTCCAACCTGTACCTGGAATCAGCTGCTAACCCTGTTTATCACTCGTTCCTCAAAAGACGAGTCTTCTTTAAGCTCTTTTCAACTGACTCGTAAAATATGAAAAGATTGCCGAGTCCTTGGCCTTCTAGCTCGTTAAAGGGACAGGAAGTGTTATCCCTCTTCTAGATTTTAATCTTTTTGGACCTGAGGGATTATTGCACAAAAAGATCGAGCGCTTGTTTTATTCGGCTCGTTAAAACTATCGAAAACTCATCCCTTCTGTATTGTTTTATACTTTTTCGGACTTAAGGGATTAGATGACGAAAAATGACTTTTGGAGTTAACTTTATGTACCTTTTCAGACTCTCTAAAAATGAAAAGGACCGAGTTATCCTTGTCGTTAGACTCGTTAAAATCATTAAATAGCGACAAACTTGTCTTTAGACGAGAACGAGTTTCACTATCGCTAGGCTCGTTAAAACATAGCGATGGGCTTGCCCGAAGGGCAGGTTATAGAACAAGCATATGTTATCCTCCTCAAGCTTGACAAAAATAAAGAGGTACTGGTCAGCAATGACTGGGGAAAAATTGGGAGAAACTCAAGAAAACTTTGATGGTAGCAAGTCGCTCTTGAACATGACACTTTTCCTCCGTACCACAATCAGGTTGGGTTGATTCATTCACCGGTCACATCCATGGTCTCGCCATACCATCCATATTTGGGGTAATGCTACCGATCCATCGCATCAGTGTTGCCACATGTTCAAGAGAAGTCGTTCAGAAAAGTCAACCGTGTCCCATCCACTGCCATACATTATCCTTCATCCTTTCATGACCGCCACCCTGAATCATATGTCACAGATCGTTTTCACCTCCATTAAAATCATTAGCTCCGTTCCATGTCATTGATGTGGGATTCATTAAGGCCCTCCTTTGACGAATCGCTTCTTGTCGACATCAGCTCATTATCCAAGAAGTTGATCTAGGAACAACCCCTTCAGTACTTTGAAGCTTGCATGCCTCAATGGCAAGTTTCTCACTTCCAGCGACAGGTATACATCAATGACCTTCGACCGAAAGATTTTGCATGGTGTTCGACGCCAAGTCCTTTATTCACACCACGTGAATTGTACTGCAGTACCTTGAGGGTCATTATCATTATCGGTGATTCCTCTCGCGCTTGTTAACGGTTTACATCATTGACCGGTAATCAAGCGATGTCTTTCCATGTTCGACTTCAGAACATTTCTCACATGGATCGACTTGTACTTAGAGTGAAGATCGAACGAGTTTGAAGACCCCGGATCTAGTTTCATCCATCCGGGCTGCGATATATATTCAGAAAAGATAAATCATTGCAGCAGATAATCATCCTACTCAAAGGATGATAATTTCATCAAAATTATCAGTCTACCATCAGACGATTGTCTGTTCTATGTACAGAAAAATGAATTTATAAAGCTGAGCATGGGAATGCCCACCTCAGCTAGATCATGAAAGCAGTATGAAAAATAATGTATTGTATTGTATCTTATTACAGGTCTCCTCCCAGCATTGGATGAACTTCGGATCCCCCTGATAAAGCATTTCACCCGATAAACAGCCTCATACTTTAGGGGGAAACTGTTATAGACATTTTTGTGCCTTACAACATTGAGCATGAAATGTCCATAATCTAAGGGATCCAAAGTCCCTAAACATGTTGTTACTACCCCTAGAGGAACAAGGCTAACAAACCACAGCAATTCACAGAAGTTCTCCACCAGAAACTCCTCAAAAAACAAGTCAATTCAGGATCATTTCAGTGGCTCCACAAGCTGTTTGCGCTGAATGTCAAAGCCAACACTGGCTACCTGCGTTGAATGTCAAAAGGAACACTGGCTACCTACGCTGAACGAGAGTGGACATGTGGCAAGCTCATTTCTCAAGGTGTCAGAACCCAGGAAGCTTCCAAAATGACACTTGCCTCAGGGAATTCGACTGGTGATGAGTAAGAGGTTCCAAATCTCCAAGTTGAAGCAAGAACCTCCAAGTGGAATCAAGAACTGACATAGGGAGAGGACACTAGTCAGATCTCAAGCTGACTCATCCTCTCTCCAAACATCTATATATGGATCTCTCCTCCATGAGATCTAGAGGCTGGAATTTTGTTATTGCAAAGAATTGCTGTTGGTTTGAGATTGGAATCATTGTGTGCTGAATGCTTTGAAGGGGGTGAAGATAGGAATTCCATTTGCTGGGAAGGAGATGCTGGATCGGAGCCCTCTGGGTTGTATCTCTTCCTGAACCTTGTTATTCATCAATAAAGCTATCTTGGTTTCTCCTATATGCTGATGTATTCTTGATGTATGATTGCATTAGTATGTTTAGTTTATTTCTAATCCTGAACTAGTTATGAATATGAATCCATGTCTTGTGTAGTGTTCTCTTCTTGTGATCTTGCAGAAACCTCTTGAAGCTGGGCGAGCGAGAAGGCAAGTAGCTGGGAACTCTCCAAGAGAAGAGAAGTCGGATCGAGGGACAAACGGAAGACACCGGTTAGTCCATTTATCTCTCTCTTCATTCTTAATTCATAAAGGAAGTATACTAGAGTAGCTGTCTCTGTTTGTTTCTAAGGCACTGTCACACCTTAGGTGGATAGGATCATCCTGCATAGGAATTTTTCCCCACAACATAGAGAAGTACAAGGCAAGATTTGTTGCCCGAGGCTTTTCACAGATAGAGGGGATCGATTATGAGGAGACCTTTGCACCTGTCGCAAGGTATTCTTCCATACGGAAGATTCTTGCTCTCTCAGCGTAGATGGGATGGCACATTCATCAGATGGATGTGAAGACCGCGTTCCTCAACAGAGTCATTGAGGAGGAGGTGTACATTCAGCAGCACGAAGGCTTTGAGGTCTTCAGTAGCGAGTCGCATGTGTGCAGGCTCAAGAGAGCACTGTATGGGTTGAAGCAAGCACCATGTGCTTGGTACACACGGATAGACAGCTATTTCACAGGACTTGGATTCTCCAAGAGCGAGGCAGATCCTAACCTATACCAGATTTTGGTGGAGGGCAAGTTGCTTATGATTGTACTGTATGTTGATGATTTGATTCTAATGGGTGATGAGCGGTTGATACTGTCATGCAAGAAGGATCTTGCTACAGAGTTTGAGATGAAGGACTTGGGCCTCCTTCACTATTTCCTAGGATTGGAAATATGGCAGTGCAGTGGTGGACTATTTGTTTCTCAGGGCAAGTATGCTCGGGAGATACTAGAGAAGTTCAACATGCATGGCTGCAAGCTTGTTGATACTCCTCTTCCTCGAGGTTGGAGGAAGGAGGATGCCACTTCGGGAGAAGAAGTGGATGCCACTGTTTATCGACAGTTGGTGGGGTCTCTGATATATTTGGTTAATACACGACCCGATATATGCTATGCAGTTAACCAGCTTTCACAAGCTATGGTTAAGCCTACCAAGCTCTTCTGGAAGGTGGGCAAGCATGTATTGCGCTACTTGAGAGGCACATCGGGATATGGATCTTGGTACAGACAGGAGGATGCAGATTGGGTAGGGAGCTCAAGAGGTCGAGTATATGGTAGCAAGGACATCAGGTACCATCATATTAGAGATTGTGTGCAGTGGAGGATCATGTTGCTTTCATACATTCTAATGGAGGATCAGGATGCTGATATTCTGACGAAGGCTCTCACCAGGAGAAAATTCGAGTACCACCGAGGCAGGATAGGGGTTGCTGATAATCCATATCTTGTCGAGAGGGAGTGTTGAGATTGCAACAAGATGATGGAGCTTAGTGAAAAGAGTTGCCTTCACTAAGTGGGCCCGCAGGCAAATTATGGTGCAAGTTCTATTTTTGGATCCCAGCAGGGATCACAGCAGGAGTGACCACCGCAGGGATGATCACAGCAGGAGTGACCACATCAGGGATGATCATAGTAGGAGTGACCACAGCAGGAGTGATCATAGCAGGAGTGATCAAAGTCTATTTTTAGACTGGTTGTCCAAAATAGAAAAGTCAAATATTATTGTCTCATACTAATATTTGGACTATAAAATTGATCTTATTCTCTTGGAGCACTTCAGTTTGAGCTACAGATGTGGCCCATGCAGCTGTCAGAAGGAAGTACACTTTTCTTATGATTCAGTTGAGTTTTTGCATGCATGACTTCAGTTAGAACTCAATCAGTTGAGTTTGGTGGAGTTGATTGTGGAGTTGATGGAGTTGTGTTCAGTTTGACTTGGTTAAACTAGTTGTAGTTATTCTAACTGCAAATAGACTAATGATGAGTTGTTAAAATAATTATTAACTCATAATACAACTATATAATACATCAGTTAACTCAGTTGCATGTCAGTTCAGTTCAACAGGGACAGGTGTTAGAGGATCAGATTGCTATCAGTTGTGACTATAGTTGTGCATGAGGATTTGCACAATCAAGGGATTGAGTATGCCAATGAGTTTGCTCATGTATTTGCCCAGTATTATAGCCTCTGCTCACGTCTAACATAGTGTGAGTGATTCTTTGGAGGTGAAATATGAGTTTGGTAAACCATTCTCATTCATTCTTGAGCAGGTATTGAGCTGTGGAGGCAGGCAAGCAGCGGGGGAGATTTCGAGATCAGATCTAAGCTGTATTGTGTGTAACAGGTGGATCTGGTACTGGATTGCTTGTGATAAGAATTGTACTTTGTAATGTTACATGATTCAATCAATATAATATACAGATAGTTTGGGTTTTTAGCGAGATGCTTTCCCCCGGGATACATACTGTGTTAATGAGTTTGATTGATGCTTCTATGTACGCCTGTGAATGTTTCTGCTTCTGTAAATTGATGTTCAATGTAGAGGAGGTTATGTATTATGCATGTTCCGCTTATAAGTGTATAATCAGGATAATTTCTGTACATATGTGTCATATTATTCAAAATTTCTACAAGCATAACATTTTGATCCAAAAACTCTGAAATGTTGAACAATTGGGAATCGATCATACCAAAGTTCATAAGGAGTCATGTTTTTAATAACAGAAGAAGGACAACGATTTCTAATATAAGTTGAACAAAGAATTACTTCACCCCAAAGCATCAATTTCACATTCTTAAAAAACATCATTGATCTAATCATATTAAACAAAGTTCTATTCATTAATTTGTGATGCCATTCTGTTGTTGATGATAAGGTATGGTAGTTCGATGTTTGATTCCATTGTCCTCCAAATATTGTTCAAAAGCATGAGAAGTATACTCGCCACCGTTACCAATTCTGAGAATTCCTATATTTTGTTGAGTTTCATTTTTAATCATCAAATGAAAAGTTTTAAAAACTTCAAATGCTTGTGACTTATCCTTCAACAAATACACCCAACACATTCTCGAGTAATCATCAATAAATGTTAGCATATATTTATTTCCATTTGCAGTTGCAATAGGCATAAGTCCACATAAATCTGAATGTATGAGACCTAATTTTTATGAATATCTAAAATAAGAACTATGAAAAGGTTTTTTACAATGTTTTTCCCAAAATACAAGCATCACAAGGTGTAATCTTTGTTGGAACTGTCGAGATACCTTTAATACCTTTCCTTTTCATAATTTTGATGTTGCCATAATTGATGTGACCAAATCGAGCATGCCACAACAAGCTGGGAGATAGGATATCACTTTGTTGCGCCAAAAGAGAAAATCTTTCACGAGAATTAGTAGATGAAGTACCTTTTAATTTTAAAAGTATAACTTCTTCCACACCAGTTATAACGATTGCATGATAAAATGCTCCTTCGTATCTCGATGATTCCATCAATTATATGAATATAATGCCCATGTTTGCGACTATGGATAAGAGAACGAATTTCATTAAAACTGTGGAATATAAAGTACATATCGTAGAACATAATTTGCAAGATTCAGTATCTTCAAATGAATAGACTCAATGTTAGATGGTTTAATTTGAGACTTGTCAACAAAGTAAATATTAGCATCAATATCATCACTGAAAGTTTCAAAAAAATATCGCCTAAATGTCATATGACAAGTGGCTCCTGCATCCAAAATCCAACTATCTCGCCATGAAGAAAATGTAGTGTTGAAAACATCATTAATATTAAATTTACAGTGAGAAACAATGTAATGTGAAAACTCTAATGATTTTCCCTTATCTGGTGGTGGTTGATATTTCTTTTCGTTCAATTGTTCTCTCCTTTCACTAACTTTCTCCCAAGGGATTTTATAGTTAGCAGCAATATGACCAATTATACCACATCTAAAACATTTTATAGTTGGTATATCATTGAAATTCTTTTGTTGTGTGTCTCCCTGATTATTTGTGCCCCCCTACCTCTATAATTTCTCCTACCATGACCTCTACTACTTTTATCACCTCTAGAAGTTTGAGCATGAGACTTCTAATCCTTTTGTGCAAGGCACAAAGTTTCTACATTAGAGTTAGGTGGAGCCTTTTTCTTCCCAAAGGCCTTTTCTCTCTCGGATATTTTGTTTACGAGTTTATCAAATTCAATGTAGTTTAATTGTCCACTATCTTGGAGAGATTCCAAATAGTGTGAATAGACAGGGTGAAGGACTTTTATAAAAGTTGTAAGTTGTAAATATACTTCAATTCTAGTGGCTTTTATATCATGAAAAATGGATTTTATTTTAGAAGCACTCTTCAATGGATCATTATCTTTCATCTCCAAATTGAACAACTTTAACAACAACTAAATAATTTCAAGTTTTGAGTTTGAATCATACAATTCTTTCAACTTATTTAATGCTTCAAATGCAATATCACAAGAAACTATATATCGGCTTACCTATTTTGTCATTGATGTAGTTATTAATGCATATGCCTTGTTGTCCTTTGTCTCCAAATTTGTACGTTGTTTATCATTATCAGGTGGCTTTAGTGCAATTTTTTTCCATCTTTATCCGTTTTTCCTTGAGAAACTTCCCACAAAGTGTTAAAAACATTGGCACTTTTAAGCTTTCTAAACCACTCTTGATAATTTTCCTTTCCACTAAGGACAACTCCAACTATAGAAACTATTGAAGTCATAATATGTTAAGTAGTCCTATAAAATAAATATAAATCTCTTTCTCCTTTTGTTTTAAATAAAAATTGGTTTAATGTTTTGATGGTAGGCTCCAAAATTACTTCAGTAGAGAACTAAGTTCAAATCTCATTATTTCCCTTTTTTCACCACTTTGAACTCCAAGTTAATTTCAAAATTAGCCACTTTTACTTTTACTTTCTCATTTCACCTTTCTTTAACCATTTTATTTTTAGATATCATTTTTGGATTCAACTGCGTTAAGTAAGTCATTCATCTATGACCATTTCCATGGGAGGTAGTCGTAACTGACTAATTTCTCATGATTTTTGAATAGTCCACTTAGCACTCATTGCATCGGGTGATGCTCACATAGGTGAAGAAGTGGGATTGAAACTAGTGAAATGAATCACAGAGCATCAATCATCACTTCCGGGGCTTGCACCCGGTAACCAATACATCCCTGGAGGTCACCTATCCTAGATCGCCTCTGGCTCAAGCGCTCTTAACTGTGGAGTTTTCCCCACAATCAAGCCCACTTAGCTTGCTAACCCATTTGCAAAACCTTAGCAAGTAGAGTTCCATTCACTCTTTCGAATTAAGTATTGGGGCTTTTGCAGTGCATTATATTAGATATCATTTTGGATTCAATTGTGTTAAGTAAGTCATCCATCTATGACCATTTCCATGAGAGGTATTCGTAACTGACTAATTTCTCATTATTTTTGAATAGTCCACTTAGCACTCATTACATTGGGTGATGCTCACAGGGGTGAAGAAGTGGGATTGAAAACAGTGAAATGAATCACATAGTGTCAATCATCACTTTCGGGGCTTGCATCCAGTAACCAAGACTTCCCAGGAGGTCAGCCATCTCAAATCGCCTCTGGCTCAAGCGCGCTTAACTATGGATTTTTCCCCACAATAAAGCCCACTTAGCTTGCTACCCCATTTGCAAAACCTTAGCAAGTATTGTGCCTCATGAACCATTCAAGTAGAGTTCCCTTCACTCTTTTGAATTAAGTATTGGGGCTTTCGCAGTGCATTATATTAAATATCATTTTTGGATTCAACTGCGTTAAGTAATTCATTCATCTATGACCATTTCCATGAGAGGTAGTCATAACTGACTAATTTCTCATGATTTTTTAATATTACACTTAGCACTCATTTCATCGAGTGATGCTCACAGGGGTGAAGAAGTGGGATTGAAACTAGTGAAATGAATCACATAGCGTCAATCATCACTTCCGAGGTTTGCACCTGGTAATCAGGACTTCCCGGGAGGTTGCCCATCCTAGATTGCCTCTGGCTCAAGTGCGCTTAACTGTGGATTTTTCCCCACAATCAAGCCCACTTAGCTTGCTATCCCATTTGGAAAACCTTAGCAAGTATTATGCCTCATGAACCATTCAAGTAGAGTTCCCTTCACTCTTTTGAATTAAGTATTGGGGCTTTCATAGTGCATTATATTAGATATCGTTTTGGGATTCAACTGTGTTAAGTTAGTCGTTCATCTATGACCATTTCCATGAGAGGCAGTCGTAACTGACTAATTTCTCATGATTTTTGAATAGTCCACTTAGCACTCATTGCATCGGGTGATGCTCAAGGAAATGAGAATTATTTTCTTTAATCATAATTTGATATAGTTTCCATTCACTTGATACTCACCAATGTTTTCTCCTATTATCTTTCATGTTTCTCTCATTCTTTCTCTGTTTACTTTCACCACTTTTAACTGCAAGTTAATTTCTGAATTAGCCACTTTTACTTTTACTTTCTCATTTCACCTTTCTTTAACCATTTTCTTTTTCTTAAATATAATTGATAAAAGAAATGAGAAATATTTTCTTTAATCACAATTTGATATAGTTTCCATTCACTTGATACTCACCAAATTTTTCTCCTATTAGCTTTCACGTTTCTCTGATTCTTTCTCTATTCACTTTCACCTATCTGGCTCTGCTTCTTTCTCTGTTCACTTTCACCTTTTTGGCTTTGCCTCTTTCTCTGTTCACTTTCACCTTTCTAGCTCTGCCTCTTTCTCTGTTCACTTTGATTTTTCTGGCTCTACCTACTTCCACACAAAAATGTTGTTTCTGGAAGTAATATAAAATATATAGAAAATATATTCACCTTATTCGTGGTCTCATATTCTGGAAAATGTCTCCATATTCATTTAATATCTTTTAACAAATCCTTATCAAAAAATTATGTAAATATTTTTTTACTTTCACTTTTATGAACCTTAAACCATCCTCTGCTTTCCAGTTATATGTGGATTAAATTCAAACCCCAAATATGGAAAAAAAAAAATTATTTCCTTCCAAAAAAAATTCTTAAAATCTTTCATAA
The DNA here is from genome assembly GCA_031772625.1 of Pinus tabuliformis. NCBI lineage: Eukaryota > Viridiplantae > Streptophyta > Pinopsida > Pinales > Pinaceae > Pinus > Pinus tabuliformis. Next base: position 121,670,345 of record CM062812.1, on the reverse strand, counting down.
TATTCAATATTATTTATTCGCTATCGATTGTGCCAACAATAAGAGCTATTTATGGGTAATCACTTTTACCTTGGTGTTATAGACATTTTTGGGTACTGCAACCCCAAGCATAAAATGTCCATAAACCAAGGGCTCCTAAGTCCCTAAAAGTGTTGTTCCAACCCCTAAAGGAACAAGGTCAACTAATTATAGCTTCTCCCAGAAGTTCTCCATGAAAAACTACTTAGAACTGGTCAAAATTGGATCATTTCACATGCTCCATAGGCAAAGTGCGTTGCATCTCACCTAAATACACACAGTGGGTGCGTTGCATTTCAAAAAGCCCTTCTATGGGGTGCGATGGGCGAGAAGAGACAAATGGCAGTGTCAATCCGTGAGGTGGAGAAGCATGGAATCTTCCAGAAACTTCTCCTGTGACACTTGCCTCTCTGAATTCGACCAAGGATGAGTAAGAGATCATCAATCTCCAAGTGGAAGCAAGAACTATCAGAGGGAAGACACTAATCAAATCTCAAGCTGACTCATCTCCCTTACAGACATCTATATATGGATTCCTCATCCCAGAGATCCAGAGGCTGGAATTTTGCATCTTGTAAGGAATTGCTGTTAGTTTCTTGAGGCAACATCATAGTGTTGGGTGATCTAAGCTTTTCATGAGGTGAAGAAGGGCTTACTTGCTAAGAGGATGATGCTGGGTCAGAATAACTGGTTGTAACTCTCTTGGCTCTTTCTTGATTATCAATAAATCTATTCAAGTTTTCGTCCATACTCTTGTGTGATTTATGTTTTATGCATTTGTATGGTCAATTTACATCTGATCCTAGATTGTTTATGATAATAGATCCATGTTCTTGTATAGTGTTATGCTGCTTTGATTCCACAGGTACTATGTGAAGCTGGGTATACAAGAAAGCGAGTAGCAAAGGACTATCAGAAGAGAGAGGAATCGAGTAGGGAACCAAGCGCAAGACAGAGGTTGGTCTCCATCATTCTTCTCTCATCTATCTTTCATAAAGGAAAACGAAAGTAGCTTTACTTTGTTTGTTTCTAAGGTAGCTACCAGCCTTAGTGGGATTAGCAGTTCTGCATAGACACTTTTCCCTGTAACACTTGGTTGCTTTTAACCCGTAGTCTTTATCTCATGCCTTTGCAAGCAATGTGCTCCTCAAAATGCATTTTATGAAACTTGTACAGTCTTCTCTCCATAAACTTCAAAGCAACACCTCCTTAAAAACAAATTTAGTGAGCATGGAGTTTATAAACAACTTAATCAAGGCTCTGATACCACTATAGAAACCCGAATAAACTCTGCAATGAAAGAGTGTCGTATTATTGATAAAAACACTTATTTATACATGTGAAATCTAGGTACAAGACAATTGTGTCTCGGTAACTTATTAACTATAAAAACAAAATGTAAAACTAACTACATATTGTACAACAACAATCCCAAAGGATTAGTTAACAAAAAAAGATAGAACTACAGAAAATAGACTTGAGGTGAATGACATGGAACTACAGAGAGTAGACTTGAGGTGAATGACATGGAATTGCAATGCAGAAGACTGCACACTCAACACGCGCCAATTAGACTTTAGTGGAATTTTAACCATATGCAAAATCAAGTTTTATTTTGAATGGGCAACAACTCCTTATGTCTTCTTGCATCTTTCCACTTATATCTGTGGCGAGGAGTAAGTCGACAAACTACTTGTGATGGCTAATATGCGGATACTTTTTGCATCATACATCAATCTTCATATTTTCGGGTGAAAGTCATCTTGTAACTCGACTTCTTATGCAACCTTCACATCCGTGGCGTGACCATGGGGAGAAGATATAGCAATCTCTTACTTTCGAGGATACCTCCACCTATTCTTTTTTACTTTCCTTGGCCTTCATACTTATGTGACAAGTTCCAACTTGTATGCTTTCCTTTTGACTTGGCTATATCCATGACAACTTTCAACATTGGTTAATGTCTCATAAATTTGGTGGATTAACATAATTTGTTTACATGATCCTCTAAGTTACAATTATATAATTTCATCGTTTTATTAAGAAATGAATGCAAGTGGATTTGGTTTTTATATATCATGGAGTGGTTAGATATATTTAATATATATAAAAACTAAATCCACTTCCACTCGTTTATAAAAAACAACGAAATTATATTATTTTATCCGATAATGATGACGTAAACAAATTAGGTTAATCTATCAAATTTGTGAAATATTTATTAAAATTTTTGTTCATCTTGAAAGTTGTGATAGTAAATACAGTGGATTTAATGTTTAAAACATGTGTTTTTCATAATAGGTTACATGTTACATTTCAAATGGAAGTATATTTTTGTATTTATTATTATAATTACATTTATTTAGTTTTTTACATGTGTTTTTATTATTGGTTAGTGTAAGAAGTGTGTTCCAAACATTTCCTTTTTTTTAATAGGTATTTGAGCATGGTTACCTTGCATCCAAGGTGTTAGGGGCAAAGTTTTTCAATCTAATATTGGTTTCAGCGAGAGCTTGCATGAAAGCAAATCTTATTATAGGAGCATGACAAGCACATTTGGAGTAGAAATGGAAAATTTTAAGGGCAGTAACTCGAAGTTGTGAAAGCTTATGAGGGAGGATTTGCTCATACATCAAGATCTATGAGTTCCAAGAACCAAACCCATTGGTATGAAAGATGAAGAATGGGCAGTGATGACCATAAAGGTGAGAATCCTTATTAGAACCTCTTTGAATAATTCAGATTAGATCATTATATTGTTTTTCATCCATCTTGATGCTTTCAAAGCGAATAAAGTGGAGGAATCATCTAACCATGGTACTATTTTTACTGGTGGGACCTAGTTTGGCAAAATGGGGTCTAAAACCTTCCAAGAGCATATTGATAAACTTTGCAAATTTATGGACACATCTCTTTTTCTTATTCTACACACGAAGATCTTTCAAACAACCCAAATATCACCTCAATCAAAGTCTGTATGCAAATGTTATGTCACTCAAAAGCTAACCTTCCTATTTTGGCCCCCATAATTAAAGAGGATGTCATATCAGATCCCATTATTCATGGAAAATGGGCTCTTCGTGTGATTATGATGAAGAATACTCTAGAAGATTCCATATTGTAACTCTAGTTAAGAGTTGAAGGAATCAAACCTAACCACTAGTAGGCTATCGAGTTGTGTTATAATCAGGCCACTAAGAGGAAAAAGGTTTTCATTCTTTTCGAGGGAATTTTGTTCCATAAACAAGTAGAGTAGCCAAGAGGGATGAGGAGAGAGAACACATACATGATTTGTGCACTATAGTATCCCACAAGCCACGGGCCTTACTTTTTTGTACTTGCAACCATTTTGTATGCAAAGAAAGAGAGTAGAGAAACCTTACCTTCCAGTTGGGTTTTCTCTCAAAAAGGTTTCTCAGGATATATATTGTATTAATTATGGTTTGTGAGTTTTTATTTCACTATTTTGTACTTTCTACATAATTATAATTTGCATGAGTACACAATAAACAATATTTAACATATTCAGAAATCACGGAGAAATAAACTCTCTTAGTGTAGATTTCTAATTTTCTAATATATTTTAGTAGATCTCTTGTACTGAACTGTCTAGTGGAATATCCACGATAGTTTACAAACCATTGGCTCATTTACTGAAATCAAATATTTTTGAGGAAAAAATATTAAAAACTCTTTACAAGAATCTAGTGGGTTTGTACTAGGCTAAGTCCCTACATAATAAAAATTTCATGTGGAAAAAGTTATTTTCTTTTAGAATGAGTGATGGTGATTTTGTACTTGAGCACTTGAATGGATTCAATACTATTATGACCTAGTTGATCTTAGTTGGAGAGAAGATAAACGAGGATGATCATTGTATAACATTTTTATATTCCTCACCAAATTCATAAAAAAAAGCTAATAATGTCATTATATTACTTGTAAATACAATAATTCTTAATGAGATTGTGGCTACTTTATTCTCAAAATGGGTGAGGCAGAAAGCTTTTGAAGAAGAGGGAAAGGGGTATATTCAAATCCCATGAGAGACTTAACTCTCATAGAAATCACAATGAAGAATGTTGGAACTATGACAAGCTTGAGCATTTCTAAAGAGATTGCAAGGATTCCGAGAAAAAGAAGAATAAGAAGGAAAATAATGATTTTAGTGATGAATTTGAAAAACCTTCTTAATAGGATGGAGGAGATGCATTTTTTATAGCTCTAGCAACCCATGTAAGCAAAAATGCATGTTCAATACTGATCTAGGTGTATGTTGGTGGCCACCCACCTATCCCATTTGGACCCCCACAACTGTCTCTTTCAGATTTTCAGTTTCCTAAATTGTAGCACAATTTACTATTTTTAGCAGTTTTTCGGGTCCTGAACTTCTGAAGCCGTTTTGAGGCTCTAAACAACGTTTTTTGGGAAATCTGAGGGCAACATGAGTCCATGGACCAATGTTTGCCTTCCCAAAGTTGTAGTGCTTGGATAGATCTTTCTAACGCGCTATTGCACACATCAAACGGAGATCGTATGCCAAAGTTATGACCTCAGGAAATTGATGTACCAATTTACCCAAACGGGGCCCACAATTTGGCATTTCATCTTCTAAGGTTAGGTTTTGGAATGTGAAGGGTTTTCCATTGTTTCTCAACAATAAATAGGCCTTTGAGCCTCATTGTAACACAGTTCAGAATAGTTCGGAGGCATGTAGCCACCACATCTCTTCTCAAAGATAAGATACCATCGCCCTAGCTGGTTTATTTCCGTTATTGTTTGTAAGCATATTTCAGTGTTTTACATTAATGAAATGAAGTATTCTTTCCACTGCATTTCTATGTTTATGGTTATCTCTGTAATTTTTTGCGTTTCTGTTTAAATCCGGATCAGTGGTATTAGAGCGGTCTACTTTTTCTCTGTTTTTCTTTGCATGTCCCCAACGAGGTTAGGATATAAGGAGTTAGGGCTTGAAGTGGTCAAACCTTTGCAAGACCAGCCCCGCAAATCTCGACGGCCTCCCATGGTGGATGAGAAGAAAGACAAGGGGCAGGAGATCCTATCAAAATCTTGCTCGAAGCCCTCGAGCAACAAAGGAACGCGATGATGGACAGCTTTGCGCAGATTCTTTAGTGGCTACCCAGAGGTGACGCATCGGCTTCTAATAGCTACTTTGGAAACGCCACACCATTTAAGGTACAAGTTAATTTTGAAATCCCCATATTCGAGGGTCAAATAGACGCAGATGCTATAGATAAATGGTTAAATCTGCTAGATGGGTATTTTTCTGTTCATGAATTTTCGAGTCGGGAAAAGATTATTTTCGCTCTTCTCAAAGCAACCCCCCATGTCAAGGACTGGTGGGAAACCTACTGCGAGCAGAACAATGAAAGCACAGACTCACTATTTTCAGCCGCACCCACTTGGGATTCATTTCGGGATGCCATCAAGGAGTAGTACTACCCTGTCAAAAGCTATGAGGACAAATACATCAAATAGACCACGCTGCGACAGGGACGGGACCAAGATGTGCTGGAGTTCACAAACATTTTTCATACCCTTTGCACACAATTGGGTATCAAGGACTCTGAGCTGCATTTGGTACTCAAATACCATGGATGCCTACAAAGATACATCTAGGAAGAGATGGAGATCCTGAACATCTCCTCACTCAGCACGACGTACCGATATGCTGTCAAAATCGAGTAAAGGTTCAAACAGAAGAAGCGAGACTTTGGATCTACAAATCCGAAGACGAAAGGACAAAGCCAAAGCGGGGTGACCCAAGACAACCCATCAAAGTCGCAAGAAAATAACAACACCATGAAGCCAAAGAAGGACACAGGAAAGTGGTGTGAGTTCCACAAGAGTCCCACTCATAATACAAGTGAGTGTCGGACCAAGCAGTCGCTGGTGGCCGAGTTGAAGGCTTCAGAATTAGGTGCATGTTTTGACCCTGAGCCAGAACCCGACAAGGGGAATGGCAAAGGGAAGCAGATCATTGATGCGGATCCCAGTGCCACTGTTGCAACCACCAAGATCCAAAAGAATGAACTCGAAGATCCAGAGGAGGGGGAACGTCTTTTCCACTCATAGATGTGGGTGAAGGGTTGGCTACTGCAATTCATTGTCGACAGTGGTAGCCAAAAGAACCTTGCTTTAGCAGAGGTCGTGAAGTGGTTGGGCCTACCGACTACACCACACCCGCAGCCGTACAGTACCAAGTGGCTTCATGAAGGACGAGATCTCAAAGTTCGCCAGCAGTGCCGCCTTCCCTACAGCATCAAGCCCTTCGCAGACGAGATATTGTGTGATGTTACACCTTTGGATGTTTGTGACATATTATTAGGCTAGCCATACTTGTGGAGGCGACATGTTGTATATGAGTCAAGGCCTCGCACTGTCATTATTTCTTTGGGTGATTCATTATATAGGATACTGGAGGTAGCCCCACCTACCACCACCTCTTTGATCACTACTAAAAAAGGCATCAAGCTCATCTCACAAACTAGGAAATTTATTTTCTATCTGGTTCGCTCCCAAATTAAGGGGAAGATCGTTGCTACATCCATGACCCCCGCGAAGGGTTCCTCCACGCAGCAGCAGCAACAAAGGAGTACGGTCATGACAGAACACAAGAACAACTTCTTCTCACCCCCAGGGGTCCCACACAAGCTTCAGGTGGGCAACAAATTCTGGTTGCATCTACAGAAAGAACGCCTTACAAGAGCCCATCAGAAGCTTCGACCATGCCGACATGGCCCTTACACCATTACTAAGACTGTGGGAAATAATGCTTTGGAGCACAACATTCCTCCATTGCTTCACCTGCACCAAGTGTTCAATGTGTACGGCTCTTGACCATGATTCCCACCATTACTAGACACATCTCATATTGCAGAACAGCTCACCAAGGACCAAGTTCAGCAGATGGAGGAACTCAACGGAATGGGGACCATTGCTTCCTAATGGGGGAGGAATGATCCAGGTGGATGTCGGTGGCCACCCACCTATCCCATTTGGACCCCCACAACTGTCTCTTTTAGTTTTTCAGTTTCCTAAATTGTAGCACAATTTACTATTTTTAGCAGTTTTTTTGGTCCTAAACTTCTGGAGCCGTTTTGAGGCCCTAAACGACTTTTTTTGGGAAAACTGAGGGCAACATGGGTCCATGGACCGATGTTGCCATTCCCAAAGTTGTAGTGCTCAGATAGATATTTCTAACAAGCTATTGTACACGTCAAACAGAGATCGTATGCCAAAGTTACAACCCTAGGAAATTGATGTACCAATTTACCCAAACAGGGTCCACAATTTGGCATTTCATCTTCTAGCGTTAGGTTTTGGGATGTGAAGGGTTTTCCATTGTTTCTCAACAATAAATAGGCCTTCGAGCCTCATTGTAACACAGTTCAGAATAGTTCGGAGGCATGTAGCCACCACATCTCTTCTCAGAGATAAGCTACCATTGCCCTAGCTGGTTTATTTCCATTATTGTTTGTAAGCATATTTCAGTATTTTACATTAATGAAATGAAGTATTCTTTTCGCTGCATATCTATGTTTATGGTTATCTCTGTAATTTGTTACGTTTCTGTTTAAATCCAGATCAAATACTCTCTAAAGTTTCTTTCCATGTGACTCCCACAGGCATTGGTTTTTAATAAATGAGCAATTTATTACAATCGCATGGTATATGTCGTCACTCCTAGAAGCAACCCCTTGGCTGAGGTGAAGGGTCTATACCTAGGACATCTTAAAGTCTATTGTAGATACATCTTTATCACTCAATAGTTGAAAATGTAAAATAATTTGAAATTGTTTCAATAATCGTACTTAGAAACCAAACATGTTACACACATTGACAACATTTTGTTCCAAAGAAGTAAAGTTCAGTGAATATTTTTTAGTTGTCGTAGTATAGGTGAGGGAAGAAATAAAGAAAGAAGCTTGCGGCAAAGGGCTAGTAATAAAATCATGTGCACTAAACTTCTGCAGAGTAATGTCTAGACAAAGGAAATAAAAGTAGAAACCATGGAGGACACTTTAAGGTTTTCAATCTTACATTTACAGGTACCATTTGCTATAACATGACATAGATAAATCTGACATACAATATTGAGTTCCAACAGCTACAAATACATGATTTCTAAGAGGACAAAAACACATATGAAAATGATACACGGAGACAAGAACACATACTCCACATATCAATGCTTGGAATCGCCAAAAGCTTCTTAATTAGTCTTTTAGAACATCGAACATGTCTTTTAGCCTCATAACTTGCCAAAATTTCAGAGATATTGCAGCCTCTTGAATAAAAAAATTGAACCCTTACAAATGAGTTCCTCTACACTCTTATAGGGAGAGTCCTAACAAAATAGTTACCAAAATATCTTCTAATGCGACATCTAGCTAAACTAATCAGTTGTGAAAGCGTGTCAAAGGCCTAACCACTCTAATCATTACATAACAACTTGATTCTTTCTTGAAAACAAAATATATGATGGATTTTCCGAAATGGTAGAGATATGACATGATTCGAATAAGGAAGGATCTTTAACATTGGCTCGCTTTATCCTTAGAGGTGGTCATAGGATCCACCACCCAGATTCACAGTGGGTTGATTAGTTGGTCACACCTTTGTCATAAAAATCGGTTTGGTATGGGAGTGTGAATAAGGGTATTGTAGGCCATCCCCGGGTTTTTGAGCTAAGTGTAGTTTTTCTTGTCAATGGACAAGGTCTTCACTAGCCATAATAGTTGGAAGTCCCTCTGTAAATAGTTTACTATGGTCATCCCCTTGAGAGTGATAGTCTTCTCATGTGATGAGTCCACCTTTCTCTTGGCCTCAACTAACAATTTTTCATACTGCTCCCAAGGTAGTAGCTACCCTTGGAAATCCCAACAATTGGGTAAGTCTGCTCTGGTCCTCTGTTTTAAATTATAATTGAAGGTTGCATCCACCCTTTCCAACTCACTCATGCATGCTTCAACCTTATCCCTCGCTTCTTTCTTTTGAATCACTTTGGTGATTTCCATGATTATGTTAGTCCTGTCAATTATGTCTATCATCCCCAATTCATCAGCTGATTTTTCATTAAGGTTGATAAATATCTTAGCAATGCTAGCCTTATTAGTATTCTCCTCTTTGGCTTACAGGATAGAGAAATGGATGGTTTTTACCGTAGCCTTATATTCTGCAACCAATTTCTGATGTTACCAAAGTTTCTTCATTTATGAGATGATGTCCTCCCATATTATCTGTCTAGCTTCAACAACTGCCATATTTCCCTTCAATTTGTTATTTAGCACTTTGATCTCATCTTGCACTGTTGGATACTTGTTTTTTATTTGATCTACACTTACTTGGGTGGACTTGAGTTATTTCTCCTTATTTTCCAATGTGTGTTTGGTGTTTTCCAAGTCAATATGAACCCTCTTTAGCTCACTCTAACAACTACAGTTCAGTGAGAGCCCTAGTTAATTGTTCAATGGGATTTTGTGTGTTGTTTGGCACAATCACAACACAGATATGGGAGTCTATCTATTTTGCAGCTCTGTCACTCACATTTTGAGGGCTACTAGCTCATCATTCCTCTCAATTAGCTTCCTGGATAGAATTTCCTTCTCGTTAGTCTGCACATTATCCATAGTAGGAATTTTTAGTTTCTACCTTAGTCACTATATTTCTGATTGTGATCCCTTGATAATGGCCTCCACGGTGGCCTTATCATTGGGACCCACCCCCATATTGATAATAAGTTCTTTTTAGCCTTCATTTTAGAGATGGAGAGCTCTTGAGTTGGCTTTTTCTTGTTTTACCTTAGTAGTTTCTTTCTCCAACAACTTCTCGACCTTGTTGACAGTCAAGGCTTCCTTGCTCACCTCTTTATATATCATCTCCTTTGTTTGCTTGTGTAAATTAATTTTGTCCTACAAGGGGACATTGGTCATGTGTAGAGACCAATCCACAGTTATGAACTATGGTCGAGGGGAGGGACTGCACTGAGGGATGCTATAGGGAGAGCTTCATATGACTTCTTTCCAGATCCATAACAGCCAATAGCCTGGTCTGATATGGTACTGAGTGGGATGCCAGTTGAGATGAGATGTCATCCCTTAATTTCTTGTTTCTTTCCTATGTTAGTTTCCCTTCCTCCCATTTAGGGCCTATTGTTGATGCAGTTCCAACCGAACCTAGGATTTCCATCTTCATTGAACTATAGGTAGTAGCTTGTTGGGAGTCCTCAAATTGTACCTGGAAGAATGGTTGATCTAGGCCTTTTTCATTCAATCTTACCTCAATTTCCTCTTTAGTCTACTCCTGGGCCTGCGCTTTCCTAGTCAAGGATGCATCCTCTGTGTCAGTGTCCCTGAGGGGTTTAATGTGGCTCAAGGGTTTTGGTTGTTGTTTCTTAGGGGTTTTTGCTGAGCCCTTTTTTAATTTGAGCATGGTGGCCAATTATATAGGGACATGGGAACTAGGAATTACCTGGAGAGTGGAGGATCCTAGAATCTCATGGTGCTTAAAGTCCTTAGGCTACAGGCCATCAGTCGGAGGTAGCTCATGAATATAACTTCTAATAGATGGAATGGATTATGCATGAAACAATTTTAAATGGAAAAAGTTTAAATTGCAATAGTTGATTCGCGGAGACTTTAGGCAGAAAAAATGTGGATATGGCATGGGGAAGACACATGGTAGAGCTGATTTGGATGGAGGAAAAGGGAGGAAAGAGATATATCAACTTATTTCCAACTCATTTTCCATGCTCACTTGATAATGATCTCAGCAGTGGACGTGGTCACTGCGTTGGCCTGATAGGTGGCGGGTCCTTCTTATCTCCTCGGTGGGGTGCCTGGGCAGAGTTGGAGGTGAGACTCACCCCCACAGAATCAATCACAATCATTGATCTACAAATATCACTTTGTTGACTCAGACTTTCCGAGGGCTAGTGTTGGCTTAACCACCGCACTTTTTCACCCATCGAAGCTCCTTTTGGTGATGTTGTTTTGAAATGGGGGTGATCCTCTCCATAGGTTATCATTACTTAATCATTTGTGTTTGAGAGATGTTGAAGGGTCACTGCCACTTGGAAACTCCTCCATGTTGATAATGGTACTAGTTACTATTAAGTTGGGACCTGGATGCTTTGGCACTCTAGCCCCCCTAGTGCCCAGAAGACCAGTTCCCTTTTAAAATGCAATTAGAAACTATTACGGGGCTCTTGACCTTTCGAGGTACAACGTCGAGATGATGTCATGTCAACATAAATCGAGCCACATGTCGACCTATTATTGATCCAAGTGTCATCCATAATTGGGCCCTTCGAGTACCTAAAAACTACAAAACTTCTTACCATGTGTCCACCTCCTAGTGGGTGATTGTTGGTGTCATCATTGCCCAATGGCATTTTTCCACATGTCTAGTCGAAAGAGAGATAAGGGTCCCTAGTCCCTAGTTGTGCACAAGTACTCTATAAATGGTCTAATCCCGAATCCTTCGATAATTTATTTGGAAAACTGTCACAGGGATCTGGGGTTGCAAGGTCCGGGCCTCCAATTTCTGTTATGATAGTTTGTCAATAGACACCCCTAACTCTGAAAATCGACGGATTTATGGTCTCTGGTCCGTGGAGTTTCTCAAAATTGACTTTATAATTAAATGCGGGATTCCGGTGTTTTGAATTTTGTGGGCTCCACTTTGACTATATTCATCTCTTGATCTAGGAAACCAATTTGAGACTTCTTTATATCGTTGGAGATCTCTTGCAAAGAAATTTCGATTGAGTGGGTATGATGTGGCCTTTGAGGTCACCTGCTACTCTGAAAATGACTCCAAACTTTGTTATGATTTTCACTCCAACCTTTAGGCATGTAAAACTTAAGAGAAATAAAAAGGATAGTATAACATCAGCTCCAACTGGGGACAATACTTTACGGGCAAGTCACTGAGAGCCTGTAGGCTAGTAGCCTTTTGTTGGGCATTGAGTCAAAAATATACATTCAAAACTGAAAAATGAAATAAACACCCTAGTATTTACAAATGACTCATCGATATTTACAATGGAAGTGGGTACCTGATTTCAACACTGAAAGTAGTGCTTGAGGTACTGCCCATTGATAGGAAGCCCAAGCACTTCATCATCCCTATTTTCCAGCACGAATTTATTATTTCCTTTCGTTTCAGCTACTTTGAACAATCCAAACCATAAGGGGTCAAATTTTCCATGCTTACCATTGTCTTCCCTCCTGACATCCCACCTGAGCACAAGGTCACCTGGATGGAAAATTTTGTATTTGGCCTTTTTGTCAAATAGGGCCTTCATTTTATGTTGGTATTTAAGCAAATTCTCACTCACCTATTCCCTGATCTCCTGTAATTCAACCAACTGGTTTATCCTCCGATTTAGTGGATTTGGCTCCTCATTTTCATCCCGAATTAATTCAGCCATTGGCATCTATCCAATTGACTAGGGAACAATGCAACAAAGTCATACACCAATTCAAATGGTGATTTCCCACTCAATCTCTTTGTTGTGACTTTGTTTTCCCAAAGAGGAAAATTTAGTTGGGAGTCCCAATTTTCTTGTTTTCTGCAATGGTTTTCTTTATAATTCTTGCTAAGTTTATTTGATGACTCAACCAACCCATTCCCTCTGGATAATAGGTGGTAGAGACCAAGTATGATGTTGTACTTATAACATAAATCAATGAGTCTCACAAACTTAAACGCCTGGAACAATGTAAACTATCAAAAAAGAACTCTAGCCAAAAAACCCAAAAAAAACTTGAAAACAACCTAAAAAATAAAAATGTTGATCGTGGAATACTTTTTTTTTGGGTAAATTTAAATATTTTTTAAAAATGACAGTAAAATCCAATAAAAACCAAATTTTTTGTGCAAAAAACACCCTGAAAACGAAAGATGTTGATATTGGGCTAATGTCTTTGTTTTTCAAGGTAAATTTTCAATGTTTTTTAGCAATGGTGTTAAGGATAAAATATCATGACTATGAAAAACTTTAAAATTTCAACGATTTTCAGGGATGACATTAAAGATAAAATATCACATCTTTGGAAAGCCTTAAAATTCCAACAATTTTTTGCCATGGTGTTAAAGATAAAATACTTATAACTATTTTCAACCATAGCATTAAAGATAAAATAATTCTCCCAATTAGCTTTTGTAGACAAGAATCCTATGGAGGTTTGGAAGAGAAATAATCCCTCACTCCAACATCGTCATTATACTTGTTCCTAATGAGAAATAATCAAAGTCAAATAACATAGTATGAAATTTATTCTTGTTGATTGTGGTGCTAGTATGAAAGGGTACAAGTTTTGGGATCTTATGGCTATGAATTTTTTGTGTAGAATAAATGTTACATTCAAATTTAATACTTCTCCCATAGTGGTGTAAATAAAGGAGTATGAGAAGAAGCCAATTTTCTGAAGCTACCTCCCAATACCAAGAATGGTGAAACAGAAAATGTACAAAAATTTCATGATGGAATTGGTGAGAAGGAATGTCTATAGAGTTTGGAAGATGAGAAATAAACTCCACCTCAAACTTTAAGGAGGCACACTTTGCAAACAACGAAAATAGATGGGTATAACAATAATCCATTTGATATTAGATGTATATTTGCTTCATTTGCTAACATCGATGAGTGTAGAATTATGAAAAGGGAAATAAATATGGAAGATGAGAGTCTTTGAGATTGACGATATGATGAGGAAATGGATACACTTGGAAAGAGTTATATATGGGACTTGGGACCATTTCTTGATGGATGAATACCTATTAGATGTCAATAGGTGTTTAAAAACAAAACCAGTTTAAATGGAAGTGTTGAAAAGTATAAGGAAAATTTGGATACAAGAGGACATTCCCAAGTTGATGGGATAGACTTTGGTTGAGCTATAGAAAGTATGTGAACTCCATGCTACAATGGTTTACATGATAGGCTACATACCATTGAGTGTTCCAATTCCTATAGGAACTAAGATGAACCACATTAGTTGGTTCGAAACGTCGACCCAATCCTTACAGTGTGATTAATCTGAAAGACTGTTCTCTACATTATGGATCACAAAAGTCTTAGATCTAACAGGAACTAATATTTCAGTTGAGTAGTGTCTTACAATACCCATAGAGATGGAGGATATGGTTTTTTTTTGTTATGCTAGTGCAACTGGAAGTTTGATATCTACTATGGTTTGCACTAGATGAGGCATTGCCTAATTAGTGGGAGTATTGTATTGAATTATGGGTGATGTTGAATGTGAACATTGGAGTGTAGTGAAGATGGTGTTTAGGTATTTGTGAGGTACTTATAAATATTCAAATTGTTATTGTAGTGATATTTTTAGGTGATCAACACTTACTAGATACATAGGGTTATGTGAATTTTGATTGGGAAGGGGATGTAAATAGAAGAATACCTACAAGCATATCTATGTTTTAACTATATTGTGGAGCAATAAGTTGGATGAGAAAGCATCAAGCTATGGTTTCTTTTTTCATAGTACAATCAAAGTATGTGGTAGCTACTTATGCCTTAAAGGAGGCTAGTTGGCTTATGAAATTGTATTCAAATGTAGGGATAATTACGAGAGATGTGACAATTTAGTGTGATAATAATAGTTTCATTTTTTTTGAACTTCCATGTAAATGCAAAGAATATTGATATCTAATATCATTTCATTTTGAAAATAGTATAGGATAAGAAGAAGATATTAGAGAACGTTGACATTTTGTAAAATGTTGCAGATACGTGGACAAAACTCATGATCGTGAGAAAATTTAAGGGGTGCCATGAGTATATGAGATTTATGGACCCTATTAGTTAGCTCATATATTTATGCATTCTCTCTTAAACTTTGATGTTGCAGGATTAAATTGTTGGGTTGTGTTATATTCTTTCCATGAATAGCCCACGTAGTTAACCGGGGGTTAGAGCGGGGGAGGTCACAGGGGGTTTGAGGGGTACCCGTAACCCCACTTTATGGGGTCCGGGGCAGCGCCTCAGAAAATTTTGGTTTTGGACCCTATGTTAGGTTGGGTGGACCCACCTATGGTTTTGAGCATGATTTTCACACATGTTTTTTGGATGTAATGGTTTTCGGTCCATGGTTTTGGATGCGATGGTTTTCGATCCATGGTATTGGATTCTTCGGCATGTATAAATATGTATTGTAACATTGAAAGGCACATAATGAAAAATCAAGTTGATAGACCTGGTTTTGGGATCCAGGGGAAATCTCTGTGTATATGTGTTTTATGTGTTATGCTCTTGCATTGTTTATTTTCTATGTTTTAGAATTCGTATGCAGGCAATTTATGTACGGGGTTAAAACCTACATTTTTTATTAGAGTTTTTTTGGCTTCAAGGGGACGCCTTTGCTGCTGAGGGGTTTTGCTCAGGCCTGTGGCAGGCCCTGTCTAGTGGGAGATCTGCGAGATTGATTCTAGTGATGAAAGAAGATGGCGAGCAGTGGAAAGATAAAGATCGAGAAATTTAATGGTCAGACTTTTGAGTTGTGGAAACTCAAGATGGAGGATCTGTTGGTGGATAAAGATCAGTGGATCACGGTAGATCCAAGTACTAAACCAACGGGAGTGTCCGATGAAGAATGGAAGAAGTTGGATCGGAAGGCAAAGAGCACAATACAATTGTGTGTCTCAGATTCAGTATTGCTGAATGTATCAAGGGAAGCAACAGAAAAGGCTTTGTGGGACAAGTTAGGGACTTTGTACCAATCTAAGTCTCTCATGAATAAACTGTTCCTGCAGAAAAAGTTATATATCCTGAAGATGAAAGATGGAGACTCGGTGACAGAGCATCTGAACGCATTTAATACTGTGGTAAGTTAGTTAGCATCTGTTTATATTAAAATTTAAGATGAAGATAAGTGCATCAATTTGTTGTTGGCATTATGTTTTCTGGTATGACTGTATGTTACAGATGTTGTACTTGATGGCAACTCCAATGGTAAGGCTCTCAGTTTGTTGGAAATTAAGAAGGACGCAGGAAATCGGTTCAGAATGTGCGTCCCCGCAGGTATACCATGCAGAACCCGCGTCCAGGGACGCCGGCCAGCCGTTCAGGAGGTGTGTCTACCCAGTGCACACATTTCAAGGCAGAGAAAAGCACGTGGGGGTTTCTTGTGTGGTATCTAGCCGACGGTTTTGTGTTTCTATGGTGTCGGCTCGTGGTATTGTTCCATGTTTTGGGGAGGAGCTTGCCTATATAAAGCAAAGGAGTTCATTTGGATTGTGCATCGTCTTTGGTTGAATATCTTATTTGGTGAGATCTAGTCCAGATCTAAGAGGGCGAATCTTCTAATGGACTGTGATCTCCATGGCGCATGATCAGATCTGTAGATCTGACTGTTTGGGTTAGTCTTGAAGTCTTCATATCATTTATATCTGAAGGGACGCAGGTTCAGTGGAAGAAAAGTGCGCCGGGACGCAGGCACTATAAAGAGCAAGTGCGCCGGGACGCAGGTACTATAAAGGGCAAGTGCGCCGGGACGCAGGTACTATAAAGGGCAAGTGCGCCGAGACGCAACACAGTAGAAATAGACCTGCGTGGGGACGCAGGGCGATCAAGGTTCAGGTGCGTCTCTGAAGTAGAAGGACGCGGCGCGATAGTGTTTTCAGGTGCGTCTCTGTAGCGAAAGACGCGGCGCGATAGTATCTTTGGGTGCGTCCCTGAAGCAACAAAACGCAGAGCAGTCAAAGGAACAGTGCGGGGGCACGCAGCGGAGCAGAAGGTTATCTGCGTGTGGACGCAGAGTAGCAGAAGGTTAACGGCGTCTGGTCGCAGGCCACAGAAAGAAAAACTGCGTCTCTGTTTTTAAGATGTTCTGTTGATTGAATTTCTCTATTGATAAGGTGTTCTGGGTTAGTTCTGTTGTTGCTGATCTGATATCTGTAGTGATCTATATCTGTTATGTACTTGTTGATTATCTGATGCTTTATGAAAAGAAGTAGGGGGTTGTAGCTCCCTTCCAGGAGTAGACTGGAAAACGAGAGAGAGAGAGAGAGTTGTAGCTCTCTGCAGGTTGCAGCCTGCGTACTGGTAAAGGACTGCACCAGTACGAAATCATTGTAAAAGAAGTTTCTAAATTGAAAGAAGATAGAGACATATTGCAGCAGGTGGTTTTCACCCACATTGGGTTTCCACCTTACATCTTGTGTTCTTTGGTGTGACTATCTGTTTTTCTTGCTCATTATTTTATGGTACTGACATGCAAAAATAATTCAAAGATCAAATAAGGAAGATTATTAAATTACTAGATAATACTGATTCACCCCCCCTCTCAGTATTATTTCCAACAATTGGTATCAGAGCAGGTCCTTCAGAGAAGCTTGATCGCTTGAAGGCAGATCATTCATCATGAGCAACTACGAGAGAGAAGCATCAATCAGGCCACCGATTTTTGATGGGACAAACTTCAATTATTGGAAGGTAAGAGTTACTGCATATCTTCAATCTCTTGGTACAGAAGTTTGGGACATTGTAGAAACAGGCTATGCTTTTCCTTCAGCTACTCCTACAGATCCAGCTGAGAAAAAGAAGTATGAAACAAATGCAAAAGCAGTCAGTACTCTATTAGGAAGTATATCCCAAACAGAATTCATGAAGGTAATGCACTTCAAATCAGCAAAAGAGATATGGGACAAAATGGTCACGAGCTATGAAGGAGATGAACAGGTAAAACAAGCCAAACTTCAAACTCTCAGGATTCAATATGAGACTCTCAAGATGTATAATGATGAAAGTGTTGCTAATTATTTTCTTCGGGTAGATGAGATTGTTAATTGTATGAAAAATATGGGTGAAGAAATAAAAGAGGCTATAGTAGTTCAAAAGATTCTAAGATCATTATCTCCCAAGTTTGAATCTAAAGTATCTGCAATAGAAGAAAAGGAAAATCTCCGTGTTCTCACTATGTCTCAGTTACATGGAATTCTAACTGCTTATGAAATGAGAAAGGGAGGTCCATCAGACAGAAGGGAAGCTGCTTTTAAGGCATCAGGCAAAGAAGATTACTATGAAGCAAGCCATGTTCCAGAAGAAGAGGAAGAAGAATCAAATTTTGTCAGAAATCTTCAAAGGGGTTCTGGAAGGTTCAGAGGTAAGCTACCTTTCAAATGCTTTGCTTGTGGAAGAGTAGGTCATTATGCTGCAAAATGTCCTTATAAAGGAAAAGAACCTGCTAGATGGAACAGGAAACAAAGTGCAAATAAGAAAAGCTACTACACCCATGAAGATAGTGATGGCTTATCAAACAGTGATGAAGATGAACAAGGTAATAAATATAAGTTGTTAATGGCATTTGAAGATGATGTTTATGAGGATGCTGTAAATGTGGATAATCTCTATGATGAAATTACTAGACTCAAGAGATGTATAGAAGAAAAGAATGTGATCATTGATACTTTGCAATTTCAAATTGATGAAAAGGAAAAACATCTTGAAAAACTAGAAGGTGAAATTGTTGGTCTCAGAAAAGAAATTGAGAAAACAAAAGCTATTAATCTTAAGTTTGTCAAAGGATCTGAAACTTTGGATGAGATTATCAATGTGCAGCGGTCTCCTCTAAACAAGACAGGTTTGGGCTATAATGGAGAAACCTCTCAAGCATCCACCTCAAAAAGTTATCTTGATGCAGCAAGAAGAAATGAGCAGAAGAACAATGAAGATAATCAGGTAAAGCAGGGACGAATTACAAACAAGAACTATCAGGGACAATCCATCCTAAGGGTGAACAAAAGCTACAACCAGCCACAGGTAAAATCTTCTCAGTTTGGTTCAAGAATAGATGAAAATAGAAATTACAATCAGTTGGCTGGTAGATTCAATAACCGCAGAAGTTTCTTCAATGGACAATGCTTTTCTTGCCATAACTTTGGTCACAAAGCAGCTCAATGTGTTGCATATAAAACAATCATGACTAGGGAAGCTCAAAAACAAAGAAGTATGACAGGGATTACAAAGAGGACCTATAACAACTTTTCGGTTCTTGAAAATGAAGTTGAATGTTCTATTTGCAATAATTTTGGTCATGAAGACTCTGAATGCAGGAGCAGGTTTCAGGAGAAAAAGGAACAAGCCACAAGCACCAAAACATGGAGAATAAAGGAACCTCAAACAGAAAGATGTGGGATAGCATTTTATGCAGAAGGACAGGAAAATCTATGGTACATTGACAGTGGATGTTCGAAACATATGACAGGTGATAAAGAAAAACTTGAATCTTTTTCTACTTTAGAAAAGGGAAAGAAAGTTTCTTTTGGAAATGATACTCCTGCAACTATAAAAGGAAAAGGTATTGCTCCTTTGAAAGAAAAGGTCAAGGCTGGAAATGTTTTGTATGTTGATGGATTGAAGCATAATCTACTAAGTGTCAGCCAGATGTGTGATCAAAAAACCGAGGTTATTTTCAGATCGAATGGATGTCTTGTTCGTGATCTTGATACAGGTAAAACAGTACTCAAAGGCAAAAGAACTCCAAATAATCTGTACATATTTGAAGAAGGAGAACAACAATGCTATCTTAGCAAGGATGAAGAGCACTGGTTATGGCATCGAAGGTTGGGACATCTAAGCTTCTCACAAATAAGGAAAGCATGCAAATATCAGGCAGTTCGCGATCTTCCAGATATCAAAATTCCTGACAACACCATATGCAGATCATGTCAGTTTGGAAAACAAACCAGGACTAACTTTCCAGAGAAAGAGGGATCAGCTAGCATGCCTCTTGAGCTAGTACATACAGATACATGTGGCCCATTCAGGAAAAGAACACCTAGAGGAGAGGAATACTTGATATTATTTATTGACGATTTCTCCAGGTTTGTCTGGTTAGGACTTATGAAGCACAAAGATGAAGCATTCGAAAAATTCAAGACCTTCAAAGCCTTGGTTGAAAATGAATCAGGTCACAAAATTAAGTGCCTCAGATCTGACAGAGGTGGGGAATTTACTTCAAATGAATTTTTCGATTTCTGTGATGAACATGGGATAAGGAGAGAATTCTCTACAGCTAGAACTCCTCAGCAAAATGGAGTTGTTGAAAGAATGAACAGAACAATCCAACAAATGGCTCGTGCTATGCTTGATGAATCAGGAACTCCCGCAACCTTCTGGGGTGAAGCTGCACATGCTGCGGTTATTATTCTCAACAAAACAAATGTCCGGGTGAACAGCACTCAAACTCCTCATGAGCTCTGGAGTGGTAAAACTCCTTCGGTAAAGCACTTCAAAATCTTTGGGAGCAAATGCTATATCAAGAATACTGATGAGCAGCTTGGCAAACTTGAACCTAGAGCAGATGAAGGCATTCTTCTTGGCTATTCTCCACATAGCAAAGCATACAAATGCTACAATAAAAGACTTGGCAGAATTGTTGACAGCATTGATGTAGTGGTTGATGAGAAGGGATATATTCCTAGGCAAGTACATCATGAAGATATAGAAGAAGATGAAGGCTACCCTCAAAGACAGAATGATGAAGAAGAAGAACCTCAAGGAGAACCTCAAGAAGAACCAGAGGAGTAGAGAAGAATAGAAGAGAAAACTCCATCCAGATATGTTCAGAAGAATCATCCAGAATCTCAGATTGTGGGGCAGAAAGAAGCAGGTGTACAAACAAGAAGAACAGTTGCAGAAGCCTCAAGCTATTTGGCATTACTCTCCTCTACTGAACCACAAAATGTGAAAGAAGCATGCAAAGATGAATGTTGGGTAAAAGCAATGGATGAAGAACTTGAGCAAATCGAAAAGAACAACACTTGGGAGCTGGTTCCTAGACCAAAGGATAAGAATGTTATCGGAACAAAATGGGTCTTCAAAAATAAATTGAATGAAAATGGAGAAGTAATTAGAAACAAAGCCAGACTTGTTTGTAAAGGGTATGCGCAGCAAGAAGGAATAGACTTTGAAGAAACTTTTGCTCCTGTTGCAAGACTTGAGGCCATCCGAATGTTCCTTGCTCTCTCAAGTTTTCAAAACTTCAAAGTATTTCAAATGGACGTGAAATCAGCCTTTCTGAATGGAGACTTGGAAGAAGAAGTGTACATTGAACAGCCAGATGGTTTCATTCTTGGAAATGATCCAAATCTTGTATGCCGATTGAAAAAGGCTCTCTATGGTCTCAAACAAGCTCCAAGGGCTTGGTACTACCGGTTGGACAAATATCTTCATCAACAAGGCTTCTCAAAAGGTTCAGCAGATAGCAATCTGTATATAAAAATTGAAAATGACAAATTACTAATACTTGTTGTGTATGTAGATGACATTATTTTTGGCAGCAATGAAGAAGCTATGAGTCAAACTTTGCCTCGGTCATGCAGAAAGAATTTGAAATGTCCTTGCTAGGAGAACTGACATATTTCCTTGGTTTGCAAATCCAACAAAAGGAAGGAGGAATCTTTTTATCTCAAACCAAGTATCTCAAGCAGATTTTGAAGAAATATGGCATGGAAGATGCAAAACCAGTATGTACACCCATGGTCACAGGATGTAGTCTCAGTGCAAATGATGAATCTGCAGCAGTACATCAACCAACCTACAGATCTATGATTGGAAGTTTACTATATTTGACAGGTACCCGACCAGACATCATGCATGCAGTTGGAATAGTTGGAAGATTTCAGGCAAATCCGAAGGAGACTCATCTTCAGGCAGTAAAGAGAATTTTCAAATATCTTCAAGGGACTCAAAATTATGGCTTATGGTATCCTAGAGATACAGATCTTACTCTTCATGCTTATACAGATGCAGATTGGGCCGGAAGCGTGGATGACAGGAAAAGCACAAGTGGTGGTGCGTTCTTTATGGGTTCCAGACTAGTATCTTGGTTCAGCAAGAAACAGAGTTCGATTGCCTTGTCTACAGCTGAAGCAGAATATGTTGCTGCTGCATCTTGTTGCACTCAACTCCTTTGGATGATGCAGACTTTGCAGGATTTTCAAATCACTTGTACACCACCTATCCCCATCTTATGTGATAACACAAGTGCAATCAGCATCTCAAAGAATCCGGTTATGCATTCAAAAACCAAGCACATACCAATCAAGTACCATTTTCTTCGGGAACAAGTGCTTGAACAGAAAGTCAAGTTGGAATATGTTCCTTCCAAGGAACAAGTTGCTGATATTCTTACCAAACCATTGCCCAGGGACACGTTTGAATACCTCAGGCAAAAGCTGGGGGTTGTTGATGCATCATCTTGTTGAACTTCTTCTTATTGGTGGTACAGGCTCAGGGGGAGCACATAATGCATTGTTGGCATTATGGAGAAGGAGATCTTGGAAATAGCTGCAATATGTCTCTATCTCTTTCATGGTGGTGCGTTGCTGCAGATCTGGTTCATATTCAGGGGGAGCATGAGCTTAGGGGGAGCATACCCTTTGCCCTTGATGTCAAAGGGGGAGAATGAAGCTGAAGTTTGTAAGGTTGCCATCAAGTCCAAAGGGGGAGATTGTTGGCATTATGTTTTCTGGTATGACTGTATGTTACAGATGTTGTACTTGATGGCAACTCCAGTGGTAAGGCTCTCAGTTTGTTGGAAATTAAGAAGGACGCAGGAAATCGGTTCAGAATGTGCGTCCCCGCAGGTATACCATGCAGAACCCGCGTCCAGGGATGCCGGCCAGCCGTTCAGGAGGTGCGTCTACCCAGTGCACACATTTCAAGGCAGAGAAAAGCACGTGGGGGTTTCTTGTGTGGTATCTAGCCGACGGTTTTGTGTTTCTATGGTGTCGGCTCGTGGTATTGTTCCATGTTTTGGGGAGGAGCTTGCCTATATAAAGCAAAGGAGTTCATTTGGATTGTGCATCGTCTTTGGTTGAATATCTTATTTGGTGAGATCTAGTCCAGATCTAAGAGGGCGAATCTTCTAATGGACTGTGATCTCCATGGTGCATGATCAGATCTGTAGATCTGACTATTTGGGTTAGTCTTGAAGTCTTCATATCATTTATATCTGAAGGGACGCAGGTTCAGTGGAAGAAAAGTGCGCCGGGACGCAGGTACTATAAAGAGCAAGTGCGCCGGGACGCAGGTACTATAAAGGGCAAGTGCGCCGGGACGCAGGTACTATAAAGGGCAAGTGCGCCGAGACGCAGCACAGTAGAAATAGACCTGCGTGGGGACGCAGGGCGATCAAGGTTCAGGTGCGTCTCTGAAGTAGAAGGACGCGGCGCGATAGTGTTTTCAGGTGCGTCTCTGTAGCGAAAGACGCGACGCAATAGTATCTTTGGGTGCGTCCCTGAAGCAACAAAACGCAGAGCAGTCAAAGGAACAGTGCGGGGGCACGCAGCGGAGCAGAAGGTTATCTGCGTGTGGACACAGAGTAGCAGAAGGTTAACGGCATCTGGTCGCAGGCCACAGAAAGAAAAACTGCGTCTCTGTTTTTAAAGATGTTCTGTTGATTGAATTTCTCTATTGATAAGGTGTTCTGGGTTAGTTCTGTTGTTGCTGATCTGATATCTGTAGTGATCTATATCTGTTATGTACTTGTTGATTATCTGATGCTTTATGAAAAGAAGTAGGGGGTTGTAGCTCCCTTCCAGGAGTAGACTGGAAAACGAGACAGAGAGAGAGAGTTGTAGCTCTCTGCGGGTTGCAGCCTGCGTACTGGTAAAGGACTGCACCAGTACGAAATCATTGTAAAAGAAGTTTCTAAATTGAAAGAAGATAGAGACATATTGCAGCAGGTGGTTTTCACCCACATTGGGTTTCCACCTTACATCTTGTGTTCTTTGGTGTGACTATCTGTTTTTCTTGCTCATTATTTTATGGTACTGACATGCAAAAATAATTCAAAGATCAAATAAGGAAGATTATTAAATTACTAGATAATACTGATTCACCCCCCCTCTCAGTATTATTTCCAACATTTGTTGTGTTCTCTACCAGATTCATGGGATAGTCTGGTTATTGCAATAGGTAGCAATGTAACTGCCTTGCAGTTTGATAAAATAGTCTCAGCCTCGCTGACAGAGGAGATGAGACAGAAAAATATGGAGAGACAGAATGGTGATGCCTTGTCTGTACGAGGACAGTCCCATAATAGAAACAAAAATAAGTCATCGAGTGGGAGATCTAAATCTAGAGGGAGATCTAAATCTCCAGGAAAACCTGTAAAGGTGGTATGCTAGAAATGTGGAAAGGAAGGCCACTTCAAAAGGGACTATAAATCTAAAGCTCCTGACAAAGGAAAGGGCTCTGATGAGGCTCCTTTTGCAGAAGCGAAAACCACCTCAGATGAAGGTGGGAACGTGTACTTGGCTTCTTCAAGTACACATGTAGATCATGAGGCATGGTTGATTAAATCAGGTGCATCCTTTCACTTCACTCCCCATAGAGAGTGGCTCTGCGAGTATGAGAAATATGATGGTGGTGATGTCTTCGTGGGGGATGACAGGAAGGCTAGAATCGTTGGTTGCGGAAAAGTAAAGTTCAAGTTGCAAGGTGGAAGGGTTAGAATGCTTCCAGGTGTTCTACATATTCCTGCATTAGCCAGAAATCTGATTTCTGTAAGCAAGCTGGATGATGCAGGTGTAAAAACAGTGTTCAAGAAGGATACCTGCAAAATGGTTTGGGGAGCACTGGTATTGATGCGGGGAGTTCAGATTGGAACTCTGTACAAGCTGCAAGGTAGCATTGTTATTGATGGGTGCAATAGTTCTGTGGTTCCTGAAAGTGGAGCAAAAAATCTAGTGGTCTCTGGAGAGAAGACCATGTTGTGGCATCAAAGGCTTGGACATATTGGAGAGAAGGGCCTTCGAATACTTCATGGTAAAGGTATGAGTAATAGCTCTCTGGATTTTGATTTTTGTGAAAATTGTGTATATGGGAAGCAGAATCGGGTGAGTTTCCCCTCTGGTGGTAAGAGGGCGAAACAAATATTAGAGCTTATGCACAGTGATGTGTTTGTACTTGTGAAGGTTCCATCACTGGGTAAGTATGTGTACTATGTATCATTTTTAGATGACTTCTCAAGGAATACATGGATATATTTCATTAAGAAGAAATCTGAAGTCTTTGATAGGTTTAAAGAATTTAAGGCTCTGGTGGAAAACCAAACAGAGAAGAAGATAAAGGTGCTAAGGAAAGATAATGGTGGAGAGTTTTGCAGCAAGGAATTTGAAGAATTCTGTAAGAAGTGTGGTATATCACGGCAGAAGACTACTCCATATACACCTCAGCAAAATGGAGTTGCAGAAAGAATGAACAAGACGTTGATGGAAAGGGCAAGAAGCATGCTCAGTGGTGTCGGGTTAGGACAGGAATTCTAGGTAGAGGCGGTGGATATTGCATGTTACTTGGTCAATAGGTCACCTTCAACAGCGTTGGAGGATAAGACTCCACAAGAGGTATGGACTGGTAAGAAACCCTCTCTTTCACATCTAAGGGTATTTGGATGTGATGCATATGTACATGTTCCAAAGGAGAAAATAACCAAGTTAAATAGTAAATCTGAAAAGTGCATCTTTGTTGGGTATAAGGATGGTTTAAAGGGTTATAAGCTTTGGAACCCAGTAACAAGAAAGGTTGTGTACAACCGAGATGAGGTGTTCAGAGAGGTGAAAGATATTATTAAACACGAAGTCCAAAAGGAACCTGAGAAGATAGAGTTTGAGCTAAAGGAGGAAGAATCAGACTCTACAACAGAGGAGGAATTAGAAGATGAAGAGCCACAAACTCCGGCTGTGAGAAGATCAGATCGAGAAAGAAGGTAGCCTAAAAGGTATAATCCATCTGCTTTCTGTTCAAATTTTGCTTTGTCTGTTACTAATGATGATCCCAGAACTATGAAGGAAGTAGTGGATTCAGAGGATGGAAAACTCTGGAAAGAGGCCATGGTTGATGAAATGGCATCTTTGCACAAAAATGAGGCTTGGGATCTGGTGGAGTTTCCGGCTAGAAGGAAACCCATTGGCAGCAAGTGGGTGTTCAAAAGGAAGACAAATGTAGAAGGAAAAGTGGAGAAATACAAAACTCAGTTGGTAGCAAAAGGTTATTCCCAAGTGTGAAGAATTGATTTTGGTGATATTTTTTCTCTTATTGCCAAGGTAACTTCTATTAGATTACCTTTATCTATTGCTCCTGCTTTTGATTTTGAGGTAGAATAGATGGATGTGAAGACAACATTTCTTCACAGGGATCTGGAAGAGGAAATCTACATGAAGAAACTTGAAGGCTTTGCAGTGAAGGGTAAGAAAGGATTGGTATGCAAGTTAAAAAAGTCTTTGTATGGGTTAAAACAGTCACCAAGGATGTGGTATCAGAAATTTGATACATTTATACGGGGACTTGGCTTCACCAGAAGCAAAGTGGATCACTGTGTGTATTTTAAATTAATTGGTGACCGTGTTATTTATTTGGTCTTGTATGTGGTTGATATGTTGCTAGTTGGAAATGACAAAGAAATTATCCAGGATTTGAAGACCCAATTGTCCTCCAAATTTGACATGAAAGATCTTGGTGCTATAAACTATATTTTGGGCATGGAAATTAAAAGAGATCGGGCAAAGAGGAAGCTTTGGTTAAACCATAGGAAGTATGTCGAGACAATACTGCAGAGGTTTAATATGCAGGATAGTAAACTGGTGGAGGTTCCTATTCTTGTAGGTGTAAAGTTATCTGCTAAACAGTGTCCCAAGACATAAGAAGAGGAAGAGGATATGTCCCGTGTTCCATATGCAAGTGCAATCGGTAGCCTAATGTATGCAATGGTATGTATTAGACCAGACATTGCACATGCAGTGTGAGTATTGAGCAGGTTTATCTCAAAACCAGGGAAGGAGCATTGGACATCAATGAAGCGGGTTTTCAGGTATTTGCGTGGAACTAGTGATTATGGTTTGTGCTACCAAGGAAGACCAGGATTGGACAGAGTTTTGGATATCCGTGGCTTTGTTGATGCAGACTTGGCTGGAGATTTGGATCATAGAAGATCTACAAGTGGGTATGTTTTTAACCTATTTGGAGGTGCAGTCAGTTGGATGAGTAAGAAACAATCTGTAGTGGCACTATCAACTACAGAGGCAGAATACATGGCAGCCACTCATGCAAGCAAGGAAGCAGTTTGGTTGCAGAGATTGTGTTCAAGTATGGGGTTAGTACAGGAAGCTATAAGGATAGACTGTGACAGCCAAAGTGCAATTTTCTTGGCAAAGAACCCTGCATATCATTCAAAGACAAAGAACATTGATGTTCAGTATCACTTTGTGAGGGATATGATAGAAGACAAAAAGGTGTTACTGGTAAAGGTGGACACTTTGGAGAATACTGTAGATGCATTGACAAAATCTGTGAGCTCTGAGAATTTCTCTTGGTGTAGAGAAACAATGGGCATTGCAGGGCTGGATAAATGACTAAGCTCTCTTGTGGCCCCCTGTGGAAAGAAAACAACAAGTGGGCGAATGGTGGGTTGTGTTATATTCTTTCCATGACTAGCCCACGTAGTTAACTGGGGGTTGGGGGGGGGGGGGTGGTTCATAGGAGGTTTGAGGGGTACCGTAACCCCACTTTATGGGGTTCGGGGTAGCACCTCGGAAAATTTTGGTTTTGGACCCTATGTTAGGTTGGGCGGACCCACCTATGATTTTGTGCATGATTTTTGCACATGCTTTTTGGACCCGATGGTTTTCGGTCCATGGTTTTGGATGTGATGGTTTTCGGTCCATGGTATTGGATGCTTCAGCATGTATAAATATGTGTTGTAACATTGAAAGGAACATAATGAAAAATCAAGTTGGTAGTCTCGGTTTTGGGATCCAGGGGAAATCTCTGTGTATATGTGTTTTATGTGTTATGCTCTTGCATTGTTTATTTTCTGTGTTTTAGAATTTGTATGCAGGTAATTTCTATACAGGGTTAAAACCTACATAAATGAAGCTTGTGATGAAGAAATGGAGGGCACTCGACAATGTGGTGGATTGGCCACATGTTGAGTTGGAAATTTGATTTTGTTACCTTTATTGAAATTTTAATTACTTAATGTAAATATAGAATTAGGGTAGTTGAAGAGTTTGAGTTAGGGAGTTATTTTCCAACTCACTAATTGACTTTTCGACTTCCCTCACTTGGAGGGAAGGAGAAATGAATCATATGTTTGAGTCCGTGAATAAAAGAGGGGCATCGAACGGAGAGGAGAGATCTCTTCTCCCACTTCTGAGTCTATATAATGAATTAAGTGAAAAGAAAGTTGTGCACAACATATTTGTTCATAAATATGTTTGTAAACATGTGTTTTCTTACCTCCTGTCTCTAGTCAGACTGCATGTTCATTTTATCTACATTTCAAAATTTGTGTTACTTATTTGTAGTGTTATATGTCTGTAAACATCTAATTTATGACATGAGTGTTTATTATGCATGCCTCCTTGTATTGTGACCTCCAAATTATATTTTGTATCAACTATTTTTTTTGCAGGCAGAGTTTGTTCTTTCACCTTAAATTCAAACCACCCAGTTGAGTGAGGTGCATGTTGGACAAGAAGAGGCAGGAGGAGAACATTTTCTGAGTTAGGAATTGAGCTAGACCATTGAGGAACCAAGCCTGTAGAGGACTAACCCATTTTGTCTTCCAGAAGGATGAGAACGGAGTTTTTAGAAGTGCTACAAAAATAGTTTGCAACGCCTACAACCAATTTTTGCACTATGTTTGAGACCAATTTTTCCTTTTAGTCTTCTCTTAGGCATCAATTTGTGGTATTAGAGTGGTTTTGAGGTAGAGATATGTTGGAAATTGGTGTTGTTTCTTGCAGTATTGGGAGATGGCTATACGAGCGAGGAGGTCATGAGGTTCAGGATGGAGACTTGTAGCTAATGCAGAACTCCAGGAAGAGATACAGAGGTTGCAAGCTCATTTAGAGGCCATAAAGAATAGTAGGCAATGAGACCTTGAGGCTGGATATGATAGTAGATTAGAGCAAGAAGCTACAACATGAAGATCAACACCTGTGGATGAAGATTTGAAAGTTAAATTGTTGAGGTTGATGTTAATCTAAAGTTCAAGACCAAAACTTGAGTTATCTACCTATGATGGCAGTCTGGTAGCCGAGAATTTGATGGATTGGATTAGTGAACTAGATAAGTATTTCGGAGTATGAGGAGATTGAAGAAGATAAGCGAGTAAATATTTTTGTAACTAGGTTGAAAGGCCATGTTGCATTTTGGTGGGATAATGTGCAGGCTGAAAGGAGAAAACAAGGGAAACTATTAATAAAAATTTGGGGCAAGATGATAGCGAATATGAAGGGGAAGTTTCTGTCGAAACACTATTATCTATCCCTCTATAGATAGGTGCATAACATAAAGCAAAGTGTTTTAACAGTAAGAGAGTATACCGAGAGTTTTATAAGGTGAATTTTATGGCAGTTTATGTAGAAGACAACCCAGAGAAGACATAAAGGTACATTAATGGATTGAAGTTGGAGATTCAAGATGAAATCAACATTCTTTCTCCGAGGAAAATGGAAGAAGCATACTATTTAGCATTGATGGCAGAACAGAAAATAATGAGGAAGCAAAATTCAAGCAGTGGTTGTGGTTTTGCTAGAGGAAAAAGATAGACAACTAGAAGAGGGAAGGATCCAGCTCAAAAGAATGATGCAAGTAACTCAAGACAACAAGTACTGCAAGAGAAAGAAGGTGACTATAGAGGAGGAAGACCTTACCAAAGAGGTAGAGGAAGAGGTAGAGATCCTGTCTATCAATGCTATAAATGTGGGTAGCTGGGTCACATCTATTTTGAATGTCATGAGAATGAAAAAGGAAGACAAAGAGATGCATATGTAGCTCAAATGGAAGCAGTAGAAGAATAGTTCCCTATTGCAAAAAATGCACCAGAGACAAGAGAAGCCTTAGTGATTAATAAGGCATTGTTGAAACAAATCAAGGATACTATTGAACCAACACAGATAAAATCCTCGTTTAGGATTGTTTGCAAGGCCAGAGGAAATGACTGTAAGGTGGTGATTGACAGTGGGAGCACTCAAAATCTAGTTTCCACAGAAATGGTGGAAAAACTTGGATTAAAAAGGTCAAAGCACCCAAAGCGATATAAAGTGTCATGGTTGTAGAAATGTCACCAAATCCTGGTGAGTGAGCAGAGCAAAGTAGAGTTCTAGATAGACAAATATAAGGATAAGTTAGTTTATGACATCATGCCAATGGATGTCTGCCACATTCTTTTGGGACAACCTTGGAAATTTGATAGGAAAGTGATGCATGATGGAGATAAAAACAGCTATAAGTTTTAAGAGGATGGTATCAAGCATTCCCTTGTTCCATTGAAGGAAGAAAGTATAGCTAGGACAACCAACTTAAAAGCACTGTTATTGGGAGGAAAGAAATTTCTGCAAAAAATGGAGAAAGAAGAGGTTAGCTATGCAGTGATCTGCAAAACCAAAGGTAATACTTATGCACACTGAAATTGTATATTTACCTATTGCGATTCAAGGGATGTTGCATGAGTTTAGTGATATCATGGTAGATGATTTGCCAAGTGAGATTCCACCTAAGAGAAATATCAACCATCACATAGACCTAATACTAGGAGCAATCCTTCCGAATAATGCTGCTTATCGAATAACACCCAAGGATAATGAAGAGATAAGTAAACAAATTCAATGATTGCTAGATAAACAGTTGATAAAGGAGAGCCTAAGTCCATGCACTGTCCCTGTAGTACTTAGTCCAAAGAAATATGGAGAATGTAGGAGGATGTGCAAATATTCCAGAGAAATCCCTAAGATTACAATCAGATACGCATTTCTATTGTCTCGGATGGATGACATGATGGATCATTTGAGTGGGGCAGCCTACTTTTCAAAGGTTGATTTGAAGAGTGGTTACCATTAGATCTAGATCAGAGAAGTGGATGAGTCGAAGATAGCTTTCAAGACTAATAGCAGATTATAGGAATAGTTGGTCATGCCATTTGGATTGACAAATACACGAAGTACCTTCCTATGGTTGATGAATGAGGTCTTGAAGGAGTTTGTGGTAACTTTGTTATTGTTTATTTGGATGATATTTGATTTTCATCCAAACAAAGAAAAAACACCTTAGGCATGTAAGGTATGTTCTAGAAAGTTTACAACAAGAGAAATTATTGATTAATCTAAAGAATTGTACTTTCATGAGGTCTGAGTTGGTATACTTAGGCTTTGTCATTTCAAAGGATTTGCTAAAAATGGATCCAGAGAAAATAGAGGCAATTATGAGTTGGCCTTCACCCAAGAATATTTTCAAAGTTAGGAGTTTTCATGGGTTAGCTAGCTCCTATCATAATTTCATCAAGAATTTTAGTGGTATTTTTTCACCCATCGTTGAAACAATAAAAAAGTATAGACAACCATTTTGTTAGATAGAAGCAGCAGAGAAAAGTTTCCAACTCTTGAAGAAGATCACTGAGAAATTGGTGTTGAAGCTACCTGACTTCAATCAACTTTTCCAAGTCAGATGTGATGCTAGTGGCACATCAATTGGAGTAGTATTGAGTCAAGAAGGCATACTTATTGCATATTTCAGCGAGAATTTGAATGACTCCAAGTGAAAATACTCCTCTTATGACAAGGAATTCTATGTGGTGGTTCAAGAATTGAAGCATTGGAGACACTATTTGATGCCTAGGGAGTTTGTTTTGTTCTCTAACAATTCTACATTACAGTATACAATGCAAGAACACAAGTTCAACCATAAGCATGTCAAGTGGGTGGAATTCTTACAAAGTTTCACCTTTGGTCTGAAACACATGAGTGGACAAGAGTACAAGGTAGTTGTTTCTTTTAGTAGGAGGAGTTCTGTCATGCAGGATTTCCATGTACATATTTTGGGCTTTGACTATTTGAAGGAATTGTATGAGGATGATGTTGATTTTCGAGAGGCTTTCCAAGCATGCAAGAACCTCGTGAGCAGAGATAATAGCCCATGGAGGGAGTTCATGTTGCAAAATGGTTTGTTGTTCAAGAACAGTCACTTATGTATCCCTCATTGCTCAATGAGATAGAATATGATGCAAGAAAATCACAATGAAGCATTGGCAGGGAATTTTGGTATGGACAAGACACTTGGGAAGCTAGAACACTTTTATTTTTGGCCAAAGATGAGAGCTAATGTGCAGAAATATGTAGGCAAATGTAGAGTATGTCAACATGCGAAAGGAAGGAGTCAGAATGTTGGACTATATACTCCTTTTCCCATTCCTAGTAGACCATGGGACTCGGTGAGTATGGACTTTGTTTTGGGTTTACCGAGAACGCAATGAGGTAAGGACTCTATACTTTTAGTTGTGGACAATTTATGAAGATGGATCATTTCATCCCATGTTGCAAGACTAGTGACGCTACACATGTGGATCATTTGTTTTTCAATTAGATTTTCTGATTGCATGGTTTTCCAAGGAGTATAATCTCTGATAGGGACACCAGGTTCACATGACATTTTTGGAGGACTTTGTGGAAGAAGATTGGAAAAAAATTGAACTTTAGCTCAACCTATCATCCACAATCTGATGGGAAAACTAAAGTTGTGAATAAGAGTCTCAAAAAAATATTGAGGAGCCTTGTGGAACAACATCCCAAGCAGTGGGATCATGTATTAGCTCAATTTTATTTCACATACAACGATTCACCAAATAAGAGCACCATGAAGAGTTTTTTTAGATCTTGTATGGAATGAATCCTAGAGGGGTTTGTGAGCTTAGAGATTTGGGCAAACTTGAGAAAAGGAGTATTGATGGGGAGGTTTTTGCAGCAACAATGAGTGACATACATGTGGAGATAAAACAGAAGCTACAGGAAAACAACCACAAATACAAAAAAAGAGAAGATTTAAGAAGAAGATAAGTAAACTTTGAGGTAGGGGATATATACGTAGCCCACCTGAGGAAGGAGAATTTCCCAAGAGGAGAATATAACAAACTCAAAATGAAGAATATAGAACCTTGCAGGGTACTCAGGAAATTTTCTTCAAATGCTTATGAATTGCAGGGTATCTCACTTATCTTCAATGTGGTTGATTTGTATCCTTATCAAGCTGGTGATGAAGGTTCTACTACAATAAATGGGAGAAGTGGAGAAATTAGTGAATAGATTTGGATGAAGAAGATGCCTATGGTAGAGGGTTTGAAGGTTGAGAGAATCTTGGACACCAGAGTTGCAAAGTACACTAGGTGGAAAGAATGTTTGGAGTTTTTGGTGAAGTGGAAGGATCGTCTAACAGAATATTCTACATGGATGAGTGTACCAGATCTACAAAAGCAAGGTTTCTCTATAGAGGACCTTATGAGCAGGGACTCGTGATTTTTCCTCCTTGAGGAGCCTGATGCAAGAGCATTAGACCGAGCTTGTAATGAATAAATAGAGAGGGTCGACAATGTTTTGGATTGGTGATATGTTGAGCTGGAAAATCCATTTTGTTACCTTTGTTGAAATTTTAATTACTTAATGTAAATACGAAATTACAGTAAGTCGAAGAGTTTTAGGTAGGGAGTTATTTTCCAACTCACTCGTTGTCTTTTCGACTTCCGTCATTTGGAGTGAAGGAGAAAAAAATCATTTTTTTGTGTTTGTGAATAGAAGAGGGGCATCAAATGGGGAGGAGAGATCTCTTTTCCCGCCTTCGATTCTATACAGTGAATTAAGTGAAATGAAACTTGTGTGCAACATATTTGTTCATAAATATGTTTGTAAACCTATGTTTTCTTACCTCCTGTCTCTAGTCGAATTGTGTGTGCATTTTATCTACATTTTCTAATTCATGTTACCTTTTCTATAGTGTTATATGTCTATGAAAATCTAATTTATGATATCATTTGTTGTTATGTGCACCTCCTTGTATCGTGACCTCCTAATCATATTTTGCAGTGACTCTGCCTTTTTTGTAGGAAAAATGTATTCTTTCTTTTGAAATTCGGACCACCCAATTGAGTGAGGTGAATGTTGGACAAGGAGAGGTGGAAGGAGAACGTTTTTTGAGTTAAGAATCAAGCTATATCATGGAGGAACAAAGCCTAGAGAGGACCAAACCATTTCTTCTTCCAGAAGGTTGAGAACAAATTTTCTGGAAGTGCTAAAAAAATATTTTGTAGCGCCTACATGTTTTTAAAAAGAGCACTTCAAAAATATTTTGCAATGCCTAAAACCAAATTTTTTTGCACTGTGTTTGAGCCCAGTTTATCCTTTTAGTCTGCCCTTATTCCTCAAACTCTTGCATTGTATATGACAAGTGGGACATGTGCTTCATTCTCCTTGCATTTTAGTAGTGGGTAATTAAAGTTGAGCAATAGCACAAAATAAATGATAAGCAATGAATGGTAAGTTGTAATAGATCAAAATTGTTGATAAATTGCGAGTAATGAATGTTTAGTAGTAGTAGGAAATTAACGTTGAGCAACAACAATTAGCCAATTGATAGTTAGTTATTTCTAACATGTAGAATTAGGAAATCATACATGGTTTATGGTTTCATTATGCCTATATATTGAGTGATTAGGTAGGAGGAATTGAAAGAGAGATTTTAACTTATTGTTATGCTACTAATTTTTTTCCAAAACCTTTATGTTGTTTAATACTCCTATGAAAAGCATGGAATATACCTTGTGTTGATGCCCCGAAAATCATTGTATCAACATTGGGGGATAACCACCCGGTCCAGACCTTAATACAGCTCCTTTTCCGTTTGGAATGGTGGCTCCGACTGGATATAATGGGACTAGTTTTCCAATAATGAATAAAAGGGGATGGATGAGTGATTGATTTCTAATAAATGATAATGAATGGATGACCTAATCTATCAGCGAAAATATAAATAACTATTCTATCCCGGGAAGCTTCTATTCTTTGAAGTGCAACGTTTGATAATATATGTTCATTGATAGGCATATAGATGACTCTAAGCAATAAACATAGATATTCCTTTACTTAATGATTACTTTGTTCAAATAGTTGAACAAAGTGATTAACACATTGTTACACCTATCTTTTTATATTACCGATACATGTATGATTAAAAGGAAAGCATGCTGTAAACATCCAGTAGTGGAAAGTATAAAGAATGTTGTTAAAACACATGCATATATTTGATAATAGCAAGAGCGATCAAACAACAATTCACATAAAAGGAATGAACTCAGACATAGATAATAGTACCATATGAGCTGCAAATCACTCCCAATATCAATCGCTATTTGGATTCCTTCTTTCGACACAGAAACACTTTTAAACAAAGGCAGTAGTGCACATTCACATAAAAGCTTCGTTATCAAAATTGGAATAATTGGCCCAGTCTTTATAAAAGAATATGCCTGAAGTACAGTAGTGCAACTTCAGGTTTAAGTCATATACAAAAACTTACGACCCTTTCTAAATACATGAAAGGGTCTATAAATACTTGATTAAAACTAACTAACTATGAAACTAAAATCCTATTTAATTGGTACAACTTGATTCTGAATATCTTCCTCATGGAAATCTGGCAGTCGGCAGCATGATTCATCACTTAGGTTGTTTGCCTTTAGA
Source organism: Pinus tabuliformis (assembly GCA_031772625.1). NCBI lineage: Eukaryota > Viridiplantae > Streptophyta > Pinopsida > Pinales > Pinaceae > Pinus > Pinus tabuliformis. Next base: position 121,634,768 of record CM062812.1, on the reverse strand, counting down.
CCTGAGCTGGCATATTGCAAGCATTGGTTCCACTTCTGGTGGTCGGTTGAGACGAGAATTGAGTTGGGCAGCATAGGTGGCATCTTGTATATTGGGAATGATACACCCGATTGCATCTGTGAGGCACTTGAGGGCGGCTCTCTGGCTGTATGGTTTGACTAAGAACAACCAATAGGTGTCCCATGTCAAACTGTTAATTCCTGTGATTAATCTCCTATTTTTCTCCAGCTCTTGATAACATGACTGCTCCAATGTTTTAGCCAATAGCAATTTACCTGGGGTACATTGAGAAATCATGTTAGATAAGTAGAGAGTATCATTAATCAATTCAACCAAATTACTTGTGGTTAATTTGCATCTTGAAACTGCTCTCTCTGCTTTCATTAACTGGGACTGCCACTCCATAAATAATATCTCTTTATGCGATTCTAGGATTTTTGGCAAATTAGCTGCCTGTCCCTCATCAGTGTCTTGCCACTCAAGAAAATTATTCAAAGTCTCATCGGCCTGCTCCAAGTCTGTTCTAGCATCAGCCAATTTATCACTTATTGATGTTGTTAAGTCACATAAAGGTTCTTCTTGGGTGATTTGTTGACATAACAGCCTTATCTGTGTTACCAATGCCTTGTTTATCTGTAATGGCTCTGCTCTGAATTCAGCTGGCTGCGGAAGATTCTTGGTTTTCTCTATTTGGGCTGATAGTTGAGCAATTTGTTCATCTTTCGACTTCAGCATTTGTTCATTCATTACTTTTAGTTTTGCCAATGCTTCCGACAACTCTTTCTTCTTTTGAACTGCACTCGAATCAATTCTCTGTTTCTCTTCCTACAATTGTTTATTCAATTGATTATTTATTTGTTGTTGTGTAAACAATTGTCGTTCTGCTTGATCTGCCTTCTGTTGTGCCTCTGATAGTTGTGCTTGTAGCAAAATGATTTCCTGGTCTTTTCCTTTTAATAGATTACTCACCTCTGATGCCTTGTCTATGGTGGCTGCCGAATAGGCTCCAGCATATTGGGACAGTTTTGTTAGGTCATCAGAGGGATCAAACTCCTCCTTCCAAACCACGTTGCCCGTCACTGTTTGTTCAGGGAATAGGGAAGGTTGATCAGTCCTTCTCCTTTTCCGCTGTCGTTTTACTACAGCCTTGTGCTTTGGGCTGTAAAAGACATCTAAGGGAGGAATTTCTTCTACTTGCAAAACAATCTGATCGGAGGGATCCTTAGGAATTATCTCTATTCCTGTAGAACTGGGTAGGCCGTTGGTTCCACTTGGAACCTGTTTAGATGTTGTCTCCTGTGTGTCAGCCACTTTTGATGTTTCAGCTTCCTTCGAGCTCTCGAGATTGCTTATGATTGAGTTGAATTGCTGCCATTCCTGGAGAAATTTCGGGTCAATCTGGGCATCTACATTCACCTCTATGCTGCTCTGTTCCTGCTCTTTTCTCTGGGTTTCCTCTTGCTCTTTTGCATGCACTTCCTCCTGCTCTTTTGATGTAGCAGGAGCTTCCTTAGTGAGTCACTGCTCAGGCTCGCTTGATTCTGTCGTTGGGGTCGTTGCTAACAGATCTAGAGGCAGAGTTTGCAACCTTTGTTCTCTAAGTCTGTTAAATTCAACTAACCCGTCATCCTAATATTCCATTCTAGCCAGGGATTTAACTTGGAATATTGACTCGGCTGAGGAGAACAGGTCATCGAACATATCTTCTTTATGATCAAATTTAGTTAATTTTGCCTGTTCAAGTGCATTGTAGGCGACTTTGTTTGGATCAAATCGCCTATTAGGAAGAGTTGCTAGACTTAGTGCCTTGATTTTATCAGCTTTTTTCTCTGCATGTTTAAAGTCATGCAAAGCGTAAACACCGCATCTCAGAGGAAAAGGAGGCCAAACCTGCTTCTTTTTGCTCTTTAGAGTTTGTGTAACTCCTTCGGACGTAATCTAATAGGCTACCTCCCGGGCTAATAGTTTATTGGGTATGTACAAAGGGAGGACATGAGGGTTGGCTTGGCTGCCGAAAACTCTTACATAGGTGAATTTTTCTTCTCTGAACCATCTTCCTACCGATGTCAAGTCAATCCTTGCTTGGTAGGAAATCTTAGGAGCAGGTTTATCAAAAATGGAATAGTGAATGGGTAACATAAAACCGTTGCAGATTTGATATACATGGTGCTTATAGTGAGCTTTCCATAACTTCTGATGGTATAAATGAATGGGCATGGGGCCTTGTGGAGTCCATCTCCATCCAAGCATAGGAAATTCAGAATTAAAACACGGGGTGTCCAAGATATAGGCACTATAGTAGAATGGGGGAATAAACCTTTCAGTAATGTGGGATTTGCTTCTAAACTCAAGGACTGCAGTTTCTAGCTTATCAGACAGTATAGTTGCCCAATCCATTATTTCACTATTACATGTTGCCTCCATCAAAGGAACCATTTCTATAGTGAAGTTTGTGGAATCATGCAACCCCCACAACCTACACATCATTACTCTGGCATAACAATAAGGGGAACACAAAGAATCGACAGAGTACTTACACGAAGGCTCGTGCTTGTGTTTCGCTGGGTTTTGCCTCCAATCCCTTATAGGTTCTGATTCAATATCATTTTCATTTCTGAACTTTTCCAAAAATGCTTTGTTGTACTTCTTCTCCGGTGCAGGCAAATGATACATTTGCCTCAAATCATCAGGTTGAAACGAGCCGAAGACTCACCCATCCATGGTGCTGAATGTTCTGTTGGTTATTGGGATTTCTTCAATTGCCCATCTCACCACATCTGTATATGGGAGAATTTTTTCTCGGGCTGCTATCTAATGAAGGTAAGAGTCAGCTAGATCCTTAAGGGTAGCATCAAACTTTCAGGTCGTGTCTACTGTGGCTTGCACTATAGTTACCTCAGGCTCCTCGGCCTCAATCAAATTGTATATATTCAGCCAAGTAGTTTTACCGAGTCCTAAACATGTGGTGTCCGATATTAGTCCCTTTTTTCTTTGTCCAGGATCGGCAATGTGTTGTCCTGTAACTGCTGAAGCGGAAGCTGTTCCAGTTTTCTTCGATTTCTTCCCCATTCTGCTTGAATTTACTGCTTCGGAAGAGCTCTACACAGGAGAGAAAATGAATGTAATGCGGAGAATTGGTGGCGCAAACCAAATATGAACGAGATATATTAATCAATGCATAATGGAGGATTAACTTAAGGTGGCCGCGGATACAATCTGTGAAGAGATTTTAGACTGACTATCTCATTAAATGGCCGTTTAAACCTGTCAATCCTTTAAATGCTCATCATATCGTTTATTGGCCGAATGATTCATTCAAGCGTGGCTTTGATGTTTTGGCGGTTGAGCATAAGTGAATCGCTATCGGGAAGATAAGGCCTTTAATACTAATTAACCATAATATCCCAACTTTATCAATCCTTTTTGAAATCTGCGCTTTTAGCTTTATCGCAATCGGCCATCGGGGGAAAGCTTAAGTTGTTATATTGGTTCCTTTCGGAATCCTCGATTGCCGATAGTGATATTGCCAATTCGGATCGGGAGTTTTAACTGAGGGCTTTGAAAAGCATGCATGGCACATCTTCGATCGCCGATAGCGATATCGCATCGGATCGGAGCGAAAAGGGGCTTTTGTTATGATATCTTGTCATTGCCAATATCCGATAGCCTTTTGTGCATTGTCGCGTCGGAGAAAATCAATGGGTCTTTTAAGTCATGCCTCCCTTGTCATTGCGATATTCAATCTTGCGATCGCTTTATCGCAATGATAAAAGATTACTCATTTATATGTTATAAGACCGATTAATTGGTTTATCAAAAAGGTTTTATAATGTTTTTATTTTGTTTCGGATCTTTTTGAATAATAATAAGTTGATACCAATTTAAATAAAAAGGGACCCATTTCATATTATAGTTTTGAGAATAAAATTTGTATGAAATGGGAAATTGTTGTAGAGCACAACAATTGGCAATTCACTGGAAGAAACAGTTATCTCTGAAAAGTACTGAAATACTTAAACTTTCTCTAAATAGGAATCTCATCAAAGAGGAAAATTCTAATATAACTAGGTATATATGCATTCCAAATAAAATAAAACTATCTTTGCTAATTTCCTCTCTTGTTTAAAATTAGATACATTCTAAGTTTTAAATTGGCCTCTATTGGTTGATAATGATAAAACGGAAAACCTTTCCAAATCAGCTTTTAGAATTGACTCGTCTGTCATAGGTAGAGCCTCTGCTGCCAGCAAACGTTCATAGTTTTGACAGGGATACCTTTTAACCATATTACTGTCCATTATCCCATCCACTTCAGAGTATGATTAACAGAATGAATTCAAAACATGCTTTCATATTTTGTTTTTCTTTTACTTTTCTATTATTTTGTAAGATAAAAAGTCATTGTCCTGGTTTGGTGGCCAGCTGAGTGACAATGCCATTCACTGGTAGTAATCTAATCGAACAAGCTAGCTCGTGATGAGACCCCTTGTCTTATAATAAGCCATTACCCTGTTTTGGTATGCAGTGTTGGTAATGTCGGTTAAACTATTTCTCGATGATCATGGTAAGCAGGCTTGTAATAAGACCTCTTATCTTTTATATCAAATATTTTAGAATTACACTCTGAGTAATTACAAACTTCGATGAATGGGATGGACAATTTTCTCCTTAAGAGAGAATGGATGACAAGGTAAGACTTGAAGATGCTGAAATTGGATTAGTTTCTGTTTTGATATTGATAACCTTTTTTGTGACCAATTTGAAAACATAAAATGATTTACAATACTTCTAAATCTTGAGAAGAGTTCACAAAAATTAAAATGCAGTTTCAGAATGCAATTATACCTAATTTCCTAGAAATTGTCGTTTTTGTCTAAGGCTTCTATTATTTTAAAAGTAAATATCAACACTACTTCTCTTGAGCAACTTTTTCATACAGCAAAGGTCAATGGAAGATACCTTACAACTTTATTTCCTAATGGTCCTACAAACTACAAATTTTTCTAAACTAAAAAAAGGAGAAGGGGTTACCTCCTCAATTGAAGAATTTCTTTAAGATGAGGCCATTAACAGGGAGAGAATCTCTCAAACCTGATAAATCTTGTAACATGAAGGTCGAATGGCCTATCTTCTCGCAGATCTGAAATGGCCCAAGCCACATTTTCTGGAACTTGGTGTGTTTTCCTTTTTCCTCATGGGCTTTGTCCCATTTCATAACTAAATCACCGACTTGAAACTGTTTTGAACCGGATGAAGTTGAATCAAAGGATGACTTGATAATTTGCTAATGTTTTGCATGAATAACCTTGGCTTTTTCTCTTTCCTCTTCTAATTTTAGGATTTGATCATGTCTAAGTTGAATAGAAGAAGGGCTTTCCTCAATAAATTGAAGTAGGGCTAGAGAAGGAAGGACAAGATTTGTTGGTAGAACTGCTTCTTTTCCATACACAAGATTGAATGGAGAAGAACCTATGGAAGCTTTCTGTGTTATCCTATCAGCCCATAGTGCAAATATTAAAGATTTATGCCATTTTTTATGATTCTGTTCGATAGTTCGCTTTATAATCTTGATTAGATTTTTATTGGTAGATTCTACTAAACCATTACCTTGAGGATAGTAATTAGCAGAATATTTCAATTTAAATCCTCTTTTAATAGCGAAATCAAACATAGCATTGCCTGAGAAATAAGATGCATTATAAAAAACAAGAGCATTTGGGACACCAAACTTGGTAATGATGAATTGATCTATGAATTCTATAATTTCCTCAGAATTTGTTGTCTTTAACGGAATTGCTTCAACCCACTTAGAAAAATAATCTGTGGCAGTAAGGATATACTTATGTTGTTTGGAAGAATGTGGAGTGATTTCTCCGATGATGTCCAATCCCCATTGCTCAAATGGTTGTTCAATGTTGACTGGTTGCAAAGGGAAAGCTGGCTTTCTTTGTCTTCCACTAGAAGTTTGACAACTTCGGCATTTCCTTACATATTCATGAGCATCTCTAAACAGGGTGGGCCAATAATATCCAGCATGAATGATTTTGTGGGCTGTTGTGTCAGCTCCAAAATGTCCTCCTGCTGGTCCATCATGTAATTCCTGCAAAACCTTTTGTGCTTCAGGTTTTTCTAGGCATCTTAATAAGATTGAATCATAATTTTTCCTAAAAAGTACATCATCAACAATTGTGAAATTTCTTGCTTTCAATATAATGGCCCTCTTGCTTTTATAAGACAGGTTAGGGGGTGCATATCCATTTTTCAAATAAAAGATCAAGTCTGCATATTGTGATTCAGAATCAATAACACTTATCTGATTGATTTCTTCTAAATGTTCTGTATCACCTGGTTGTTGAATGTTGGATATCCTGCCAATAACCTGCAAAAACCTTGGCCTCTAACAATCTTTGCTGGCTTGATTTCCAAGTCATATTCTTGAAGTGTTGTAACCCAGTTTTCCCTTTTTTCACCTAATTCCCTTTGTATTAATAGTTGCCTTACTATAGAGAAAGGAACTATGACTTTTGTATGGGCTTTTAAAAGGAAGGGTCTGTAATGTTTGACAGCTTTATATACAACAAAGGCTTGTTTTTCTACTTCGGAGTAATTTAGGTCGGCACCTTGCAAGTTTGAACTATAGAATGAAATGGGTGTTTCCAAGTTGTGATCATTAATCTGAGTGAGTACTGCTGCATAAGACAAATCAGATGTGATAGTATACAATATGAAATGATTAGAAAAATTAGGAGTATTTAAAGCGGGGGCATTAATTATTGATTGTTTGATTAAATCAAACGCTTCCTTTTCTGGTGATCCCCATCTAAAAATTGTTTTTTTCTTAATCATAGTTTGTAGTGGCAAAATGATGTGACAAAAGTCTGGAACAAATCTTTTAACAAAATTGATTTGGCCTAAAAATGACTCCATGGATTTTTTATTATGAGGAAAAGGGATTTCAAAGATCTCTTTGATCCTACTCGGATCAATATAAATGCCATCTTTGGAGACAATAAAGCCCAAAAGCTTTCCTTGGTCAAGAGCAAAGAAGGATTTTTTAGGATTGAGTAAATATTGTACCTTCTGCAGCGTTGAAAGATTTGGTTCAAATCATGCAAATGATTGGTTGTCTTTTTAGAAAATACAGTAATATCGTCTAAGTAGACAACTACTATTTTATTGATCAATCCTTTGAAAGCTATATCCATCGCTCTTTGGAATGTGGCTCCTGCATTAATCAGTCCAAAAGGAATCTTCTGATAAGCATAAGTTCCCCACTTTGTCCTGAATGTAGTTTTAAGTCTGTCATCAGGATGGACCAAAACTTGGTTGTATCCTAAAAAACCATATAAAAAGGACATCAATTCAGAGCCTGCTACTGAATGGAGTATCTGCTCCATAGTAGGTAATGGGAAATTGTCTTTTAGGCTTGCCTTATTCAGATTTCTAAAATCTATACAAATCCTGATATCGCCATTTTTCTTCCTAACAGGCACCATATTGGAGACCCAGTTCGAGTGTCGAACGGGAAAAATAATCTTGGCCTTTAAGAGTTTATTAAGTTCAGTTTTAATTTGACTCTCTAGGTTCGGATGTATTTTCCTGAGCTTTTGTTGAACTGGTTTTTGTTCTGCGAGCATTGGAATAGTATGCTAGATGATAGATGTATCATACGTCTTTAAATCATCATACTTCCAAGCGAAGACATGTTTATTCTTTCTTAATAGTCTAATGAATGCCTTTTTTTCTTCCAGAGAAAGTCCTAATCCTAGATTAATGTTTTGAGGATTTTGTTCAGTGCCAAGATTAATCAACTCAAACCTCAAGGTGGAATTGTGGAGCTTTGTATTGATCACAGGTTTAAATTTGTCTTTAATGTCATAAAGATCCTCCAGCTTCACCACAAGCTTCGATATTGAGTTTTCTTCATGCTTTTCTCTCATCTGAAGATCATGATCGCTCTCCTCTATAATCTGATCATCATAGGATTTTTCAGAAGTCAGGAATTGTAAAATGTCTTCATCGTGATTGAAAACTCTCCAATTAGTGACATTGTCAGGAATTGATGGCCTAAAAAGCAATTCTACTGAAAATCTATCTGGGCTATAATCTTCGGAAGGTAGGAGTTTGGAAGCAACATTGGCTAGCAATTCGGCTGCCGAATTTTGAGACCTGGGAATGGAAGAGATATTGAATGCTGAAAAGTGCGAGGTGAGTTCTTGCACCAGTGATTGATAATGCTTGAGGTGATTTGAAAGACAATGAATCGTATTTCTCACCTGTTTGACAATAATTTCAGAATCGTCGAACACTTTTAAATATTGCACTTTAAGGCCAATTGCTTTGTACAGTCTTTGGACTAAGGCTTCATACTCGGCTGTGTTGTTTGTGCATTCAAATTCTAACCTACAGGACAGCATTGTTTTTTCTCCTTGCGGGCTAACCAAGATACATCCTACTCCCGAGCCTTCATTAGATTTAGAGCCATCAAAATATAAAGACCAAAATAAAGAATTCTTTACAATTGTATTTACAGTTTTCTCAGTATCACTAAAACATCTTGACCTATCTGTTTGTGAATAATTTTCGATCTGAGATGAACAATTGTTTACTGAGAAAGGAGATGGTTGGGCTGTGAAGTTACCAAAGAATGATTCCGACGAATAATTCCCTAAGATATTGTTATTAAATGCTATGGGTTGATTTTCCTGTTCAAACTCTGTGACAGTGTGGGTCATGTGCTTTTCCCAATTGATTTTTATTTGATTTGGCTTTCCATTTTAGGGTAGCCACATATGGGATCAATTGGTAGAAATATACCCATGGAGCTTCTCGAACCAATCCCTACTTAAGTTTAAACCATAAAATTCAGGTATATCGGCGATTAGGATATCAATTCTTTGAACTACTCGCAGATCGACCGATAACCTGATCGTTACAGAGTTGATTTCTCCTACAACCTGTACCTTAGTTCTATCTAGTTGTACAATGTGAATTGCAGATTTCTGGGGTTCAATGTTCAGTTTGGAACAAACCGAAGCTGGCATTATATTTGAGGATGCCCCTGAATCAATCAAACAATTGCGCAGATTACGATTATAAATCTCATAGGTTAATATGAAAGGAGGAGTATGGGAATTGGATCTATCTCCAATCAAAATCGTATCAGTAGCTTCGATCCTGCTAGAAGGTGGTTGTCCTGAATCATTTGCAGCTTTAGCACTGGGAAGAGGTGTGGAAGGAACAGCATTCAATTCTTTGAGAAGCAATTTCTGCTGATGTTTTAGTTTACTAAGTTCAAACATAGTAATGTTTGCCTTAGTTTTCTTCATAACATCAACGATATTGTAATCCATTGAATCAGATACTACTAATGTCTTAGATGTTGAGGGCATATTTGAGGTTGAAGGTTGGTTTTGGGAAACCGTTGCAGCTGGCTTCCTTGTGGATACCTTTTCCTTTGTTGTTGTGGCACCTGCACTTCTTTTCTTTGAAGTTGCTTGGATGGGTTCAAGGGCACCCTTACTCCTAGTAGTGACAGGAAAAGCTTCTTCTTCATTTTCTGTATCGAAGTTAGGTAGTATGAAATCCCACATTCCATGGCATTCAACAACTTCCTCTTCATCATCAGTTGGTGAGATTGTTTCCTCTTCTTCTTCTTCAAGGTCTGAATCTGCATTAGATATAACATTCGGTGGTTTTGATTTCGTTTTCTTGAAACTTCTAAAGGGCCTTTTAGTTGAGGTTTCTGCTACTTGCTTTTTGATTTCAACCATTTCATTTGACAAAGTCTTAAGGACCTTTTGCAGACCTTCCATATCGTAGGGATCTTTTGGGGTTTTCTTCTTTGAATCATCTTTAAAAGAAACTTTTTTGGCTTTTCTATCTTCCAGAGCAGCTTTCTTCTCTAGAGCATTAATACGTTTCTCCACAGCAAGTGCTTCTTTCATGTTTTCAGCTAAAATTGGTTTTGCAGCCCTGTCTACGAAGATAGCTATATTGGCAGGTAGGGCAGTTATATACCATTCGCTTCTGATTTGTTCACTTGGTTTGGAGGTCGTTGGGATTTTATTCAAGAGTTTATTGAATCGCGCATTGAATTCTTTAATTGGTTCCCTATGCTCTATCCTAATATTGGAGAGATCATTTATTAATGTGGCTAAAGATCTATCATCTCCATACTTAGTGAGAAACTGTTCTTGGCAAGTGGTCCAACTGGTAATGGAACTAGATGGCAAGGAAAAATACTAGGATCCTGCTGATCCTTGCAAAGTATAAGGGAAGAGCCTAACTACAACATCTTCCTCAGTTACTCCTTTGAGATTAACTGATAACATGAAGTTACTAATATGTTCCTCAGCTTGTGTTCCATCATCTGGGTTAAACTTGGGCAGCCATTTTTCAGGAGTATCAGGTAATGCATGTAATGGTGCAGGCGTATTGACCGCACTAGGCCTGGTCCATGGATCTGCCATTGTAACACCAGTAGTGGATGATACTACTGTTGAAATTCCAGATGTTTGGGAAGGAGTTGACATCGAGGATTGCACAGGTTGAGATGTTGAAGTTCCTAACCCCTGATGAAAAACAATGTGTAATGAAGGGGTGGATGGTTGACTTCGCACAGGGGAAGATGATATGGAGGATGTGGATGAAAGTGTTTCACTATTAGATCCTTCAGTTTTCTTCTTGGCCCTTTTCCTTTTAGGTAAAGGGAACTCAGTGGGTTCAATACCGAGCTTTCCGCTCTGAAGTCTAGTGAGGGGATGAGGTAAATTGAACTGCGAAGTCTCACTGCTTTGAGATACTTTAGATTTCTGTGGTGTTATCGAGAAGCCTTGAAGTTTCTGGATGAGTAACTGAACTTCAGGGGACTCGGGACTTAATCGTTCTGGAGTATTGTGGGTGAGGGCAGTGGTAGTTGATTCCTCTTCTTCTTGCTTGGATACTGGAGAACTAGCATGTAATTGGGAAGTACGATAAGATGTGGAGGGAGAGTTACTCTAAGAATGGTCTATAGATTTGGATTTGCTCGCCATTCATAGTTCATGCCCTCCTTCTAGCGCCAAAAATATTGATGCCCCGAAAATCGTTGTATCAACATTGGGGGATAACCACCTGGTCCGGACCTTAATACAGCTCCTTTTCCGTTTGGAATGGTGGCTCCGACTGGATATAATGGGACCAGTTTCCCAATAATGAATAAAAGGGGATAGATGAGTGATTCATTTCTAATAAATGATAATGAATGGATGACCTAATCTATCAGCGAAAATATAAACAATTATTCTATCCCTGGAGGCTTCTATTCTTTGAAGTGCAACGTTTGATAATCTCTATTCATTGATAGGCATATAGATGACTCTAAGCAATAAACATAGATATTCCTTTACTTGATGATTACTTTGTTCAAATAGTTGAACAAAGTAATTAACACATTGTTACACCTATCTTTTTATATTACCGATACATGTATGATTAAAAGGAAAGCATGTTGTAAACATCCAGTAGTGGAAAGTATAAAGAATGTTGTTAAAACACATGCATATATCTGATAATAGCAAGAGCGATCAAACAACAATTCACATAAAAGGAATGAAATCAGACATAGATAATAGTACCATATGAGCTGCAAATCACTCCCAATATCAATCACTATTTGGATTCCTTCTTTTGACGCAGAAACACTTTTAAACAAAGGCAGTAGTGCACATTCACATAAAAGCTTCGTTATCAAAATTGGAATAATTGGCCCAGTCTTTATAAAAGAATATGCCTAAAGTACAGTAGTGCAACTTCAGGTTTAAGTCATATACAAAAACTTACGACCCTTTCTAAATACATGAAAGGGTCTATAAATACTTGATTAAAACTAACTAACTATGAAACTAAAATCCTATTTAATTGGTACAACTTGATTCTAAATATCTTCCTCACGGCAATGTGGCAGTCGGCAGCATGATTATCACTTAGGTTGTTTGCCTTTATACCTGAGCTGGCATATTGCAAGCATTGGTTCCACTTCTGGTGGTCGGTTGAGACGAGAATTGAGTTGGGCAGCATAGGTGGCATCTTGTATATTGGGAATGATACACCTGATTGCATCTGTGAGGCACTTGAGGCAGCTCTCTGGCTGTATGATTTGACTAAGAACAACCAATAAGTGTCCCATGTCAAACTGTTAATTCCTGCGATTAATCTCCCATTTTTCTCCAGCTCTTGATAACATGACTGCTCCAATGTTTTAGCCGATAGCAATTTACCTGGGGTACATTGAGAAATCATGTTAGATAAGTAGAGAGTATCATTAATCAATTCAACCAAATTACTTGTGCTTAATTTGCATCTTGAAACTGCTCTCTCTGCTTTCATTAACTGGGACTGCCACTCCATAAATAATATCTCTTTATGTGATTCTAGGATTTTTGGCAAATTAGCTGCCTGTCCCTCATCAGTGTCTTTCCACTGAAGAAAATTAGTCAAAGTCTCATTGGCCTACTCCAAGTCTGTTCTAGCATCAGCCGATTTATCACTTATTGATGTTGTTAAGTCACATAAAGGTTCTGCTTGGGCGATTTGTTGACATAACAGCCTTATCTGTGTTACCAATGCCTTGTTTATCTGTAATGCCTCTGCTCTGAATTCAGCTGGCTGTGGAAGATTCTTGGTTTTCTCTATTTGGGCTTATAGTTGAGCAATTTTTTCATCTTTCGACTTCAGCATTTGTTCATTCATTACTTTTAGTTTTGCCAATGCTTCCGACAGCTCTTTCTGCTTTTGAACTGCACTCGAATCAATTCTCTATTTCTCTTCCTCCAATTGTTTATTCAATTGATTATTTAGTTGTTGCTGTGTAAACAATTGTCGTTCTGCTTGATCTGCCTTCTGTTGTGCCTCCGATAGTTGTGCTTGTAGAAAATGATTTCCTGGTCTTTTCCTTTTAATAGATTACTCACCTCTGATGCCTTGTCTATGGTGGCTGTCGAATAGGCTCCAGCATATTGGGACAGTTTTGTTAGGTCATCAGAGGGATCAAACTCCTCCTTCCAAACCACGTTTCCCGTCACTGTTTGTTCAGGGAATAGGGAAGGTTGATCAGTCCTTCTCCTTTTCCGCTGTCGTTTTACTACAGCCTTGTGCTTTGGGCTGTAAAAGACATCTAAGGGAGGAATTTCTTCTACTTGCAAAACAATCTAATCGGAGGGATCCTTAGGAATTATCTCTATTCCTGTAGAACTGGGTAGGCCGCTGGTTCCACTTGGAACCTATTTAGATGTTGTCTCCTGTGTGTCAGCCGCTTTTGATGTTTTGGCTTCCTTCGAGCTCTCAAGATTGCTTATGATTGAGTCGAATTGCTGCCATTCCTAGAGCAATTTCGGGTCAATCTGGGCATCTACATTCACCTCTGTGCTGCTCTGTTCCTACTCTTTTCTCTGGGTTTCCTCTTGCTCTTTTGCATGCACTTCCTCCTGCTCTTTTGATGTAGCAGGAAGTTCCTTAGTGAGTCGCTGCTTAGGCTCACTTGATTCTGTCGTTGGGGTCGTTGCTAACAGATCTAGAGGTAGAGTTTGCAACCTCTGTTCTCTAAGTCTGTTAAATTCAACTAACCCGTCATCCTGATATTCCATTCTGGCCAGCGATTTAACTTGGAATATTGACTCGGCTGAGGAGAACAGGTCATCGAACATATCTTCTTTATGATCAAATTTAGTTAATTTTGCCTGTTCAAGTGCATTGTAGGCGACTTTGTTTGGATCAAATCGCCTATTAGGAAGAGTTGCTAGACTTAGTGCCTTGATTTTATCAGCTTCTTTCTCTGCATGTTTAAAGTCATGCAGAGCGTAGACACCGCATCTTAGAGGAAAAGGAGGCCAAACCTGCTTCTTTTTGCTCTTTAGAGTTTGTGTAACTCCTTCGGATGTAATCTGATAGGCTACCTCCCGGGCTAATAGTTTATCGGGTATGTACAAAGGGAGGACATGAGGGTTGGCTTGGCTGCCGAAAAATCTTACATAGGTGAATTTTTCTTCTCCGAACCATCTTCCTACGGATGTCAAGTCAATCCCCACTTGGTAGGAAATCTTAGGAGCAGGTTTATCAAAAATGGAATAGTGAATGGGTAACATAAAACCGTTGCAGATTTGATATACATGGTGCTTATAGTGAGCTTTCCATAACTTCTGATGGTATAAATGAATGGGCATGGGGTCTTGTGGAGTCCATCTCCATCCAAGCATAGGAAATTCAGAATTAAAACACAGGGTGTCCAAGATATAGGCACTATAGTAGAATGGGGGAATAAACCTTTCAGTAATGTGGGATTTGCTTCTAAACTCAAGGACTGCGGTTGCTAGCTTATCAGACAGTATAGTTGCCCAATCCATTATTTCACTATTACATGCTGCCTCCATCAAAGGAACCATTTCTATAGTGAAGTTTGTGGAATCATGCAACCCCCACAACCTACACATCATTACTCTGGCATAACAATAAGGGGAACACAAAGAATCGACAGAGTACTTACCCGAAGACTCGTGCTTGTGTTTCGCTGGGTTTTGCCTCCAATCCCTTATAGGTTCTGATTCAATATCATTTTCATTTCTGAACTTTTCCAAAAATGCTTTGTTGTACTTCTTCTCCGGTGCAGGCAAATGATACATTTGCCTCAAATCATCAGGTTGAAACAAGCCGAAGACTCTCCCATCCATGGTGCTGAATGTTCTGTTGGTGATTGGGATTTCTTCAATTGCCCATCTCACCACATCTGTATATGGGAGAATTTTTTCTCGGGCTGCTATCTAATGAAGGTAAGAGTCAGCTAGATCCTTAAGGGTAGCATCAAACTTTCAGGTCGTGTCTACTGTGGCTTGCACTATAGTTACCTCAGGCTCCTCGGCCTCAATCAAATTGTATATATTCAGCCAAGTAGTTTTACCGAGTCCTAAACATGTGGTGTCCGATATTAGTCCCTTTTTTCTTTGTCCAGGATCGGCAATGTGTTGTCCTGTAATTGCTGAAGCGGAAGCTGTTCCAGTTTTTTTCGATTTCTTCCCCATTCTGCTTGAATTTACTGCTTCAGAAGAGCTCTACACAGGAGAGAAAATGAATGTAATGCGGAGAATTGGTGGCGCAAACCAAATATGAACGAGATATATTAATCAATGCATAATGGAGGATTAACTTAAGGTGGCCGCGGATACAATCTGTGAAGAGATTTTAGACTGACTATCTCATTAAATGGCCGTTTAAACATGTCAATCCTTTAAATGCTCATCATATCGTTTATTGGCCGAATGATTCATTCAAGCGTGGCTTTGATGTTTTGGCGGTTGAGCATAAGTGAATCGCTATCGAGAAGATAAGGCCTTTAATACTAATTAACCATAATATCCCAACTTTATCAATCCTTTTTGAAATCTGCGCTTTTAGCTTTATCGCAATCGGCCATCGGGGGAAAGCTTAAGTTGTTATATTGGTTCCTTTCGGAATCCTCGATTGCCGATAGTGATATTGCCAATTCGGATCGGGAGTTTTAACTGAGGGCTTTGAAAAGCATGCATGGCACATCTTCGATCGCCGATAGCGATATCGCATCGCATCGGAGTGAAAAGGGGTTTTTGTTATGATAGGTTGTCATTGCCGATATCCGATAGCCTTTTGTGCATTATCGCGTCGGAGAAAATCAATGGGTCTTTTAAGTCATGCCTCCCTGTCATTGCGATATGCAATCTTGCGATCGCTTTATCGCAATGATAAAAGATTACTCATTTATATGTTATAAGACCGATTAATTGGTTTATCAAAAAGGTTTTATAATGGTTTTATTTTGTTTCGGACCTTTTTGAATAATAATAAGTTGATACCAATTTAAATAAAAAGGGACCCATTTCATATTATAGTTTTGAGAATAAAATTTGTATGAAATGGGAAATTGTTGTAGAGCACAACACCTTGATAATCACACCTAATTATATTTTTTACGTAATAAAGTAATGATAATTACTCTTATCGTACCCTCTTGCTTATACATTAGTAATTTTTCATTAATCATTACTTTGTATTCTTTTACGGTGATCAATTTGTAAAGGACTACATCTTAAATTCCCTTCATTTACACATAAAATTATTTTCCTCTGATACTATACTTTGTTTTCTATTTAAATCTGAACATTTATAAATATATTCTCCAATTCAAAAAAATATTGGTGAATCACCACATTATACATGTTACTTGACCCACTACTGAGTCTTCTTTCTTCCTCCTAATATATGTGTAAAAATATTCTAAAATCAATCTTAATCACTTTAGGTCACCATGGTTTTTTTTCTATATCCTTTGTACTACATAAGTTACTACTATTTTTCTAACCATATAATTATGTTGTGGAATAAAAATGTTTTATCTATGATAAATACATATAACCTTAATTCGTATGTGTGGGACTTACATTCACTTGACCACTTATTGCTCTTTCACCATGTATCGTGACCATGGCATACTCATCATGCTTTGGTTTACTTCTTCATTTGATATATATATATATGTCTTACCTTGTGTTATAAATATATGTTGGTTCAATAGTACACCACTTGTATTATCAACAAGTAGTCATTGATGTGGAACTTCTTGGTGTCATGGAATAGTTTTTTCTAACACTCGTTGTTCTATTTGCAAATATGGATCTTTATTATTATGACACACCGGTAGTTACCTCATGCCTTCAAGTGGGTTAACTTTGATATATGTCTAACCTTATTCTTAACAGTTATGATTTAGTCCTACCTGATCAACAATTGAGGAGGTTTATGGTTTCTTATTATTTATAATGACTACCCCATCGATCTACTCATTATTTCATTCATACCTTTGGCTTCTAGATAGAGCTATGTCCGCTCTGCAACTAAACCTATGCTAATTCTCCACCTTTATTGTTTATGTGATAATTGAAGACTTCTAGATTCTACAAAGCCTTCCTTTGTTAGTTTTTTTCAAGGTGGAAATGTTATGCTAAGTGGTTCCACTCATTTATGGAGTTCAATAAAGATAATTCCATTTTCTAAAAATGGTTTTTCATCATATACCTAATATTTTATGACTTCATATCTATGTTTTCCACTCTAACTTATTATTTTCACCCTTTTTTCTTTCCAAATTTAACAATATATTATTGGTCCTTGTTCAGAATCATTTTCTCGCTTCGACCTTTAGCCATAATTATACTAAGAAAGTTTTATTGACTTCTTTTCCACCTGCCAAGTGATATTATTTGTGTTAGGTAAATGAAAATTTTATTGGTTAGGATATATATTGTTATTTCCTTTATAGGTTTAATTTTCCAGGAGTTTAACCCCAGTAATTTTTAATATAGGATTTCAGGGTCCTTCCTCGATATTTCAATAACCAAATCTAGCTCTCATCTCCAACAAAATTTGTTCTCATTTCTCTTGGAAACTGGTTTTTCCTTTTCTCAGGTAAATTTCCTTAAAGTTTTAAATGCCCCTTTTAAGTTCTATTCTTTATGTGATCTGGGTTACCATGATTAGGGTTTCTAAAACAATAACTCTAATCCTCCATGGTGTTTGAAAATTATATATTATGGAGCAATGGAACACATAAAATATTGCAGAAATATAAACACAGGAAATGCATAAAACAAGAGAGACACAAATATACGTGGTTCACCCAGTTTGGGCTACATCCACCCCGAACAGTCAGTCCTTCCTTTCTATTATCCAGCAAAATGAGGAGACACAACCTATAGTAGATCCGCTGTAATATCCTCTGTTTTCTCTCACAGTCTCACCTCTCTGTTTCTCGCTCACAGAATACACATCTATTACCCTCATACAAAGAGAGGGGTTGCCTTCTAGGGAAAAAAACCTTAAACTAAACATAAGTTCTACCGTCAGATCATCTGCCTAATGAACGGCCTAGATTGACTAGAAATTACTACTTTTACAAGGCAATTATACATATGTTTTTAGTTTCGGGGGCGCTGTCCCCGAGCCCCTGCCGGGGGACCACTAGCCCTCGGACCCCCCAGCCGGGGGGGATCGACCCCCCCGGACCCCCGTGGGGGGGACAAGTCCCCCCTGCACCCCCCCCCCGCGTGGAGGGGTGTACAAACTTCCTGGGGTATACATCCGGCTGAAACAAAGACCTCTGAACAATCATGCTCCACACACAACAATCTCCCACTTGGAGAATGATTGTAGCAACTCCACCGCTGCTTCATTTGCTAGACAATGACTCCTCTTTGGACCTGGTTGTTTCTCATCTTCATCGTCATCCTTGAAGACCAATTGAAACTGAGCATGTTCTCAGTTTCTCCCTGGTTACAACTTTTGTTAGCATATCTACAGGATTCTAGCTAGTGTGTATCTTTTCTAGCTTCAACTCTCCATCTTCCAACACTGATCGTATGAAATGGTACATGAGCTGTATGTGTTTATTCCTGGAATGAAATATTGAGTTCTTTGCAAGATGAATGGCACTTTGGCTATCACTGTATAATGTGCCCATATCATGCTCCTTACCCAATTCACCCATAAACCTTTGTAACCAAATCATTTCTTTACTAGCCTCTGTAGCAACAACATACTCTGCTTGTGTTATTGAAAGTGCAACAACACTTTGGATTTTTGAAACCCAACTGACAGTTGTTCCACCAACAGTAAATACATATCCTGTAGTGCTCCTCCTGTTATCTCTGTCACTTGCCATATCTGCATCAACATATCCTTGTAGGGAAATGTTTGAACCACCAAAGCATAATGCTTGATTTGTGGTACCTTTCAAATATCTGAGAATCCATTTCACTGCCATCCAATGTTCCTTTCCTGGATTGTTCATGTACCTGCTTATACCTCCCACTGCATGTGCAATATCAAGCCTTGTGCAGACAATTGCATACATTAAGTTTCCAACTGCTGATGCATATGGAACTTTAGACATATAATCCATGTCTTCTTGGGTCTTTGGGCACATTTCCTTACTAAGTTTGAAATGGCTAGCAAAAGGTGTACTAACTGGTTTTGCATTGTGCATGTTAAATCTCTTCAACACCTTTTGTATGTACTCATTCTGAGACAATGTTAATTTGCAATTTTTCCTGTCTCTAGTTATTCTCATACCAAGGATTTGTTTTGCAACTCCCAAATCCTTCATTGGAAATGAATTTGCCAATTTTCTTTTAAGCACATTTATTTCCTGCATGTTAGATCCTGCAACAACCATGTCATTTACATACAATAACAATATAATATAGCTTCCATCATTTTGCTTTTTCAGATAAACACAATGATCAGAGTGACATCTAGTATAACCTTGTTCAGACATAAACTTGTCAAATTTTAGATACCACTGCCTTGGAACCTGTTTTAAGACATACAAGCTCTTCTTCAACCTACACAGTAGTTTCTCCTTCCCTTTCACTTCATATCCTTGTGGCTGCTGTATATATATCTCTTCCTCCAAATCCCCATGGAGAAAGGTTATCTTTACATCTAACTGCTCAAGATGCAAATCTTCAACTGCCACTAGACTTAAAATAGTTTTGATTGAATTCATTTTAACAATAGGAGAAAATATTTCGTAAATATCAATACCTTTCTTCTATGCAAACCCCTTCACCACAAAGTCTAGCTTTGTACCTCTGTTTTCCTCCATCTTCTTGCTTCAGCCTGTAAACCCATTTATTCTGCAATGTAGTTTTACCTGCATGGAACCTGATTAAGTCCCATGTCTGGTTGTGCATTAAGGAGTCCATCTCTTCTTCCATGGCTACCTCCCACTTCTTCCTGATTTCAACCTGCATTGCTTCTTCATAACATTCGGGTTCACCGGAATCAGTCAACAATAAATAATATAATGAAGGAGAGTATCGTTCAGGGGGTCTACTTATCCTGGTAGATCTTCTAACACCACTTATAGGTGTTTGGGGTGCCTTTTTCTGTTGTGGTGGTTGCCTCTGTTGATTATTATTTTTTTCACGCACCTTTACTTTTTCAGTGATTTCATCAAGAACTGTGTATTCCTTGTTTTCTTTTTCCTGTTTCTTTTCCTGCAACTGATTCTTATACAAGACCTTTTCATTGAATATTACATCTCTGCTACTAATAATTTTGTGATTTTCATAATCATATAAGCGATAACCAAAATCATTAACACCATATCCAATAAAGGTGCATTTCTTTGACTTTGCCTCAAGCTTTGTTCTATTTTCTTTATCAATATAGACAAAGGCCTCACAACTAAAAGGCTTTAAAAAAGAGTAGTTTACCTTTTTACCTGTCCATGCTTCCTCTGGAACACCACCATCCAAGGAACTTGAAGTCCCTCTGTTTATTAGATAAACAACAGTATCTACAGCATCTGCCCAAAACTGTAAAGGCAATCTTGCATGCAATCTCATGCACCTTGCACGCTCCATGATTGTTCTGTTCATCCTTTCTGACACACCATTTTCTTGTGGTGTTCTTGGAACTGTCTTCTCTCTGCGAATTCCATGCTCTGAACAGTACCTATCAAACTCTTTGCTGCAATATTCACCTCCATTGTTTGATCTAAGACACTTCAATTTCTTTCCTGTCTCAATCTCAACCAAAGCTTTCCATTTCTTGAAAGTATCAAATACATTAGATTTATTCTTAATACAATAAATCCAAGATTTTCTAGTTGCATCATCAATAAAAGTAACATAATAACGAGAGCCACTGAGAGATGATACCTAAGTAGGTACCCATATATCTGTATGTACAAGCTCTAATTTTTCATTCTTCTTTTCTTTCCCAACTCTGAGAAATCTGACTCTCTTCTGTTTTCCATAAATGCAATTCTCACAGAAGTCCAAATCAACATTCTTCAAACCCGGCAACAAATTCCTTGAGTGAAGAATCTTCATCCCCTTTTCACTCATGTGTCCGAGCCTATGATGCCATAATGCTGCATCTGCTCCTTTGGAATTTAAAGCATTAACAGAGTTAGAAATACCATTGCATAAATACAATGTACCAACCTTTTTGCCTTTTGCTATTAACAGGGCTCCTTTGGTGACCTTCCAAGATTTATCTGTGAAAGTTGTCACACAACCTTCACTGCCTAACTACCCTGTTGAAATCAGATTTTTCTTTAGATCTGGAACATGCCTTACCTCCTTTAGTAGCCATTGGTTTCCATTCTGTTGTTTTACAAGAACCTTACCCATTCCAACAATTTTACAGGGTTTATCATCACCCAAACGAACTTGTCCAAAATCTCCTTGAACATAGTCATGAAAGTATTTCTTATCAGGTGTGTCATGGAATGAGGCCCCTGAATCTACCACCCACGAATCAGTAATATTTTCGAAAGAAAGAATCAAAGCATCTTGTAACACCTCACCTGTCACATTTGCTTCATGATTTTTTTCTTGCTGTGAATCTCCTTCTTTTCCCTTTCGAGATCTACAGTCTTTCTTTAGGTGTCCTTTCTTTCCACATTTCCAGCACACTACCCCCGATCTGGACTTGGACCTTTCCTTGATTTACTGCGATATCCTGAGCTCTTTCCTCTTTCCATTTTTCTTCCCCTAGACTCTGCACTCAAAGCATTTCCCGATGTCTCACCAGAGCTTTTCCATCGCATTTCCTCGCTAAGGATAGCACCGACAACATCATCAAACTTTAAAGTACTAGATCCAGACACAGAGTTACTAATGGCCATTACTAAACCATTCCAACTTTCTGGCAATGAGCACAAGAATAACAGAGCTCTAACTTCATCATCAAAGTTTACCCCTATAGAACATAACTGACTTGTAACAGTATTAAAATCATTTAAATGATCTGCAACAGATCCACCTTCCGACATCTTCATATTAAATAACCGTTTCATAAGAAATACCTTGTTTGAGGCTGAGGTTTTTTCATATAGTTTCTCCAACGCCTTAATCAAACCCTCTGTCGTTGTTTCCTTCGAAATGTTGAAGGCGATCGATGCTGCAAGGCACAAATGTATTGTTCTGAGTGCCTTTCTATCGAGAAGGTTCCATTCTTCATCTTTCATACCCGTCGGCATCTTTGCTTTTCTGCCCAATGGTAGGTATAGATCTTTTTGATACAGATAATCTTCCATCTGCATCTTCCACAGTGAGAAGTTTTGGCCATTAAATTTCTCGACCCTAGACTTACCATCTTCCACCATTGCTCCCACTCGAATGAGGAACCCTTCTTTCCTGCGAGTTTATTAGCCAAATAGACCTTCAGCTCTGATACCAATTGTTTGAAATTATATATTACGGAGCAATGGAACACATAGAATATTGCAGAAATATAAACACAAGAAACGCATAAAACAAGAGAGACACAGATATACGTGGTTCACCCAGTTTGGGCTACGTCCACCCTGAACAACCAGTCGTTCCTTTCTATTATCCAGCAAAATGAAGAGGCACAACCTACAGCAGATCCGCTGTAATATCCTCTATTTTCTCTCACAGTCTCACCTCTTTGTTTCTCGCTCACAGAATACACATCTATTACACAGCCTCAAATACAATGCCCTCATACAAAGAGAGGGGTTTCCTTCTAGGGCAAAAAACCCTAAACTAAACATAAGTTCTACCGTCAGATCATCCGCCTAATGAACGACCCAGATTGACTAGAAATTACTATACTTTTACAAGGCAATTTTACATCTATTTTTAGCTTCGGGGGCACTGTCCCCGAGCCCCCGCCGGGGGACCACTGGCCCCCGGACCCCCCAGCCGGGGGGGATCGGCCCCCCTGGATCCCCACGGGGGGGACAAGTCCCCCCCGCACCCCCCCGTGCAGACGGGTGTACAAACTTCCTGGGGTATACATTCGACTGAAACGAAGACCTCTGAACAATCATGCTCAACACACAACACATGGTATGTATTTAGTTTTTAATTCATTTAGACTCAATTTATTGTCTCGGACACTCATGTATGTGATGATGATGATGATGGTGGTGGTTAACGTCCACTGAGAACAATTTGGTCTATCGGACCTATAATTTTCTTAGTTTCTAATTGTCTGGCTCCTCGTCTTTCTTGGCGAGATTGGTACTGTAGCTTTCTTTTTTTTCTCTACGGTCTTCCAACTTCCTTTATCTTGCATCTCCTTCATCTCTTCTGGTTCTTGGGACATTGGTGTCCTTTTGAAGATAGTCGGAGAAGAAGTTTGGTCTAGGAGATCTGCTTTGCTGTTAAATGAAGATTTATTTTGTGTGGTATTCGAATCCTCATAATTGTTGATGCTTGAGGGGTTGTCGAGTTGGGTGCAGCTTCCCCCTACTTGTTTTGAGAGTTGTTTCTTTCTTGCTCGATTTCTTGTTTCTGAAACATCTACTCATTATTTTCTTTGTATTATACAAATTTGACTTAAGGTTTATCCACTAGACTCTAACCAAAAAATTTGTTCTTTGGATACTTGTAGGTAACATATAAACCCTCAAGGAATTTTGAAACTTTTTCCTTCGTAAGTTATAGTTTGGAGCTCTTCCCCTGAGTACAGAATGTTCAACTTCCTTTTTCTGGGTCAGGTGTTCTTGAAACCCCTCGTTGCTTGTGTGTGACTCTGTGTTTGAGGAAAAGATGCAATGGTTTTTGTCTTTTATATTCAGTTATTAATTTTTTTTCTCAATGTTACTTCCTATTAGGAAGCTTATGTTTTAAAGGATTTAAGCCTGGCAAGAATTTTGGTTAAGGGTAATTTTGACCCAAAACTTTGAATAATTGTAATTATGTTTACTTTTATTATGATCATCCCCAACCATCACTGCAACCTTAGCAATGTAATCGTTTGTTAATGAACATGTTATATGTTAATTTAATAACCATATCTATTTTCCTCAATCATTCTTTGCTTTTGTCCTTATGTTGTATATTGGAGATTATATTGTTCTTAATTTATGAACTAATTTAATGCATTTGTATATACATTTAATCTATCTCTTCGAAAGTTATTTCTAATTCCACTATAAGGATTTATTATCCTAGGTTATGTTTTTAAAAATTATTTACCTTTATTACTTGTATATTACTTCAAATTTCAGTCCTTAACACCTCCTATATTTTACTTATATATATATATATATATATATATATATATATATATATATATATATATATATATATATATATATATATATAAATATATAATTCAATTTTTCATTAGACTTTCTCGGGAATAGATTCTTCTAGATTTAATAGTTACATTTTTACAGTGTTTTTTGGACTACGTGCTCACTGAATACATTATTTCTAACTAAATTTTGCTTTGTTTTAAGTTTATTAGGTTAGTATAACCATTTAACTAACATACATATATAGACAAGTATCATAATTTAATCTAACAAAAATGTATCATCAACATTTCATTGATTTCTCTTTACCATATTCACATCTTAACCTCTAAAAATAAAGAGTAACTTTATTAAAGAATTATATCAAATTTTGGTTTCCATTTCTAACAACTTTTTGTATTGGGCAATAAAAATATATATACATACTCATTGCAATTATTCTAAAAGAATCTAAAACTCCTTATCCTTTTTTCTAAAGAGGAGGATTTTGTTTATAAAATGGCTTAAAAGGCATTTTTTGATAATGATTCCTCCGCTACATTTTTCTTGTGGTCAGTGATTTCTTTGGCAAGGTACCTTACCCATCTATTTAGGATTTCCAAATCAAAAGCATCCTTGTCTTTCTTATCCTCTTTGAAAGATACTTTCTTTGTCGGGGGAACATGCTTCTTTTCTTCCACTGGTGCTTTACTAGTGATTCTTAGTATTTTCTTTTCGATCTTCATAGCTTCCTCAATTTATTCTGTTAAAATAGCTTTATCATCCCATTTCACAAGTATGGAAACACATGATGGAAATGTGGTAATATAACTGTTGACACCTAATCCTCATGATTGGGTGAATTTATGTAAATAATTAAATTAGAAATGTGAACAGTCATCGGGAGATGAATTGAACAGTCTCTCCCTATTATATATAACAAAGACCTACTTGATGGAACAGTACACGAATCAGTTTTTTCTTTGTGGAGTTACTGCCTGGCCTGACATGGTATCAGAGCCAGCTCCTTTTTTTAGCCTCTATGTCTTTGTAACTCCTTAGTCTACTCCTCTGCTCTCCATATAATTCAGTGAATGAGTGTCTGTACGCCTGTCTGACACTACCTGCATTCTGTCTGCCATATTCCATTACCTGCGCTCTATCTGCCATATTCCTTTACCTGTGCTCTCTGTCCATAAACGTTTCATAATTTTAGCAACCACCACTTCCACCATGAATGACTGGATTCTATCCTGCGAGAAAGCATAGACCTGGTGCCATTCAGTGTTTGATTTCTTCTCAAAGTACTTCGTGGTACCCTTATAGTTGCCAAGGCGAACCTTGACATGTCCATGGCGGGCAGATCTTTGGCCTTCTCAACCCTTACATATAGATACTACATCTGCTCCATAAGATTGTAGGGGCTTGTTGAGCGCTCGCTCGTTTTGCTCCTCTCCGTCCTCTCGACTCTCCACTCTTCCGCTTTTAACCAGTGCTTCCGCCTGCCCTCTTCACATATATGCGCGTGCCCACATGGTAACAGGCTTTCAGTTATGCGTCAAGAGGGGTCCAGTGTGGAACCTGAGCGCTGAAAAAAAAAGAAGGTGAGTTCGAGTGTGTATTTTCGTGACCCCATATTACATTTACATTTTTCACTTTGCTGCCACACACAGGTTTGCCGAGTCTCAGTTCTGCAACGCATACAGTTGAACGCTAGACGCAGTTACATAGTTGAACGCTGAACGTTGTCACATGGTAATTAAGTTTTTTTTTAAAGGGGACGTATTCCATTTTAACGTTGTCACATGGTTTTTTAAAAGGGGATGTATTCCATATGCATATATAATGGTGGATTTATATCGATTTATATAAAACTTAGATGAGATTTATATGGTGGATTTATATGAAGTTTGTATGAGATTTATATGGTGGATTTATATGAAGTTTATGTGAAATTTATATGGTGGATTTATATGAAATTTATGAGATTTATATGAGGTGGATTTATATAATGATGGATTTACATGGTGGATTTGAAATCTTTTGAGAATGCCCTTTTGAGTACAATTTTACTGTATATTGGCAAAAGTATTTTTTCTATTAGCAAAAGTATTTTTTTTACAGAATGCATTCAATCATATCCATGGTGGGAATAGTTCTCACTGGCAAGGAGAACTATCCTGAATGGTCCCGGATGATAAAACACACCCTCATTTTCAATGGGTTGTGGAAAGGAGTGTGTGTCGAAGAAGGAGACAATGACCCAGTATAGCCTACCTCAGACAAAGAGCTCGTCATTTGGGAAAACAAGAACAACAAAGATTATGCATTAATCACAACATCTGTAAATGAAGAGGTGAGTCGCCATATTTCTTCATATTCAACTACCTTTGAAGCCTTACAAAAGCTGAAAGAACTCTATGACTCACATTCTGCACTTGAAGTTGTTCAACTCATGATTAAAATCTTCACTCTTGAACTGCAAAATAATGATCCTCTTGCTCTTGCATCTGAAGTAAAGTCTATAATTCATGATATCAAATCTACTAAGGTTGAATTTGATATTCCTATTATATCTTTTCTCAAGGCACTTTATCCTACTTACTCCAATTATCTTGAGTCATTGCAAGCAAATGGAAATCTCAAAGATATAACGTTTGACTCTCTTGTGAAAACGATTGCTGAAAGAGAGAAAGATTTTGGAAAGAAGACAACCCCTGAATCTTCTGAAGAGACTGTGTGCCTTGCTCATAAAGAAAAGCATCCTGCTCAAGATTCTACAAGAGGAAGAGGTGGACGAAGAGGAAGACGAAGATATTTCAGAGGCAGGGGGCAAACATTCTCAAGGAGAAAAGGCAGATTTGCACTGCATTCACTGCAAAAGAAATGGATCACATGATGCCTCTACATGCAAGATACCATGGGACAAAATTGAACAGAAAAGAAACCAACAGAAAGGTAAAACTAACGATACAGACAAAGGTAAAGCACCTGAATCTGCTCACTATGTTGTGGCACAATGTAACATTGGAGTAAATGAAGATTTATTTAATGCTTCACTTGATTCTTGGAAAAATGATTGGTTGCTTGATTTAGGAGCAACTTGCCACATGACTCATAGAAAATATTTTTTTGAAGATTTCACTAACAATGTTGATGGAGCAGTATACTTTGCAGATCAATCAAAAATCAAGCCATCAAGGCTTGGCACAATCAGGCTTAAACTGCTTGGTCTTCCAGACTTTCTTCTGTATCATGTTCTATATCTCCCACGGCTCAAGAGAAACTTGTTGTCCTTGGTCCACATCCACCAGCAAGGTCACTCCATTCATATGTTTTATGGCAAGCTTGAGGTAAGAAAAGCATCTGACCACTCACTTGTCATGAGGAGAACAGAAGAAGAAAGGCTTATCAAGTTGCAAGGAACCTCTGCTCATGCACAATTCTCATATAATTCTCATCATGAAGAAGGTACACTTCCATCAAGTTTATTATGGCATGCTAGATTTGGACATTTGAACTATGACAATCTCCGCTTGTTGAAGAAAAATGGTGTTGCTGGTTTGCCTACAATTCCTAGGAAACTTAAGCAATGTGATGCTTGCATTCTAGGAAAGCATAGAAAACAGTCCTTTCATGATTCACATTCAAGAGTGCATAGAAAACTTGAACTCATTCATTCATATTTATGTGGTCCAATGCCTGTTCCTTCTGCAAATGGAAATAAATATATCATGACATTTATTGATGACTACACCAGAATGTGTTGGGTTTATTTTTTGAAGAACAAATCTGATGCTTTTCAAACATTTAAGAATTTTCATAAATGGATTGAAAATGATGAACAATCTCATATTGGGTCTATTCGCACTGATAATGGAAAAGAATACACATCAAATGAATTTGAAAACTATCTTCGCCAACATGGGATCAAACATCAAACAACTGTGCCTTATAGTCCCCAACAGAATGGTGTAGCTGAAATAATGAATAGGACATTCTTAAATATGGTACGATCCATGCTCTTTTTCAAGAATGTAAAGATAATGTTTTGGGCTGATGCTGCTCTATGTGTTGCATATATAAAGAATAGATGTCCATCTAATGCTATAAGAAACAAGACTCCCTATGAAATGTGGTATGGACATGTTCCTTCGGTAAATCATCTCGAGGTCTTTGGTTCCACCTATTATGCCTTGATACCAAAGGTACATAGAAACAAACTTGGTGCTAGAAGTCGTAAGTGTATCTTCCCGGGGTATTCAAACACCTCCAAAGCATACCGCCTCTATGATGAAGTAAATAAGAAGTTTGTTGTATCTAGAGATGTAATTTTCCTTGAATCATCCAAAACTGACAATGTTGTTGAGCGGCAACTTGATCGCTTGGATAGATTCGCAAAAGCAAAATCATTTCAAGAATTTGATAATCATATTCCACATCTTGAAGGGGGGATTCCTATACTAGATCAACATGTGGAATTTTCGACTGAAGAGCACTCTCCCCCGCATGAAACTCCAACAACGGATGATGCTTTAAGTGATGTGATTGATAGAATTATGAGACTCAATCTTGATTCAGTCCCAAATCAATCAACGGAGCAGCCTGGACCATCTAAAAAAGGTCCCCCAAAGTGGGTGACAAAGACACTTGAAAGTGTTCATCCTGATGAAGTTGGAAAGACAGGAACCAGAAATTCAAACTGGAAAAATGGAGGTGATGTAGATGACTCTAATTCACCTGTTGATATGGATGTTTCTTATGATTGTGAATTAAACTTGTCTACAAATTTTGAACCAACTTCCTTCAAAGAAGTTGCTTCTCATGATGAATGGAAAGAAGCGATGCAAAAGGAGTATGATGCCCTCATAAAGAATGGCACTTGGAAGCTGGTTGATCCTCCATTAGGAACCAAACCAATTGGCTGCAAGTGGGTCTACAAGAACAAGTATAAAGCTGATGGCTCACTTGACAAGCACAAAGCTAGGCTTGTGGAAAAAGGTTTTGCACAGAAGGAAGGGGTCGATTATGAGGATATTTTTGACCCCACGGCAAAATGGGCTACCATCCGGACACTCTTTGCACTAGCAGCTCAGAACGGTTGGAAAGTCCATCAAATGGATGTAAAAACTGCTTTCTTGAATGGAGATCTAAAAGAGAATGTTTTTATGTCCCAGCCTGAAGGATTTGCTGTGAAAGGACATGAACATAAAGTATGCAAACTTGTGAAGTCCTTGTATGGCCTCAAACAAGCACCGCGGGCCTGGTATGAAAAACTCACTGAGCATCTTCTGAAACTCAATTTCAAACATTTTGATCTTAATGATGCAACTTTATTTGTCAAGAAATTTGGCAAAACAGTTGTATATCTTGTGGTATATGTAGATGATCTTTTGATGACAGGGAACAATGAAAGTTACATTGCATCCATAAAGAAGGAATTGGGGAAAAGTTTTGAAATGACTGACTTGGGCTATGTTCATTACTATCTTGGCATTGAAGTAACCCAACATCCAAAGTCCATATTTCTTTCTCAAAAGAAATGCATTGGAGATCTGTTGAACAGGTTTGGCATGACAGAGTGCAATCCTCTTACTACTCCAATGGAATAAAACTTAAAGCTCACATCTATTGAAGGAAAGGAATTTGAGGATGCAACAAAGTATAGACAGCTTGTAGGAAGTCTCAACTACCTAACTACTACCAGACTAGACATTTCATTTGCTTTTGGAATCCTCTCCAGGTTTATGCAAAAGCCTTGTGAGGGACATTGGTCTGCTGCAAAAAGAGTTCTAAGGTACTTGAAGGGAACTCAAGACTTTGGAATCAAGTATACACAGGTGGACGACTTCAACTTGATTGGATACTCTGATTCAGAC
The DNA here is from genome assembly GCA_031772625.1 of Pinus tabuliformis. NCBI lineage: Eukaryota > Viridiplantae > Streptophyta > Pinopsida > Pinales > Pinaceae > Pinus > Pinus tabuliformis. The sequence continues at coordinate 121,604,825 of CM062812.1, read as the reverse complement.
TTCGATGAAGACAAAGAAACTGGGGTATCTACTTCAGGATATGCTATGAGTCTTGGATCAGGAGTTGTCTCCTGGAGATCATGCAAACAATCAGTTCCAGCAGATTCCACAACAGAAGCAGAATACGTGGCAGCATCTGAAGCAACAAAAGAAATTGTGTGGCTCAGGAAAATTCTTGAAGATTTGCAGGTAAAACAAGTACAATCAACTCCACTCATGATTGACAATACCTCTGCAATAAAGTTGGCCAAGAACCCAAAGTTCCATGATCGAACGAAGCACATCAATACTAAATATCATCTGATTCGACATCATGTTGAGGCCAAAACAATCCATCTCCGTCATTGTTCCACAAATGAGAAAATTGCAAACATCTTCACCAAAGTGCTCGGAAGAGAAAAGCTTGAATGATTCAGAACGATGATTGGACTCACCAACATCCCTTCAGATTAAGGGGGGGAATGTTGACACCTAATCCTCATGATTGGGTGAATTTATGTAAATAATTAAATTATAAATGTGAATAGTCATCGGGAGATGAACTGAACAGTCTCTCCCTATTGTTTATAACAAAGACCTACCTAATGGAATAATACACGAATCAGTTTTTTCTTTGTGGAGTTACTGCCTGGCCTGACAATAACATTTAATTTTATCATTTTTTGTAGGTATGTAAAGTTTAGGAATTTTATTTAACATTACAAACTTTTTCTTGAAATATTTAACATTTTCCTTGTTATGCATTGTAATTATAGATAGTTCCATGACTAAGGTTGCATGTATTTTATTATGAACTTTTTAATGAAGATGTCTTCAAAATCATCCCAACTATGAATTGAACTATTAAGTAATGCAAAATACTAGATTGAGGCTTTTCCTTCAAATATGTAGGGAAATAATTTGCAAACAAAGTCCTCATTCTATATGCCCATGAGATTACATGTTAGGATAAATTCCCTACTATGATCTTCAGGAGCTTCTCTATTGTCTAGGTTAAATTTGGGCAACAATTTCTCAGGGTGTAAACCAAGTTCTCATGGTTGTTGTCCACCAACTTCAACCATGAAAAGTGGAGGAGTAGGCGTTTTGGGAGGACTTAGCGATGAGGGGTGAGAAGGAAGTAGTTGATAGATAAAACTTTCAGGAGATGGAAAGCTATGAAGTAGAGCAGTTTTTTCCTCTTCTAATATATATTCTTTTATTTCTAATGCAACTTGAGTATGATTTTCTCTGGTGGGAAGGGGGAATTCTAGTGGTTCTCATCCAAATTTTTTACTCTGAGCTATTGTCATGATTTTTGAAGGAGGGACTGAGGAACCAAGTTGGTGTGAACCAACATATTTAGAAGATTTTTCTCAAAAAATCTATTCCATTGGCTTCCTAATGTTTTGTATTTTAGGAGGTGCTTTAACGATCGAGGAATACTTCATACTATCCTCAAGATAACTCTAAATTGAGTGTTTTTGAAGTGACACTGGAATTAAAAAAAAAAAAAAAAAAATCAGTTTGAGGTTAGCGAGTTTTTTTTATGATAATAGAGGATCAATTTCTAACTAATCAACATTGCATATTGTTGGATCAGATCTATGTGGAGTAATTGAAGTTGATTCAAGATTTGAAGGTGATGATGATCTTCAAGAATGGATATTATTTTGGGAATTTCTTGTGCCATTTATCGTTAGGTGGCCCTACTTCTAGCACAAAATGTTTTTATTCTCATATTTTACCAAGTCAGCAATAAGAGAAGTCACTCGATCAAGGTCTGTTACACTAAAATTTGTCACCATGACTATTTGTAGTTAGTATGGCTCCATCAACTGTCATACTATCCTCCTTGGCAAGCCTCATACCTCTGCTCTCCATGTCAAACTCCAAGAAAGAGAGAAAGTCATTAAAAATCTATATATCTCTGGGTACGCAGTTTCTCTTAGCCTTACCTGCGTGTACGCACCCCAAGTTCACAATACCTGCGTACTTGTACGCTCTGTCTGTAAAGCAATGGGTGCGTACTCCTGTAAAGGTCAAAAGACGCAAGTTTCACTCCAAAAAAGTTACTTGTGGTCATTTCTAGAGCATTCTAGAAGCTTGTTTGACAAGTATGAAGCGCCTCCAGATGGTTCATGTATCCCTACCAAAGAGGAACTTATCCCATCAAGAGGGGAGCTATCCCATCCAAAGAGGGGCTTATCCCATTGATGGTGGACCTGAATAACTTCCTCTAGAACACTATAAATACAGGCATTGGGCCAAAGGGAGAGGAGGTTGAAAGCTTAACATTCCTAAGGGTAGATGCTGCTGGAATTAGGACTTCCTTGTAAAGCTTGAGAGGAGAGATTCCCATCCTTTCCTAGCCTTATTGGAGAGTGGATAAGCTGATCAAAGTAAAGGAAAACGCTTGTTGGACCCTAGGAGGGACCTGCACAACACCAAGGCTCAGGTTGTAATGGTTTCTTTCGTTTCCACTTAATGCAAATGAACTCATTTTTCTCAACAGATTGTTATTCATGATTTGTTTCATATACTCCTTGGTCTGTATGATGGATATGTATTGTTGTATGAGTTTATCAGGTGCTATTTAATCTTTTGGCTTGTTAGTGAATGCAGGTTTCGAAAAGAAGGAGGAGCTCATCCGGATCAGCGAGGCTGGACTACTACAAAGCGTTGGACTAAAGGTATGTTAAAATCACTTGATTACTTGTATTCTCAATGCATGTTTAGAGAAAGGTAGTGTTTATTTGTCTTGTTTGTAACTAGAAATCCTTTGCTTCTAGGGAGGTCGATTGTGTCCGCACTATCGACTCTTTCCGCATGACAAAATGGCGACCATACTGGGGAATCCATTGATGTGAATGTTTTTTCCTTTGTATGAAATTTTGATCTGAGAAAAGTCGTTTATTTTCTGGTTTTTGGCTGTCTGACTGTGTATTTGGGTGGGCTAGCTTAGGGTTAAATTAGATTTTAGTTTTTCTTTGTTTTGCTAGAAGTACGCAGTCTCTGCGTTGAGCACAGTGCATACCTGTACGCACTGTCACTTTGTGCACAGAGCATACCCTCACCTGTGCAAACAGGTCGCCTGCGTACCCTGTCAAAATTAAGAAAATTTCAATTTTCTTCTTTTTTCCTTTTAGATTTTGTTTTTAATTTGTTTTTTCTGCCCAGATCCACTGGTTTTCTGCCATAAATCTTCACCTAAGCTTGTTTCGTCAGTGTCGAGAGTTTTAGTGAAATTCATAGAGATTTTGCCTTAGGGTTTGATTTTTAACTGGTCCTGTAGTGACTTTGGTGTTAGAGGTTGTCAAACTTTGGATCTCCTTGGTTTTGTTCAGTCCTCTTAGGAGTCGGGCCTTTCATAGAATTCACCCTTGTGAGAAACCTACCTTTGTGTCTTCTCTTTGCGAATCTCGAAAAATTTTGTTGATTGGACTTTGAATTTTATTCTTGAGAAAAAGAACAAAAGATTTTGATTTTTGTTTTTGACTGGTTTTTGGTTCTGCATTAACTAGTCCTTAGTTACATTTTGACTGAGTAAAACATCCAGGAATCATCTTTAGTAGGCTTTTGCCTCGTTAGATTTACATTTAGATTTATTTCTCTTAGTTTTGCTTTGCGTGAAATTGAGTTGATTTGATTGCTATAGATTTTTAACTTTGATTTTTGTTAAAGTAAGTTTTACATGCTTTATTAATTAGAAAAAATACAAAAATATCTTTTGAAGGAAAGTTTGCTTGGGTAGCATTTGAGTCTTTGAAAGGAAAGGAATTTTCGTGAAGTGATTAGTGGTCATGTGTTGTATGTTTTGAAAAGATAAAGAGTTTGTTTCTTTGATTTTCATTGCCAAGAAAGTTGTCTTTATATCAATTTTGCATTCTCCAACTCTCTTAGCTAAGGAATTCATTGAAAAAGGAAAAATTAGTATAAATCATCCTAAGCGCATCTTTTTAGTGGATTTCGGTCGAGTCTACACACCATCAGTTTCATCTCCATTACCTTTTGTCTTAAAGAAAAGCCATAAAATTAACGCTTAAAGTAAAATCAACTTAGTAACTTTTTATTTACTAGGGCTCTGAAACACCAATATAGATCAGGCTAGTGTCTTGGAGTAGGAGAGTAATTAACTCTCCAAGATAGCAAAACCAAACAAGTAGCTCATCTTGTGGTAGGATAAATCCAACTGTTTCATTTGTACTCTGGGAAAGCTCCTCTTAAAGGGGAAGCACGAGACCGTGTCCAAACCAGTGAGGGGATCAATCCTCCTTCATTGGGAAAGACGCCAGATACGCACGTATTACAAACGGTAAACCTCGGATTATTGTCGAGGAGCCTGGGGTCACTTGTCGGTAAACCTTGGATTATTGTCAAGGAGTCGGCAAGGGGATTGAGCTTGTTACTCTGCCCTTGCGTGCTATCAGGTCGTAGACTGTTCCCCCAGGTGCATTTGTTGCTGTTGGTAACCTTAGTGACCATTATCTTTAGGATTCTACCGAGGTGACGATGGAGGGAAGATCCCACTGTACCTGGAGCAGACGTCGGCTAGACTCACTTGGATTTTCCGGGGGGTTCACTTCACTCGAGACGGTTAAAGTGGAGGAACTTATGCCGGTCTATTCATTAAGCAGGTTGCCGAGGTAACTGTTCCGCCCACCACTTCTGTACTGAATTCGGCGATGTTGGGTTTCATCTCCAACTAGTGTTTTCGGTCCGGAAGGCTACTGTTTGTGTATGGTTTGATGCCCTAGATTCTTTAGGCGTGTGATTCAAATTTGTTTGGTTCTTTAGAGACTTTAGGTGGTTTGCTTTGAGATTTTACTTTGTTTGCGTGTGCAGTAGTTAAAAGTTTTTAACTGTGGCTGAGTTACCGAGACAGTCCCGTAGACTTCGGGGCAAGTCTCCTGAGATTGTTACTGTGGCCGATTTGTTGAGGAAGTCCCGTAAATTGCGGGGCGAACCTCCTGAAGAGGTCCCGAGTCATTACGAAGGTTTGAAGGTCCTTGTAACTCCTAGTGGCAGTAAAGTAGGTTCACCTGAAGAAGGAGAACCGTCGTTGGTAGTCCATCCAGATTACCAAGGTCTAGAAACAGGTTATAATCCCAAAGCAGTTGCGGTTTCCGAGCTTGCTGGTAGTTTTTCATCTACTAGTGATATAGGCGAAGAACCTGAAGTATCTGAACCTGTTACTCCAACTTCTAGTGCACCTGATTCACCTAGGGTAGAAAGCGTTATCACTAAAAATCTTCCTGCTGGTTTGATAGCTATTGAAGAACTTGCTCCAGAGGAAGAATTTGGCGCATCTATCCTTGAAGATCAACCTACCATTGATCTAAGGGAGCGTGAATCCATATTTTACAGTCCTCCTAGAAGTACTACTTGGTACCTTTCGTTAACCAATTATTTAGACAACTCAGGGATAAGTTTTTCTCCACCTCGTACTCCTTTTCCACCTGGAGGTATTTATACTCCTGTAAATATGTCTGGTCAGTCGTTCATGTTCACTCAATCTCCTGAATCTTTCTTGTATGGCGGTCCTTATGTTCCCTCCGGGTATCAGTCACTTTCTGGTACTTTTGCGAGAGCATCTCCTCAACCCATTGAACATGGGTTATTAGTTGGAAACAATGGTAATAAACCATTGGGTGTAGGAGACATTTACATGATGTCAGGTTCAGTTCCCGGTTCTCAACCTCAAGGTGGTCAATTACCGCCTGGGGGGAAGCCTCAATTAACGCTTGGGGGGCAACCTCAAGGTACACAAATTGCATCTGGGGGGCAACCCCAAGGACAGTATGTACCCATAGTACAATAAATTCCTCAAGGTCAACCCCAGCCTCAATATGTACCCCAGGGTCAACCTTAGTATCAATATTTACCTCAAGGGTATCAACCTCAAGGTCAAGGTCAACCCCAGTATCAGTATTTACCTCAAGGGTATCAACCTCAAGGTCAATACTCGAGTCAAGGTTATCAACCACGTCAAGGTCAATCATATGTTCAAGGTACGGGAGCTGTGCCTTTCAGTTATCAATCCTATCCTCAATCCGGTTATGGATCTCAATATCCTCAACCTGTCATGGGTCAATACCCCGGAATGAACATAGTGTGGGATCCATCCCAAGTTCAACAGGTATTGCAGCCAAGCATACAGTTGTCATCTCAAGCTGGAAAACCCTTAGTTGCTGGTCCATCCCAGCAACCAGTCTAGTCTAATGTTCAAACTTCTGTACCTTCGGTAGTTACTCAGTTGCCAATTGCACCTAGTACTCCATCTCAAACGACTGCTGCAACTACCGCAACATCTGCTCCTTCCACCACACTTGCTTCTGGAGTATCGACAGCTCCGGTTTCTACTGTCTCTGCAACTACTCCTTAGACATCTTTACCATTGTCTGGATCTACGATTCAAACTATGGTTCAGATTCCTGTAGGACAACCTGGTTTAAGTACGGTTGTCACTAGTCAACCACAATTCACTTATCAACCGTACCAGGGACAGTACCAATACAGGCCTGTTGTCCAACAGCCGGTTTACCAGTATCAACCGTATCCTGGGTACACTTATCAACAACCTCAGCAACCCCAGTATGGTCCGGTTAATCCTGGTTTTCCAGGAGGATATAATATCCCGAATGCGATTCCTATTCCAATTTATCCTGGATATCCTCCTCCTGGGACTGGTCTTGTGACCCAGAGTTTTAGGGATCCTAATCGGCAGTTACTGTTTATCGCAACTTTGGATTTACCCGACTTGTCGCGCCTAACGAATGATCCAATAAATTATCTTCCGTTCTGGCCGCCAATGCCAAATAAGTTGCCCAGTGATATACCCAAGTTCGAAGGTAAGTCTGGAGAGGATCTGTCCAATCATGTGATGACTTACCACCTCTGGTGTGCTTCAAATTCCATCTCGGATGATTCGATCCGCTTATGTCTCTTCCAGCGTATGCTCATTGGTCTCGCAGCCAAGTGGTACATTGAGTTACCATGGGCCTCTTTTTACAATTTTAGTCAGTTAGCCACCTCGTTCCTAACTCATTTTCAGTTGCCGATTAGATATGATAATGGTACGGAACTACTAACTTCACTAAAACAGTCGACGTCCACTTATATTTCTGATCATATCCATGAATGGAGACGTCGACGGCGATTAGTGAAAGTTTTTATCCCGGACCAAATCTTAGCTGAATGGTTTGTTAAATCATTATTACCGAAGATTACTGAAGATGTAGCTAAGGCCGGAGTAGTTACTGAGGAGCAAGTAATTGCTCAAGCGCAGTACCTTGACTTAGTTTACACTCAGTCAGGTACGTTACATGAAAAGATCCCAGATCTTCCAAAGTCAAATCAAATCGCTGCTACTCCTTCGGGATCTCATGCTGCTGATGGCATGATTGGTTCGGTAAATACTAAAATCAAGAAGAAATCTTCAAAGAATTCTTCGCCCATTATAACCTTACTAGATTCCCCAACAGGAGAGTCTTCTCCTGAAATTTCCGCCGATATTCACGATGTAGAGTCATCTACGGCTAAATCAAAAAACGGTGGGAAGAAGAAGGGTAAGAAGAAGAATAAAGCAGACAAGACTCCAAAGGAGAAAACAGAAAAGTCGGAAACCAATGACGAAAAGCGCAAACCTCGATATCCTTGTCTAATTTGTGAAGAGGATCATTTTACAAGAGATTGCCCCCATCAGGCCGAGGTTGTGAAAATCGTCAAGGGTTCCTCAACTCCTACTGTTTTGAAAGATCCATTTCCAAAGCAGGAGAGTAAGATGATAGGTTCTTCCTCGAGTGCCACTGAAGAACCCATATTGATGATGTCTCATGTAAGGATTGCGACTCGATCGCAAGATTATGGTAGTAAAAGTCCTGTTGATGGATCGAAAGAAGCAGAATCTTCTCATTCAAATCCATCAACCTCAGCTCCCGGTTCTGATCCACTACAGATCAAGAAACCTAACCCTGACTTACTAATAAACCGCCCGCCAAGGGTGTACTTCGAAGGTCTGCTTTCAATCCACATGCGAGAGCAGCACAGAATTACAACATTGTTGAGGATTTAGCTGTTTCACCCTTAGCAATGTCGGCTTTAGAAGTGCTGCAATCATGCCCACCACAACGAAAATTACTTTTGTCGGCTATAGGGGCTGTTGATGTTCAGGACCCGAACCTAATAATCTTTGATCTAGAAAATAGTACACCGCGTCTCCCTCATCAGATGGCTTTCTAGATACCAGTGATAGTCAAAAACAGGCCTATTCATCGGACTGTAATTGATGAGGGAGCTTCCACGTGTATTATGTCGATACAGTGTTGGAGATCGCTTGGTTCTCCTTCACTGAACCAATCCCCGACAATTCTTAAGGCCTTTGATGGCCGTGGGTTCCATCCGTTTGGCATTTTACAGGATTTGCCTATAGGGGTTGAAGGAAAAACCGTTAGTCTAGATGTGGAGGTGGTTGATGCCCCTCTAGACTACAACCTTCTTTTGGGTCGAAGTTGGTCTTACGCTATGACAGCGGTCATTTCATCGGTCTTCCGAGTAATAAAGTTTCCACATAATGGCAAGATCGTGACAATAGACCAGTTGGCTTTCTTTTCATCCGACCCAGCCTCTTCAGAGAGTATCCAGCATGTCGGTAAAACGACTATCCCTTATAAGGATGTTGGCGTAGGATTAGTTAAAGATTCCGGTTTACTGGGAACTTTTCCTTTTCCTCCAATCAACGCAAACCCTTCATTCGCATTCATTCATATGATTACATCAGATACTATTATTTACGATGATCCTTGGATTGTCCCATCTGAATCTGAGATAGACTCATTCGGTAATGCTATGCCTTTGAGTCCATATGAAATTGCTTATGAAGCCGTGCAGTCTTTTACCGACCCACGTTCAACCCAAATAGACCAAATGAATGTGGTCCGTGAGGAATCCCTTTTCACGTCAACCTCGGAGCTAATAACGTTTCCCGAAGTTGTGTCATCTGACGAACAACTTTGTGAAGTCCTGTGTGTAGACGATTCACCATGGGAAGATCTCCATCATAGATCTTCGTTTTTACCTGAGGATGATCGTTTTGAAAACGATTTCTCATCAATCTTTACAGCTGAATATGTCAAAGACGCTCAGAGTCCAATGAAACATCCTGATTCAGAGCTGAATTTGGGAAACATTTCTCGCACTATTCCCATTGACATTTCAGTGAAACCCGGAATTGTTGAACACATTCATATAGGTGCCTCGTGTTCAGATGACGAAATTCAAACATACAAGGCCTTATTTCAAGAATTCCGCGACGTGTTTGCCTGGTCCTATGAGGAAATGCCAGGAATTGATCCCTCCATTGTTGTTCATGAGATCAAGACTTACCCGGATGCTAAACCCGTTCGGCAACGTCTGCGTCAGATACACCCTCGGAAAGCGGCTGCAATTAAAGCAGAAGTTGAGAAGCTGTTGAAAGCAGGTTTCATTTATCTGATCCCGTTAACGGATTGGGTATCGAATATTGTTCCGGTTAACAAAAAGTAGGGAACAATAAGAATATGTATCGACTATAGGGATATCAATCGTGCTTGTCCCAAGGACAACTATCCAATGCCCTATATCGATCAAATAATTGATGATTGTGCCGGCAGTGAAATATTTTCCTTTATGGACGGTTTTTCCGGTTACAACCAAATCAATATTCTACCTGCCGATCAACCAAAAACGGCTTTCATTTGTCCATGGGGGATATTTGCTTATTGCAAATTACCTTTTGGGCTTAAGAATGCCGGAGCCACTTTTCAAAGGGCGATGTCTTATGCATTTCATGACATCAAGCACATTGTGCAACTGTATCTCGATGATTTGCCCACTCACTCCTTACATCGAGCTGATCACCTTGTCCATTTACGAGCAACTTTTATGAGGTGTAGGCATTATCGTATACGGTTGAACCCACACAAATGTGTCTTCTGCATAGAAGTGGGACGATTGCTGGGATTTGTAGTTTCAAAAGCCGGCATTCGCGTCGATCCCTCGAAGGTAGAAGCTATCATCAAATTGCCTCCTCCTTCGAGTTTGCGCCAACTCCAAAGTTTGCAGGGGAAAGCAAACTTTTTACGCCGATTCATTCCTAACTACGCCGAGATTACCAAGGGTTTTACCCAGTTGTTGAAACAAAATGCTCAATTTTCTTGGGATGAGATAGCTCAGAAATCTTTTGATGCGCTAAAGCACGCGTTGACCCATGCACCGTTGCTGCATCCTCCCAACTACAACCAGGATTACTTTTTGTACCTCGCCGCCACTCATTCCACCATTGGAATGGTCTTAGTACAGGAAGACGAATTTGGAACGGAACATGTGATCTATTATCTTAGTCGGACGTTAAATCCCACTGAGCTCAAATATTCACATGTGGAGAAATTGGCCTTGGCAGCCGTTCAAGCTGTCCAACGTTTTCGACACTACATTCTTCTCTGTAAAACTACAGTCATTTTGGATTGCAACCCTATGATCTACATTTTAACTAAACAATTGCTAGGGGGCAAGTACTCTAAATGGACCGTTATCCTGCAAGAGTTCGACTTGGAATTTGAAAAGTCTAAGTCTAAGAAATCTTTAGTTTTTGCGGAATTAATGTGTGATTTCCCGCGTGCTGACACGGAAACTGTGGCAGAGGAACCAATTGCAGACGAATCTCTGTTTCTCATCAGCACTTTAGATCCGTGGTATGGAGATATAATTGTCTATCTCCAAACCCAATCTTTTCGGCCCGAACTTTCAAAGTCGGAACGTCGAAAAATTCGATTCCAGTCCCAACAGTACAAAATTATTGGAGATACTCTTTATCGTCGTGGGGTGGACTTGGTTTTTCGTCGTTGCTTAACTCATGAGGAATCTTAAAGGGTTTTGAATGACTGTCATTCTGGAGCGTGTGGCGGTCATATGTCTGGGTATGCCACAGCCCAGAAGGTGTTGCGTGCTGGCTACTTCTGGCCGTCCATGTTTAAAGATTGTATCATTGCGGTCCGAAAATGCCACAACTGTCAAGTGTTTGATCGCAAGATGCATGCACCACCTGCTCCTCTCCACCCTATAATTGCCGTTGGTCCTTTTGCTAAATGGGGTATCGATTTTATTACATGTAACCCTCACTCGGCCGGGGGGCATGCGTATATCATCCTTGCAGTTGATTATTTTACTAAGTGGGCCGAGGCGATGCCTACATTCGAGGAAGACGGCAAGACAGCTGCGATTTTCGTATTCAATCACATTATTGCTAGGTTTGGTGTCTCACAAGCAATAATCACTGACCATGGGCGCCATTTTCGAAACATTATGATGACAGAACTTACAGGCCAGCTTGGTTTGCGTCACAATAGTTCAACTCCTTATTATCCACAAGCCAATGGCCTGGTTGAGTCTATCAACAAAGTTTTAGTTATCATGATCCGACGAATCATTGGTATTCATCGGTCAAATTGGCACAACATGTTATTTTCCGCGCTTTGGGCGTACCGAACCTCAGTGAAAACATCAACAGGGTTCACTCCTTTCCAACTAGTTTATGGTTTGGAAGCAGTGCTGGCCATTGAATGCGAAATCCCGTCACTTCAAATGGCTGTCGAATTACTTCCAGCTACTTCCGAAAAAGAGAAGCTTTATTATACTTAGCTCAATTAGATGAGACTCGACGTGATGCTGCTTTAGCAATCGAGACTCACGCAAAAAGAATGAAAGCTCAGTATGATCGCAACGTGACCCCTCGTAATTTTTCGGAAGGAGACCTAGTGCTATTATATGATCAAGCTAACGATAAATTAGGTGCTGGAAAATTCGTTCCTATGTGGCATGGGCCCTACATTGTCAAGCGAAAGCTAGCAAAAGGGGCCTATGAGCTGGTAGATTTTGATGGGGACTCTTTGGGTAAGCCCAGAAATGAACTTTACCTAAAGAGGTATTATGCTTAAATGATGGGTATGGAGATTTAGTTAGGTTATTTTTTCTTTCTAGCTAGTGTGTTTGTTAGTATAGATAGTGTGCTTAGCTTAGAGAGTGTGTTTTAGTCGTTATTCTGGCTTATCTTGGTTTTACTCTTGATATTGCAGATGTCGACGCCTCTCCAAACGTACATTGGATTCGCTGATGGTGCTTGTCGTAGTACACGGAATATCTCTTCCGCAGCTTGGGTTATCTATTCGCCTTCTGACGAGTTAGTTTCTATGCATGGGGTGAGCCTCGGTCAAACAACAAACAACATTGCAGAATACAGTGCAGTGATTGAGTTATTATCTGAATCTATTTCGCTTGGGATTTGGAGTTTGATAGTGAGGTTAGATTCTGAACTCGTTGTATTACAGCTTAATAGAGTATATGCCATTAGAAATCCAGTGTTATTAAGGTTATTTTTGAGAGTGCACCTCTTGGAACGTGAATTTTATTACATTGAATATCAGCATATTCCAAGGTCATTAAATACATTAGCAGATGCAATTGCTTCTCAAATGTTAGACAGACATTTGCGATAATCATACATGTAAATTTAAAAACATTTTATCATACATGTTTAACAAGATAAGCTGGTAATAATAATATATATAGATAGGAGTGTGTCAAAATATACATCGTCTTCGATCATAGGTTGAAAACCACCTTATGATCGGCAAAAATGATAAGTACAAAAAACCAAAATGTCACATGTGTCTACAAAAAGTGACTAGCCAATCACTGGTGGTGCTCTCTATACGAGACCGCTGCCCGCGCTACCCTACACAGGAACCTCCTGAAAGGTCCTGGGACTGCGACCACATAGCGCTGAAGTCGGATAGGAATATCGTCTATAGTCGTCTCTGGTATGTCCGCCGTAAGACGCTCTAGATCCTATTCCAACTCGGCTAAGGTCTCTGAGGCCGCATCCTGTGGGCCGGTGCTGGTGCAACTGGTAATCTTCTCTCGAATGGCCGGAGATTGGTCGGACGCTGTGGACCTACATCTGCATTTAAAAAATTGTCACTGTCAGTTTTGAGACGATATAAAAAAAAAAAAACGTAAATAATTTAAAAACTTGTGAAAAATGAAGTACCTCTGTCGTCCCATTGTTCTCCCTGTGGAAGAATCATGTCTGGATCACCGCGAAAATCTACTCCGGCATAAGGAAAATCCTGGATCGCAAAGACCTGGTCCTCCAACCGGTGAAAGTAACCCGCAGGAAATCGGACAACTCCCGCTCCCTCATCAGGATGTCGGGCCATCATCGCAACCCATCGCATCAACTTTGGCTCCCGAGGAGGGCCAACTGCAACGGTGAGATGTTGCGAGATCAGCATCGGAACTCTCTCTAGGGCAAAGCTCACAACTAAAGGCCCATACCCAAAGGTCTTTAATTGCCCGTTCTTTGCCCTAGTCAGTTGGCCTTTTATATTGGCCAACACAGCATCACACCAGTTGAAAATGGTGCCTCGGTAGCAATCAATCGCCATCCGCATTTGGGACCCGGTGGCAATATGCAAAGCGGCTGCGCCGTAGAGTCTGGTAACTGTAAAGGCAATTACCATAAGTTCAGGCAAGGATATGTATTTGATTTCTATCCCTTTCTCCTGGTGCTGATTATTGCACCACTCTAGCCGGAGACTAGCAAGGGATTGGCCACTCGGCCTAGTCCCAGATAGAGTCAATTGCTCGCCCCTATTGGGCAAACCAGTGAGAAAATATATTTCTGAGGGCTCTATCTCGAGCTGGTGCCCTCCGATGTAAAAGCATTGATCCTGAACATTCCACCTTTCAACCAGCCATTCTAGGAATCGCACCTGGGCCCTCATGCCAGGTATGGCCCAGTATTTGTAGAGACCGCATGCCTTCAAAGCATCAATGGAAGGTTGATGATCTATTACGGCCAAATCGACATCTTCGTGTTCTCTTTCGCGCCAATCAAGCATGGTGAGCAATCTACGCACCAAAAAACATCCATTAGAATTCACTAAATCAAAAATTAATGGTTCAAATTTGAGATTTGGGGGTTTAAAAATGCTTTGCGCGGAGTACGCACCCCGCGTTCAGAAACAGAGCATGGGTACGCAACTGTTCTGAAGGTAGGCTGCGTACACCCGCCTTTTTCCCAATGGAGAAAATGTCGGGGTACGCAGGTCGCCCATGGGGCACCTGCGTACCCCGAAAAGCGGATCTTAAAACCCTAAAGCCCCCAAAAAATCAAACTAGGGCCTAAAATGAAATTCTAAACGAACAAAATCAAAGAGGAGGATGTTGTGAAATACCTGAAAGAGACGGCGCTCGATTCCGACGGTCGGATTCTCCACAAAGTCCACGGGAAGTTTCTTGCCAAAAGCCCTTTTCTCTCCCTCAACAGTAAAATGGTAAAAATGACATGGTAAAAGGTCTTTTTATAGGTTTTTTGGATAAATGAATGCTAAGTTTGTTTATTTTTCACCATGAAAGGATATTTTTCAATGCATTTTTTCTTATCTTAAACAGGTATGAGTAATGTGTCGTTTTTGTGCAGGACAAAAGGACTTTCAGGGAAAATTATCATTTTTCATGAACCAAAACATCAGAGTCATCTTTTAAGCCCTTTTCTGACTCCTAAAACATGAAAAGATTGCCGAGCGTTTCTTTTACACTCGTTAAAATGGAATTAAAAGACGGTCCCCTTATAGCCCTTTTCTGACCGTAAAAACAGGAAAAGATTGCCGGGTTTTTGTCGTTTCAAACTCGAGACTGGAAATAAAACGACATGTCCTTGATCGCTTTTTACTTTTCAGGTTAGAGGCACTAATCATGAAAGTACTCCTTGGTCGCAAGACTAAGCGGTTCTCTCAAGTATTATTTTATACTTTTTTCGGGCTTGGGAGACACAACTTTACGAAAAAGTTCAATCTGGAGTCTTCTTAAGTTTTTTCAGACTCTCTAAAAATGAAAAACGCCGAGTTTCTCCTATACTGGACTCGTTAAAATTTTACAGTAAAGGACCTGTTCGATTACAAACAGGAACGGATCACTCCTTCTTAGGGTTCGAATCAAAACTAAGTTGGACTCATCCGAAGGATGAGCTTATAATCAAGCATGTGTTATCCTCCTCAAGCTTGTAAAAAATAAAGAGGTACTTGCCAGAAATGGTGGGGGAAAAGAGAGAAAAATGAGCCCATTTGTTATCCTTTGTCTCAGAAGAATCCTTATTACCACTCTTGAACACGACACTTTGCATTCACCGGGGTTGGGAAATCCTTTGCCTCACAGTTGATCAAACCACATTGAAACTTTTCAGCCGGGTATTAACTTTGGGTCAAATGTCACCAAGCCATCTGTCGTGTCGTTATGTGTTCAAGAGGTCTCTGCAATAAACATTCATCTGCAAAATACCTGTCATCCATTTTGACCATCCCTGAGTCAGTCCTTACAGCTACATTTCTTCAACTTGATCTATGATTTCGTGTTGTGGGCTTGCCTGCAACGGGTCGCTTTCTATCGACATCAGCACATTAACTAGAAAGAGGACCTAGGAATCGTCAGTACCTTGAAGTCTGCATGCATCAATGGCAGGTTTCTTGCCTTTTATGACAGTTTACATCATTGACTTTCGATCGAAGGATTTCGTGAAATGTTCGACATCAACTCATTCATTCACATCTCATGGATTGTACTAGGTACTTTGAGAACCATTGACATCACTGGTGGTCTCTCTCACGCTTGTTAACAGTTTACATCATTGACTGGTAATCAAGTGGTTTCTACCATGTTCGACATCAACTCATTTATTCACATGGATAGAATCGTACCTGTTCGGGAAGTAGAAATGAAAACCCTAGATCTAGTTTCCACCATCCAGGCTGCGAGGAGTTTTGTATTCATTATATAGTATACCAACTATAAACAGATGGTTGCGTCCATACTGTTTCTACAAAAGTCTATGATTATGATGTACTGCAGAATCATTCCTGTATCAGAGCAGTAGATAGTTTGTTAGTTAAAGTTTTCAATCTGAGTATGGGAATGCCTACCTCAGCGATGATATGATCTTATATATGTATTTTGTGTTGAATACTTGCAGGTTCCGACTGGGCTCTCCACAAGATAATCCTTGAAATGATAAAGTACTTCACCCTTCCTAGATGGTATGAAACCCTTATCTACTACAGGATTCGCACTTTAGGGGGCAATCTGTTACACTAAAATTTGTCACCATGACTATTTGCAGTTAGTATGGCTCCATCAACTTTCATACTATCCTCCTTGGCAAGCCTCATACCTCTGCTCTCCATATCAAACTCCAAGAAAGAGAGAAAGTCATTAAAAATCTATATATCTCTGGGTACGCAGTTTCTCTTAGCCTTACCTGCGTGTACGCACCCCAAGTTCACAATACCTGCGTACTTGTATGCTCTGTCTGTAAAGCAATGGGTGCGTACTCCTGTAAAGGTCAAAAGACGCAAGTTTCACTCCAAAAAGTTACTTGTGGTCATTTCTAGAGCATTCTAGAAGCTTGTTTGACGTGTATGAAGCGCCTCCAGATGGTTCATGTATCCCTACCAAAGAGGAACTTATCCCATCAAGAGGGGAGCTATCCCATCCAAAGAGGGGCTTATCCCATTGATGGTGGACCTGAATAACTTCCTCTAGAACACTATAAATACAGGCATTGGGCCAAAGGGAGAGGAGGTTGAAAGCTGAACATTCCTAAGGGTAGATGCTACTGGAATTAGGACTCCCTTGTAAAGCTTGAGAGGAGAGATTCCCATCCTTTCCTAGCCTTATTGGAGAGTGGGTGAGCTGATCAAAGTAAAGGAAAACTCTTGTTGGACCCTAGGAGGGACCTGCACAACACCAAGGCTCAGGTTGTAATGGTTTCTTTTGTTTCCACTTAATGCAAATGAACTCATTTTTCTCAACAGATTGTTATTCATGATTTGTTTCATATACTCCTTGGTCTGTATGATGGATATGTATTGTTTTATGAGTTTATCAGGTGATATTTAATCTTTTGGCTTGTTAGTGAATTCAGGTTTCGAAGAGAAGGAGGAGCTCATCCGGATCGGCGAGGCTGGACTACTACAAAGCGTTGGACTAAAGGTATGTTAAAATCACTTGATTACTTGTATTCTCGATGCATGTTTAGAGAAAGGTAGTGTTTATTTGTCTTGTTTGTCACTAGAAAGTCTTTGCTTCTAGGGAGGTCGGTTGTGTCCGCACTATTGACTCTTTCCGCATGACAAGGTCCCAATTAGGCCTATATTTGTTTGGTACAATGACTCTCACCAAAATGTGAGTTCAGTTGCCACAAATGAATTTTACTCCTCGAAATGAGATTTTATGAAAGGATATAATCTAATAGGAGAAAAATAATATGGCTAAATGAGTGAAAAATAATTATTATAAACTAAGTATCTAAATTAACTATTTCTTATTCCAAGAGAAAACTAAAACATATGCATGAACTTGAATAACAAGTATAATTAAAGAAGACTTAGATCTCTCTAATTGAACAAATTTGTTTTTCCACTATAATTAACTTGTGATGAATATAAATAGTTAGATGATATTATATCAAACACAACATTCAAACATGTTCTGCTATGCTTGATTAATCCAAATAGATTTTGACTTCAAAATAGTATTATGCAAAAATACAAAATCAATTTTGTAATCACTTAAAAAGCATAATAGGTCAAGAAACTCGAAAGAATTTAAATTCAAATTCACTCAAATTACTGCAAACAATAATACTACATATATTCTTGAAAGATCAAGTAAATACTTCACCAATTCTTTTATTCTCCAAAAGTAAACTCTTACAATAATGCTATGAGCATTCTTCAAAAAATATAGACCCCTTTCAGAGGTTTGAGGGGCTCCATTAAACAATAATATAAAATAATAAAATATCTTTGTTTTGTTATACTTTTGTTGCAACAGAAAATATCTATAGAACAACAAATATTTAAAAATAAGAGATTGTTTAAGATCACTCATAGGCTTGATCAAGCTTGTCATAATGATATTTGACCTATGAATTGGAGGTTTGCATGCACTATTTCTAACTCTTGTGGATTTCCTCAATCCTGGTTACTAAATTAGGAGCTCTTGGATGCAAGTTGACTTGAAAATTGAATATTATGGTTTTGATAATTGGAAGCTCATTAGTTAGCATTGAAGAAACCTACTTGGTAGTGAGACAATAGCTTTGTGGTTTGACTAAGAAGCAGTCCATGATTTTTAAGTCAACCTTTCCTGGTGATTTTTTATTCTCTAATAACTTAAATGATTAGAAACTTTGGACCTCGACGAGGATTAGCCCTTGAAGAAGACTATAAGCTTCAACTTGATTGTTGGTAGCGTTTCTTGAACTTGCGGAGGAGGTTGAGTCCACTTTTTCTTTGGGGAAAAAATAACACCCTTCCACTCCAACCCCATCCCCCAATACTTCCACCCCTACTTATGTTCTTATTCTCCTAATTGGACATGTTTTTGGAATGCATCACTTTTTATGTTAAAAATATGATACCATATTACATATGTTTTTATTTATGTATTTATATATTTATTCCCAGTTAAGATGAGCTTAGGGTAGGGCTAGCCTTAATATTAGATGAAAAAATGATTTAGCTAAATATTATATACACCCGTATAATTTTTATTTATTATAAGTGATTTCCACCCAACCTCTCTCTATAAAATTTGAAACATTAATTTAACAAACACTAAACACACAAATCAACTAACCTATATATACATAAAAATTCCATACAAATCAACTAATTTACATATACATATATAAAATAATAAAAATATAAAATATAAAATAAAATAAAAATTATTAAATATAAAATTTTGTTGTAATAAAATCACATACATAATTGTTATAATAAAATCGCACCCCAATATTAAGTACCATTAATGTGCTTGCAAATTTTATCTTTCGAAAACGTAGATTTAAAAGTTGCTTTATTGGTCCCCTTCCAGAAAAACCCAAGTTTCGTAAATCTGGTCTTTTATTTAAATTTTATTGACTTCAAATAATGTTCAAAGGGCTAAAGTCCATAGAAGTTTCACTATGTTTCACTAGATTTAAAGCTTGCTTTATTGGTCCCAAAAAAAGCCCAGTTTCGTAGAGTTTGTGCTTTCTTAAAAAGATTGCTTTATTGGTCCCCAAAAAAGCCAAGTTTGGTAGAATTTGTCGTTTACTAAAATTTTATTGACTTCAAAATAATGTTCAAGGGGCTAAAGGCCATAAAAGTTTCACTGAGTCCTAGGGTAAAGTCCATAAAATTTTCACCACCAGGGTAAGCGATGTTTTAATTTGGAAATAAATTATCGTTTTCTTTCCACGTTGTGACGACCTTACTCTTAAACATTGAATAAGACAAGTCACCCCATATATTGAACAAGATGGGCTGCGACGCAGCTAGTCCCTGCCATAATCCATAGTTGAACGACCAGCTTGGATGCAATGGGATGTAAGGGATTATGGCTGGTAGTGCTTCCTTTGGGGCCAATGCCTCTGCTGCTTCCTCTTGGCCCCTGCTGCTTCCTCTGGTGCGTCCTCCAGGGGACTCCAGTAAAACTAAGTCAACTGTAGCTCCAGCTGCCTCTGCCTACGCAGCTCTATCTGAGTTCATGTATTCCACCTACCATAACTGATTGCCGCCAACGATAATGATAGCACATAGGCATAGTGAGATGCTTTTAATATTGAATTTATAGGTTGAGAATGAGAACTTGCTGATATCATTAAATCAAGGGCAGCAGCACCCTCCACGTGTGCGTTCCCTATCGCCACGAGGGCCGTTGATAATAAAAATCTCATTTAAAAAGAATACAGTAAAAGCAAGTTAAAAACATATCTGTTGAGCCTGGGCCCTATGTTCGGCACAAATATAAAATTGTGAGAAGTGCAGTGTAATGAAAAAAGTTCATATAAGCAGCAAGACATTCAGAAAATATGGAATATGAAAGTATCCATCAGAGGATATGTAATAATTATGTGTGTATGTGAATTCACAAGCCGGTGCCGGTAATCAGACCCTACAAGCTGCGGTAATAGCATGATATTACTACAGAGAGCTGCATTAATCTAATACTCGCTAAAGTACTGGGTCCCTTCATTTCTTATAATACTCGCTAAAGTACTATACACACCAACGAGTAGTAGGTGAACCAGTGAACTCCAAAAGAACTCACGAGTATGTGGAAAACGGAGGCCTTATCATCATCACGATCTTTAGTAGAAGGTTAGACAGTCCTCAAAGGTGGGGTGTTGCTGCGACCACGCTCCCTTGAAAACTGACTATTAAAATATTTAAGCAAGTCAAATTAGATATCGATAATAACGAATAGGGCGCCGTCCATTCGGTTGATAATAAAATCTAGCTACCTCAACAGTTTGACGGTTTGGAAGGTGGAGTTTCGGCTGCGCTGAGACCCTCTAACAACAAGTCAAATGCATGCGCGCTTTACTGGCCCTTCGATTTCAACCTAACTACCCATATGTACATATTGTATTTCACCTAATATTTTTTTTTATAGCTATAAATATACTTCTATTCGCATTTACTCAGGGTTTCGGTCCAGAAACCTTGTTCAGGTACAGCGAGCGAGCATGCAAGGAGACAATTGCCAGGAAAGCTAACAAAGAAGCAGAAGCGTGGTGTGCCAGGTATGTTTACATGTTACAGAGAATTTAATTATATTCCTTCTGTAATTTCATAATTACTGCAAAGTTTGTAGAAAATAAAAATTGTTTTCCAGTTGCCGACCATTGATTTATGGAAACGGAGACAACGCTTTATCAAGTCATATTATAAGTCATATTCAAGTACACAGGTAATAAAAACCTCACTTAAAAAGATTACTCGAAAAGCAAGTTAAAAACATGTCTGTTGAGCCTCGCCCCGTGTTCAGCACAGATATAACACGTGGCTTGCATGCTCGCAACTTTATTGTAACAATCCAAAACATCTGTCTTCGGTCACTATTACAGATCTCCATGAAGATGACATCCGATCCAGATTAAATGCATGAATGCTAATTATCCAGAGTTGAAGTTTCCACAAATACAGGCCCACCCTTGGCAGAAGGTTGCTATTGGCAACTGTTATATCTCCAATTTACTCCTTTCGCATCACTGTAGAAAGTGACGTGTTTGTTTTCTCAGCTTTTCCACAGGCAAGCACCTGCAGAGGCGATAGATCTTCTCTGAAGAATTCTCCAGTACTCACCGAGTCTTCGCTGCACTGCTGTAAGTTAGATACATTTGTACATAGCTTGGTCTAGAGCTAAATTGCTAATTGATACTTGCATTCATATTTCTTTTCTATTCTATAA
The DNA here is from genome assembly GCA_031772625.1 of Pinus tabuliformis. Lineage (NCBI taxonomy): Eukaryota > Viridiplantae > Streptophyta > Pinopsida > Pinales > Pinaceae > Pinus > Pinus tabuliformis. The sequence goes on along the minus strand of CM062812.1, from coordinate 121,583,513 downwards.
GTTACAAAGAAAAAACTCGAATAGATAGAGTCGATTAACCATTTAGAATAACATATGTTGAACCACAATCATGTAAAATCAGTGCGAGCCAAACTGTAAGGGAATTATGTAATGATAAAAATTTCCTGTAAAGAAGAATTTACCTTGCCATAATAAAAATGGTTATGTATTTATTATTTGACTGTAACATTGGTTAGTTCGAGACGACACAGAGGTGTGCTCCCAAAAAAGTCCAAATGTGTGATAAATAATCTAATATTAAAACAACACATGGGCATAGAAACAACCCTGTTGGATGCAAGGGTCTCTCTGTCAGCCATGAAAGCCATACATTAATGAAAATACCAATCCTGTAGGGATGGAATTGATAAAAGAAAAACCCAGAAATTACAATCAAAACTGCTCATTGAAACCCCAAATCTTTAACACGAAATTTATATCTTTAAGTTCTGAATAATAAGATCGTATTCATGCTAAGGATGCTCAAAAGTGGTCAAGCCATTGTATAATAATGAAGTAACATATCTATTCACTACTAGGACTGCAATATTAATAGTAACTAAGTTACAAGATGTAAACCCTATGCGGAAAAAACCTTAAATACATTCTGGATTTAATAAATCTAATTAAAGACTACGGGAACAACAGTTCCTCCAACCCTCAGTAAAATCGATCAAACCCTCAATAGCTAATTCTTGAGAACTATTTAGGCTTTTCCAAGGGAGCCTGGAATGGTGAATGAGTCAAATGTTGGAACCAGAAGTTCGTTCCACAACGGAAGTTGCGACCTACATTCAAGTAAACAAACATTATCACTGGAATGAAATAATACCCACATAGGAAAAAGGAAAAATTGTTACCGTGACTACAAGGAAGGCGATACCTTGAGGGAGTGACTTACCCGTTGGCAGCCACCGGGACTGGAGAAACCCCATTTTGTTGGGTGAATAAGCCTGCATGCATAGCCAAATTTAGAGACCTAAATGTGAAACGATTATTGTAAATAGAGTACAGAATGGAGGATAATTCAACGGTAAGTTTTATACCTTCTCTTCTGTGGTACTGGTGCAGGTGCAGATGAAAGCAGCTGAACCAGCGCTCTCTCCATTTCTGCTCACCAAGAACAACATGAGAGCCGCAGTGCAGATGAAAGGAGCTGAACCAGCGCTCTCTCCATTTCTGCTCACCAAGAACGACATGAGAGCCGCAACAGCCCTGTAATGAATTTGGGAAAAATGGTTAAACTTACGAATATTAATTAACAGTCAATACTGAAAGCGTTTTAAGGGAGAGTCCACCTGCTCTGAGGGACTCCATGGAAGCTCTGTGTACACATGCAGCCATGTCGAATGGTAGCGGTGAAATCCAGTCGCGATAGCTTAGAGGTTGCAGGAATAAGCTTTGGATTCAAGCTGTGGACGATGATAGCTTAGAGGTTGCAGGAATAAGCTTTGGATTCAAGCTGTGGACGATGAACCAAATGTAAAGCACGAGTAAGAGGCAAGAAATACAGCATCTGTTCTGCATGCAGAGTGACACGTTCAGCCTCCTCAGATAGCTCAAAGAACAAGCAACTTAGGATATGTACCCATTCGCACTTAACAGTAAAAATTAAGGAATTAATGTCAGCATTAAATCGAAACCGCAAACCGTCAAGGCCAGTTGATTGTGGGTAAGTAGCAGTTTAAGATATGGTCCGACCTCTTCCGCCTCGGGAAGAGGCCAAATAAGATGGCCAACAGAAGTTGAAGTGCAAACTTTATGATATAACTAAAAATACCACTAAAAAACCCGGCGATTTAATGTTATCTGCCCTCCGAACGGTTACTATAGTCCCTGCCGGATGCCAGATGGCAGGGACTAATAAGAAAACCGCTCAATATCGTATAATTAGATGACATTTTAGAGAACGGTCAAGCAACATAATATTCAAATCCCTTTTTCGTGAACCTCATACCTCTGAGATTCAAACATTTATCGGGATTAGCATGAAACATGCCAAGGTTTAGATTCAATTTAGAGGTTGATTGACATTGTTTTCACACTCGATTCCCATTTCCCCTTCTATTACTTTGGTATTTTCCTTTTTTTTCTCGTCTTATAAACCATCGGGAGGGAATATTGGTATTTAAATGAAATAAATAAAAACTTCCACAATTCAATCTATATAATCAAGATAGACAACCCAATTAAGCCCGTAAAAGCAAAAATATTTGGTTTAATTCATTTTGTCGAGAGGGAATATTGGTATTTAAATGAAATAAATAAAAACTTTCACAATTCAATCAATATAGACAATCTAATTAAGCTCGTAAAAACAAAAATATTTGGTTTAATTCATTGCGTCTAGAGGGGCATTCTACAGCGAGTATGACTCTGATGTGTAAGTATGTCATGTCTTTTACCACATTAAAGTTCCAAATTAGGTAAAAATTTAAACATCTTCACTCAAGCCAATACCATTTCTTAGATCAAAAGAAAAAAAGTTAATTCAACACAAAGAATGTCGACCAAAACATGCACTTGAATCTTAAATCACTAATATGTTTAATATCTCTTTTATCATATACGTGAATTTGAATGTATCATAAATTTAACTTTAACAAAAAAAAATAGCACATTGAAGTTCCAAATTAGGTAAAATTTTAAACGTCAAACCAATATCATTTCTTAAATCAAAAGGAAAAAAGGTTAATTCAACATCGACAATCGTGCTCCAAAATGTTTTAATACTTCTTTTAATTAAATATTTGTAAAATAAATCTTTAAAAGGAAAAACCATATATATTAATTTGATGTAATTTTATTATAAGTTTTGTTATCACACTAGGTAAAAAACATCATTAAATCTAATATTGATATTAAAAGATTAATATTAATATTAAATATTATATTAATATCAATATGTTATAATATTAATATTATTAGATTTGATAACTTTGAATTAATACAATATTAAATTTAATATAACATTTATTTCGTTATATTATAATATATATTAATATAACATGATATATAATTAACTCTAGATCTATATGGAGAGAAGAAAAAAGACGAGTGATAGAGGTGGAGAGATAGAGAGAGTGACAAGGGAGAGGTGGAGATAGAATGAAGGAGAGGGGATAGGAGTAATGAAGAGAGAGAGGAGTGAGAGAGGGAGAGAAAGGTAAGAGAGAGAGACAAGGACACAAAGATAGAGGGGGAAGAGAGGAGGAGAGAGTGACAAGGTTGGAGGGCAGAGAGAGAGAGAGAGATGGGAGATTTGGGGGGAGAGAGGAGGAGGTAGGAGAAAAAGGGAGAGAGGGGAAGGAACATAGAGAGGACTTTAGAGGGAGGGACAAAGAGATGGAGTTGGAGGGGGAGAGAGGGAGTGAAGAAGAAATACATAGAGAGAGAGAAAGGGTGTGATAGGGGAGAGATGGAGAGAGAGTGTGTATGTTTTGGGGTGAGATAGAAAGACAAATAAGGAGAGATGGAAGGAACGGGGGGGAGAAGGAGAGAGGGAGGGAGATAGTCATTGAGTTGGAGGGTGGAGAGAGAGAGAGAGAAAGAGAGAGAGAGGATGGGGAGATAGAGGGAGGTGGGAGAGAAAGCGAGAGAGAGGAAGGAAGAGAGAGAGGACATGAGAGAAAGAAGGAGAGAGGGAGGGAGAGTGATAACGGAGATAGAGAGAGATGGAGGGCAGAGAACAAGAGGGAAGAGAGATAAAGGGGGGAGAGAGGGAGATAAGGGGAAGAGAGAGGGAGAGGTAGAGATAGATAGATAGATATGGAGAACGAATGTGTATGTTTTGGGGGTGATATAGAGAGACAAAGTAGAGGAAGAGAGAGATAGAGATATAGATGGGAGGTAAAGAAAGGGAATAAGAGAGAGATAGAGAGAGGGAGAGATATATAGATATGGTGAGAGAGTGCGTGTGTGTGTTTGGGGGGAGGGGTGATATAGAGAGACAAAGAAGGATAAATGGAGGGAGATATAGATATATATGGAGGGGGGGAGAGGGAAGAATATTTATTGTACTAGATGCATTGATTTTAGTATAGATGATTATTTCTAATCATATTTGATTGCTTGCACTAGATGCATTGATTTTCAATGTAGATGCTGATTTCTAATCCTATTTGATTGCTTGCTCTAGATGCATTCATTTTATTGTAGATGGTGTTTTCTAATCCTATTTGATTGCTTGCACTAGATGCATTGATTTCAGCATAGATGTTGATTTCTTGCACTAGATGCATGTAATTTAGTGTAGATGTTGATTTCTAAGTTCATTTGATTACTTGCATTAGATGGATTAGAAGTTGTTAATCTTGAGGCTGTAAATTATTTAAAATATTTTTTAAGATTAGATGGAGGGGGGAGAGAGGGAAGAAGATTTCTTGCACTATATGCATTTATTTCAGTGTAGATGGTGATTTCTAATCCTATTTGATTGCTTGCACTAGATGCATTGGTTTTAGTGTAGATGTTGATTTATAATTATATTTGATTGCTTGCACTAGATGTATTGATTTCAATGTAGATTGTGATTTCTAATCCTATTTGATTTCTTGCACTAGATGCATTGATTTCAGTGTAGATGTGGATTTCTAATCCTATTTGATTGCCTTCACTAGATGCATTGACTTTAGTGTAGATGTCAATTTCTAATCTCATTTGGTTTCTTTCATTAGATGAATTGATTTTAGTGTAGATGTTGTTTTCTAATCCTATTTGATTGGTTGCATTATATGCATTAGATGTTAATATTGAGGCTATAGATTAATAATAATAAAAACAATCAAGATATATTTAATAATACCTAGAGGGACACTATTATGACTTAATTAGTTGTCAATGTTCTGATGCTTAGAATTAAAATGAAATAGATGTGCAAAATGAATCCTCCTGCAAAGTGAAAATTAATACTTGACATGATCGTCACCCTTCTTCATCGCCAACTAATAACTAATAGATAATTACATATATTCAAAATTATTAACAGATAGTAGAATAATGTATTCAAAATATTCATAAGAGGAAAAGAGATGTGATAATTGTTTGGATGTAGATATTTTATAAATATGGCCACTCATTAAAAAAGAATGAAAATTACATTATTTCTTCACTTTGCAAAATAGACCATAGATAAAATAAAATAAAATAAATATTCTTGAATGAAATATATTATTTCAAACATTAGCAAATAAACAAATTATTAAAGAGTAATAATGATACAATAAATTATTAAAACTGCTCATCAAGATATATTTAGTAATATCTAGAGGGATACTAATAAGAATTAATTAATTTTCAGAAGTTGTGATACCTAAAATTAAATGAAATAGATCTGTAGTATCAATCCCCCTACAAATTATTGAAAATATTGTTTCTCTTCTTCATGACCAACTAGTTATTAATGGACAATTACATATACATAAAAATATAACACAACAATTATAACATTCACAAACACTACCATCCAAATCCAAACATGTAAACACACAAACCATTCAAAACATCAAAAAACAGAGGTACAAACTATTCAAGGCAATAAACACAAACTAAATTAAAGAAAAGAATGATATGGTCATGCCAACCAAAGAAACAGAGTGTGAATTTTAAAGTTAATATCAAATATATATAATGATGATGAACTAAAAATGTGACAATCTTTCCCTCAATTAGAACCAGCTGAGATCCATCTAACACCAAATCTATCATGCACAGAGAGTGATCAAATCCACTACAAATTTTTCAAGTTCTACACTCAAAAAAAAAAAAGTTTACACCTCGAGAGATTTGATCCCTCTTGACCCATGATAAATTGATGAATCTAAATTGGTTTCAAATCCCAAATATCTTCCTATTTTATTAGGTATATTTACATCATATAAAGCAATTATATAGCAAGTATAGAGTCCAAACTCCACTATATGATCTTAACCTTTTACATATAGTGGAGAAATTTATGCGCTGGCGTTGGCATTGTAGCCCGTGATGGGCCACTTTTCTTGCACGGAGGTGGAGAACGATCGCCAGTGTTTATGGGTGGGAAACGATGCCGACTGCTCCTGTGGAGATGGACAGACATCCAACATGCCTCTGATTACCTCAAGCTGAGCAACAACTTCCTTCATGTGTGGTCTGTCATCGCTCTCTGAAGACAGACACCTGAAGGCCAATTCTGCAACTGCACTTACTGTGACCTTTACCTCCTCATTCGTTTCCATCTCCAGCTGCGGGTCCACCAGTTCATGCAAAGCCCCTTGTTGAATCTTTGATATTGCCAAGTTAGCAAGGTTGATTTCCCTTGTATCCCGATTTACATCCACCGCTAATTTGGCGGAGATGATCTCCACCAAAACTACCCCGAAGCTGTACACATCGGATTTCTCCGTCAACTGATAGTACTTGTGGTACTCTGGGTCAACATATCCTGGTGTGCCTTGAGGGGTTGTAGTGACATGTGAGGCACTTACGGGCATATACCTGCAAAGCCCAAAATCTGCCACTTTGACATTGAAATTCTCGTCCAAGAGAATATTAGAGGATTTCACATCTCTGTGGAATATTGGTGGATTAAAGCTGTGAAGGAAAGCCAAGGCATGAGCAGTTTGAATAGCAATATTCAAACGGGTATTCCATGACAGTCCCCCAGGTTCATTGCGATCACCATGAAGATGATTTTCCAAAGTCCCATTTGGTACAAATTCGTAGACGAGCAGCAGCTCTGGACTGTCTGCAGACGTGCAGCCATAAAGACGAACGAGATATGGATGATTCAAGCACGAAAATATGGCCACCTCGTTGATGAACTGTGAAAGTGTCCTAGACCCGTCCTGATAAAGTCTCTTTACCGCCACAATCAGTCCATCCCTAAGTTTTCCCAGATAGACTGACCCGAACCCTCCATCCCCAAGTTCGTTCTCCTCATGGAAGCGATTTGTAGCCTGTCGAAGTTCTTCGTATGAAAATATGGAGAGATTGCCTATCTTAAGCCTGGGCACATATGCTTCCATGTCCTTTCTCTCATTTTTGCTGGAATCCATCGCGTGACCCTGGCTAGGAGAAGGCTTTCTCCCCTTCACATAATACCTTAAAAACAGTACGAATGCTATTGCTGTTAGCGCAGCTCCTCCAACAGAGCAACCTGCGGTAGTAAGCACAGATTATTATTCATGTAATCACCCTGAGGTCAAAGCGGACATTTATGTATTTAAAGGAAGAAATAAGATTTACCTATTACAATGGCGGACCTGTTTTTGCGACCTGCAACGAAGCATAACAACTATTAATTTGAGTTAGTAGCAGCAACGATCCACCATTTTTGCATATTTGTCACAGCGGGAATCACATCTACATTACCAGATACAAGTGTACTGGCATTGGTAACGGAGCATTTATTTCATCTTGACGTTAAATCGGAGACACTAAATTGGAAGAAAATATATCTAGTTACTGTAATGGCTGTCTGATTTGAATTACTACTTGTATTTACTATTGCCATGAAATGCAAGGATGTGTATGTGTATCGGAAAACACATACACATATCTCCTTCTTCAAGAGTACCAGTCGAATGGAGGGAGCATTTATATGTTTCTATATTGATATAATTCAAACACAGAGCTCCGTAATCAAATTTGAAGAATGCAGACAGGAAACGTACCATGCAGTGTGGGGCATTTGTCTGGACGGGAGGTGTCATCAGGACAATAACAAAGAAATGTAGTCGGTTCTGAATTTTTATAACCACAAGTGCCTTCGCTCTTCAAACAATCTTCACAGCTTTGAAATCTGATGGGGTCGACATGCAATATTACCTCAAAACCATTCCATGGGAAGTACGAATTAAAATCGAATTTATTGAAAATTAGCGGATCCTCTCTGTGAATTGGTAGTTCAAAATGCTTTTTACAGAAGCCAGTCCCCAATTCCGGTGTCGAAATATTGTAATACCAAACATCGCCACATAACGGAAGGGGTGTTAATTGAGACATTTCCTCATTGCTTGTATCGCACTGCCCTGAAAGTGTGAGATTGGTGTATGTTTCGGCGCGGATACGAAAATGAGAACCAGGCCACCAGAATTGAGAGTAGTTACCTGAAAGATTACACTTACCCCAAAACAGATTGTCGTTAACAATTATGCTGCTATTGTCCAAGGATCGGAGCTCCAATATGCGATATTCCTCTCCGTTGATATTAAGCAGAGGATGGTATATTTCGTCATGACAGTCAAGCTGAAAGTCAGGGTCACCGCATCCGCTGCCTTTTTTGCCAAAAGGATAACTGAAGTTAAAGATCTCACATTTAAATAAATCCTGCTGACAATTCTGGTATTGACTGCCAAGACATGATGTTGCGGAACAGAGGAGGAGGAGAAGAGCAGGTGCAACAAGAAGGGAAAGATGAACAGTGAGCCACATCGAATTGGGAAGAAGAAAAGCATATATCCTCATGATCCGCACTGCTCTTCTGTTTGAGGAGATGAAAAGTTAGGGACAATTTCAAGTTAACAGAGGAAGCGGATGACAATAAACTGCTTCTGCAAATACATTAAGTAGACGAAGGAGATGGAACTACAGAGAGCGAACGTGAGGTGAACGGCATGGAATTGCGGTGCAGAAGAGTGCACAGTCAACTTGACTTTTAGGCATATGCAAAGTTCAGTTTTATTCTGAACAGGCGGGGCCTCCTTTCGTCTTTTTGCATTGGCAGCGAGTAACTCGACGAACTGCTTGCGATGACTAATATGCGGACACCTTTTCCATCATACATCAATCTTCATATTTTCCCGTGAAATTCGTCTTGTAACTCGACTTTTGATGCAACCTTCATATCTTTGGCGTGACCATGGGGAGAAGATATAGCAATCTCTTACATTCCAGGATACTTCCACCTATACTTTTTTTACTTTTCTGGGCCTTCATACACATTGACGAGTTACCACGTGTACGCATTCCTTTTGACTTGAGTTGGCTCTATTCCATCACGACTTTCAACTTTAGCTAATGTTTCGGAGATTTTGTTTACGTGATCCTTTACAATAATATAATTTCATTGCTTTTCTTAAGAAACCGAATGCAAGTGGACTTATCTTAAATATATCAACTTTAGCTAATGTTTCGGAGATTTTGCTTACGTGATCCTTTACAATAATATAATTTCATTGCTTTTCTTAAGAAACGAATGCAAGTGGACTTATCTTAAATTTATCTTATAGTGGCTTGGGTATTTATATATATCCCCTTGCACTCGTTTCTCAAAAGCAATGAAATTATATTATTGTATCCAAGAAGGATCATGTAAACAAATTATGTAAACATTTGTTGATGTTAAAACTTGTCGTAGTAAAATTAATCGAGTAAATATGCTTTTTCATAGGTTCAAATCTAAATGGCGGTATATTTTTGTATTCATTAATATAATTATGTTTCTTTAGATTTTTACCGTGTATTTTAAACCTTTGCTTCTTTTTAATTGGTATGAGCATGATCACTTTGGATCTGGGGAAAGTTTTTTAATTTACTATTGGTTTTAATGGGAGTTTGCATGAAAGAAAATATTGTTATTGGGAAACAACGAGCATATTTGGAGTAGAAACGGAGAATTTAAAGGGCACTAACTTGGAGTTATGAAAGTTTAAGAGGGAGGATTTGCTCGTACATCAAGATTTATGGGTTCCAAGAATCTATGGGTTCCAAGAACTTTCTATTGGTATGAAAGATGAAGAGTGGGTAGTGATGGAGATAAAGGTGAGAAAATTTTATTAGAATTTTTTTGGCTAATTTAGATTGGATTATTATGTTGTTTTTCATCCATCTTGATGCTTTTAGAGTGAAAAAAATGGAGGAATCAACTAATCCTAGGACCATTTTTACCAGTGGGACCTAGTTTTGCAAAATGGGGTCTGAAACCTTCCAAGAGCTTTTTGAGACGTCAAATGACATTTTTTGGGGGGTAAAGCTTTGCAACTTTAGGGCCACATCTTTTTTTCTTATTCTGTACACAAAGATCTTTCCAGCGACACAAGTTTCACCGCAATCAAAGTATGTATGCAAATGTTATACCACTTAGAAGTTGATCTTCCTATTTTAGCCACCATAATTCAATAATATGCCACGTCATCCCCCATTATTCATGGAAAAGGGGCTTGTCATGTGATAATGATGAATAAGACTTTAGAAGAGTCCATATTGTAACTCTAGTTAAGAGTTGAAGGAGTCAAACCTAACCACTAGTAGGCTATTGAGTTGTGTTATAACCAAACCACTAAGAGGAAAAAGGGTTCCATTCATTTTGAGGACATCTTGTTCCATAGATGAGTACAGTCGTCGAGACGGACAGGGAAAGAAAACACATAGAGGATTTGTGCACTGTAGTATCCCACAATCCATAGACCTTACTTCTAAGTACTTGCATCCAATTTCTATGCAAAGAAAGAAAGCAGAGCAACGTCACCTTCCAGTTGGGTTTTCTCCTGAAAGGGTTTCTCAAGATATATCTTGTATCAATTGTGGTTTGTGAGTTTTTATTTCAATTTTCTCTACTTTATGCATATCTATAATTTGCATGAATACACAATAAACAATAATTAATAGATTCAGAAATCTAAGGAGAAATAAACTCTCAGAGTGTAGATTTCTGATTCTATAATATATTTTAGGAGATATGTTGTAATGAACTATTTAGTGGAATATTCATGACAATTTATAGATCATCGGGTCATTTAGTGTTGTCAAACATTTTTGAAGAAAATTTTGTTGAAACTCTCTAGAAGAATCTGGGGGTTTGTGCTGTGGGCTAAATCCCTACCTAATAAAAATTGCACGTGGAAAAAGTTATTTTCCTTCAGAATGAGTGATGGTGATTTTGTATTTGAGTACTTGATGGATTCAATACTATTATGACCTAGTTGATCTTAGTTGGAAAGAAGATGGGCAAGGATGGTAATTGTATAAAAAAATTATATTCCTTACCAGATTCATAAAAAAGCCTAGTATTGGCCATTATATTCATTGTAAATTCATTAATGCCTAATGAGGTTGTGACTACTTTATTCTCATAAGAGGCGAGGTGGAAATCTTTTGAATCCACCAATGAGGACTTGACAGTTCATGGAAGATCAAATAAGAAATGTTACAAGAGGGAAAGGGGTATGTTCAAATCCCATGGGAGACAAGTCTCCTAGAAATCCCAAATAAGAATGTTGGAACTATGAAAAGATTGTCATTTTAGAAGACACTGTAAGGAAGAGAAAAAAAGAATAAGAAGGAAAATAATGATTTTAGTTACGAATTTGAAAAACCTTTTTAGTAGGATGGAGGAGATGTGTTTGTTATAGCTCTAGCAACCAGTTGTAGTGGCTGCAACACCCTCCAAAATTTTGGCCTGCATCCAATTTCAAAACCTTCCTTGGTTTTTCCTTGATGTTTGCAAACACTCGGGCTCATCACGTGAGCTCGTGTTGAGTCTTTGCACCCTCATCGCTTGACCGTTCACCAGACATATTTTGGCATGTTGGTCATGATGTCATGCTTGCAGCCATGTTCTAGCCATGCACAAGGTCCATCTTCGTGACTACAAGTTGTATTCGCTATGTAAACATTCGTTGCACTCACACATGGAGTTGTATGTAATGTCGCACAACTGTCGTCGTGGTCATCCAAAAATTTATCACAATTGTTGCGCTTGTCGCTCGCACCATCGGTCAGTCACACTGAGTGTATGCTGTCTTGATGGTTTGAGGTCTCTTGTCGTCAAGTCATGTCGAGTGTGTGTTCGCAAGGTTATGCATGTACGAATTCACTCGTTCACACACTTAATCATTTTGCTGAAGCTATTTTGATAGGACCAATCCCAACAGTTGAACCTCTATTGAGCTGCACTACGCAGTTTCAACCCTCAGTGAACATGTATTACTACCCAGAATTACGCAGAGCTTAAGGATGCCTCCCAGGCAATGTACACTACGCAAACCTGGAGTCGACCCGGCGATTGTCACCCAAAACAACGCAGAAGTTTCTTAGCAAGCCATCTCAATCTGCGCTCCCCGCAAGCAAACCCACCAAGCCTCCAAGTGGTCAACCAAAGAGTTTGACTAGGTAGTGACCTCGAGCCCCAATCCTCCAAAAAATTATGCAGAAGCTGACAAGCATGCCCGCTTCCATTGACTGAATAAATTATGAAGACATGTCAGACAGATACCTGCTTCCTGTCACTACAATGCCCTAAAAGATTAAGTTGTTTTTTCAGCCAGTCACCTTGTCAGTCAACCTGTTGCTCCTCCTTAAAATTGTACAGTTTTCATGAGAAGTCTCCCAACTGCCCAACATCCCTCTCAGCCCAGAAACTCTGCAGGGATGTCTAGCAGGCCAGCCTCCCAGCTTTGAGTTATTTTTTCTAGTAGCCTCCCGTAGCCCGCTGCGAGCTCCCAGAAGAAATTGCATAGTATTCACTGCCAGTCTCCCCCTGTTGACTGCACTGTCTCCCTGAAAAAATTGCATAGATCTGCCCTTCAGCCGAGCTAGATCCCGCAGACAGTCATTGTCGATCCGGATTGCCCATCTCAGCCTCCTAGTGACCTCTACGCAATTTTCATGGACAGTGCCTGAAGCCCGCATCCCGACTTGAAATGTGCCTTGCATAGTTTCAGAGCCTTGTCCTCTCTCCCAGTCACCTGCATCCAAAAGTGAAAAAACATGCATCATGGTAGACTAGGATATTTATGGATTTGATGTCATCTCATCATGAGTGATTGCAGATACAAGTACATGGATGAGACATGGCGCGGTGACGAACGGGATGAATAAGGAGCGCATGCAAGGAGACTTGTTCACAAATGGATGAACACATGGAGCATGCCAAGTACAAGCGAAGGAGAGACATGCTCATGCAACATCAAGCAAACACTAAGACCATCACAGACTTTACACACCTTGCCATGCAGAATTGAAGCTATGATACACCAGGAGCACGTACATCAGTCAGCAGCACTGCAGCTCGACATGCACACCACCACCAGCATGAACGTACCAACTTTGTCATGTTGAGTCATGTCATGAGTCATCTCGGCCACATCACTACTGTGGGCCACACTGTTGTAATCAATGTAATGTAACGTGGAAGTCCAAGAGACCTGCATGTAAATTTGAAGATTCATGTAAATAAAACAGTCATGAGGGACGTCAAACAGTCACAAGGGCAAGTTTTATCCTGGGCTATAAATACCCCTCATTTGTACATGCAAAAGACTTTTCACCTTAGCTCCTCCCACATAGCCTTGAGAGCTTGTAGTCTTTTCTTTCAAGAGCGAGTAGTGGCTCCAACGCCCCACTATCGGGGTTAGTGATGTATGGTATACCGATGTGTCTTGGAACTTTTTCTTAATTCAGAAACCTGATTACAAGCCAGCATGTTTTCGCATATGTATTGTATTTATTTGTAAGACTATTCTCTGGACACCTATAATGCATGTTGCTTTAACCTGTATTAAGACAGTTGAATTATTTCAGTTGTTCTATTACATATGCTTACGAAAATGTGTTGTATAAGTTGTTAATGTTGTCTCGCCTGTGTGGGCTATCCCACCGGACACTTAACAGAACCATCCTCACAGACTTGTTTTAATGACCATCGCACTCGTGTGGACTACTCCATTGGGTTTTGTACGTGCTATCCATTCATTGTGTGTTTATGACTGTCGCATCTATGTGGACTACTTTGCCGGAGGTTGCACACGTCCTGCTGTGTTGTGTGTCTCTGATAGAGTTGGTACTATTCCCTTTCGACTTGAGACTCACTTCCACCCTCTCCCTCTGCGGTGAAATAACCTTAACACAAGTAACACTAAGCATTCACTAGGCATGCAAACCTCGTTGTTTGAAGACAAATCAGACCACTCTCATGTGTTGACAAGCAAGAGCTAAGGAAAACCTTTAAGATAATGGAAATCGGGCCATCATACTGGATGGGACTCCTACACCAAACAGTGTGAGGTCTAGTTGGGACTTCATACTGGGGAGATCCCCTGAATGTTGTCTGTTCCAACACCGTCAACATTTCTGGCGCTAGAAGGAGGGTCTCCAGTTGTTTATGTTTGAATGTCCTCTCACCCTCACTCATCAATCATCTGGTCAAGGCAATAACTCGCACTCCCTCTCACCTACGTGCAACTCTGAAGTTGGTTACTCCTCACTTCCCAGATATGAACACGAAATTTCATATCAACACCTTCGCTCTGTGTGTCCCATCACTCGTTAGTTCGCAAAAGCAGTCGGACTGATCCCAGGAATACAAGATATTCCATATGCATCAAGAAAGCTAGAGACCACTCCCACAAGAGCTGTTGTATCGTCAGTGGAAGAAGTTCTTCCTTCCACACTCGAAGGTCTAGCAGACGCTGTTGAGAATGGAGAGGAACCTCCAGTCTTCCAATAGGGAGAACGAGACACCCTCATGATCTTGGGCTCATATTCTGGTACAGGAGGCAAAGGAGAAGGCAGCGGAGGAGGCGAAGGCGGAGACGAACCAACAGACTCAGACCCGAAACCATCAGATTCTGAAGAAGATGAGTAGGACGAAGAAGAAGAAGAAGACATGGTTGAAAAAAACTTGAATGGATGACTCAGGGACCATTGGCTCTCCCGGGTTCTTTGCATAGGATGCCCAAGCGTTCAGAGAGAATGCTCACAAAGAAGGCAGAAGATCACTTGGACAACTTCTACCTACAACTGCAGAAAATCGAGGTACGATATGACGATGTTGCATGTAGACTATTCCCATGTACCTTGGATGGCCGCGCAACAATATGGTATCACAACCTTCCTGTCAACTCCATCCATAACTGGGGTATGTTCAAACACATGTTTCTGGAAAAAATTGTTGATGACAAGACCCCGGCCATGTTGCTCAAAGAGTTGGGCAGCCTGAAGATGGAGGTGAAATAAAAGGTAAAAGACTTCAATCAGAGGTTTTTGTGCATATTGAACAAGTTTGCAATGGACACGAAACATCATGACTCCATCACTGTCGATTACTATACATTTGCACTGGCAACCAACATTGTAGAGAACTGGGAAAACCAACATTACTAAAAAACTGCGAAGAGGCAATCGTTGTAGAGAAGGACCTGCGCGTGATTGGAGTCATCAAGGATGATGAACCAGTGAAGGACTCCAGAGATGCGAGAAGGAAGCCCCAAGATTCCGCGAGTAAGGGCAAAGACAAGGAAGCAAGTGATATTGAAACCCTTACTCATCTTGTCAAGAACTTGATAACAGAAGTGTCTGAGCTCAAACAATGAACAGTCGACACATCTAAGAGTAGTCGGCCGCCCAAACAACAACAAGGAAGCATTTCATTAGGAAGAAACTACTTCCCAGCGAAAAGTGCGTAGAGCTCCAGTTTAGTGTTCTAGTTAGAATAGTGCACGAATACCGATTTTTTCTCTTTCCATGAAAACAGTCACCCGGAAGGGTTCTGTTTGGAATGGAAACGAGTTGAAGGCTCAATATACAACCACACACTAAACGTAGTGAGTATTCCATAGTGCCAACCGAGAGACACAAACGATGACGAAGATACTGCATCTTATGAGGCACCCAACACTGGGCAAGTAATCAACATGTATTAGTGCTTGCAAGTAACGTAGAAGACAAACACCGAGAAGCAGCCCCAAAAGAAAAATGGTCGATACAATCTAAGAAGTCAAGGGGCTCCCCCTACATTTGGGGAAATGCGAGAAAAGCTTGAACTACTGAGGAAGTTTGATCCACCAACCGTCAAAAAATATAAAACACAAAGAAATCTTAGGAAGACAGTGGTGGACAAAAGCACGTCCATGAGCAGCAAACTACAGAACACTCCGCCAGACAGTATGAACACAAGTCTGACCTCGAACACCTCGGTAAGTCTACCCACTCTCGACTACAACATTGTGGAAGACATGAAGAAAAATCTCACAAACATCAATTTGTTCGAGTTGGCTAAGATTCAAAGTCAGCGGGATATTCTGTTGTGTGCGCTAGGGAACACATCTACGGATAGTGCAACCTCTACCAGCAAGGGAGTAAGCAGATCTCCTGGTTCACTCGCAGTTATGCTCAACACACTTCGGATGGAAGAAGTAAACTCTGTTTTCCCTCCATTCTTGCTTTCATTCAAAATATTTAACTGCAATGTTCACAACTGTTTGGTTGATTCTGGCATATCAACCAATGTCATGCTGCTCTCCATCGCTAAGAAGATCAATACACAATGGAGCAATACTTCTGCACAGATCATCCAACTTGATTGAACATGCGTACCATCCATTGGTGAACTTCGTGATGTGATCATCCGTTTATCTCATGATGGATGAGTTCATTGGTGCATAAACATTGTTGTTGTGGACATATCGGAAGCATATGGCTTACTACTCAGCAGAGACTGGTCTAGCAAGTTGAATGGATACTTTGCTACAAACTGGTCACACTTGTGGCTTCTGTATCAGGGAAAAAGCAATCAAATCCAGGTGTTATCTGAGAGATACATGAGGCATAACATCACTCCCATCAATGACGAGAACGAACCATTAGCCTTCGCAGAGCTCATGTTCGGCAACTTCTTCTTGGAAACAATGTTGGGGTGTTATCTCACACAACGAGCTCCAACCCAACCAGACATGCAATTGGGTCTCCTTCCTTACCCAACTGATGGAAATGAAACTTGTACAATACATTGTAACACTAGCAGCAATAGCAATAGTACAAGTGCATCGAACGGTCCATGTACAAATGAGTTGTGGACCATGTACTTTGATGGATCAAAGACACTAGATGGCTCTCGAGCCTAGTGTGTCTTGATTGAACCTAAGCACAGGAAACATTTGATCTCGAGCCGCTTGGAGTTCGAGTACACAAACAAAATTGCTGAATACGAAGCACTCATATTGGGCCTGCAAAAATCCATTAGCCTCAAGGTTGTTGCGCTCAAAGTGGTAGGTGATTTGGAAATAGTGGTACAAAAGGTATGTAACACCATACACTGTTTATCACCTCATCTAAAAAGTTACCAACAAGAGTTATGGCGAATGGTCTCTAACTTACAAGAATTTAATATCATTGTTGTGCCAAGAACACGCAATGCAATTGCCAATGCTTTATCAAACGTAGCTTCTAGGATGTCACCACTTAGGGATAGATTTATTGTTGAAATTTGGTATATGATCTACCTACAGTTTTGAGAAACTGATTCAGAGAATCACATAACAAAGAAAAGAGGATAATAGAATAGATCTCTGGAAATATCATCATTTATTTTGAGGGAGAGATGAGCATTTTATAAATAATACAAACATTCTCCTTATTTTTAATTTTGTAAATACAAAATATATTGCACAAAAATCAAATACATTATTGGATAAAGAAAATACATTGAGATGTTTCCTTCTTTCCCAGTTTTTTAGATGTTTCCATCTTTTCTACTCTTAGATGTTTCCAAGGAAAGGAGTGTGCTTTTTCTTGGTTGCCCAATCAGTGAGAAGTTTCTGATTTGTGTGCCTGTCTTGGTTTCCCAATTCCTCCCTGTTTAGAGCAGGAAGCGTCCCTGCTTCCTCCACCAAATGAGGGAAAGTGCGTTGCAATGTTTCAGCAGTCATCCATTTTGCCTGTGCTAGTGTGTGTCCCTTTCGACCAACCAGATATGATAAGTAAGGCTACTGGCATGTATTCCTTTTCCTGGAGTCAAGAATTGTATCGTTGAGTAGAGGAGGCTAAAAATATGGAATATTATCTACCAGATGACAAACTGTAATAGATTCCTCAAGGAGAGGTGGTTCAAAGAGCTTGAGATTATTAACATTAAGCACATCATGGATGCCAAGCTGGGAAGGCAAGTCCAAGCGATATGCATTGTTGCCAATGCATTCCAGAACAATATAGGGGCCATATCACAGAGGGTGCAGCTTATGGTGGTGGCCCTTGAAGCATTTCTTGTCCAACAAGAGCCAAACACGATCTCTGGGTTGAAAAGACAACGGTGTTTACTGCTTGTCATGCCTTTGTTTGGCGCAATCTTGGGCTGCCTGCAAAGTAGCAGTTACTAAATTTTGGCGTTGAGATATGGAGTTTATGAAATGTTGAGCTTATTTTTGTTCCTGTTGTTGATGCGCATACCCAAAAGGGATGATAGTCAGTGGCATCTTAGAGGGTGCACTTGGCTAAAACCCAAAACAAACCTCAAGAGGGGAGAAACCAGTGGAGGAGTGTGTGGCACTATTGTAACTATGTTGATTGATGTGAAAATATGTATCCCATTGTTTGTTGCTAGAAAAATAACTGAGAAGGGAGTGAACCGAAGTACGGTTAAAAACTTCGGTTTGTCCATCTATTTGTGGGTGAAATTCAATGGAGAAATGAAGTTGGCAACCCAACAAAGACCAAAGAGTACGCCAAAATGTATTGAGAAAACAAGAGTCATGATCAGAAATAATTCTACTTGGCAAACCAAAGTGTGGCTAAACATGTTGGAAGAAGAGATCCGCGGTCTGAGCAGTAGAGGTAGTCTTATGACAAGGAATAAAGATAACCATCTTGGAGAAACGACATACCACTACCCAAATAACATCATGTTTGCGGAAAGTAGTAGGAAGACCACTTAAAAATTCCATGGAAATGGATTCCCAAGGATGAGAGGGAATTGGTAATGGTTGATACAAACCATGCTTACAGTTTGAGGGCTTGCTTTGTGAACAAAGAGAACATGTGCGAATGAATTTTTCCACTTGCTTGGGTAAGGTAGGCCAATAGAAGTGGCGGTGAAGATTGAGAATGGTCTTGGTTGTGCCAAAATGCCCTCCACATGAAGAGGAATGTGCTTCACAGATGAGAAGGAGACGATCATCAGATTGTGGCACACAGAGTTGGTTAAGTTTATACAACCAACCATTACGAATGGTATAATCAAGAAAGGGAGTTTGGTTGATGATTATAGGTTACTGCAGAGCTTCCCATATCTCCCCAAAGACTAGATCTATTGCATACATATCTTTCCAGGCATCATATGCAGCACGAAAACCTCTAGAATGTGTAGGACCTGAGTAGGTGGCTGACTTAACAAATCAACCATTTTATTTGTTGTCCCATTCTTAAATTTAATCACCAGATGGAATTGTTGAATGTAAGAAAGCCACTTTAGATGGCATTGCTCTTGAATCTTGCATTGTGATTTGATGAAGATTAGTGGATGATGATCTGTATGGAGGATGGTCTCTTTGCCAAGAATGTAATGGCGCCATTACTTCAAATATTGCACTAGACTATAGAATTCCTTGTCATATGTGTTGTACATGAGCTTAGCATCCACAAGCACCTCAGAATGGTATGCCATACGGTGGCCTCCCTATTTAAGATCAACGCCAATGGCGAATTGAGAGGTATCAGTTTCGAGCTCAAATGGTTCATTCATATCTGGCAAGCGAAGAATAGGGGCCGAGCATAATGCATTCTTGAGTTGAGTAATCTAGTGCTCAAATTCGACATTCCA
Source organism: Pinus tabuliformis (assembly GCA_031772625.1). Lineage (NCBI taxonomy): Eukaryota > Viridiplantae > Streptophyta > Pinopsida > Pinales > Pinaceae > Pinus > Pinus tabuliformis. Next base: position 121,564,003 of record CM062812.1, on the reverse strand, counting down.
TATAAACTTTGCATGCTTTGACAACTAGTGCAAAGGGTGAGCCAACTGTGAGAAATGAGAGAAAAAATTTATGTAGAAATTAATACCTCCCATGAAGCTCTTGAGGTCATGTGCATTGGAAGGGGCTGGCCATTGTGCCAAAGCTTGTACCCAAGATGGATCTGGGCGAACATCTATGTTGTCAATGTTAGGTCCCTATAATACTAGTGATTACCCCATTACTATTGTAGTTATACCCCTTATTTATATTGTTGTGCCCATATTACCCCCATATTGTTATTTCTGTGCCCATAGAATCCCTCTATTGTTATTTTTGTGGCTTTATATTATTATTGTTAGGTCGGCTGGATTATATTGTGACTCCTTAGACTCCTATATATAGAAAGGAGGTTTTTTCATTTGTATCATCGAAGAATTGTTCATTTATGTAATGTAAAGGAGGTTGCCCCCTCGAAGAGGCTGAATTCTAAGGCGTTGATCTTTCTTTTCTATCTTTTCTTGAGTTGGTTTCATAACATTTGGTATCAGAGCCAGGTTACGATCCTGGGACCTGTGGGTTATGGGCCCACCATACTTTTTAGAACAAAGATTATCCTTTGAAGAGCAACAAAAGTGGGTCACAAAGATGTTTGGTTATGACTTTGAAATCATCTACAAAAATGGAAAGCAAAATTATGGCAACTAGGAAGCATACCATTCCTTAGAAAATTTGTGTTGGTATTTTTTGATGATATACTAATCTACAGCAAGTCTTGGAAGGATCATGTTGAACATGTTGACAAGGTGCTACAACTCTTAAAGGATAACCTCGTGTTGGCACAAAATAGAATGAAACAACAGGCAGATCAACATCGCAGTGAAAGAAGTTTTGATGTAGGTGATTGGGTATTCCTACGGCTACAACCATATAAGCAAATGTCCCTAAAGCAAGATAAGAAGGATAATAAATTATCACCAAAGTATTATGGTCCGTACAAGGTGTTGGAAAAGATTGGTACTATGGCATACAAATTGGAGCTTCCTGCAGCTTCTCGATTGCACCCAGTTTTCCATGTTTCATGATTAAAGAAGGTTATAGGTGACAAGCTCCCAGTTCAAACAATATTGCCAGAACTTGATGAGGAAGGAAAAATTATATTGGAACCGGAAGCAGTCACAGAAACAAGAACTCGACAACTACGAAATCGATCAATTTCAGAGTATCTTATCAAGTGGAAGAACTTATCCGCTGAAGATTCCACATGGGAGGATGAGAATTTTATGCAGAAGTATCCAGAACTGCTCAAGCGTTGAGGACAACACTTTTTTGAAGGAGAGGGGCATGTTAGGTCCCTATAATACTAGTGATTACCCCATTACTATTGTAGTTATACCCCTTATTTATATTGTTGTGCCCCTATTACCCCCATATTGTTATTTCTGTGCCCCATAGAATCCCTCTATTGTTATTTTTGTGGCTTTATATTATTATTGTTAGGTCAGCTGGATTATATTGTGACTCCTTAGACTCCTATATATAGAAAGGAGGTTTTGTCATTTGTATCATCGAAGAATTGTTCATTTATGTAATGTAAAGGAGGTTGCCCCCTCGAAGAGGCTGAATTCTAAGGCGTTGATCTTTCTTTTCTATCTTTTCTTGAGCTGGTTTCATAACAGTCAATAATAACTCCCAAATATTGAATTGATGTTTGTCCAAAATAGGGTTTCTTCTCTTTGACCTGAAGTTGATGTGTTCGCAATAACTCAAATATGATGCAAACGTGCTGAAGATGGTCTTCCAAATATTTACTAAATACCAAAATACCATCAAGGTAAATGACCACAAACTTACCCAAGTGTGCCCTAAAAACATCATTAATGAATCTCATAAAGGTGGTCGGTGCATTGGTCAGTCCAAATGGCATGAACAACCATTCAAATAGCCCAAACCTTGTTTTGAAAGAATTTTTCCATGTGTTGGATGCATGCATGTGAACTAGATGGTAGCCTGCAGTCAAATCCATGTTTGTGAAGAAACAAGCCCCATGTAAGTGGTCCAACAAATCCTCAATGTGGGGTAGGGGGTAGTGGTTTTTAACAGTGGCTTTATTAATGGCCTGGTAGTCTGTCACAAGGCGTCATTCAGAAGTATCCTTTTTGGGAATAATAAAAGCTAGAGATGCACATGGTGAGGATGAAGGTTGAATATGATTGGATGTCAACAATTGTTCAATTTGGTGTTCGATTTCAGTGGCCTCTCGAGGAGCGAGGCGATAAGATGGGGTATTGGGTAAGGAAGCACCAGGAATAAGATCGATTTTGTGTTCAACAGAGCATGTTGGAGGCAGCCCTATGGGTTGGGTGAAGACATCTGCAAATTCTTGGAGTAGAGGAGCCATTGCAGGAGGGACTGGATTGGTGAGGTTGTCTAGCTTGACAGGGCGAACCAAGCACAAAGAAACACATTGGTTTAAATTGGCTCTCGTAATGGGAGCTTTGCTAGTAGAAGGTTGGGTTGATGTGCTAGCTAAGGATGTGAGCACATAGGTGCGGCCATCATGCTGCAAGTGGTATTGGTGATCTTTAGCATGATAAACAACATGTCGGGCTTCTTGGTATGGAATTCCTAGTAACAAATCGACACAATTGAGAGGAGAAACATCACATACCATAGTATCGTGAAAAGGGCCAATAGCAAAGGTTACAACACATCGTTGGGAGATGGTAAGATGAGGACCATCATTTTGGACCCAACTGAGCTGATAAGGGTGTGGGTGTGGAGTGGTGGGAAGGCAAAGGCATTGAACCAAGTCTTGTGCCACAAGATTCTTTTGACTGCCATTGTCGAGAATAAGAGTGGCCAACTCATGTTTAATTTGACAATTATGGGTAAATAGAGGTGCACCAGAGGTGTTTGTTGCATTAGAAGTCATGAGGATGAGAGAGGGGTCCACTTTGGTAGGGTTGTCGAGAGAAACAACTGCAAGAGGGGTAGTGGCATTTGGTTGCTCGACCTCTGTAATAAGAGTCTTGTTAGGGCATAGATTTTTCAGTACTTTACAATCTGCAAAAGCATGTGAGTTGGTCTTATGAAATGTACACCAGGGGGTATTGTGAGGTGTGGGGGATGAGGCAGAGGCTATATTAGAAGAACCAAAGGGAGATGGACCATTTCTGGCTTGAGGAGATCAGATTCGAGGACCCACTTTGTGTTCCACAACCAGGGCTCGAATAAATGCCTTGTCCAATGAAGTACTATCAAACAAATCAACTTCTTGGCGAAAAAGCATTAGAAAACCATAATTAAATTTGATAATTATCACCTTTTCTGGAACAGATATATGGAGTTGAATCACAACTTGTAGAAGACATCAATTTAAGCTTGCATTGATTGATTTGGTAGTTGTCAAAGTTGTAACCATTTGGCAAGGATATTTTGGATATATCCTAGGGGATAGAAGCGTTCTCTTAAGGCCTAGAAAAATTATCCCAAGATGCGATAGGTGTCAATCTGTTCTCTGTTGGTTCTCCAAGTTCGACAACCAAGGAAATATTCTCCAAATGAGTATCCCACCATGTTTGTTCCAAGCCTTCCAATCGTAGACTGGCGATTTGAAGTTTCATTTCCTCTTCCATAGTTGGACTTGTTCTGAAATAGTTGGAGAGACTGCGGAGCCAAGAAGCGAAAGCCTTGCCATTCATTTGGCCTGAGAATTTGGGCAACTGAAAGCATGTATCGAGCTTCAATTGCCCTAGAGGGCACCGTTTCTACAACGTAATTAGCTCTTGAAGAGACATGGCTAATTCATGGACTAGTGAGTCCGCAGTTGAGGGCTCTTAACGGGGAGGCATGATTTTCATCCACCGAATGGATTGAAATCTATGAGCCTAAAAAAAAAACTTCGAAGAGGTGGATGGCTTCCAAGATCTTATGCTCTGATACCAATTGATCTACCTGCAGTTCTGAGAAACTGATTCAGAGAATCACATAACAAAGAAAAGAGGATAACATAACAGCTCTCTGGAAATATCATCATTTATTATGAGGGAGAGATGAGCATTTTATAAACAATGCAAACATTCTCCTTATTTTTAATTTTGTAATTACAAAAGATATTGCATAAAAATCAAATACATTATTGGATAAAGAAATTACAATGAGATGTTTCCTTCTTTCCCAAATTTTTAGATGTTTCCAAGGAAAGGAGTGCACTTTTTCTTGGTTTCCCAATCAGTGAGAAGTTTTTGATTTGTGTCCCTGTCTTGGTTGCCCAGTATAAGCCTTCTATCCATGATAACATAACTAGTCTACATGTTTTTGACGATGATTAATATATACTGCATTTCATGGCCAACGCGGATGTCTTCAAAGACACAACAATTGATAAAGATGAGCAGGAGCAGTGTCTACAAGTTGGGGCTGATGAAAAGAAAGACAATCTCATCCCCAAGGGTGTGGTATCTTTGGAAAAGCTCTATGACTTGCAGAATCTCTTTCAGGGGCCAAAGAACAGCAAAACCCACAGATCCACCATGATGCATGAATAGATAAACTTGGGAATAGAATAAGATTTGAAGTTCATCAATCTCAGTACGTGTTGCACGCAGTAAGAGCAAGCCTTTGTTCGCTTGTTCAAACAGTACCGGGATGTGTTCGTGTGGACATATGATGATATGAAAACATACGACACACAAATAATCCAACATGTCATTCCAATCAAAGAAGGGGTCAAGCCGTTTCAGCAGAAGCTGAGGAAAGTACATCTGTCACTTGAACCCCTCATACAGAAAGAGTTGACCAAGTTGTTGGATGCACGGATCATATATAGAGTTCGTCATTCCACATGGGTTTCCAACCTTGTTCTTGTACGTAATAATTCTGGGGAAATCCGCTTGTGCATTGATTTCTGAAACTTGAACCGCGCCTTAGACAAAGACAATTACCCTGTGCCATCTATGGAGCATATTTTACAAATAGTATCTGGGGCAGAGATGTTTTCCTTACTTGACGGGTTTTCAGGATATAATCAGGTCCTGGTAGCGGAACCTGATCAATTCAAACTACCTTCCTTACCAAGTGGGGTATGTTCGCATATAGACAAATGCCATTTAGGCTCGTGAATGCAAGCGCAACCTTTCAGCGAACCATGGAAATCGCCTTCCGCGGACTCATCGGATAGAGCGTAGTGGTGTACATTGATGACGTGACTGTGTTTTCTAGAAAACGGTGAGACTGCATATGCCATTTGAAGAAAATATTTGAGAAATGTCGAAAATACAAGATTTTTGTGAATACCAAAAAGAGCATATTTACAGTGCCTAAGGGGAACCTCCTTGGGCACATCATTGCCAGAAGCAAGATCAAGGTTGATCCGGATTGGGTCCATACCATTACCCAGATCCCTCACCCAAATAACAAGAATGTAATGCAATCCTTCTTGGTAAAGATAAACTTCCTCCAGAAGTTAATCTCGGACTATGCGCAGATAGTAAAACCAATGCAAGACATGATCAAGAAGGATGCAGTCTATAGTTGGGACAATAGGGAAAAGAATGCATTCACCAGTATTAAGAAAGCTATAGTGTTATGAAACTAGCTCACAAAAATATATAAAAGATAGATGAACGTCTTAGAAATAAGCCTCTTCAAGGGGGCAACCTCCTTTACATTACACGAATGAACAATTCTTGGATGATACAAATGACAAGACCTCCTTTCTATATATAGGAGTCTAAGGGGTCATAATATAATCAGAGCCGACATAACAATAATAATGTAAGGGCACAATAATAACAATAGTGGGCTTCTATGGGCCACAATAATAACAATGGGGACTACATGGGTACAACAATATAACAAGGGGGTTGTACTAATAACAATAAGGGGTTACACTAGTAGTATAGGGGCCAAGCACCTCTCCTTCAAAAAGTGTTGTCCTCAACGTTTGAGTAGTTCTTGATGCTTCTATATAAAATTCTTGTCCTCCCATGTGGAATCTTCAGCGGGTAAGTTCTTCCACTTGATGAGATACTATGAAATTGATAGATTTCATAACTGTTGGGTTCTTGTTTCTGTGACTGCTCCAGGTTCCAATATGATTTTTCCTTCCTCTTCAAGTTTTGGCAATATTGTCTGAATTGAGATATTCTACAACTTTTGAATGAGTGGCCACACTTCTTTGTCCTTGTTACACTAAAAAATGTCACCTTGACTACTTACAGTTAGTATGGCTCAAATCAACAGTCATGCTACCCTCTTAGGCAAGTCTCATGCCTCTGTTATCCATCTCAAACTCAAAGAAGAGAGAAAGTCTTGTAAAAACTATGTTTATCTCTGGGGTCGCAGGTTCTCTCTAGCCTTACCTGCGGGGACGCTGACCATGTTCACAAAATCTGCGTCCATGGACGCTCTGTATGTTAAGGGACAGGTGCGTCCCTCTGTAAAAGGCAAAATGCGCGAGTTTTATCTTGAAAAAGTTACTTGTGGTTACTTCTAGAACATTCTAGAGGTCGGTTTGATGAAATGGATGCGCCTCCAGTTGGTTCATGTATCTCTATTAAGGGGGAACTTATCCCATCAATAAGGGAGCTATCCCACCCAAAGAGGGGGATGATCCCATTGATAGTGGACCTGAATAACCTCTTTACAGCACTATAAATAAAGACATTGAGCCAGAGGGAGAGGAGGTTGGAGCTATACATTTTCTTTGGGTAAATGCTGCAGGATTTAGGTCTTCCATTAGAGCCTTTGTGAGGAGAGATTGTCTTTACTTGATTCTACTTGGAAGAGGGTGAGCTTTGTCAAAGTAGAGGAAAACCCTTGATGGACCCTGGGAGGAACTTGCACAACACCAAGGCCAGGTTGTAAGAGTTTCTTTGTTTCGTTATTAATACAAACTGGTTTATTTTTCTTAATAGCTTGTGTTAATGAGTTATTTCATGTGTTCCTTGGTCTGCATGTTGGATATATGTTTTATTATATGAAATGCAAGTGCTTGGTAATTGTTTGATTGTTTGTGGTTGCAGGAATTGACTTGAAGGAGGAGCTCATCCGGATCGGCAAGGACGGACTTCAACAACAGCGTTTTGGAATAAGGTAAGCCTAAACACTTGTAGTTTTCATGTTGTAAAAGGTGTATTTAGAGAAAGATCACTCCATTTTGTCTTGTTTGTCATTAGAATGTCTTAGACTTCTAGGAAGGTCAGCTGTGTCCGCACCCTTGACCAATTCCGTGTGACAGTCCTTCTTCCATTCATCCCTTGCTTCGTTTATCCAATCTGGTTGGATAATAGAAATAGCACAAAACAATGCTTCCACATCCTCATCCTTTCTTGAGAGTGCATCTACAACAACATTTTGTTTCACTTTTTTGTAGACGATTTCAAAGTCATAACCCAACATATTTGTGACCCATTTTTCCTATTGTTCTAAAGGTAATCTTTGTTCTAAAAAGTATTTAAGACTATCATGATCCATTTTTACCTTAAAGTGTCTTCCCATTAGGTAAGGTCACCATTTCTTAAGTGCGTGTAGTATTGCCAACATTTCCTTCTCATAAATAGCTTTCCTGAGGGACATTTGTTTGTATGGATGTAACCATAAAAATACCCAATCGCCTACATCAAAACTTCTTTCATTGCGATGTTGATTTGCTTGTTGCTTCATTCGATTCTGCACCAAAGTGGCCTTATCCTTTAAAAGTTGAAGAACTTGTTATTGATGCTCGATGTGATCTTTCACCGCTTGAATATTTTTCTTCTTGATATGTCCTTCTATCTTGAGAGCTTGAGGAGTTGTAATTTCTTCCCATGCATTACAAGATATGGTTGGATTCATTTCTTGATGCTCAATGTGATCTTTCACTTCTTCAACATTTTTCTTCTTGATATGTCCTTCTATCTTGATAGTTTGAGGAGTGGTAATTTCTTCCAATGCATTACAAGATATGGTCGGATTCATTTCTTAATGCTCAATGTGATCTTTCACTTCTTGAACATTTTTCTTCTTGATATGTCCTTCTATCTTGATAGTTTGAGGAGTGGTGATTCCGACCAATGCATTACAAGATATGGTTGGATTCATTTCTTCTTTCTTGATGTGATCTTTCACTGCTTGAACATTTTTCTTCTCGATATATCCTTCTATCTTGATAGTTTGAGGAGGGGTAATTCCGGCCATTGCATTACAAGATATGGTGGGATTCATTTCTTCTTTCTTGATGTGGTCTTTCACTTCTTGAACCTTTTTCTTCTTGATATGTCCTTCTATCTTAAGAGTTTGGGGAGTAGTAATTATTTCGAATTCTTTACAAGATGTGGTCGGATTCATTTCTTCTTTCTCCGGGGTTGGTTCCCGATGTATATACTCTTCTTTTGACGTTTCTTGATCCTTTTCTTCCTCCTCTCCACAATCAGTGTAAAATAATTTCTTCTTAGCACACTTATGACCTTTAATGTATTTTTTATCACAATTGTAACAAAGCCCTTTTTCTCTTTTTTCTTCCAATTGATGTGGTGTAACCCTTGTAGATTGTGGAAGGCTAGGAGAAACAACACTTCCATCTTTATAGTTGTGAGGGGTAGACGTCCTTGTTGCCATAATTTTTCTTTCTACTTTGTAACAAATCCCTTTTTCTCTTTTTTCTTTCAATTGTTGCGGTGTTTCTCTAAAGAAGTTGTTGCTCTTTGTATCCTCATAATGTGCTATAATTGCCTCCGTGAAAATTGACCACGTAACAAGTGGTTTACGAGAACAAAGCCCTTTATACCGTAAAAATTGATCTTGTTCTAAATATGAAGATGCAATACATACCTTTTGTAACAGTGGTACACCATGTAGATCAAAATATTTCTCCATCTGTAGTATCCAATTTACCGAATCCTTGCCATCAAACTTCATCATCCCGATTTTTCTTGATTTTAGGAGCTCGATCTTGAAACGACTGTAACTCTGTAATTTCATATCTCCAACTTTTGCAATTTCTTCCTATGGTAGCTCTCTGAGTTCTCTTTCTAACCCCGTAAGTCTGATCAGAATTTGATTATCCAACAAAGAGTTATGCCAAATCTCCCACAGTGACCTGATTATACACTAGTTCAGTAGAGCGAACTTGTAAAATGTGCCATGTCTCACTGTTTCGACCTTAGGATCTGAAAAGTATGCATAGAAAACTGCAGTCCGTCCTCTTTCTATAACTTCTTACGAAATTTCAATTTGTTGCTCAGAGAGAAAGTTATGATGATTTTCCCAAGGTCGCCTGTTTAGGATGTAATTTGGGAGTCTGCAAAAACCCTAACTTCCTCAAATCATATATCTGAAACTATAGCGAGACAAGATCTGCAATTCAGACCCAAGATTCAGAATGATGTCTTCCCACATGGGTTTTTTCTTTAGCTTCTGAAACTTCGTAGCGAAAAGTTTATAGCGAAAATACAACGATGACCTGTTTTAGATGAAATTCTGGAGCTTGCAAAAACTCTAACCTCCTCTATCATATCTCTGAAAATGTAGCGAGACAAGCTCTGAAATTTGGATGCGCGGTTCAGAAATATTTCTTCTCAAATGGGTTTTTTTTTAGCTTCTGAAACGTCACAGAAAAAACGTTATAGCGAAAATACCACGATGACCTATTTGGAGCAGCGAAACCCTAGAATCCAAAGCTCTGATACCAAATGTTATGAAACTAGCTCACAAAAATATAGAAAAGATAGATGAATGTCTTAGAAATAAGCATCTTCGAGGGGGCAACCTCCTTTACATTATACAAATGAACAATTGTTGGTCTAAAATGTGAATGCAAATTAGAGTTTCATTTACTATCAATCCGAGTAAGTAAACTTCGAGGATCATCCAATATATATGGACTTAGAGACAAACTAAACTAAGATAGGTGAAGAAATGCCAAAGCTCCCTTACAGGAGGTCTTTCATTGGGATCTCCAACACCTATCTAGTCATTTAATCAAAATGAAATCTAAAGACATTGTGACAAGTGTAAGAAATATTAAAGCTCCCTTACAGGAGATTGTTCATTAATATTTCTAATCATCTTAATCAACAAACTATTTAAACTAATGAAATCAAACAAATTAGATTCATTGAAAGAAACATTAATACTTTCTTACGAAAGGTCATTCGTTAATATTTCAAACATATGAACCTAATGAAATTTACAAACAAACATAAAATGAAAGCTTACCAAAACAAAAGTGTACTTGCTAAACAATGGGGGCCCTTCCAAGGATTCACAAGCACATCAAAAGAGAAGTCAAATGTAGAAGATCAAAGAAGCTCCATTTTATTTATCATCAATTGCAAATTGCAATTACAAGTTCTACATCCCAAGAGGCTCTAAAATCTCCATTACAATGATTCCAAATTCTAACTTCTCATTACAACTTATAAGATCCTAAGGTTCTAAATTCTAACTTCTCAATTCTAAATTCTAAATTCCAAAGTTACAAATGAAGGAGATAACACTCCTATTTATACAAAAGTTATGATAACAAACTCATAATGATGATCCACTATTCCCTCTTCAAATCCACATATCTCTCAACCAATGGTGACACATAACCCTATCCTCCATGATCTTCTCCATGAGATCCATGATCTTATTCATGAGGTCCATGATCTCCTCAAATTCGAATTTGAACATAGAGTGACACATAAGGGTGCCTTAGAAGCTTCCTTTGTACCTATACATGTCAACAAACTCATTATAATTGTTAGGTATAAGTATATGGATATTATTTTCTAAAGTTTAACCACAAATTCACTTAAAAATACTAAGAATTAATAATGCTTTGGAAAACACAATGGTAACCCATTTAATGATGAAAGTGAAGCTGATGTGGTGACAAGGTGGTGGAATAGAGGTGAGAAAATGTGTGAATGGAGTGAAAGTGGATGTATTTTAAGGATAATTCTTAGGCCCAACATACCCCCAAACTGAAGGTATTGCATGTCCTCATGCAATCTATTACATTACTTTTTGTACTTGATCCTTGGCTTAAACTCTGCATGATAACATTTACTTAACTTTTGCAAAGCGTTTTTGATGAATTGCAACTTGGTTGGTTCTTGTGTTTCAACCATATTTTGTTTGTTGCATTCAATTTTAATGTATGAACTTTGCATAATGATAATTTGATTTTTATTGCAAAGTATTTTGTTGGAAGGCATCATGGTTGGTTCTTGTGTAACAACCATGATTGTGTTGCATCCAGTTAGCTTTTAAGTACTTTTTACAAAGCCATTTATATGCTCATGTAATAGTGAATATATTTTGAAGGTATGTGGGTTTTAGAATATGGAAAAAATATGAATATGACAAAGTATGAATGTAAATGTAACCACCCCCCCCCACCCAAAACTGATGGCTTTAGCAATTTTGTGAAATGAGGAAAGGAAGTTTTTTCCAAAAATTATCATTCTAGCTTTCAAGGAATTAAATGGTTAAAAGTTAGAAAATATCATACCTCAAATTACCCTTTCAAAAATGGATGAGATTTGTGCATGTGTGGCTGCAAAATTATGATCACAATCTTCTTTACTTGGTTGTGAAAATGGTGGATGAAATCGAAAAAGTGAATCTTTTATTGTCGCTGCATCTGCTGTTGGATATTCTGTTGAATGTTTAGAATCTGCTACTGAATGTGGCTGAAAATGTGTAAGGCTTGGAAGGTATACAAAATTTAGAATTTACAATTCCCCCCCAGCCTTATTTATTGACTTGTCCTCAAGTCATTTACATCAAAAACAGAAAATTAATGAAAGTAATTATGCTTTCTCTGCTACAAAATTATTGGTCTTCATGTCTTCAACGCTCATTTGCACAATTCTTGTCATGTGAATAAATGTTTCGGTGTTGAACATAATAAGAAATTGTTAACTTAGTGGCCATTGATGGATGCCACTAGTCAACACGAGAGCTCCCATCTTTGATGTGGATGAGAGTCAAGATGCCCTGAACACATCTTTCTAAGTATGAATGAATTTGTTGTTGTCGAATACTCAGAAGATCCGACGAACAAGGGACATTGATGTATTCCCTTGTTTATCGACATGATATCTTGGCCTTATGGCATGCAAGCTTCAAGGTGTTTTTAGAAAAATATTTAGACTTAAAGACTATGGACGCAATGGTGTATGGAAGCAAGGTTTTATTTGCAAGTGTAGGAAAAAGGAAACTTACAATGAATATGTAAAGTGGAACAAAAAGCTTGTAGATGAGGTTCGTTGGTTTTATTGGTGGGTTAGAATTGAAGAAAATGTAATGAAGTGTATGTGAGTAATGGAAAACGGATAATGACACTTGCTGGAAAAAATGAATTATGGCATGCAATCTCTCAAAAATAGCAAATATGCTCATTAATTTTGGAATTTCTGCTAAATTGGCTGAGTTTTACCAGCGTTGACCAGCCACTTTTAGACATCGAATTCAAGTGTGGATAGGTATTTCACCATCCTTGTACATTTAGGAACAAACCCCAGCTCTTCCAATTTGCTAATCTATCATGCAACATGCCAAACCATTAAGCTATTACAGGAAGTTGCAAGAACTTGTAATTTTTTGGAAATTTTGTTTATGTTCATGGACTTGTTATTTAGAATTTCTCATGAAATTAGTGTTTTGAAGACCAATTGTGCACACAATTAGTTTCCTTAATGATCAGTTGATCATCCAAAATCTGCAAAAAAAAACTTGACATAAAAAAACATTATTGTGTTAAAAAAGGAATGGCCAATTCCTTGATGATTCTTATGCAAAAATTAATGCCAAATGAAACAGATTAAGGAAAATCAAAAGCGTAATTTTAGTCCATTTCATGATGTTGATAATAGTCCATTTTTAATAAATATCCATGAAAAATAACTTAACTATTGTTTTGATTTATTTATATTTTTTTAATTGTTTTTTTTTTTAACATAAAATCTATTAATATATATTAAAATAAATCTATTATATAATGTTCATTTGATGCATTATTTGCATAATGTATTTAAGTAAATCACAATCTATAACATCAAACAACAACCCAAAAAAACAACAACAAAACAAACGGTTTGCATGTCTTTTCCAACACTAGTCATATCAATATAGGTGTTAAAAGTCATCCTCATATCTAGAGACTCGAATGAAGAATATGGCATCACCAATCTTCACATATAAATTCAGATGTCTAATAGCCTACTCACCTCCACAAAAAGAAGGCACCATAATGAAGCAAATTAATGAAGAAGCAGAAGCACGGCAGGACGCGACACCATAAATAAAATTGTCGACGAAACTTGAACAAATGGTTTCATCGAGCCGTTTTGTGCCCAAGACATATTTACCTCAGCAATGGGTTCTATTGAAATAATGAAGCATACATCCTTTAAGAATATGTATTGACCAGTTGGCTTATATTTATTTGTACCATAGTTTTTACTTGAGTCCTGGGAAAATTTCTAAAATGGGAGTAGAGACCACTAAAATTGACTATTGCTGGGAAAAAAAAATGATGAAGGTTTTCTTTTCATTTAGAACAATTTCAGAGCTCAGAAACAACAAAATAAAGATGTCAGATACGCTTTTAAAATTGAGTCATAGTATGTCGTTCCTGAAGTTAAATGATTGGCACGTGTTTAAAGAAATAATGCTCCCGTGTTTCTACGAATGATTGATGCAGAGGTTAAGGCGCAGTCGAAGATCCAATGCCAAGATCGATATCTTTTCTAATTAACAACTTCACAAAATCTACATGCAATCATCAAATCCCTCAAATCATTCCACAAAATCTGTATGCAATCATAAAATCGCTAAAAATGCTCAAATTGTTGCTCAAATTCATGCCAGAAATGCTAAAGAGAACCACGAGTTGCTGGAAGAAGGTCAAAACTCATCATTAAGAGGAGTTCGAACTGCGCTAAAGTGGCCTGTTTTTCCAGAGCCGCGGTGAGCTACTTCTCATTCTCTATCTGCGAAAATTGACCAGAAAGTGAAATATATTTCTGCTCGAGAAGAGCACAGTTCTGTTTTGCCTCTAACTTCCTTAAAGACTGACACTAAACCAGCTTATTGCAGATTTATATACAGATTTGGCTTATTTGAAAGATGTGTTCGGTCTTAGAAAAAAACCATTTTTTCTTCACGCAGTCACCAAAATAGGGTCTCAAAGAACTGCGATTTTCTCTCAAACCGTTAGGAATCCAAGGAAACGATTTCTATGTTATGTAATTTATTCCGTTTCGGAGAAAACCCATGTATTCGTTTTTCCAGATTTGTTTTGGTTTGATCATAAAAGTTGTTTCAAAAAGACGTGTCAAAACTGTTGCATCAATGCATGCGATCCAATCCTACTACGTGTTCCACTCAAAATAAGATTGTGCTTTGCTTTTAATTGTTTCACTACAGTGGTGACTTTCGACTTTGCATTCTTTATTATTTTACCTTTATCTAAACTACAATAATTTCAGAGAATGTGCCCCATGAAATCAATGTCTTTGCGAACGACATCGTAAGATGTTAAAACGATGTTGAACTTTCCAAACTGGTTCCAAAACAAATACTGCTCATGAGGAGATCTGACATACTAGAGAGGATTTAGAATAGAACTATCAATAAACTTTTCAATTTTGAAGGCCCAGTGACCCACTAATACTGAACGATAGATTGAACTGCGCTAGTCAAACGTATCAATGGATTTTCTTGGGGTAGCTTCTACAACAATGCCTTGTTTCTCTAAAGAGCATTTATTACTTTTGGAAGAAGGGCTATCAACATTTGTATTCTAGTATTATGCAGGAAGAGCCAAGGGTGAGCTAGACTGAGAGCCTGGGCTCATGGAGAGAGATAAAGATTGTAAATTTGTTAGGTTTCCAAGGGACTGATATTTAGCTGAGGTCAGGGTAGTTGAATTGGGAGCCGCATTCATCTTGTTTTCTGGGCATGGTTGGCTCCTCAGCCATGTCTTGATCATCGATAAACCAATCATGTTGTTTGCCCCGAAATTTTGAGGAAGCAGGTGGCTGCAATCCTATACAAGATTGTTTTGGATTGGGTTCATATTCCTCGCTGCAAGATCTTAGATGATGATGTGTAAGAATCATGCCACTTATCGTGGCTCCACGATTATGAATTGCTATCATCACCACAGGTGGAGTCCTATGCTCGAGTAGATAAAGAATAGATCCGCAGTATTTTGAGGATTTTGAGGATTTTGCACCCATATTACGGATCTATATGGCTTGTTTGAAGAAATGGTCCCAGCCACTCTACACTCTCCGAGAACTAAGCCATGACCAAACAGTCAAATCTCACCAAAATAGATCAAATCCCATGCATCCAGATGAGGAAATTGGAATTAAATCTCTCTTGTATTTGGATGACCCTTTCTCCATTACAGAATTTTCGAATAGATAAAGAAATGTTAAATAGTCTGTGTGGAAACAAGTTTTCATGCAACCAACAAATCCAAAAGGAGAATAATCACCACATACACAAACTAGAAATAAAGGGAATTATTCTTATCTAACCGTACTAAATTGGGACATTCGTTTCACTTTGCTCATCTGTGTTTTTATCAGAATTCCAATTGAACTGGGCTAAGAAAAAAAAGGATTCGAATCTTGGAGGGTTGGTTCCATGTACTGTGTTTTTATCATAATTCCAATTGAAGTGGGATAAGAAGAAAAAGGATTCGAATCTTGGAGGGTTGGTTCCATGTAAGAATCCAGATAGCCATTTCTTGTTAACCCAGTATTCACCATTGCCTTTCTTAAGGTAAACTACAGATTTAATTTTTAATTTTGAAATCGATAATAAACAATATTTAAAAAAAAATGATTTCGATTTCTTATTTTTTAGATGAAATGTAAATTTATTCATGAGAAGTGTTTTTTTTTTTTTTTTTGATGAAATGTAAATTTATTCATGAGAAATGATGATGTTTTTTTCAAAGAAAAACAAGATTAAAAACTCTAGCGAGATCTCATTTTATTTTTCTAATCTATTCTACCTTAACTTGAAAGAATTTTTTTTTTTATTTCCTAGGTAAAAGAATGTTTCCAGTGAAGCCACCTACAGACTAAGAATTCAAAAATGCTCACATCAAGATTTAAAATTTTTACCTTATGCTTTGCAAACATGTGAGTAACCTGTTTTTTTCTTGGAGTTGGCGCAAGGTTCTTTTGAAACTAGTGTTTGATATTGTCCTTGCTCTCCAAGATGTAACTGTTCAACATATTCAATTTTCTCATCCGTAGATGGATTAGTAAGAAATGGGGGGTTTAAAAACTGAATTTGAAACTAACTAAGTATGAAAAAAAATAAATCAAAAGCTCAAACTTGAACTCCTTTATGAAGACTACTGTCACCAGGGTTCACAAGTTAGTCCATAAAAAGAAATTGCAATAAAAATAACTTCCTAAGTCTATCTCCAAATGATCCTCCCCGGCAATGGCGCCAAAATTTTGGTCTAAAATGCGGAAGTAAATCAGAGTTTCATTTACTATCAATCTGGGTAAGTAAACTTCGAGGATCATCCAATATATATGGACTTAGAGACAAACTAAACTAAGCTAGGTGAAGAAATGCCAAAGCTCCCTTACAGGAGGTCTTTCATTGGGATCTCCAACACCTATCTAGTCATTTAATCAAAATGAAATCTAAAGACATTGTGACAAGTGTAAGAAATATTAAAGCTCCCTTGCAGGAGATTGTTCATTAATATTTATAATCATCTTATTCAACAAACTATTTAAACTAATGAAATCAAACAAATCAGATTCATTGAAAGAAACATTACTACTTTCTTACGAAAGGTCATTCGTTAATATTTCAAACATATGAACCTAATGAAATTTACAAACAAACATAAAATGAAAGTTTAGCAAAAAAAAAGTGTACTTGCTAAACAATGGTGGCCCTTCCAAGGATTCACAAGCACATCAAAAGAGAAGTCAAATGTAGAAGATTAAAGAAGCTCCATTTTATTTATCATCAATTGCAAATTGCAATTACAAGTTCTACATCCCAAGAAGCTCTAAAATCTCCATTACAATGATTCCAAATTCTAACTTCTCAATACAACTTATAAGATCCTAAGGTTCTAAATTCTAACTTCTCAATTCTAAATTCTAAATTCCAAAAGTTACAAATGAAGGAGATAACACTCTTATTTATACGAAAGTTATGATAAAAAACTCATAATGATGATCCACTATTCCCTCTTCAAATCCACATATCTCTCAACCAATGGTGACACATAACCCTATCCTCCATGATCTTCTCCATGAGATCCGTGATCTTATCCATGAGGTCCATGATCTCCTCAAATTCGAATTTGAACATAGAGTGTCACATAAGGGTGCCTTAGAAGCTTCCTTTGTACCTACACATGTCAACAAACTCATTCTAATTGTTAGGTATAAGTATATGGATATTATTTTCTAAAGTTTAACCACAAATTCATTTTAAAATACTAAGAATTAATCATGTTTTGGAAAACACAATGTTAACCCATTTAATGATGAAAGTGAAGCTGATGTGGTGACATGGTGGTGGAATAGAGGTGAGAAAATGTGTGAATGGAGTGAAAGTGGATGTATTTTAAGGATAATTCTTAGGCCCAACAACAATTCTTGGATGATACAAATGACAAGACCTCCTTTCTATATGTAGGATTCTAAAGGGTCATAATATAATCAAAGCTGACATAATAATAATAATGTAAGGGCACAATAATAACAATAGTGGGCTTCTATAGGGCACAATAATAACAATATGGGGACTACATGGGTACAAAAATATAATAAGGGGGTTGTACTAATAACAATAAGGGGTTACACTAGTAGTATATGGGCCTAACATATAGAAAAAATGCGTACACTTTACAACTCAAATTTTAACAAATATTTCTTGCTATACACCTTCGCATCCGACAACTTGCTTGTTGCAGTACTCACTTAGAAGGATGAGTTGAACGAAAAACATCCTATCTCCTTCATGAGCGCAATCATGCAGGGACCCGAACTCAAATACCCCGCCATTGACGAACACGCATACACAATATACAAGGCGGTGAAACACTTCAGGCCCTACTTGCTAAAGAACAATTGCATAGTTTATGTGCCTCACCCAGTAGTCCACACACTGCTCATACAACAAGATTTGGGGTAACGACGGGCGAACTAGATGACAAGTTTGCAAGAGTATGATCTTGAAATCAAGCCAGTTCACATTGTCAAGGGTAATGGTCTCTGCAGACTTGCAACTGAGGTAGTCCACACATAGGAGGAAGAAGAAGAGCTCATTGGTTGGGAGCAAGAAATCAAGATGTATGATGTAGAGCAAGCACCACCCACTGCATGCAGAAACTCTTGGTACAAAGATGTGTGCCAGTACCTTGAGCATGGCACCATACCCTCTCACTTCTCCATGAGACAGAAGAGGTCACTACACCTCAAAGATTTATCCTATTAGTTGGTGCACAGAGTTCTTTACAGAAAGCACAGTAATGGAATCTTGCTCAGGTGCCTGGAGGCACATGATTCAGAGAAGGTCTTGCATGATCTAGATGACAGACCAAATGGGGGCCACTTCATAGGAAATACCACTACACACAAAGTTATGCAAGTTGGTTTCTACTGGCCCACATTGTTCAAAGATTCACATGCTTATGCTTGCAAGTGCTCGGTCTGTCAGCAATGCACCGACAGAACACGAAGGTCAGCAGCCCCACTGCACCCTGTTGCAGTGATTGAACCGTTCCAACAATGGGGCTTGGACATCATCGGGGAAATTTTTCCACATTCGTCAAAACAACATCGCTACATCTTGATAGCAACCGATTACTTCACGCAGTGGATGGAAGCGGTTCCGCTCAAGCAAGTGAATGACCAGGAAGTCATCAACTTCCTCCAACAGAACATCATCTCATGCTTTTAGATTCTAGTATCACTTGTGTTTGACAATGCAACTAACTTTTCATTTTTGAAGATTTGTGATTTTGCATTGCCATATGGTATTGTGCTGAAACACTCATCTAACTACTACCAGCAGGGAAATGGTCTCATAAAATCCATGAACAAAAACCTTATCCTCATAGTCAATAAGACCATTTACTCTTAGCATCGTAACTAACACTTTGCCTTGACAAATGCCCTATGGGCTGACCAGATAACATGCAAACCCTCTCTGAATACTTCGCCATACTTCCTGGTTTATGGGAAAGAAGCTATCCTGCCGCCAAACATATACTTTCCTGCGCTCCAATTGTCCCAAGAATCCCAAGGAAAGCCTTGTCTTCTAGTTCAGTGTAATATGGATACACTTCACAAGCTTCAAGAAGAAAGGATGAAAACAAAATAAAAATTTATACTCCATCAGAACTGTATCAAGAGATGGTTCGACAAGAAGTCTACAGGGAACACTAATTTCAATGTCGGTGACTTAGTCTTGAAATGGGACAAACCCCATGAAAACAAAGGCAAACATACATTGTCCATGAGAAACTTGGCCCACACACATACTGCCTGTAATCACTTGATGGGAGGATTGACAACCTTCCTGTCAACGACCAAGATCTCAAATATTACTTTCAGTTAGCCAGGGTTGTGCCCCGCGCCATGTACATAATTTGTTTACTACTTGTTGTCTTTTCGCATTGCTTACTATTTTTGTTTCTCTTTGTTTTGTTTGCTTAGTATCATGCTATTTTTGGCTTTGTAAATAAGTGGTGCCCTCTACTGAGTTCTGGCTTTTTAATTAGTATGTGGCTGGGATCTAAAGAGTCTTGTGACACTGCAACACTTGGCCAAGTCCTGCATCTGCCTTCTTTGTGCTTGGTTATAACTTTCATCCTATGAAGTCTTAATGAAAAATATGAGTTGTCTACAAGTGAAGCTTGGGTCCAACCATGAACCTGTGTCCACATTGGGAACCCCATGCCTGTACTCAGCCTTCTGCTTTATGTGTTCAAGCTCATCCAACTAGTAGAAACGGAGAAGGGGAAAATCTAAATGAGGAAACCTATGTCAGAGGTCATACATGCTTCTCTCAAGGAACAACCTCTTCTACTCTCAATAAGTTAGGATCCCTCTTCTGCCCCAAAATAAATAAGTGCCTATGCACAATCCTCTTTTAAAAAATACAAAGGCGAAAGAAGAGAAAGTCTTCCTGCACAGAGAGGTGAAGCATGCAACTCCATCGGGGTACTGACCAGGCTCGTTGGCAGTGGAGCAATGCGTGTGTTCTTGCGTGACTCTGCTAGGGTATTTTCCAGGCCTTTTGGCAATGGAGAAACACTACATATGAAAACTTATACTCTAAATTTTTTTAACTCATGAGCCAAACTACCCTTCCTGATTTTGAAATGTTGTGATCAAGCTAAAACTTGTTGTTGTTTTTTACTGAGCTGGAGAAAGGTGAACCATTTCTATCCTAGGGTAATTGGGGAAGCTGAAGTAACTTGCACAATGATTCAATACTCCCTAAAAGACCAAGGCCCTATGCAGTCAATGGACCAAAACAAAGAAGCTAGAATTCAACCAGTGTGTAGCCAAGTGTGGTAGCGACTGCAACACCCTCCAAAATTTTGACATGCATCCAATTTCAAAGCCTTCCTTGGTTTTTCCTTGATGTTTGCAAACACTTAGGCTCATCCCGTGAGCTCGTGTTGAGTCTTTGCACCCTCCTTACTTGATCGTTCGCCAGAAATCTTTTAGCATATTCGTCACAATGTCATGCTTGCAGCCATGTTCTTGACATGTACAAGGTTTGTCTTCGTGTGTACAAGTTGTATTCACTATGTAAACATCTGTCACACTCACACACAAAGTTGTATGCAATGTCACACAAGTGTTGTCGCAGTCGTTCAACGACCTATCACAAATGTCGCGTTTGTCGCTCGCACCGTCGGTCAGTCACACTAAGTATATGTTGTCTTGATGGTTCGAGGTGTCTTGTCGTCAAGTCATGTCGAGTGTGTGTTCGCAAGGTTATGCATGTAGGAAGTCACTCATTCAAACACTTAGTCATTTTTTTGAAGCTATGTTGACCAGACCAACCCCAATAGTTGAACCTTCGTTGAGCTCCACTGCGTAGGTTTAGCCCTCGATGAACATCTACCGCTGCCCAGAATTGCATAGAGCTTGAGGCTGCCTCTTAGGAAGTTTGCACTGCGCAATCCTGGAGTCGACCCAAACGACTGTCACTCAGAACAACATAGAAGTTTCTCAGAAAGTCATCTCAATCTGCGTTTCCCGCAAGAAAAACCACCAAGCCTCCAGCTGGTCAACCAGAGAGTTTGACCAGGTAGTGACCCCGGGCCTCACTCCTCCAAAAAATTACGCAGAAGCTGCCAAGCATGCCCGCTTCCACTGATTGAAGAAATTGCGCACACATGCTAGACAAACACCCGTTGCCTATCACTGCACTACCCTAAAAAATTGCATGGTTTTTCAAGTGAGTCACCCTGTCAATCGACCTGTTGCTCCTCCTGAAAACTGCACAGTTTTCATGAGCAGTCTCTTAGCTACCCAATAGCCCACTCTGCCCAAAAACTGCGCAGGGGTGGCCAGCAGTCCAGCCTCCCAACTCTGCGCAGTGTTTTCCAGCAGCCCGATGCCAGCTCCCGAGAGAAATTGTGTAGTTTTCACTGCCAGTGTCCCTCTGTTGCCTGCACTATCTACCTGAAAGAATTGTGCAAATCTTGCCTTTAGCCAAGCCAGATCCCGCAGACAGTCACTACTAATCCAAATTTCCCATCTCAGCCTCCCAATGACCTGTGCGCAATTTTAATGGACATTGCCTAGAGCCCGCATCTCGACTTGAAATGTGCCTTGCACAGTTTCATAGCCTTGTCATCTCTCCCAGTCACCTGCATCCGAAAGAAAATAACCATGCATCATGATAGATTAGGAGATTTCTGAATTTGATGTCGTCTCATCATGAGTGATTGCAGATACAGGTACATGGATGAGACATGGCGCGACGACGAATGGGATGAACAAGGAGCACATGCAAGGAGACTTGTTCACGAATGGACGAACACATGGAGCATGCCAGGTACAAGGGAAGGAGAGACATGCTCATGAAACATCAAGCGAACACCAAGACTATAGAAGACTCCGCACACCTTGCCATGCGGAGGTGAAGCTATGATACACCAAGAGCACATCCATCACTCAGCAACACTGTAGCTCGACATGCACACCACCAGCAACATGAACATACTAGCTCTGTCGTGTCGAGTCATGTCATGAGTCATCTCGGCCACATCACTATTGTGGGCCACACTGTTGTAATCAATGTAATGTAACGTGGAATTCCAAGAGACCCACATGTAAATTTGAAGAGTCATGTAAGTCAAACAGTCATGAGGGAAGTTGAACAGTCACAAGGGCCAGTTTTACCCTTGGCTATAAATACCCCTCATTTGTACATGCAAAAGAATTTTCACCTTGGCTCCTCCCACATAGCCTTGAGAGTCTGTAGTCTTTTCTTTGAGGAGCGAGCAGTGGCTCCAACACCCCGCTATCGGGGTTAATGATGTATGGTGTACCGATGTGTCTTGGAACTTTCGCTTAATTCAAAAGCCTGATAACAGGCCAACACATTTTCACACATGTATTGTATTTGTTTGTAAGACTATTCTTTGGACACTTGTAATGCATGTTGTTTTAACTTGTATTAAGACAATTGAACTATTTTGGTTGTTATAATACATATGCTTACGAAAATGTGTTGTATAGGTTGTTAACGATGTCTCGCCCGTGTGGGCTATCCTGCCGGACACTTGATAGAACCATCCTCATAAACTTGTTATAACAATCGTCACACTTGTTTGGACTACTCTGATGTTGTACATGTGTTGCAGCGGCTACAAACACCCTCCAAAATTTTTCCTTAGCCCGTTTTGGAGCCTACCTACCAACCTTTCACAATACTTTGTCTTGCTTCGTCAAGTACAGAAGCTTCAATTTTTTTCATGCACAAAGGCAGCCTGTCTAACATAGTTTAATCCATTCCCCTCATAGGCTGTTCACCTGGACTTGGTCCAGCTACAAGCTGAGCAGCTTCCCCTAGAAAATTGTGCATTTCTGGAGGGAAACTAGCCTTCCCTCCAAAAATTGCGCAATCCTCTCCACCAACCTTTTGGGCTCCAGGATTGTGCAATCCTGCCAATCAACACTCCCAATAGGATTTGCGCAAATTTCCCCAGCAGGGCTGCTCAGCCCAGAATTTGTGCAAATCTAGGTAGCAGTCAGCTGCTCTACCCAGAAATTACGCAATCCTCCCGGGCAGTCAGCCCAGCTCCTAACCATAAATGCGCATCTTTCTCAAGCAGTTGAGTAGCTACATGCATGAGCAGTCTGGTTGACCAGCTCCACCCAGGACCGAGGAAACTTGACTTGCATGCATGCATGACTGGTTCTTCTCGGAATAGCAAAAGGAAACATGCAAAAGGCATCCCATGATTTAGGAAGCTATTTTTAGCAGCCGAGGGTTACATGCAAAGTTGTTTTATAAGTTTCCCTCCAAGTGTCGCTTTTTCCTAGATTTGTGGCATGCGCGTCATGAGCCCAAACTTATTTATTCGACGCATCAGAGCTCATTATTTCACATCGATCTTGGAGCTCTGACATCCCACAGCACATCCAGGACTCTTCGACACATCCAGCTCAACTATTCACGGGTAAGTAGCCTCAACTTGTCTTTTTCAGCATTTCTGTCGCTTTTTGTGTATTTTCTTGTATGAGCGTTGTTTGCTTGATTTATTTGAATGCTTGCTGTTGTTTACATGTATACTAGCTTTTCCTAGCTCTGTTTTAGTTTTCATTGCTATCTCACTACTGTCGCATGCATGAAACTATTTTGCACGAACGTTCGCCCAACCGACGAATCGCTTCACCCACATGCATGTTGATCTATTTGTTGAATCTTTCATTCATGTTTTGCATAAGCTGTCAATCACTTCTGTGATCACTTAGTGTTGCCATGCATTCACTGTCTTATTTGCTTTCAGTTGCCCATCGGTGAGTCGGGCCAACCTTGGCCTGGACTCTGCCTCACTGAGACTACATTGCGCAATCTAGGGAAGGAAGGCTCTTCCTTCCTCTCCAAAAATGCGCATTTTTTCCCAGCACTAGTCTTTAGGACTATTTTGTGCATTTTTGGAGGACAGTGACTGTTGGCCCAGGAAATTGTGCAAATCAGTCCCTGGCACTGCAGTCCTTCCCAACTGGAGTTGCGCATTACGCAATCCTAGCAGCCAACAGCTAGTCTAGATTGCGCATTGCGTAGATCCAGCAGCCATTCATGCCTCCCAGATAGTCCAGACTACCTTTTGTGTAGTTATGGAATCCAATCACCCAGCCTCCCAGAAGGAATTCTACAATCTTGCTCTTCAGTTTCCCAGGTATGTGCAGTGTCATTCCCCGGAATTTGCTTTGTTTTCGCTAACATATTTCTTGCCATGTATGTTTCTTGTCTCCAGATCTTTCAAGTGTTCATCTATCTCAATGGCTTCCAAGAGAATAGGATCTTAGGATATTGATGGAAATGAAGCTGGAGCAGCAATTGAGCAAATGTCCTCTAGTCTGCCGATCTATAAAGATACAAAGTTGTATGTAGACAAGGATATCAAACTGAAGTGGCAAGAGGTTAACAAAACATTTGCAGGCACTTTTGGGGAAAACCTCGAAGACTGTCAGGTGTACGTGAACATTCATAAGTCTTGCTTGTACTAGATTGCATGTAGATATCTTGTGTTCCCATGCATGGACATGATACACTAGATTGTCTCTCACATTGATCCTGAGATGATGACCTTGAGCAATGTTAGTGGGACGAAGCTTGTGATTGTCTGAGAAGAGGATTATGATGAGATGTATCATATGTCAAAGCACATGACTGTCATGGCGACTCCATTCAGCTTACCCAACAATAGTGCTAAATCCAGAGACATTCTGAAGGATTGGGTAAAGGAGCCAGCTCATTTATGGATGACACCCAACTAGGTCTACAAGACAAAGATATGGAGGAAGGCATACCAATACTTGATCATATTTGCTTGTCGACTGTATGGCCAAGCAAGCACGGAAACCTTCCCACAGAGTTGGGTAGTTGCACTGGACCAAGTGGTTAGAGAAGGAAAACCATGTAATTGGTTTGACATACTGTCTCATCCGCTGAAGGAGTAAGTCACGAAGGCTCGACAGTCACCTAGAGGTATGCATGTAGATATTTACATGTCCGCCTACATCCTAGATGTAGTCTGTGTTTGATACGAGTTCCCCGGCTTGGAGTGGGCATGGTCACCAGCGGAGACTACTGTGAACACATATTTCAAGTTGTTGTTCGAATGCAGCTTCAAAGGAGTAATCACACGAATGTCTGATCATTTTGTCGTCCCTTTGTACAAGATGATATTCAAACAATATCCACCCTACATGTCAAAGGAAGCAATGGAGGCATTGATAGGTATTTGTGGATTGGTATGCCTCACCATCTAGCACTTTCATATGAATGTTTAGTGCGGAGAAGCCTCCACATGTTCTGCCAAAGTTTGCCTTAGACGTACTTGTCATGCCAAAAGTAGCCTGTCACATCTAGGCATGATTGATAGCTAGACTGCAGTGGAAGAAGAAGGCACCTTGGCCCACTCTTCCATTGTGGATTGGGTTATATGAGATCCAGAGTATCAAGGAAGCGGATGTCGAAGAAAAACTGATGAAGAAATACCCATTCGACCTTTGAATCTACAATCTGTATGACCCACATTGCATTATGAAGGATCATTGCACGAGAGTTTAGTTCAACTAGATCTATGGGGCATTTCATTGGGCTAAGGAGGACCCATGGAGATATTGTTACAGTTTCTCCAAACCCAATGAATCGATCAGATTCATTATGGAGTGGTTAGCGAGGCAGTGTGAAGCAGCATCATGGAGAGCACCAGTAGTAGCAGCAGTAGCATTAGAGCCAAGCATACCAGTGCGCGATAAAGGGAAGAGGAAGATTGTCGATTGCATGGAGGAGGAGAAAATGTGCAAGTTTTGAGTAGATCCACTTGTAGAGAAAGAAGTTATGGCTATACAAGCAAAGAGGCAGCAGTGCAACAAGCAAATCGCATGAAGGCAGAAGGATAAGAAGAAAATGGAAGAAGTTGAGAAGGAGTTGCATGAGTTGAGAGAGAAAATCCAAAAGGAACAAGATCTGCGCAAACAGGAGAGGGAAGCGCAATGGCAGTAGATACAGTACGGGGTGCATCATGTGCAAACAGACGAAGCAGTGCCCATACAAGTATTTGATTCATCTGAACAGCTGGCATCAGGGGAACATGGGGGGACCATCGCAGGGGCAAGACTTTGCTCACGAGATAGAACATGCACTTCAATAGTTGGATGCAGACATGGAGTAGCAAGAGTTGGAACAAGACACTGACCTCATGCCTCACCATAAAGAGGTCAACTCACTCACTTCAATGCATCCAGAAGAGGATCAAGTCTCAAATTACCAAGGAGGCACTAATATCCTTGGTGGTCAGCTGAAAGAAGAGATGAAAAACATCTCGTTTGATGAATCCCAACATAGAGTTATGCGGTCTCTCAAAGTGCCGACTTCGGAGGATCAAACATCCCCTGCGCAAGTTGAAGAATGAGTGATCATGACTGATGTGCGCAAGGATCCAGTTGCTTTGGCCGATTCAACCAAAGTGTATGCCAAAGCCACTAGCTCAAATGTTTGTTTTCTTATAGCTGAGAATGAGCGAATGGCAAAGGAACTACATATGTCTAAGCAAGGAGGAGACTTGGGGACAATGTCTGCCTAAGTTGAACTAAAGAAGGCAATACTAGATGAAGTATTATCCCTTGACACAGTTATGTGAGCATTGTACTCCAAGTTTGGTACTGTGCATAAGGTGGTCGTCCATCTCAACGGATGGCAACAACGATGTGCTAGGAGAGCATGCATCTTGACGAACATACATGCTATTGTTGATGACATGCAAACATAGACGGTGAAGTATAAGGGAGCCCCACTTCACTTTCCATAGATGATGAGGCGAAATGTGGTCCAGCTGAAAGCACATATCCGAAGTCAGATACGGAACTATGAGGACCTCCCGCAACTCATCACTAGCATACAAGCTTCCCATGCATGAGTATTCAAGAGCATGGATGTTGTGGTGCGTACACATGCGATCCCATCACTTGGGACTCTCATCCAGGTGAAGACCAAGAAGAAGGTACAACTAGAGCTTGACTCATACTTCGACAAGTTGATGCACATCACCACCAACCCAGACTTTCCTATCAGTGCAAACATCATGCACAAGTATGTTTCTGGTCTGGCCACATTGAAGACAATGATGCACATGATTTCAAACGAGTTGGACAGAAGAGCCCGAGTAGTGTACCTAGATGCTATGGAGGCGAAGGTCAGGTTTAAGACGGATGTCACCGTGGAACACACGGAAAATATCAGAGACTACAGAGCTTGGCATAAATATGTTACTGTTGATCAGCATGAGGATTTTGAGCAGTTGGACTTCTATAGTTGTCTAGGTCAGAGTGATGTCTAGTTTGGCTTGCTCAAGCCATTGTGTTCACATGGGTACATGTGCATTGTAATGTTGAGTCATGTCAAGTGTAATTCAAGTGTTAATAGTGAATGTAACAGTCATAGAGTAGGTGAAGAGTCATGAGGGTAGTTGAACAATCATAAAGGGGAATGTCAAGGGCCACCCCACCCTTTGCTATAAATAGTCCCTCATAACTCATTATATAGGCTTTTGGTCAGCCAAGCTTCTGTTAAGACTATCTTGAAGAAAGCTTGGACAATATTGTAACGCGCCTTGGCTTCTCCACTACACGGAGCTAGTTCATCTATTTGGAGGAGCAGGCAGATGTGGCTGTAACGCTTCACTGTTGGGGCTAGCAGGTTTACATGGATGTATTGTATGATTGGGACTTGCACTTCTTTATATAATAAAAGCCAACACATTTTCATGCATATGTTTTTCTTGAAGTTGGACTGCTTTGGTTGCTTAGCAATATATGTTGTTTAACTTACGTATTTGTGTATGAACTGCTTCATATGCAATTATATGAGTCTTGTTACAGATGTGTTGTTGGTTTAACCATCACTTTGGATTTTCGATTGATCTGTTTTCCAGCTTGTCATGCGTCTCCGCTTGTGTGTTCACTTCTCAGCTGAGTACTACTACAGGTTGCTAAGGGGTGCACTCATCTCACCCCCCATGTGTTAGAACCTCTCATTCACCTTCCTTGACTCATTGCAGTGGTCACATCCTTGCTAGTGATAGAGTTATCTTACTTGCCTCTGTGCGACATCGCGGTCAAGGCATTAGCTTACGACCCACTGCTGGGACTCCCACACCAAACGGTCTGAGGTCTAACTGGGACTTCTTACCGAGGAGATCCCCTTGACATGTTGGCGGGTCCAGCACCGGCAACATTTATGGCACTAGAAGGAGAGCCAGATGACAAGTTGTGTCCTCTCATCCAGTTTTCAATCTTTGCATACCTTTCATGGATTCTTGCACTCTTCTCCCTCCTCGATGTTTTTTGAATCGTGAAGATGTCTCCATCACGAGGGAGTTTTTCGATCTCTTGTCCACTTACACGTATGATGGTAAAGGAGAAGTGGCCTGGCCTGAGTACTTACATGAATTTATTTCAATGCTTCATGAGGAAGATGGGTGTTCTGATGAACATGCCAACTTGCTACTTCCACACACACTTCGCGAATCTCCACATAGATGGTTGCTTAGCCTACCAGCTGACATCGTGCACTCACTTGAGCACTTATGTGATCTTATTGAAGACACTTTCTATCATTTTGATCCAGACCATCTTGACCAAAAACTGTTACAGCAACGGAAGGCTCTGCATGAATTGGTTATTGATTTTTGGTAGTGATTCCGTGACTTGTAGTTTCAAGCTCTGAGGAGCCAAATGAAATTTGCTTATCTTTGGGACCGGTTCGAGTATTTCCTTAAGAAATATGCCCGTCCCAAGAATAAGCTTGATATCAAGCCTCGCTCAACATTCTTCATTGATAGAGCCACACAGTCTCATGTGGATGACGTCACTGTCTCGATTGACTGTCCACCTCCCTCTCATTCAACAACTCCACCACTGCCTAGTGATGTTGAAGATCATGCTCACACAATTGCTCAGTTTTCACATTCTCCCAACATCACTTCACTCAATTTTCACATAGATTTGATTGTGAGTCCTTTGAGTTCTCATATGCATTCTATTCTACGACCTTCATCCTCACACTCGGGTGTTCCTCCAGATTATGTTGTCTTGTGTTCGACCATTTCGGACTCTTCACTTGTTGTGAACGAGGAACAACCCATTGATAGAGTTGGTGTTGCACAACCAACATGCGCTTTCATTCATGAATAGTGTGAGTGGGAGATTGAGCATCACCAGTCAGCAAAGGATGACTCCCTTCCGTCCAAGCCCCCTCCGTTCTTTCCTAACATCTTTGATGAACCTGCCATCCATGATTTTGCATGTGTGTCTTCATCCACAGATGCACCCATTGTTGATCACTCGCAAGACTCGCCGGATGTTGGTCCATCATTCGACAATGGAGAGGATAAGCTATTCATTGAAAATCCACTTGATCCTTCATCTATATTTTCCGAAAACACAGAGGATGAGTTTGTTCGCTTTTCATCTTCCCCTCTGTTTGATTCATTTGATCATGAGGATGTCGATGAATTCATTGATTTTTCTGATCGTGGCGATCGTGATCCATTTGTTTCCATATTTGATCACGATCATGACTCTATCATAGTTGATCTTTCAAAGCCACCGGTTTATGATGATCTACCTGATGATGAAGTTGAAACACCCAAGACTATCGAGGCACTTCAGCCTAAGCTGATGGTTATGTCAGGCCCTCTCTCTCTTGGGGTTAGTCTCACTTCCAATCAAGAAATTGTTCAATCACCCAAGGCTCCTCATCACTCATATGTATGCATTGAAGATCCATCTCTCACACAGATCAAATCTCCTCCACTCGAACAGCACGATCCCATCGCTCATGCATTGGAGGAATCTTACATTGCAAGCACACGTGTACAACGCAAGTTATCTTTGCTTCTTTTGTTTGATTGAATGTCTCAGTCAAGAGTGTGCTTATGCTTCAAAGTTGCATGCAGTGTCACACATCACCATGATAAGTCCACGAACTTCTCGTCATGCACTTGCACTCACTTATGTCCTGTGGGCACTTTGAAACACGAAGTGTGGTTGTCTTCATTGTTATATCTTTATTTCTTGTTGGTTTGCACAACTGGGTTGCTTGCGGACCAAGTCTTCACCAACATGGGTCTACCAATGCATCGGTGGCTGCATTGGAAATATCACTTCACATGATCAGGCCCATGCACCGTTAGTGTAGGAGTAGGAGTAGTGTTTGCTTTCAGTCAGTTTGCTTGCATGCTTGTTTTCTTATTCGCTTTGTTTTCTTGCTTGTTTGCTCACTTGCTTTGCTTTCACTTTTTCTTATTCTTTTGCTTTGATTTGATGTTTGTTAGTTCGTTTGTTTCGTTCGTAGGTTAGCTTTGCATGAAACCATGTATGACTCTTGGAACGAGCTAGGGGAAGTACAAGAGGGCTTGTACAACTATCACTACTTGGTTATTTGTCATCTTGCCTTTGTATGAAGAACTTGTTACTTTCAGTCCATGATATATTGAAGGAAAATACATACTATTCAAAGTAAACCTTGGAGAAAACACAACGCTTGTGTGCTAACTAGTGTCACCTTCTCTAGTCGGTTGTTTTTGGGTTAACCCTTCTCAGCTCAGTCAAGTACAGTAAGGTGAGGGGGGGAATCTTAACAGGAACGTCAGAGATATAATAAACTACTTCTCCACTGGAACAACCTCTTCTTCTCTCAATAATTCAGGATCCCTCTTCCGCCTCTGAAATGAATAAGTTCTATGCACAGTTAAAAAAAATAAAATAAAAAATAAAAAATGAATAAGGCGAAAGAAGAGAAAGGCTTCCTGCACAGGGAGGTGATGCAAGTAACTCCGTCGGGGTACTAACTAGGCTCCCTGGTAGTAGAGCCATGCTTGTGTTCCTATGTGACTCCACCAGGGTACTATCCAGGCCTGCTGGTAGTGGAGCAATACCAGAGATGAAACTAAGACTCTGACGACTATACTGCTTGTGCACTTATGTACCCCTCCACCCCAATCGAAATAACTGTGTTAACTTGGCTTGGAATGTGTGTCAATCGACCAAGAGTTTGGAAGATGCTACATCTTACAATCAAGCCAGTGTGAAACCAAGATGAGCTGAGGACTGAACAATACTTCTGGAGGTGTTAGACTTGTTTTTCACGAACAAGGTCCATTCAGAGAGCTGGAGTTCTACCAGTGTGTTGCCAAGTGTTGTAGTGGCTACAACCACCCTCCAAAATTTTTCCTTAGCCTGTTTTGGAGCCTCCCTATCAACCTTTCACAACACTTTGTCTTTCTTTGTCAAGTACACAAGCTTCAGTGTTTTTCATGCACAAAGGCAGCCTATTGAGCATAGTTTGATGCATTCCCCTCACAGGTTGTTCACTCAGACTTGGTCCAGTTGCAAGTTGAGCAACTTCCCTTATAAAATTGTGCATTTCTGGAGGGCAACTAACCTTCCCTCTAGAAATCGTGCAATCCTCTCTAGCAGCCTGCTCGGCTCCAGGATTGCGCAATCCTGCCAGTCAACACTCCGAGAAGGATTTGCGCAAATTTTCCCAATAGGGTTGCTCAACCCAGAATTTGCACAAATCTCGGCTCTAGTGAGCTACTCTGCTAGAAATTGTGAAATCCTCTTGGGCAGTCAGCCTAGCTCCTAGCCAGAAAGGCGCATTTTTCTCAAGCAGTTGAGTAGCTACATGCATGAGCAGTCTGGTTGATCAGTTCCACCCAGGACCAAGGAAACTTGACTTGCATGCATGCATGACTGGTTCTTGCCGGAAAAGAAAAAGACAACATGCAAAAGGCATCCCATGATTCAGGGGGATATTTTTAGTAGTTGGGGGTTACATGCAAATTTGTTTTAGAAGTTTCCCTCCAAGTGTCGCTTTTTCCTAGATTTTTGGCATGCGCGTCATGAGCCCAAATTATTTATTCGACGCATCGGAGCTCATTCTTTCACATCGATATTGGAGCTCTGACATCCCACAACGCATCCAAGACTCTTCAACACATCCAGCTTAGCTATTCACAGGTAAGTGGCCTCAACTTGTCTTTTTCAGTATTTCTACCGCTTTTTGTGTATTCGCTTGTATGAGTGTTGTTTGCTTGATTTCTTTGAATACTTGTTGTCGTTTATATGTATACTAGCTTTTCCTAGCTCTATTTCAGTTTTCATTGCTATCTCACTGCTGTCACATGCATGAAATTGTTTTGCACGAACATTCACCCAACCGACGCATCACTTCACCCACATGCATGTTGATATGTTTGTTGAATCTTTCATTCATGTTTTGCATGCACTGTCAATCACTTTTGATATCACTTAGTGTCACCATGCATTCACTGTCTTATTTTCTTTCAGTTTCCCGTTGGCGAGTTGGGCCAACCTTGGCCCGGACTCTGCCTCACTAAGACTGCATTGCGCAATCTGGGGAAGGAAGGCTCTACCTTCCTCTCTAGAAATGCACATTTTTTCCCAGCACTGGCCTCCAAGACTGTTTTTCACATTTCTGGAGGACAGTGACTGCTGGCCCAGGAAATTGCGCAAATCAGTCCTTGGGCTTGCAGTCCTTCCCAGTTGGAATTGCACATTGCGCAATCCCAGCAGCCAACAGCCAGTCTGGATTGTGCATTATGCAGATCCAACAGCCAATCCTACCTCCCAGACAGTCCAGACTTCCTTTTGTGCAGTTCTGGCAGCCAGTCACCCAACCTCCCAGAAGAAATTGTGCAATCTTTCTCATCAGTTTCCCAGGTATGTGTTGT
The DNA here is from genome assembly GCA_031772625.1 of Pinus tabuliformis. Lineage (NCBI taxonomy): Eukaryota > Viridiplantae > Streptophyta > Pinopsida > Pinales > Pinaceae > Pinus > Pinus tabuliformis. Next base: position 121,531,031 of record CM062812.1, on the reverse strand, counting down.
GTCATTCCCCGGAATTTGCTTTGTTTTCGCTGATAGATTTCTTGCCATGCATGTTGCTTGTCTCCAGATCTTTCAAGTGTTCATCTGTCTCAATGGATTCCAAGAGAACATGATCTCAGGACACCGATGGAAATGTAGCTGGAGCAACAGTTGAGAAAATGTCCTCTACTATGCCAATCTATGAAGATACAAAGTTGTATCTAGACAAGGACATCAAACTGAAGTGACAAGAGTCAATGAAACATTTGCAGACACTTTTGGGGAACACCTCGAAGACCGTCAAGTGTACGTGGATATTCACAAGTCCGGCTTGTAATGGATTGCATGCAGATATTTTGTGTTCCCCTACGCGGACATGATACACTGGATCATCTCTCACACTGATCCCGAGACAATGACCTTGAGCAGTATCATTTGGACGAAGCTTGCAACCTTCTGGGAATAGGATTATGATGAAATGTATCAGATGTCAAAGCCCATGGCTATCATGGAGAATCCATTTAGCTTATCAAATAGAAGTGCTAATTCCAGAGACATTCTGAAGGATTGGGTAAAGGAGCCAACTCATTTTAGGATGAAACCCAACCAGGTCTACAAGAAAAAGATACTAAGGAAGGCATACCAATACTTGATCATATTTTTTTGTCAACTGTATGGCCAAGCAAGCACGGAAACCTTCCCACAGAGTTGGGTAGTTGCACTAGACCAAGTGGCTAGAGAAGGAAAACCATGTAATTGGTCCGACATACTGGCTCATCAGCTGAAGGAGAAAGTCACGAAGGCTCGACAGTCACCCAGAGGTACGCATGCAGAGATTTACATGTCCGCCTACATCCTATATGCAGTCTGTGCCCGACACGATATCCCAAGCTTGGAGTGGGCATGGTCACCGGCGGAGACTGTTGTGAACACATATTTCAAGTTGTTGTCCGAATGGAACTTCAAAGGAGTAATCACACGGTTGTCTGATCATTTTTTTGTCCCTTTGTACAAGATGATATTCGAACAAGATCCACCCTGCATGTCAAAGGAAGCAATGGAGGCATTGATAGGTATTGCAGATTGGTATGCCTCACCATCCGACACTTTCATCCGAATGTTCAGTGTGGAGAAGCCTCCGCATGTTCTGCCAAAGTTTGCCTTGGATGTACTTGTCATGCAGGAAGTAGCATATCACATCTTGGCAGGATTGACAACTAGACTATAGCGGAAGAAGAAGGCACCTTGGCCCACTCTTCTGTTGCAGATTGGGTTATATGAGATCCAAAGTATCAAGCAAGCGGATGTCGAAGCAGAACTGATGAAGAAATACCCATTCGACCTCCGAAGCTATAATCCATATGACCCACATTGCATTGTGAAGGATCATTGCATGAGAGTTTAGTTCAACCAGATCTACGGGGTATTTCATTAGGCCGAGTAGGACCCATGGAGATATTCTTACAGTTTCTCCAGACCAAATGAATGGGTCGGTTTTGCTGTGGAGTGGTTAGCAAGGAAACATGAAGAAGCATCATGGAGAGCACCAGCAGTAGCAGCAGATCCAAGCATACCAGTGCGTGACAAAGGGAAGAGGAAGATTGTTGATCACATGGAGGAGGAGAAAAGCTGTAAGTTTCGAGTAGATCCACTTGTAGAGAAAGCAACTATGGCTATAGAGGCAAAGAGGCAGCAACATGACAAGCAAATTGCATGAAGGAAGAAGGATAAGAAGAGAATGGAAGAAGTAGAGAAGGAGTTGGAAGAGTTGAGAGAGAAACCCCGAAAGGAACAAGAGCTGCACAAACAGGAGAGGGAAGCGCAACAACAGCAAATACAATAGGGGGCGCATCATGTGGAAATATATGAAGCAGTGCCCATACAAGTAGTTGATTCATCTGAACATCTGGCATTAGGTGAACAGGGGGAACCATCGGAGGGGCAAGACTTTTCTCATGAGAAAAAACTTGCACTTCAACAGTTGGATGCAGACATGGAGCAACAGGAGTTGGAACAGGACATTGACATCATACCTCACCACAAAGAGTTCGACTCACCTGCTTCAATGCATCCAGAAGAGGATCAAGTCTCGGATGACCAAGGAGGCACTGAGATCCTTGCTGATCATCCAGAAGAAGAGATGCACAACATCTCATTTGATGAATCCAAACATAGAGTTGTGCAATCTCGCAGAGTTTCAACTCCAGAGGATCAAACATCCCCTGCATAAGTTGAAGAATGAGTGATCATGACTAATGTGTGCAAGCATTCAGCTACTTTGGCCGATGCAACCAGAGTGTATGCCAAAGCCACTAGCTCGAGTGTTTGTTTTCTTATAGCTGAGAATGAGCGAATGGCGAAGGAACTACAGGTGGCCAAGCAAGGAGGAGACTTGGTGACAATGTCCGCCCAAGCTGAACTGAAGAAGGCAATACTAGATGAAATATTGTCCCTTGACACAGTTATGCAAGCATTTTAATCCAAGTTTGGTACCATGCATAAGGCGGTCGTCCATCTCAATGGGTGGCAACAACGATGTGCTAGGAGAGCATGCATATGAACGAACATACATGTTGCTATTGATGACATGCAAACATGGACGATGAAGTACACGGGAGCCTCACTTCACTTTCCAAAGATGATGAGGTGAAATGTAGTCGAGCTGAAAGCACATATTTGGAGTGAGATTCGGAACTATGAGGGCCTCCCGCAACTCATCGCTAGCATATTGTTATAGCTCTGATACCACTTGTTATTCTCTTAACCTGCAAGAAGATACTAGAATACAAAATATGCAAAGAAATATACCCAGAGCACAGAACAATAAGAAATAACAACAAGTATTTTATTATTCAGAAAGCAATGTTCACTTGCCTCTTTGAGGGGGCAAACTCAAATATAGCTGAGCTCAAGTACAAAATAAGACACGATGCTCCTCAAGGGGAGTCTCTATCCTTTATATAGGATTCATACATGCAATACCATGGGGAAATACCATGGTTCTTATTAATACCATCTATCTAATACCATGGCCCATTTGCAACTAACTGTGGTCCCTTCATTAAATGTGGGTCAACTACTTACAATTATTAATATGGGCTTTATTGACTCTTTACTTAACTATAACTATGACTCAATCCTATTACATAAATACGGGGGTGAGGGTTGGACCCTAACATGCCCTCCCCCATAAGAATAGCCTTGTCCTCAAGGTTGAAGCTACGGAAACTGTTGAAGGATAGTGGCTGGTTCCTAGGTCGCATCTTCCGAAGAGGTGTCTTTCCACTTGACGAGGACTTCCTTGATCATGTGGCCGTGCAGGTGCCTTTCCCGTGTGTCAAGAACCTGTTCAGGTTGGAGCTGTTACACAGTAATTTATCACTGCCTTCCTGTCAGTCACCCTGCTGTGTCCAGAAGTCACAATCACTAAGTGTTTGATCCCTGAACTGGCTTAAAACCCATTTTTCCAAAGTTTTGTGCATCAGCGCGTCTGTTCCTAAAATAACCGCGATGACCAGCGCTTCACAGTGTATTTCGTGCGCTGCCATCGCGGAAGAACATCACTTTTCCGCGATGACGCACAGCGCGGCTTTCCCGTGTTCTTCCGCGCTGACATGACTTGTTCAGTTATTGTCATGTGCTGACAGCGCGGCAGTCTCCATATAATCCGCGCTGATCCAGTTTGGGCGAATTTGTTCAAACAACCAGCCTTCCAGATCTCTCCAAGCTTGGTTGTTAGCTTTGTGAATGTCGACTCCCTTCTATGGCATGTCTGTTCGACCCTTTGCAACTACTCCCCTTGAAGATAAGCTCATCCTTCCACCTTTTTAGGAGACTCCTTCTCCTATATAAACTTCCACCATTACCATGAGCAGGGGTTAGAAAATAGCTAGACTTAGCTTGGATTGTACAGAGCTTGTAGTGCTCAGATTGCTGCTATAGGTGTGGTGTGTTAGGAGTGGAAGTGATTGATTGCTTTGGGAAGTTTGTTTGTGACATTTGTGTGAGAGAGAGAGAGTTGTTTGTCTTGGGAGAACCATCCTCAAAGGTGAATGCTTGAGATACATGCTGACTGATCCCTCCTGAGAAGTTTATCGACGTCAGAACATTTGGTTGTACTCTTCTCTATTCTGATTAATAATAGATGACTGCTATTATTGTTCCATTCTCGTTTGTTTATGCAATGGATAAATGTGGATTATGTCTTTTCTGACTGGCATATAGTTACTTTTACTAGATTTCACGCTTGCGTTTGCTTTCTCTTCGTGTGTGCAGGTGTCCGTTCGCGGGGATCGCGGAGGACTGTGACCAGCTGAAGCGAAGGAGCAAAGGAAACATCTCCTCGACCAACGACAGCGCAGGAATCCAAGTAGGTTCTCTTTCTTCTTGTTTAATTGTAACTAGGAACATGCGTGGCAGCATTGTGTGATTGTTGCTAGACCCCTATTGGGCTAGTAGGGATCGCCTCTATCCGTAGAGGGGATTTACCTTCTCAACAATTTGGCGACTCCGCTGGGGATCAGCCTTTTTGTCTCTTGAGTCCATCTTTGTGTTTGAATTTGATTGCTCTCTTTTTGAAATTGGGGATTAATTATCAGTCTTTTGCATTTCCTGGGTTGATCTGGGAGATGCCCCTGTTTGATTGAAAGATTGGCTGTTTTGATTTGGGAGTTTTGATTTGCCTGTCACTATTTTTGAGCTCCATCGCGGATTTAATTTTAACAGTCGCGCTGAAAATCGGATCAGCGCGGAAAAGACGTGTATATCCGCGATGTCAGCGCCGCTTTCTAGCTTAATTCCGCGCTGACTGTGTTTTTCTAGCTTAATTCCGCGCTGACTCTGCTTTTCTGAGATCATCTCGGTTTTTGGGGCAAAAGTCGCGCTGACAGCTCGGGTGGTCTGTGTAAAAGTTGCACTGACATGGGTTTTTAGTGTAAAATTTGCGCTGACTCCTGAAAAGTTGTTTTTATAACTTTATCTCCTGAATTCATCAATCTTTCTTATCCCCTTGTGGTTTCTTGTCCCTCATTAGCTTGTTTTGATTGCTTTTTGGTTAAGGGATGCTCTCTCTTTGATTTCATTCGAGTGACTCTTGTGTTTTTAGACCATGTGACCTAGCCCTTTAGAAGTTTCATCAAGAAACCGTTTGCTTGGGTTACTTGTCTATTCAACATTCATCCACAACCCTCTTATTGATTTGCTTGAGGCTTTTCCACTGCTTATTGCTGGTTGATTTTTAGTGTCGATTATTGAACCACCTTTTTATGTTGATTCGATTTCTTCACTACCAAGCATAGATTACGATTGTTTGGATCGATCAGTTCACATTTGCTTCCTCCTTGTTACAATCCTTGCTTGTCTTGATGAGCTTAGATTACATAGCTCGTGCAGACCTTTGTTTTCCTTTGATTTGGAAGCTTTGGTTGAATGTTTAGGGAACTTTGTGTGCTTTCATTAAGTAGTTTACTTGGTGTTCAGGTTCCTCCAAATTATTTTAGATGCTTTGTGTCACTGGAAGAAAATCAAACTAGTGGCTTTGCTTTTAAAAAATCGAAAAGGAAAAGAATGTTTCATTGATTTGCATTTTCAAAAGAAAAGTTTCCTTTCCTCGCTTAAGGTTGCATTAAGTTGCTTGTTTGCTTGTACTTGTTTTGTTTGATAGAAAAATTCTTTGCCCTCTCGTAGCCAGAACTCATCGAACGAAACGAAATTCTTTTGCATATAGATTGCATCTAAGTAATTGTGAGCGAACATACGATAGAGCTTGAAATCGAAACTTAAACTCAAGATCAACTCTAAAATGAACCAAATGAATCTAAAAACGCATTGGAACTAAACGCAAATATTTAGAGGTCTAGGTTAGAGACGCGTTCCGGCGTCTTAAAACATAGTCACTGTTGTTTCACATTAGGTTGGGTGATTCCTCCTTCTGTGACTCGATAGTGGTCTAATACGGACTGCGCTCCCACGTACCGTCGAGTATATAGGGAGACCCCACTAGGCTTTTATCCTTTATCCATAGGAAGCCGAGTCGGCCGCCCTACGATTCGCAATGCAGTGAACACAGCATTCACGAAGATTGACCACCCGTACCCTAAAAAGTATTCTGTGGTTTTGCGAAGAGTTTGGCACACCCTCTACCTAGAGTTCCAGAGCAGTCGCTTTTGATCCTTTTCGGACTCCCTAAACGAAAAGGTGCCTGTGAGCGTCTTGTCACTTCGTGCTCATTAAACATTCGAAGGAGACTGGAGTCATCTTTTCGTCCTTTTCTCGACTCCTGAAATATGAAAAGGTCAAGTTTGGTCCTTGCGTCTTAAAAATTAATTTGGCCACGATAACATCACCCAGTTAGGTCTTGTGTGCGTTAGCTTGAGTAGGTTTCGTTTTCGTCTGCTATGGCAACTTTTCCAGGATTCACCAACCTAGGGTCCCCCTCTGATGGGAACCCAGGACAATTCCCTCCTCTTGGGAATGTTGGTGCTCCGTACATGGCGACGTTGTCCCTACCAGGGTTAACTGTCGGGTTGCCTGTGTGGTTGTTTTCAACCTCTTTGGTCTCTACCGTATCGGCTGTTAGTCCATCAGTCCCTCCACCTGAACAACATCATGTTGATCCTAAGGTGGATCTCTCCCCTTCGACGCCTACTTCTACGTCGTCCTCTTGTACTTCGCCTGGTGAAAGTCTCGATTCGCATAACCAGGTGGCTAAGAAGAAGAAGAGGAAGACCAAAAAGAAGAAGTCCCCTAAGGGAGAGCCTACACACATAGTCCCCCCCTCAAGTCCAGCTATCCACTCCACTATACCTAAAGTCGGGTCACCTTCTGCTCCTCCGCGGAAGGTCAAGTTTCCTTGTTGATTATGCAAGGAGGACCATCTCCTTCGTGATTGCCCTGGCATTCCCAGGGTATTAGAAGTTTGGTCTCACGATTTGGCCCGCCCTCCATCGTCCACTGATGATGATGGCGATGCTACCTCATCAGCTAGGAATGGTAAGGAGAAAAGGAAGTTTCGAATCCCCTGTCGACTTTGTGAAGGCAAACATCCCCTTCACCTTTGTCCCCTCATGGATAAAGCCTCTGCTGTGTTGGAAAGTCTTGCTGCTCCTCCGAATCCATTTCCCACCGGTTATCAACGTCTTTCTACAACTGTAGATCGCGCCCTTGTTGACAAAGAGATTGTTTCATATTCCTCTTTTGTCCAAGCCCCTCTTCCCGAACCTGGCTGTTCCCAGTCTGTTCCAGACCCGCCGTTGGTCGGAAAGAGTGTTGATTCGAGTTCACCTCCTCTCAAGCACTCTGTTTCGGAAGAGCAAATTTCTCATGTTCTTCTCGTCTCCTCAGATTCTCCTGAGCTTGATAAAGGTTCTCCTGAAACCTCTCCGGAGAATTTAGATTCGGTTCTTTCCGAGCAGGGGGGCAACCATATGGTTCCCCCACCAAGTAGTTCGGTCATTTCCTTTGATTGGAGTCGTTTGACTACCCCTCCCCTTCCATCCCACATGCCTTTCTGGGTCACCGCCTATGCTTGCAATAAGGCGCTGCCTGGCACTGTGTTAGACGAAGGAGCATCGGTTAGTCTTATGCCCGTTACTACTTGGCGAGCTTTGGGTTCCCCATCGCTTGTACCTGTCGCACCGCATCTCACCGCGTTTGACGGAGGAACGAGTCAGCCATTAGGGATCCTTCCAAAGTTTCCTATTACTTTGGGGGGCAAGACTGTCTATATAGACATCTCAGTTACCCAAGGTTCTTTAGACTTCAGTCTTCTCCTTGGTCGTGATTATGTGTATGCCATGGGAGCCCTTGTTTCTTCACTTTTCCGTGTGGTTTGTTTTCCACACGATGGAAGAATCGTGACGTTCGATCAATTATCGTTCGTTCGTCCACAAGCCCCTCCGGCGCACTCATCCTTCCCTCCTGGCTTTCATCCACAAGTTGCATCTGCCTCACCGCAAATCAACTACGTGGCCACCCACCCCGTGTCCGTACCCAGTGATGACACCATCGTATATAGTGTCCTGGGGGCATTGGGTCCTGACTTCCAAGATATTGACCTCCCACCGGGAGCGCCACTCTTGGAAGCCCCGACTTCCCGTTCATTATGATGAAGTCTGGAAGGAGCATAGTTCTTTTCCTATGTCAAGCTCCTTAAAAAATGAAACTGGGTTTGGTCCGAGCACAGTTCCTTGTCTTGTGTCAAGCTCGCTAAAAAATGAAACACGGCGTTCCGAGGATAGTTTTGATCTTGTGGCGACCTCGTTAAAAAACGAAACAAGGTGGTCGAGCATAGTTCCTGATCTTGTGTCAAGCTCGTTAAAACATGAAACAAGGGTTATGAGGATAGTTCTTTTACTGTGTCAACCTCGTTAAAAAATGAAACACCTCCCTTTCCAAATCAAGTCTTTTGATTAAGATTTCGTAAAATACAAGTCGAGTCTTTCATAGATCTTGAAAGTGAACCTTCATTCCATCCACTTTGTCGAATGCAATGAAGCTTGGGGGGCATGTACCTCGATTTGCATTATTATGCTGGGGGCATGCGAACTTATAACAAGCATAGTTTTTCGTTTCAAGCTTGTGTAAACATGAAACCGAATCCAAGCAGAGTTCTCCATGGTTCAAGCTTGTGTAAAAATGAACCCATACCCGATTTACATCTCGTGATTGCCATTTTTATCCGCTGAATTCTGCTAGATGAGCCTTGGTTGTTTCATTCCATCACCACCATCTCTTTGGCCGATCATATGCTTTCACTTGGTTGTTTATCCTTTCCTGAGGAACCGCAGCGATGAGTGGTTTTATTAGCCAGCCTCTTGACCATTACATGTTTCGAGCAGTTCCACCTTTGCCGGAACCAGTTGCTATCCTTTATACCACTCGTTCCTCTAGAACGAGTCACCTTTAAGCTCTTTTCTGACTCGTAAAATGTGAAAAGATTGCCGAGTATTTTTCCCTTTTTGACTCGTTAAAGAGAATAAAAATGGAGGTCTGCTTTCAGCTCTTTTCTGACCGTTTAAAGACGAAAAGATTGCCGAGTCCCCCTCTCAGCTCGTTAAAAGGAACGAGAGGTGGTCGCCTTTAAAGCTCTTTTTTCGACCGTTTAAACTAAAAAGATTGCCGGGTTTTTGTCGTTTCGAACTCGTTATCGGCTCTAAAACGACGTGTTTTTGACCGCTTTTTTACTTTTTCGGGTCAAAAGCACTATTTACGAAAAGTACTCCTCGATCGTAATGGTCGGGCGGTTCTTTCGAGCATTGTTTTACACTTTTTCGGGCTCGAGAGACACAACTGTACGAAAAAGGACCCCCCTGGAGTCTTCTTTTCCGCTGTCTTTTCAGACTCTCTAAATAGGAAAAGACGCTGAGTTCTTCCTTTGTCAGACTCGTTAAAACTTAATGACATCGGACACCGTCAAAATGACGCTTTCCAAGCATATGCTATCCCCGTCAAGCTTGTCACCCAAAAATAATCGGGGTACCTGCCAGAAATGGTGGGGAAAATGGAACTGTAATCGTAGTCGTGTCGGCAGTATGTCGCTCTTGAACATGGCACTCTTTTGCTTCGTGTCTGGGTGGGACCATCTCATCTTATCTTTCACTGGCCTCCGTGGGTTTGGGTTATCCTATTTGACCTCTCATCTGCTGATTGCCTTGTCACCATGACCCTTACTCATTTGATGTCAAATACTGCCAAGCCCGCCACAGTGCCGCCAATATGTTCAAGAGAAGTTGACTTCTGTAATAATACAACCTCGTCTTATATCTCACACAAATCATTTTTCCTCTGTCTCGTGTCGATGATGTGGGAATCATCATGGCCCACCTTCGATCAAGGCCACTTCTCGTCGACTTCAACTCATTATCCGAGAAAGTGACTTAGAGACTCTTTCCAGGTGCCTTGGAGTCTGCATGCCTCAATGGCAGGTTCCTCGTGTTCGACGCAAGGTTTACATCATTGACCTACGATCGAATGATTCCGTGGGTGTTCGACGCCAGCTCATTGATTCACACGCCACGGATTGTACCTATAGTACCTTGAGGGCCATTGTCATTATTGGTGGTACCTCTCGCGTCTGTTAACGGTTCTCATCATTGGCCGGTAATCAGATGATGTTCATGCATGTTCGACTCCAACCCCTGTATTCACATGTTTGAACTTGTACTTTGTTCGGATCGGGACGGAGCGCAAGACCCTGGATCCGTGTCTGTTGTGGGCCAGGTTGCGATTTTGTGGATGATCATTACATGACTCATTGATGGATGGCTGCGCCCATACCTGAGTCTTCATGGATGGCTGCGACCATACCTTATCATTATTGTGGTATCTTTAGCTGGGTGGCTGCGTCCATACCATAGACCAGTCTCGCATGTCTTTTAGATGGCTGCGCCCATGCCTAGACTGCATGTATGTGATTGTCAGAGATTTTTTCGGTACTTCCTGGTGGTGTTCGAGTTCGGCATGTGTTGTAAAGCATTTCACCCCTCCCACTCTCTCGGTCTTCATGCTTTAGGGGGCATCTGTTACACAGTAATTTATCACTGCCTTCCTGTCAGTCACCCTGCTGTGTCCAGAAGTCACAATCACTAAGTGTTTGATCCCTGAACTGGCTTAAAACCCATTTTTCCAAAGTTTTGTGCATCAGCGCGTCTGTTCCTAAAATAACCGCGATGACCAGCGCTTCACAGTGTATTTCGTGCGCTGCCATCGCGGAAGAACATCACTTTTCCGCGATGACGCACAGCGCGGCTTTCCCGTGTTCTTCCGCGCTGACATGACTTGTTCAGTTATTGTCATGTGCTGACAGCGCGGCAGTCTCCATATAATCTGCGCTGATCCAGTTTGGGCGAATTTGTTCAAACAACCAGCCTTCCAGATCTCTCCAGGCTTGGTTGTTAGCTTTGTGAATGTTGACTCCCTTCTATGGCATGTCTGTTCGACCCTTTGCAACTACTCCCCTTGAAGATAAGCTCATCCTTCCACCTTTTTAGGAGACTCCTTCTCCTATATAAACTTCCACCATTACCATGAGCAGGGGTTAGAAAATAGCTAGACTTAGCTTGGATTGTACAGAGCTTGTAGTGCTCAGATTGCTGCTATAGGTGTGGTGTGTTAGGAGTGGAAGTGATTGATTGCTTTGGGAAGTTTGTTTGTGACATTTGTGTGAGAGAGAGAGAGTTTTTTGTCTTGGGAGAACCATCCTCAAATGTGAATGCTTGAGATACATGCTGACTGATCCCTCCTGAGAAGTTTATCGACGTCAGAACATTTGGTTGTACTCTTCTCTATTCTGATTAATAATAGATGACTGCTATTATTGTTCCATTCTCGTTTGTTTATGCAATGGATAAATGTGGATTATGTCTTTTCTGACTGGCATATAGTTACTTTTACTAGATTTCACGCTTGCGTTTGCTTTCTCTTCGTGTGTGCAGGTGTCCGTTCGCGGGGATCACGGAGGACTGTGACCAGCTGAAGCGAAGGAGCAAAGGAAACATCTCCTCGACCAACGACAGCGCAGGAATCCAAGTAGGTTCTCTTTCTTCTTGTTTAATTGTAACTAGGAACATGCGTGGCAGCATTGTGTGATTGTTGCTAGACCCCTATTGGGCTAGTAGGGATCGCCTCTATCCGTAGAGGGGATTTACCTTCTCAACAGGAGCCATATTGACCCTTCTTCATCCAATTCAGGTAGACTGGTTTGAATTCGGCAATGGTTCCCAATCACTTTCTTGAGGCATGAGACATGGAAGACTGGATTGGTTTTTGCAGTAGGTGGCAAAGATAGCTTGTAGGCGACTTCTCCAATGCGTTGAAGTACTTGATATGGTCCATAGAATTTTGGAGATAATTTTATTACAACCCTTATCTTTGAGTGATGTTTGCTTATATGGTTGCAGCCTCAAAAATACTTGATCCCCTTCTTGAAATTGGCGCTCTGAATGATGTTGATCTGCCTATTGCTTCATGCGGTTTTGAGCTTGATGAAGATTCTCTTTGAGGTGGGCCAGCATGGTTGTGCGGTTCTGTAGGAGTTGATCTACTGCTTGTACCTTCGAGCATCCCTTGATATAAGAAGTAGGTGAAGGAGGGAGTTGACCATAAATTGCTTCAAATGGGGTCATTTTGGTTGTGGCATGATAGTTGGTGTTATACCACCATTCGGCTAGAGGTAACCACTGTACCCATAGATGTTGTTTTTCTGAAGTGAAACACCTAAGGTAGGTCTCAAGACATTCGTTGACTGCTTCAGTTTGACCATCAGTTTGTGGATGATAGGAAGTACTAAGTTATAGTTCGATACCTTGTAGCCCGAAGAGTTCCTGCCAAAAGTTACTAGTGAAGATCGGGTCACAATCAGACACAATGGAAGTGGGCATGCCATGCAATTTGAAGATCTGATCCATGAAAGATTGAGCAAACAAAGTTGGTGTAAAAGGGTGGGGTAGGGCGAAAAAATGAGCATACTTAGAAAGTCTATCCACAACCACCATGATGACTGACTTGTTGCCTGACTTCGGAAGACCCGTAATGAAATCCATAGAAACCTCCGTCCAGATTGAAGCCGCGATGGGCAATGGTTGTAATGTGCTTAGGGATTTGACTGTTTCTCCTTTGTGGCACTGACATACTTCGCACTCAACTACAAAAGTAAGAATGTCCTTTTTCATGCCTATCCAAAAGAATGAACGTCGAGTGTGAGCATAAGTCTTCTGAGAGCTTGAATGGCCTACAATGGGAGATGAGTGCAACTTTTCCAAAATCTGGCTTTTGAGGGTGGATGTTGGTGATATCACAACTCTGTCCTTGTAGTGAAGGATCTCATCCTGCCAAGAGTATCCCGTTGTGGAATTTGGAGCCACCTGCAATTGTTTAATGAGTTGGGAGAGCCATGGATGTGAAAACCATTCTTTGTGAGCCTCTTCAATCCATTCTGGAATGGGAAGGGAAATTGCTAGTAGGGTGCTTTCCTCCTCAAATTGTCGTGATAACGCATCTGCTACGATATTTTCACACCCTTTCTTGTAAATTATCTCATAATCATATCCCAGCATTTTGGCGAGCCATTTATTTTGTTGTGGTGAGGATAGGCATTGCTCCAAAAAATATTTAAGGCTTTGATGGTCTGTGCAGATTTGGAAACGCTGCCCCAATAAGTATGGTTGCCAGGTATCTACTGCATGTAATATGGCCATCATCTCCTTCTCATAGGTAGATTGTCCTAGATTTTTCCCACTTAGTTGTTGGCTAGTGAAGGCCAAGGGTCAACCTTCCTGCATTAAGACCGCTCCAATACCCGTACCTGAAGCATCACATTCAATCACAAAAGATTTGGTGAAGTCGGGTAGTGCTAATACGGGAGTGGAACACATGGCATGTTTGAGAGCTATAAATGCTGGTTGTGCTTCATCATTCCAGAGAAATGAATTTTTGTTGAGGAGGTGGGTGAGGGGTCGAGCAATGCAACCATAATTGTGGACAAATTTGCGATAGTAGCATGTGAGACCCAAAATTCCTCTCAAGCTCTTCAAGGTCTTGGGTTGAGGCCAATCCTGCATTGCCTGGATCTTTTTTGGGTCCACCCTAACACCTTCACACCCCAAAATGTGGCCCAAATACTCAACTTCTTCCATGCCAAAAGAGCACTTGGACATCATGACAAATAATTTATGCTTTCGGAGCAGTTGCAAGAGTAGATCGACATGTTGAAGATGTGTGGCGCAAGTGCGGTTGTAGATGAGGATGTCATCAAAGAAAACAAGGACAAATTTTCTGAGATATGGTTTGATCAGGTGGTTCATAAGGCTCTGAAAAGTGGATTGGGCATTACAAAGACCAAATGGCATGACCAGGAACTCATAATGGCCTTCATGAGTTTGGAAAGCAGTCTTTGGAATGTCTACTTCTTTCATGCGAATTTGGTGATAGCTCGAGCGAAGCTCGAGCTTAGTAAAGAATTGAGCTCCATTTAGTTCATCCAGCAAATCATCGACAACCAGGATGGGGAATTTATCTTTGAATGTCAACTTGTTGAGGGTCCTGAAGTCTGGACACATACGCCATTCCCCATCTTTCTTGAGCACCATGACCACTGGTGATGAATAAGGACTAATGCTAGGACGAATGATGCCTACTTCCAAGAGTTCTTTGATGATTTTTTCAATTTCATTCTTTTGGGAAAACGGATATCCATATGGGCCCACATTTCGTGGTTGGGCCCCTGTGACCAAAGTAATGCTATGATCATGTTCCCCTCTCGAGGGTGGAAGCTCATGAGGCTTGTCAAACACTGGAAGATGGTTGTTTATGATCTGTTGCATCTCAGGATGAATATGAAGAGAAGTGGGTTCGAACGCCTGGATGGCATTAAATTGTGATTGAACTCCATGGTGGCCCTTTTTTAACAATTTTTCCATCCTATGTGAGCTGATGATAGAGGGATCACTCGCCTGGAGTCCGCGGAGGGCATGTGTGTGGTTGTTCTGCTTAAAACTCAGATATAACTCCTGGAAATCCATTGTGATTGGGCCAAGTGTGTAGAGCCATTCAGCCCCCAGGACAATGTCACACCCTCCCATGTGTATGGAAAACATGTGGGTCTTTAACTGATAATCCCCCATTTGAAGTTTGACATTTTCACAACGGCCTTCACATTTCATTGTCCCCCCATCAGCAATTTGTACCTGGAAGTTAGAGATTGCTCTGAGAAAACAATGCACGGCTTCCGCGACTCTCTGATGGATAAAGTTATGCGTACTGCCACTGTCAATCAAGACTACTATCGGTCGATGCTTAATAAAACCTATGATTTTGAGAGTTTGGGGAGAAGAAATCCCTGCCAAGGCTTGCAGCAAGATAACTGGTTCTTCGGGTACATTGTTCGGTTGGTTGTCTTCATCTTCCTCCTTTGGTTCCACAATTGGTGGGGCGTCCTCCGATGAACTGTGATTAGTAGCATCAATTTGAAAGAATTTGGGCTCCTTGCATTTATGCCCAGGGGAGTATTTCTCATCACAATAGTAACACAATCCTTGCTTTCTTCTTTCCACCATTTCCGCTGGTGACACCTTTTGAACCTTGAGTGTTTGGGTAGTGCTTTGAGCCTGGGGGGGGGCGACCCTTGGCTATGAAATTTGGCCAATTGTACTGGGCTGCTAACGCATGTTCTACTTCACGAGATATCCTGCAAGCATCCAGCCATGAGATAGGGTGTTGCAGTCGGACATGGGCTTGTATGGCTTCTTTGAGACCACTGACAAAACATTCAAAGTAGAACTGATCGTTTAGAGCTCCTGTGCAGAAAGCTAAGGCTTCAAAGGCTGTAATATATTCGTTCATTGTCCCTGTCTATCGAAGCTTAGTGAGACGACCCAAAAAGTTAGATTCATTGTCAAAGCGATCTGTAAGAGCTTTGGCAAATGTCTGCCAAAACATTGGCCTTCCATAGCAACATTGATGCCACTGCCACCATTTCCATCTTTCATTGTCCAAGTACATGCTACCCACACTAACCTGAGTCGCATCATCTCTTATGTGATTCAGTGTGAAATATTGCTCCATTTGTGCTAGCCATGTGGCCGGATGAGAACCATCAAATTTATACATCTCCAGCTTGGGTGGTCGCATCTGGAGTTGTTGTTGGTTGCCAAAGAGGTGAAGAGAATGGCTAGACTTGCCCTCAACAATTTCATTGAAAAGATATGCCTCCGTGCATTCCTCCGACTTTCCCTTTGTGAGTGAGTCCACTAAGGTCTGGAGCGACAACAGTACTTTTTCCAACTTTGTTTCAAGGTTGTCAATCTTCTCATTGGCCATAGCTTGAGCTCTAGTTTGTACCATGCACTGATCCGGTGCACTTAAAATTTGGTACCGCCCAAAAAAAAAAATTTGACGCCAACAATTGAATGGTATTACCTTGCTCAGCTCGTCGTCCTGATTTGTCGTCCTAATTTTTTATTTTTATTTTTACTCCGAAAGGAGTTTTACTCCTCGCTTAGGAATACTATAGTAGTCGAATCCCAGAAAACTCAATTATGGCTGATGTCCTGCGAGAATCACGCCCAGGTATAGGAGACCACACAAATAGTCAGATCTGAATGGCGGATCTGATTGTTGCGGCAGCTACAGAGCCCAAACTGCTAGATCTGGATGGCAGATCTGATGGATCTGATAGATCTGAATGGCGGAATTGATTTCTGTTGCTACGACAGAACCCCACCTGCAAGATCTGATCTAGCAAAGATGATGCATGATTCAGAGATAGAGAAGGGAACTATGGTCTCTAGGAGTGTCAGGTGCTATAGATCGCAATATACATAAGGGTCTGACAGTAGTACTCGGCCCAATATTTCAGGGCACTAACCAAGGAGGATCAACCACACCCTTAGCTGTACAACCCGACTACCCTATCGTGCGTGCAAGTAATCTCCCCAAGTTTTGTTCTCGGTGTCCTGTAGCAACAATACGGCCAACGGTTTATCTATGGCCAGGTATCAAAGGAGCCTAGGGGGCTTCCGATATACCCAGAGGGTACTTGGAAGACAGTCCATGCATGGTTCTGTCTAACGTGCTACTACTCGAAGGGGTACCCATAGGGGTTACAAGGGAGTCCAACAATCGTGACCACCTCTTGTATTTCCTACATGCATGCCTCCCCAAATTCGCAAGTTTATGCGCTCAACGACAGATCCTATGGTTTAAAGACGTCGAAACACGTCTCTAGCCAAAAAACAATTGCTAAAAAATGGAGATCCCACTTGCCCTGGAAAGTGCTTTGATACCACTTGTTATAGCTCTTGTTAGTGTCAGTCTTTCCAGCCTTCCTCCAGTGATCAAATATGCTCTTACAAAGTGGTCTCAGAGTGTCAAGGTCAAATTTTGTCATTTCAAAGAGTCTTCAAGCAAAATTTGGTCACTAGGCATTAGGTCTAGGGTTTGCTTTCACTCCTTCTAAAGTTGTCCAAATGTTGGTCCATGTCATCATTCAGCTGAGTGTACCATCATTCAAAGGGTTTTCATTATCATATCAGGTTCCATTGGGTCATTTTACTCCTTGTTCATGCTTCAGTTGCGCCTAGGCAAGGTTCATTTGCCTCTCCTAGGGTTTTGAAGGCAATTTCTCTTGGATGGTCAAATCATTAGAAAAACTTGTATCCAGATGTTCATACACCTTCCCCTATCATTAAAGTACCTTATCAAGCACTTCCCATCACTGAGATCCCCCAAATTCCTCATTTTCACACAAACCCTAGTTTCTTTCTACAACCTGGCAATTTTCTAGGTTTGGCCTCTGTTTTTCCCTTTTGAACCCCTTCCCCTTGCTCGATCTTTGAGATTCCACTTTCCCCTATTTCCTAACATCCCTATATACTTCCAAAAATTTCCCCAAGAATTTAGAAGCCCCTTATCCCCTTCATTTCGCTTCATTTCCACAAAATTCCTTGTTTCACACATCGGGATAAGTTTAACTCAAAAGATGTTTCAGAGCAATCAAAGATGAATTTCGGAAAAATGAGAGAGGTTTTTGTCCAAAACATGCCAAATAAGAAAAACCTCCTTCATGTTTTACACAAGTGTCATGGTTTTAGAGAAATGTCAAAACTACCGTTGCCTCAGGAGAATCGAATGCACCTCTGGAGTGACCTTGGGAAAATCAAGTTTTCTCCTAGCTTGGTTGGTCAAATGACTTTCTCGATGAGTCAAATGTTAACTAAACACAAAGAGATTTCCAATGAGCTATCATGAACTCAATTTGGAGTTGAGGAAGGCATTCAAAAGTTGACTGCAACAGCACTCTGCCTTGAGGCAGCCTCATTTGGCACATTTTTATGAGTCTTGGGAGATTTGATTTTTGATAGGGAAAATGAACTCCAAATTTAAAAATTCCAGTTGGGTTGGAAATTAGGCTCAAATACCTTTCCAACGAGCTATCCTGCACCCGATTTTGACACCAGGAAGTCCTCCAAAAGCCTCCTGCAAAATTCACCATGTAGCTGGGTGCGCGCTACGCATCAGGGTGGGCGCGCTACGCACCAGGGGCGCGCTACGCATCAGGGTGGGCGCACTACGCACCAGGGGCGCGCTACGCATCAGCACACCTTTTTTAGTGTAAATTTACTCACGTGCTATGCACCAGGGGCGCACTACGCATTGGGTGAGGCGCGCTATGCGTTGGGTTTTTCGCTCAGTGACTTGCCAACAAGCTCTCAAATTCTCTCTTAACTCAAGAAAAATACAAGTAAGCTTCTTTTCCATGGCTAGTTTCAGTTTTCCAAGATGAATGTGAAAGAAATATGATAAAGATGCCATGAAAATTAGAAGTAAAAACCCTAAATTGTTGTGTGAAATTTAAAGACCTAGTTTGTGCTAGGGTTTCAAGGTGTTATGCTGTCCAAGGTTTTCCCATTTTGATCCTTCTTTTTCCCCACATTCACCAGCATTCTCCTTAAAATTGCCCATAAAATTCTATAATATCCCTCCACAAAATCCCAAACCCTACATTATCATAATTTCCTATGCCCTTGCCCTTCCCTAAATTCCTTGTTTATTTTTATTGTCCCTAATTCCCTCATGTTTCCCTTTCCCTAACAATTCCCTTGTATTTATGTCCCCTTGGTAACAGCATTTGAAAAAGTCAAACTGCAATCAATTGTGTGCACAGTTAGCATATACATTTCAGCGATCCTGTCTTCAAAACTATGTTAGAAACCGAATTAGATTATAAGCAGAGTTATGACAGTGATTCAACACCAGAGATAGAAGTGCCAAGGAGGCATCACAAGGGCGGTAAAGGTGGTCGGCATGTCAGGGAGGAGCCCACTTCTTTGGCTCATTTGCAATCTTGTCCACTTGCAATGAACTGTTTTCAGTACCAATCATGTTTTGGATATTGTGAGCGGATCTCACAAATTCAACATCACATAGAACTAGCTCGCTTGTTTGTCCTACATTTGCAGAATGGTCATGTGAACCTTGCAGGAGTGGACTTCACCCTATCACCCGAGATTGTTGCTCAAGCCACCGGGATACCAAATGTAGGGGAGGAATGGAATAAGCGCCAGCAGTTAGACAGATTTCACTATGAGCCATATATCAAACCCGGGTGTATGAGACACTTAACTGTTGTTTTTCCTTTCAGATTCCTAAGGGATGAGTATGCACCGTTGATGGGACTCATCATTCGCTATTTCACTTGTGAGGGCAGATTTTCACGTCTCTATTCGTACCATATTCGTTTGTTGATGCATTTCACAAGGGTACGAATGATGAACATTCCTTTTTTCATGTGTCGCAATATAGAAAGGATGGTGCCCTTGGTACAAAGGAAGAGCCCCGCACAGCAACACAAAAGTATATATCATTATGCACTGATCGAGATCATAGTGATGCATCAGTTGGCACAACAGGGTTTTGCTTGGGAGGATTTCATTTCTCGCGACTTCTTCATGGTACCACAGCCACCTCCTGAGATTGTCCATGATGAGGGGGGGCCTTCACAGCAGTTTCACATTCCAGAGCCCGAGCATGTCAGTACTCTAGCATGTGCTACATATCAGAGAGGTCACAGGGCCTTATTTGCATCTGCACGGCGAGTATTATCTCCACACTAGGTGGAAGGGGTCTCGCCTTCTTCGTCAGCACAGCGAGTGTTATCTCCACATCAGGTGGAAGGGGCCTCGCTTTCGACAGCAGCACAGGTACAGGAGAGAGGTAAGCAGCCCATGATTGATGAGGGACCATCAGGTGATCCGGACATAGACATCATTGACCTTGACATCAGTTCTCCTAGCTTGGAGCTAAAGGAGATCATTCAGCAACTAAAGGCTGAAAATCACTTGTTGCAGCAGAGGTTGGAAGTGGAAAATTGGACAATCACATACTTAGAGCAGCGCAACAAGCAGTTAGAGGATGAACACACTCTTGATGAGTTGCGGAGGATCCGAGAAGACCGGAACTTGGCTCGCAAGAGACCAGGTGATTTGACACCTATTGAGCAAGGGTCTATGCTCATTCAGGTGAACACTCATTTAGAGAAGCTGATAGCCAAGGCAAACAGGGACAAAGATATGCTTCGCCACATGAAAAATCACTATTGGACCCGCATGCATGTGTGCAAAGCGAAAATGAAGGTACTCAAAGCACGCTTGGCCAAGGCACTAAAACGGAGGAAAAGGCCCGATCCACTTTGGATTTTGGCTGAAGCCACCTTGAAGGAGCATGGTGCTCAATGATACACATCCAGCTCAAAATTCAGGAAATTTGGAGCAATTTTGGTCAATTTTGAATTTTTTTTGCCAAAAACAGGTTTTTGCCCTCAACGCGTAGCGCGCCGCGCTACCCTGAAGTTGGGGAGGTCCATTTCATGAAAACTCAGCATATTTGGATTTTTCATGACAAAATACACCTGCTCAGCCACTGCCAAGACATTTCATCAAGTTTTGGGCCCTCAAAAGGTCAAAAAACAAGCAAAAAATGACCTTCTGCCACTTTTTGGACACACAGGAAGCAGTCTTGGGAGATTGCATTTTTGGAGGGGCAAATGGCCACTAAATTGAGAAATTCCACTTGGGCTGGAGAGTAGACATCCAGACCTTTCCAACAAGCCCACTTGTGCCTCATTTGGATGCTGGAAAGTGCCCCAAAAGTGGGCCCAAAGGCGCGCTACGCGTTGAGAAATGGCGTGCTACGCATCAGGACATTTTCTCTATTTTTCATCATCACCTCAGGAAAACGCAGCATTTGACCAGTTTTGAATTTTGGTGGGATTTTTCACCCTCCTTGATGTAATTAATGTAATTTTCATGATGACATGACACTTTTTACCTATTCTAGAAGATTCATTCATAAAATAGAAAAAAATTAATGAATGAATTGGTTTCCTAGCTTATAGAGGCAAGTTGTTTTGATTGCCTAGATTGTAGTGCTCAGTTTAGAATTGGTTGAAATAGCTCCTAGGATGATGAGCTCGACCCCTAGAGGCAAGGAGATGTGTTAGCTTGCCTATATTATGTACTTTCTTAGTCATTTTCATGGTTGGACTCTTGAGGGATAAGCTTAGACTGTATTACTCTTTGTATCTCTGCAATTTTGGCAAAGGAAAGACCAGGGTTTTGCAGCACTATTTGGGATTCTTGTGGTGATTTGTGTTGATGGTGTGTTTCTATCATGTACTTGTAAGTTTGTTATGTGTATCATTTTCCTACTCTTCTCTTCTGCAAATTAAGTAAATGAAGTGTTAAGGTAGAATTCATGGTTTCTATGCTCTGCCTTTAAGTTTGCTTAATATCTATGTTTTCATCTGTTTAAGGAGAACTCCTGATGGTTTCTTGCTCTCCTTAGCTCCTCACCAGTCATACCTATCCATTCAGCTCCTTCAAAGGCATCAAGACAATCTCCTACCTTGCCCCAAAAAGACCTCTGCAAAAACTGTGTCTCATCCCCGCACCCAAAATTGCCATGCTCAGTTTTCCAACAAAACCCTAAAAATTTGAAATCAAACTTTCCCTATCAGTTTACTAGCCTAAAATCAGTGTTCTTTATTGGTTATCTCAGCCCTTTGAAAACCTTTTGCCGAGATAGACCCGGAGAGAGCCCTCTCCTGTCCTCGTAGGGCTAGCTACGAGGATAAGTGGTTTGATGTTGCCTTGGATTTTGCCTTCTTCAGCCTGAGGCCAAATTCGAGTGCTAACAGCTCTGATACCACTTGTTATGCTCTTAACCTACAAGAAGATACCAGAATACAAAATATGCGAAGAAATATACCTAGAGCACAGAACAATAAGAAATAACAGCAAGTATTTTATTATTCAAAAAGCAATGTTCACTTGCCTCTTCGAGGGGGCAACCTCCAATAGAGTTGAGATTAAGTACAAAATAAGACACGATGCTCCTCGAGGGGAGTCTCTATCCTTTATATAGGATTCATACATGCAATACTATGGGGCAATACCATGGTTCTTATTAATACCATCTTTCTAATACCATGGCCCATTTGCAACTAACTTTGGTCCCTTCATTAAATGCGGGTCAACCACTTACAATTATCAATATGGGCTTTATTGACTCTTTACTTGTCTATAACTATGACTCGATCCTATTACATAAATACGGGGGTTAGGGTTGGACCTTAACACATACAGGGTTCCCATGCACGAGTATTCAAGAGCATGGATGTTGTGGTGCGCACACATGTGATCCCATCACTTGGGACTCTCACCCAGGCGAAGACCAAGAAGCAGATCTGACTAGAGCTTGACTCATACTTCGACGAGTTGATGCGCATCGCCACCAGCCCAAACTTGCCTATCAATGCAGACATCATGCACAAGTATGTTGTTGGTTTGGCCACAGTGAAGACAGTGATGCGCATGCTTTCAGACGAGTTGGACAAAGGAGCCCAAGCAGTGTACCCAGATGTTATGGAGGCGATGGTCAGGTTTCAGATGGATGTCACCACGGAACACACAGACACTATCAAAGACTACAGAGCTTGGCATCAATATGTTACTGTTGATCAGCATGACGATGTTGAGCAGTTGGACTTCTATAGTTGTCTAAGTTAGAGTGATGTCTAGTTTGGCTTGCTCAAGCAATTGTGTTCACATGGGTACATGTGCATTGTAATGTTGAGTCATGTCAAGTGTAAGTCAAGTGTAAGTCAAGTGTCAATAGTGAATGTAACAGTCATAGAGCAGGTGAAGAGTCATGAGGATTGTTGAACAGTCACAAAGGGGAATGTCAAGGGCCACCCCACCCTTTGCTATAAATAGTCCCTCATAACTCATTTTATAGGCTTTTGGTCAACCAAGCTTCTGTTAAGACTATCTTGAAGAAAGCTTGGACTGTATTGTAACGTGCCTTGGCTTCTCCACTTCACGGGGCTAGTTCATCTCTTTGGAGGAGCAGGCAAATGTGGCTGTAACACTTCACTGTTCGGGCTAGCAGGTTTACATGGATGCATTGTATGATTGGGACTTACACTTCTTTATATAATAAGAGCCATCGCATTTTCATGCATATGTTATTCTTGTAGTTGGACTGCTCCGGTTGCTTAACAATATATGTTTTTTAACTTACGTATTTGTGTATGAACTGCTTCATATGCAACTATATGAATCTTGTTGCAGATGTGTTGTTGGTTTAACCATCACTTTGCATTGTCGACTGATCTGCTTTCCAGCTTGTGATGCATCTTCACTCGTGTGTTCTCTTCTTAGCTAAGTACTTGTTATCGGGAAAACTAGTGTCTATTCAGAACTGCTAGTCCCACTAAGACGGGTAGCTATCTTAGAAACAAACAAACTAGAGTCACTTGTGTTTTCCTTTACGAGAGATAGATGAGAAAGAAGCAGAGAGTACCAACCTCAGTCTTTCGCTTGGCTCCTTGCTTGTTTGCTTTCCCCTTTGACAGAATCTCGCCACTCCTTCCTTACTTGTCCCGCTTCAAAGAGCACCTGTAGAGTCAAAGCAGCATAATACCATAAAATTATAGAGATCTATCACCGTAAACAACATAGGATCAGATATATATTGACCATACAAATGCATATATCAACACAATATTTAGAGATATACAAGAATATGGAGGAAAACTCAAATAGCTTTATTGATAGAAGTAGTAGAAGAGAGGATTACAACCACTTAGTCTGACCCAGTGCCATCCTCCCAGCATGAAAGCCCTCTTCATCTCATACAAAGCAGGATCACCCAACAATGTCTTCAAAGAGAAACCAACAACACTTCCTTGCAAATTACAAAATTCCAGCCTTTGGATCTCTAGGATGAGGGATCCATATATAGATGTTTGCAGGGGGGTGAGTCAGCTTCTGGGATTTTAATTAGTGTCATCTCTCTGATAGTTCTTGGTTCCACTTGGAGATTTCATGATCTCTTACTCATCCTTGGGCGAATTCAGAGAGGCAAGTGGCAAACGAGCAGCTTCTAGAAGATTCTCAGGGTCTCCACCTAGCAAACTGCTTGTGCCATTTGTCTACTCTCGCTCATCGCACCCTATAGAAGGGATTTCCAGTATGCATCACACTTTTTGCATGTGGCAGGTGAGATGCATCGCACCCTTAGCACTAGGCAGTCTGTATGGTCCTGCTTTGACCAGTTCTGAGTATTTTTTCATGGAGAACTTCTGGGAGATGATGTAATTAGCTGACCTTGCTCCTTTAGGGTATGAAACAACACTTTTAGGGACTTAAAAGCCCTTGGTTTATGGACATATGTGATTTGGTTGCAGTGCCCAAATATGTCTATAACAGTTGCCCCCTAAAGCATGAGGTCGTAAATCTTTTTGATGTCGGGTGAAATACTTTATAATGAGGATCCCAGGTTTTTCGAACTGGAAGGTGACCTGTAGTAAGATAAAAAAAATACATTAACTTCATAATATTTTCATGATCTAGCTGAGGCAGGCATTCCCATGCTCAGCTTTATAAATTCATTTTCATGTACATAGGACAGACAATCGTCTGTGTAGCAGATTGATGATTCTGGTAGAGCCATCATCCTTTGGTTTGGATGATTATCTATGCAACAATGATGTACATTGGATGTCTTTATTTTCCTGAATATATCGTAGCTCGGATGGATGAAAATAGATCCGGGGTCTTCAAAACTTGTCCAATCTTCGCCCGAAGTACAAGTCGGTCCATGTGAAAAGATGTTTTGATGTCGAACATGGAAATACATCGCCTGATTACCAACCAATGATGTAAGCTGTTAACAGACGCGAGAGGAATCACCGATGATGATGATGACCCTCAAGGTACTGCAGTACAATTCATGTGTGAATACATGAGTCGATGTCGAACACCACGCGAAATCTTTCGGTCGAAGGCCATTAATATAAACCTGTCGCCGGAAGTGAAAAACTTGCCACTCAGGCATGCAATATTCAAAGTACTGAAAGGGTTGTTCCTAGGTCGACTTCTTGGATAATGAGCTGATGTCGACAAGAAGTGACCCGTCATAGGAGGGCATTAATGAATCCCACATCTACGACACAGAACGGAGCAAATGATTTTGTGGAGGTGAAAACGATCTGACAATACAAGGTTCAGGGTGGTGGTCATGAAAGAATGAAGCGTGAAGGTATTGCAGCGGATGAGACACAAGTTGGGTAGGTGAATTATCTGAGCGACTTCTCTTGAACATATCGGCGACACTGAAATGGATTGGTAGTTTTAACCCCAAAAGTGGATGGTAAGGTGGACCAATGGTAATATGACCAGTGAATACCCAACCTGACTCAATCATGGTGACAGAGTGAAAGTGTCATGTTCAAGAGCAACCTGCTACCAATAAAGTTTCTTCAAGTTTTCTTCCCAATTTTCCCCAGTCATTTTTGACCAGTACCTCTTTATTTTTGTCAAGCTTGAGGAGGATAACATATGCTTGTTCTATAATTCGCCCTTCGGGAAAACCCATCGCTATGTTTTAACGAGCCTAGCAACAGTGAGACTCGCTCTTGTCTGAATGGACAAGTTTGTCACTATTGTTTTAACGAGTTTAATGACAAGGATAACTCGGTTCTTTCAATTTTAGAGAGTCTGAAAAGAGACGGAAAGGAAACTCCAATATTCCTTTTTCGTAGTATAATCCCTTAAGTCCGAAAAAGTATAAAACAATGCGAAAGGGATGACTTTTTGATAGTTTTAACGAGTTGAACAAGACAAACGCTCGATCTTTTTGTGTAATAATCCCTCAGGTCCAAAAAGATTAAAATCTAGAGGAGGGATGGCACTTCCAATCACTTTAATGAGTTGGAGAGGCCAATTGCTTGGCAATCTTTTCATATTTTACGAGTCAGATGAAAAGAGCTTAAAGGAGACTCGTTTTTTAAGGAACGAGTGATGTTTTCGGATAGCAGCTGGTTCCAGGTAATGATTGGAACTTTTCAATCACGGCAGTGTAAAGAAGGTGGCTAACAGGATTACTCGTCGCAGTTGTTCCTCAAAAGTGGTAAACAATCAAATGGAGGCATATGATCGGCTAAAAAAATAGTGGAGGTGATGGTAAGAACACGACCAAGGCTCATGTGCTGATAATAATGCGATCGCAATGGTTATTTACTGGAGGTGGGTTCATTTTTTAATGAGCTTAAACTTTGGTGGAACATATGCTAATTGCTAGGTTTATTTTTTAACGAGCTTGAACTTCGCGTAAAACTTCTCGTGCCAGTCGTATAATAAGGATGTCTCATCGATAGGTTCATTTTTTAGGGAGCTTGCACCATTCAAAATTTTGCTCCGACTCCTTTTATTATGTAAGCTAGGAATGACCAATCCTACGAGTTTAAAGGGTTAAGAATCTACAAACTAAGAAAATAAATGGTTGCTTTTCACTTTCATGCAAAAAGGTTTGCATGCCCCCAGGTATAGTGAAGTAGAGTTTCCAGGTTACCCTTCAATTTGTAGAAAAAACATTTGTTCTGTCGGGAAAGGCATACCTTCTGACGGAGGTATCTTATTCCGGTCTAATCCCATTTTCCTAAATGGACGGGTGTGTCAGACTAGTCATATATTCTCCGCGGAAACCCACCTTATACCTAAAGTTTTCCTATCGAAGCAGACCAGGGTGCATGCCCCCTGGGGTTCAGTCACAACCATCGAATCACTCGCACTCATCAGGTGGACAGACTGGAGATTGATGAGACATTCCTTGCGCATAAAGACCTGTTAGGGACGACATTTGACTATTAGCTATGTGTGAACCAGGGAATGAAAGCTGGTCTACGAGTTGGACCACTCTGCCCACATGTGGAAAACACATCACTCGAAAGAGTGAGAAACCAATAGCTCCCATGCTATAAATGTAGTCGCGCCCAAGGAGCAGATTGTAATCTAAAGGTCCTTGGACTACCGTTACATTTAGATAAACAGTTTTCCTTCTCAAAGTTATAGGCAAATTTGGAAGGATCCCTAACGGTCGACTGGTTCCTTTGTCAAAGCCTATCATATTTCGCATCTCAGGCAAAAGCGATGGCGAACCAAGTGTTTTCCAAGAAGTTGAGGAAAAGATACTCACAGAAGCCCCTTCATCTATGATGGTACCAACCATGACCATTCTTTAAGTTTGCACTATGATCCGGAATGGTACATTAGATGGTAGACGGGGTCTGCCTAGTAGATTCCAATCGAAGGAGACGACTAGGTTGCTTGGAGGTGGGATCGAATAAATGGTTGGATACATCTCTGACGAACTTCCTTCCTACGGTAAAGGAATGGGTAGATTGCCCCCATGTTCATCGGAGTCTGTGTTTACGAAAAGAATTTGAACGGTGTCATTCTCATTCTCTTTGGTGACTGTATCATATGAAGGTAAATCCTCTGAAGACAAGATGGGGTCGACTGCCGTCTCGACCTATTGACTTTGGTCCGATGTGGACTCAGAAGGTTTATCTTCAATGATAAGTGCTTCGACCAACAACAAAGGCATGTCATTCGGATTTTCAACTAGAAATAGACTTGGCAAGAGTTTCTTATATCAAGTCGTTGTGGTGATGTAGGACGGTTATCCAGAACTCTTTTAGCTTCGTCTAGGAAGGGACAATGGTGGAGGGCATGATCGCCTTCACACAGTCTGCAAGGAAATTTAGATTTTCCTTTCTATCTAGTGACTTCGTTTTCACTAGTTGATGGTGTACTCTCAACATGATCGTCAGAGGTTGACGACACTGGATTGTGCAAGCGGGGAGACCAGTCCCTTAAGATCCGTGGGATGCAAGGACAATCTCGATGATAGTGGTCCCCTCTCAGATGACACATGGAGATTTAGGTTTGGATGGTGTAGTGTGAGGATTTTCTCTGGACGATGTACAGTTGCCCCTTTTTGTCATTAGCTCCTTCTTCTTTTTCTCCTTCCCTTTCTTCTTCTTCTCAGTTACTTGGTTTTTAGTTTTACTATCTTCACCAAGCGAAGAGGAAGAAGGAGAGGGAGAAACAAACGAAGTAGAAGGTTGGGGGGTAACTCTAGTATCATCTAGTTGCTGATTTGATTGCTCAGGAATCACGATGCTTTGAACGATAGAGGTCGAGAAAAGCCATACTGGCAGGCCAATTGTCAGTCCTGGAAGGGACAATGTGGCCATATGAGGTGCACCAACATCTCCCCAAGAGGAGAAAGGACTAGGATTTCCCCCAAGGGGAAATCCTTGATTGGTGGACTCCATTTTCTCAACCTAAGATCAACGAGGGAACAATGACGTTATTCCGTTTAAAATAAATTTTAGACGCTTTGACAGAACTTGCTTTCTCAATTTTTAAGAGTCGAGAAAAAGCTAAAGATGACTCTAGTCGCCTTCGATTTTTAATGAGCCTGAAGTGACAAGTGCTCAGATGGACCTTTTCCTTTAAGGAGTCTGAAAAGGAATGAAAGAGACTACTCTGGAAATCTAGACAGAGGGATCACCAAACCAATCGCAAAACTGCAGAATACTTTTTACGGTACGGAAGTCAATCTTCCCGAATGCTGTGTTCAGTGCATTGCGATCGATAGGGCGGCAGACACGACTTCCTAAGGATAAATGATATAGCCTATTGTGGTCTCCCAGTATATACTTGACGATACATGGGAGCACAAGTCCGTACTGGAACTTGTCGTCTCAAAGAGGAGGAATCACCCAACCTATGATGAAAGCAATAGTTACCCGGTTTTATGACGTCGGAATACGTCTCTAGCCTAGACTTCTAGATGTTGTGCGTTAGGTTCCAAAGCGTTTTTATGTTCATTGAATTTATTTTACAGTTGATCTTTCTTAAGAAGTTTGCCTTTAAGGTTCACCACATGATGTAGATATATAACTCCTAAATATGCAATCTAAGATGATAAACAGTCGTTTACTCTTGTTTTTGCAATGAAAATCCTAACTACTAAGGAAAGAGAAGCAAAATCCTTTCACCATAGAGCAGAGAGCACATACTAGATGCACTGTCCTAAATCAACAAGCAGTCTAAATGCAAATGCACATGTATGTATTTGTTTTCCGCTTTCTTAATGTGTGAATGACAAAAAGAATGCTAAATACAAATCTGAATTATCTCTTCTTTCAAAGCGACAGTACTAACGATTTTCTTTTCAAAAAACGACAGGAAGGAAAGATGACACTTTGAGATTTTGAATTGAAAACTGCTTTCGACACTTGAAATACTATAAATTCAGATCAAATACAAGATTAACAGTGTAATCGAATATCAAAAAGAGGAGAATTCTTTTCTTTGACTGAAAACGACACTTGTGACACTTTCAAATCAAAAGATGACAGTTTGATTAAGCTACTATTTTGTAAAGGACAACTGTAAATGGTGAAAAATACATAAAAAAACATTCACAATTCTTTGTACAATCGAGGCTGAATAATGCAAAGGAAGGGGGTTTCAACAATGGTATATTGATCACAGACAGCAAAACTCCTGAATAAAGCTGAAGACAGTGAAGAAAAAACCAAAATCTGGAGGCAGAAACAGTCTTACCTGATCATCGCACCTATAACACAGGGAAACAGGGATGCATCTCACCTACTGCACATGAGAGGTGCGATGCATCCAGTATGCCAAGAGGAGAAAGTGCGATGGTCCAGGGACGAGACTTTAACTTGGTTTTTGGTCACAGTTTGCAACTTAGTCTGGGGATTTAGGCTGAGCTAATGATGGTTAGTAAATGCAAAGTATAGGGGCTGATCTAATGAGGTTACTTGAGCTACCTCTAGGGCACTTAGGATGTTTGCAAGTCAGTTGTTCAATTCATAAACAAACCCGGAGATTGACTGAAGCAGCGTTGATCTACTTTGCACTTGCATAGAAAATGCAGTTCGAAGGCTAGCTGGCTTAACTTCAGGCTTCGTCTGTAGTTTATGAAGCAAACAAATAGAGACAAGCAATCAAACTATTCGCTCCCCAGCGGAGTCGCCATTTTGTTATTGGGAAAACTAGTGTCTATTCAGAACTGCTAGTCCCACTAAGACGGGTAGCTATCTTAGAAACAAACAAACTAAAGTCACTTGTGTTTTCCTTTACGAGAGATAGATGAGAAAGAAGCAGAGAGTACCAACCTCAGTCTTTCGCTTGGCTCCTTGCTTGTTTCCTTTCCCCTTTGACAGAATCTCGCCACTCCTTCCTTACTTGTCCCGCTTCAAAGAGCACCTGTAGAGTCAAAGCAGCATAATACCATCAAATCATAGAGATCTATCACCGTAAACAACATAGGATCAGATATATATTGACCATACAAATGCATATATCAACACAATATTCAGAGATATACAAGAATATGGAGGAAAACTCAAATAGCTTTATTGATAGAAGTAGTAGAAGAGAGGATTACAACCACTTGGTCTGACCCAGTGCCATCCTCCCAGCATGAAAGCCCTCTTCACCTCATACAAAGCAATATCACCCAACAATGTCTTCAAAGAGAAACCAACAGCACTTCCTTGCAAATTACAAAATTCCAGCCTTTGGATCTCTGGGATGAGGGATCCATATATAGATGTTTGCAGGGGGGTGAGTCAGCTTCTGGGATTTTGATTAGTGTCATCTCTCTGATAGTTCTTGGTTCCACTTGGAGATTTCATGATCTCTTACTCATCCTTGGGCGAATTCAGAGAGGCAAGTGGCAAATGAGCAGCTTCTAAAAGATTCTCAGGGTCTCCACCTAGCAAACTGCTTGTGCCATTTGTCTGCTCTCGCTCATCGCACCCTATAGAAGGGCTTTCCAGTATGCATCACACTTTTTGCATGTGGCAGGTGAGATGCATCGCACCCTTAGCACTAGGCAGTCTGTATGGTCTTTCTTTGACCAGTTCTGAATAGTTTTTCATGGAGAACTTCTAGGAGATGATGTAATCAGCTGACCTTGCTCCTTTAGGGTATGAAACAACACTTTTAGGGACTTAGAAGCCCTTGGTTTATGGACATATGTGATTGGGGTTGCAGTGCCCAAATATGTCTATAACAGTACTGCTACAGGTTTCTAAGGGGCGCACTCATCTCACCCCCCATGTGTTAGAACCTCTCATTCACCTTCCTTGACTCATTGCAGTGGTCACACCCTTGCTACTGACAGAGTTATCTTACTTGCCTTTGTGCGACATCGCGGTCAAGACATTACCGTACGACACACTGTTGGAGCTCCTACACCAAACAGTCTGAGGTCTAATTGGGACTTCTTATTGGGGAGATCCCCTTGACATGTTGGTGGGTCCAACACCGTCAACAATGTGCTATCTATTCACTGTTTGTTTGTGACTGCCGCATCCGTGTGGACTACTTTGCTAGAATTTGCGCATGTTCTGTTGTGTTGTGTGTCTCTGGCAGAGTTGGGACTATTCCCTTTTGACCTGAGACTTACTTCCACCCTCTCCCTCTGCGGTGAAAGAACCTTGACACAAGTAACACTAAGCACTCACCAGGCACGCGAACCTCGATGTTCGAAGACAAAGAAGACCACTCTCATGTGTTGATAAGTAAGAGCTAAGGAAAAACTTTAAGATAATGGCAATCGGGCCATCATACCGGATGGGACTCCTACACCAAATGGTGTGAGGTCTAGTTGGAACTTCATATTGGGGAGATGCCTTGAATGTTGTCGGGTCCAACACTGTCAACACAACCCATGTAAGGCAAAATGCATGTTGAATACTCGCTAGAATTTCCTTCCATATGAATCCCATTGAGAAATATTGCAGTGGGGTGGTATACCTTACTCATTACTCTCCTTTTGGCATAACTTATCATGGTAGATTCTTGATCAAAGTAATTAGTAGAGTTTTGCACATTTCAAGTTTGGCATGAAATCTATTGTCAACAAGAAAACTTAATGATGTGGGTGCCTAGGTTATTTTATCCAAAAAAAAGGTGTAAGATGGTGTACAAAGTCGTGGTGCTTGTTTGGGGTGTGGAAATTATGTTCCATCTTGATGCATGCACCATTAAGTGTAATAATTTGTCAATTTATTTAGCAAATAGATTTATAAAATCTATGCTTTCATGATTAGAACATATATCTACTTTTGATGGTCATGGTTTTTGGGTACCTAAACATGCTATTGCTTCAAAAAACAAGTTACTTGCAGAGGAGACAATGTTATACCATAAAAAAGAATTCCACCATGCAAAGAAAATTAAGTTGGAAAACTTGTAAAGATTGGACATAGGACGGGTTACCCCTGTGTTGACCCACTAGGCTTTGAAGTGTTGTTGTCAAAGCTCTCCACTCCTCTGGATGTCGTAAATTCTTAGACTAGTGATCCCTATAACCTCTCCCTTTCTTAGATGTCATAAATTCTTAGGCTAGTGATCCCTACAAGCTTGCTTTATTGATCCCAAAAAAACTCCAATTTTCGTAGATCTTGTTTTTTACTTAAATTTTATTGACTTCAAATAATGTTCAAAAGGCTAAAATCCATAAAAATTCCACTATATTTCACTAAATAAATTTAAATCTTGCTTTATTGGTGCCCAAAACACCCAAGTTTTTTAGATCTTGTCTTTTACTTATATTTTATTGACTTCAAATAATGTTCAAAAGGTTATAAAACCCCCAATACTTAATTCAAAAGAGTGAAGGGAACTCTACTTGAATGGTTCATGAGGCACAATACTTGCTAAGGTTTTGCAAATGGGGTAGCAAACTAAGTTAACTTGATTGTGGGAAAAACTCCACAGTTAAGCGCACTTGAGCCAGAGGCGATCTGGGATGGGTGACCTGCCGGGAAGTCCTGGTTGCCGGGTGCAAGCCCCGGCACCCGAAACTGATGATTGACGCTATGTGATTCATTTCATTGGTTTCAATCCCACTTCTTCACCCCTGTGAGCATCACCCGATGCAATGAGTGCTAAGTGGACTATTCAAAAATCATGAGAAATTAGCTCATGGAAATGGGATGCAATGAGTGCTAAGTGGACTATTCAAAAATCATGAGAAATTAGTCAGTTACGACTACCTCTCATGGAAATGGGATGCAATGAGTGCTAAGTGGACTATTCAAAAATCATGAGAAATTAGTCAATTACAACTACCTCTCATGGAAATGGTCATAGATGAATGACTTACTTAACGCAGTTGAATCCCAAAAATGGTATCTAAGGCTATAAAAGTTTAGCTATTTTTCACAAATCCTAGGCTAAAGTCCATAAAAATTTCACCAAGTCCTGGGGTAAGCGATGTTTTAATTTGAAAATAAAATATATTTTTTTTCCAAGTTGCAACGACCTACTCTTAAACATTGAATAAGACAAACCGCTCAATATCCTGTAACGAGATCACATTTTAGAGAACGGTCAAGCAACATAATATTCAAATCCCTTTTATGAACCTCATATCTCTCAGATTCAAAACATTTATCGTGATTAGTATAAATCAGGCCAATTTTTAGACTCAATTTAGAGAATGATTGACATTGTTTTGACACTCGATTCCCATTTCCCGCTTTCTCTTACTTTGGTATTTTCCTTTTTATTCCCATTTTATACACAATCAGGAGGGAATATTGGTATTTAAATGAAATAAATAAAAACTTACATCTGTGGGACACTGTTAATCCAATCAATAAACTCAAGATAGACAACCCAATTAAGCCGGTAAAAACAAAAATACTTGGTTTAATTCATTTCAGATCCCCGGAGTGCCAAATATCTTCATGTTTTATTAGGTGGATTTACATCATATTAAGCAAGTATATAGTCCAGACTCCACTATATGATCTTAACTTGTTACATATAGTGGAGAAATTTATGCGCTGGCGTTGGCATTGTAGCCCGTGATGGGCCACTTTTCTTGCACGGAGGTGGGGAACGATAGCCAGTATTTATGGGTGGGAAACGATGCCGACTGCTCCTGTGGAGATTGACAGACATCCAACATGCCTCTGATTACTTCAAGCTGAGCAACAACTTCCTTCATGTGTGGTCTGTCATCGCTCTCTGACGCCAGACACCTGAAGGCCAATTCTTCAACTGCACTTACTGTGACCTTTACCTCCTACGCCAGACACCTGAAGGCCAATTCTACAACTGCACTTACTGTGACCTTTACCTCATTCGTTTCCATCTCCAGCTGCGGATCCACCAGTTCATGCAAAGCCCCTTCTTGAATCTTTGATATTGCCAAGTTAGCAAGGTTGATTTCCCTTGTATCCCGATTTACATCCACCGCTAATTTGGCAGAGATTATCTCCACCAAAACTACCCTGAAGCTGTATACATCGGATTTCTCCGTCAACTGATAGTACTTGTGATACTCTGGGTCAACATATCCTGGTGTGCCTTGAGGGGTTGTAGTGACATGTGAGGCACTTACTGGTACATACCTGCAAAGCCCAAAATCTGCCACTTTCACATTGAAATTCTCGTCCAAGAGAATATTGGAGGATTTCACATCTCTGTGGAATATTGGTGGATCAAAGCTGTGAAGGAAAGCCAAGGCCTGTGCAGTTTGAATAGCAATATTCAAACAAGTATTCCATGATAGCCCCCCAGGTTCTTTGCGATCGCCATGAAGATGATTTTCCAGAGTCCCATTTGGTACAAATTCGTAGACGAGCAGCAGCTCTGGACTGTCTGCAGACGTGCAGCCATAAAGACGAACGAGATGTGGATGATTCAAGCACGAAAATATGGCCACCTCGTTGATGAACTGTGCATCTGTCCTAGACCCGTCCTGATAAAGTCTCTTTACCGCCACAATCAGTCCATCCCTAAGTTTTCCCAGATAGACCGACCCGAACCCTCCATCCCCAATTTCATTCTCATCGTGGAAACAATTTGTACCCTGTCGAAATTCTTCATATGAGAATATGGACATATTACCTATCTTAAGCCTAGGCACACATGCTTCCATGTCTTTTCTCTCATTTTTGCCAGAATCCGTCGTGTGACCCTGGCAAGGAGAAGGGTTTCTCCCCTTCGCATAATACATTAAAAACAGTACTAGCGCTATTGCTGTTAACGCAGCTCCTCCAACAGAGCAACTTGCAGTAGTAGGCACAGATTAATATCCATGTAATCGTCGTGAGGTCAAAGCGGAGATTTATGTACTAAAGAGGAAGAAATTATATTTACCTATTACAATGCCAGACCTATTTTTCCGACCTGCAGCGTAGCATAACAACTATTAATTGAGTAATAGAAACAATCATCTATTTTTGTGTACTTGAACACATAGGGAAACACATATACATTGCCAGATTCCAGAATACCGGTACTGGTAACGGAGCATTTAATTCATGTTGACAGATACTAAATTGGAAGAAATCATATTTACATCCTGTACTGGCAGGCGGATTTGGATTATATGTCTGGCCGTCATAAGGAACATATGCAGAAAGTACAAGGATTCGTAGTTTTTGGTAAGAGAATACACACTTTTGTAAGGAAACCCGTACACATATATCCAGCTTCAAGAGAACCAGCCGAATGAAGGGAGCATTTATACGTTTATATATTGATAGAATTCCAACATTCAACTTTGTGATCAAATTTATAGAAGGTGGAGAGGAAACGTACCATGCCGGGGGAGGCATATGTCTGGATTTGTGCTACCATCGGGACAATAGCAAACAAATTGTGCTGAAATGTTATAACCACAATGTCCGCCACTTTCCAAACAAGCAACACAGCATTGATATATGTCCTCGTCGACCCACCATGTTATCTGAAAACCCTCATTCAGTAAATCCTGATTAAAAGTGAACTTTGGATAGAGGTATTTCCTTTTAATTGGTATTTGATGACGAGTCTGACAGAAGTGTCTCCCTTTTTCTGGTCTCTGAATATTGTAATACCAATCCTCGCCACATAACGGAAGGGGTTTTAATTCAGACACTTCCTCGTCGCTTTTATGGCACTGCCTTGAAAGTGTGAGATTGGTGTATGCATCGGCACTAATAGAAAAATGAGAGCCAGGCGACCAGAATTTTTTTTTTGTGTAAATTTGACTACTGCTATTATATTATACAAAAATTGTTACAAAGGAGTACATCCGCCATGCTAAGATGGCCGCCACTGAACATTTGAGCGCGCTATGACTGAACATAAACCTGAAAACTGTGGAGCTAAGGAGCTGTCCACTGACTCTAGACCCGGACACATGACAAACTAGTTACACGCAGATAACAAACTAGTTACACGCAGAATGCTTTCTGTCCCTGCCAAAACGACACGGAACTTCCCAACGATCCAAAGACAAGACACGTAACAGACATTGAGCTATGCTACCCGCTCCCATTACAGACTCAGAGCTACCATTCATACCCGTCCCAAGACACTTGACCGACATTACATACGATGATAAGTATCGTGCAAAAACCATGGAGCCGCCATTCTGGAATTGAAAGCACAGCCAAGCAGAGGACTTACTCATCCATGGAGGTGGACGGTTGTTCCTCCACCACTCGGCAGGCGTAGGGATCAGAGGTGCTCGAATCCGTGTGGGGAGGTTCATTGCGTGCAGGCTCGCTTGTTCCAGCCGTTGCTCCCGCAGCCGCACCCGAGGCCTCCGCAAGTTGCAGTCGAGAGCTTTGAACAGGCGAGGGTGGTCGTGGCTCCGCTGGAGCTGCTGGTAGGTCGGTGTGCTCGCATTTCTCGAGCCGAACAGTAACATAAAAGGTGGCGTTATCCAGAACACAGGGGAACCTGAACCGCGTGGAAGGGTGAGAGCCGAGCGAGCACATCGTTGTGCCACCCCGCCCTTGTCCTCTGCCGCGGCCCCTCCGAGCACCTGGAGAGTTAATTTCTTCGGAAGGAGAACCGAGTGAGGCTGAGGACCGCGGAGGAGAAGCTCATCCACGAGCGCCACCTCTTGAGCCTCCCCGTCGGCAAGGTTGCCGCATTCGTTCTCGCGGCATTCTGGTATCGTGCTGCCTGGTGTACAAAGGAGCCTTTCGCCACACAAAAGCCGACCAGGTGAGGAAATATCAATTGAAATGACAGACAGGGAAAAACCAGAGCTTACCACCCCCGAATGCTGACCAGAGTGAACCAGGGTGACGCTGAGAGTATGGCACAGAGCCCAGAAACTTTGGAGCCAACGAGACCGCACAGGTGCCAAATTCTTTTGAAGCAGATAAACCAGAGAGCCAGAGCGAGCCAGGATGAAGACCAAGGCCTTCTCCACAGAGGGCCGAGGTCTAAAGCCTGGCACACTTGGCCAAAACAATCTCATCCACAAGCTGAGCAAGTTGCAGGCTAAACCCCGAGACCAGTTACAGACCATACCCACCATTACCACCCTTGCATAATGCATCGTCGAGCCGATGGAGCCGAATGAAATAGAATGCCGCGTGACCATTCTCCCATGCGGAGTAATGGCTGCATTTAACTGAGCCAGATGAAGGAGGCGGTTTCGAGACGCTTCCGTCCACACGTCTGGATCGGGCTGCCACTTGCCTTTTTATGAGGCGGCCCGTTCATTTATGGGCAGACTAATCACCCGCAGCTGTGGGTGCCAGGCGACCAGAGTTGAGAGTAGTTACCTGAAAGATTACATTTACTCCCAAACAGATTGTCCTTAACAATTATCATGGCACTTTCGAACCAAAAGAGCTCCAATATGCGATATTCCTCTCCACTGATATTGCGCATAGGATGGCCGCTGTGGTCATTGTTGGAATGGTAATTTCAACTTGCAGATTTTTCCTGCGATGCGATCCCATCGCATATCGCATTTTTCCCTCGCCACCCTTCGCTGCATGCTTGATTGTCTGCGATGCGATATTTGCGATGCGATCGCATGATCGCAGATCGCAGATCGCGTGATTTAAAAGTTATAGAGGCGGTGGTACATCGTTCTCTTCTTGCGATGCGATGGTGTGATAAGCCATGCATTAAATTCCAGCAAGATATTTTGAGCCGTGTAATAAATGATATTTACTATGGTTGGTAAATGTAGGTGAAATCTTAAATTTTACTATTTTTTATTTTCACGGAAGTATGCAAATGCAACACGTATTGTAAAAGATATTTTTGTGTTGTTCAATATAAAAAGAATGCAAGAGCAGAGACGTGTAGAGAGTATTAGAAAAAGGAGAGCTCTTTCTTCTCTGCAACGCACAGCAGTGCTGAACTATTTAGTTTTCTGAGATATTGGACTCAGGTTCTGGAACTGAAGTTCCTGTTGTAAATCCCTCTGAGTTGAGGAAGACAAAATTCTGTAACAGTTTTTATTATTGTTTTATAATAAAGATCTTGTAGAAAACCAGAGCGTTGTTCTCTGTGTTATTTATTTTTTTGTGTTTGAAATGAACAGAAATTTCCAACATGGTATCAGAGCTAGTCTAGGCACTTAGTGATTCAAAAACACAGAGTTTGTTGTTTCACTGTAGGAGCTGTAAGAAGCTTATTAAGCATTTTTTTTTTCTTAGCAGAGAAAGTTTTTGCTTTTATTTATACAGTTCAGTATCTCTTCTTTATTTTTCACAAGTTAAGATGGCAGATGCTGGAACTGGTTTGACAAATCCCCAACTGCCACAGTTTAATGGGAAAAACTATAGTTATTGGTCCATAACCATGAAAGCATTGTTTGCTTCTCAAGGAATATGGGAGCTGGTTGAAACTGGCTATGCTGAACCGGCAGATGCAACAGCGTTGGCTGCTTTGACAGCAGCAGAAAGAGACCAGTTGAAGAGTGACAAGAAGAAGGATGCGAAATCCCTCTTTTTCCTCTTTCAATCAGCACATGAAAGTGTTTTTCCGCGGATTGCAGCAGCAACAAAATCCAAAGAGGCCTGGGATATTCTCAAAACTACCTATCAAGGCATGGAGAAGGTGAAGACTGCAAAGTTGCAGATGTTGAGGAAAGACTTTGAAAATCTTAGCATGAAGGAATCTGAAACAATAGATTCATTCTTCACTCAGGTTATTGGCTTAATAACCCAGATAAGATCTCATGGTGAGATTCTTGAAGAAAGAAGGATTGTAGAGAAAATCTTGAGATGTTTACCCTCAAGGTTTGAATCTCTTGTGGTAGCAATAGAAGAAACAAAAGATCTCGCACAGTTCACGGTAGATGAGCTGAGTGCTTCACTTTTGTCTCATGAACATAGACTAAGTAGAGGAACAGATTCCTCTTTTGAGCAAGCATTTAAGACTCAGATGTCTTTTGGCCAAGGAAAAGGTTGAGGCAGAGCAAATAACAGAGGTCGTGGAAGAAGCCAAAACATAGGCAGAAATTATCCTGCAAGCACAAGCGGAAGGAGCTGCAATCAGAACCAAGATGAAGGTTCAAGCAAACAGCAAGCTCATGGACAAAGGTATGACAAATCCCAAGTCCAATGTCATTATTGTAAGAAATATGGGCACTATGCCAATGAATGTAGGAAAAAGCAAAGTGACATGAATAATAGGCAAAATGCTAATTTTGCAAATGAAGAAGATAAGAACCCAAAGAACGTGTTGTTAACATGTAACATAGCACAAGACAAACAAGAAGATTTTTGGTTCTTAGACTCAGGTTGTAGTAATCACATGACTGGAAATATTGCAATGTTTGCCAATCTGGATGAAAATGTGAAATCTGAGGTAACAACAGGGACTGATGATACGATATCTGTCAAGGGTAAGGACAGCGTAAGTATCCGAGCAAAAAATGGAGAACAGATGATTGTGCCAGAGGTATACTATGTACCTGGTCTGAAATGTAATCTTTTGAGCATTGGACAGCTCATAAACAAAGGTTACAACGTGTTCTTCAAAGATGATTTGTGTACAATCAGAGACATACCTCCAAGTAAGAAGATCATTGCACAGGTGCAGATGACCAGCAATAGAATGTTTCCTCTCAAACTCAGGGCAGATTTGAAGGAAGGCAGAACTATTGAAGCTGTAACACAAGAAGTCTTTCAGGAACAAGTGAAAGATATGAATTGGTTGTGGCATTTGAGATTTGGACATCTCAATTTCGGAGGCTTGAATCTATTGCACAGAAAGGGAATGGTAAAGGGATTACCATTGATCGAGAAACCAGACAGCCTTTGTGAAGGCTGCATCTTGGGCAAGCAACACAAAGAAAGCTTTCCAGCAGGAAAGAGTATAAGAGCAAGAGCACCATTGGAAATTGTTCACTCCGATGTGTGTGGACCGATGCAAACACCATCATTTTCTGGAAATAAATATGTTTTAGCTTTCATTGATGATTACACCAGAAAGACATGGGTGTATATGCTGAAACAGAAGAGTGAAGTGTTTGAGAAATTCCGCCACTTCAAAACTCTTTTTGAAAAGCAGTGTGGGCATTATATCAAAGTGCTCAGAACAGATAGAGGAGGAGAGTACATCTCCCAAGACTTTTTGCGTTTTTGCAGAGAGAATGGCATACAAAAGCAGTTCACCGCAAGGTATACACCTCAGCAAAACGGTGTTGCCGAAAGGAAGAATAGGACCATTCTTGACATGGTCAGAAGTATGCTGAAGGCAAAACACTTGCCGCATGAGTATTGGGCAGAAGCTGTCACTTGCGCAGTTTACATCTTGAATAGATGCCCAACTAAAGCTGTCATGAACAAAGTACCAGAAGAAGCATGGAGTGGTCAAAAGCAAACAGTCACTCACATGAGAGTATTCGGTTGTGTGGCATATGCACATGTACCGGATCAGCTAAGGAAGAAGCTTGATAGTAAGGGGGAGAAGTGTGTCTTTGTTGGCTACTGTGATGAGTCAAAAGCATACAAACTCTATAATCCATCCACCAAGAAATTGATAGTAAGCAGAGATGTGCAGTTCATTGAAGATGAAGCTTGGGATGGAAGCTTAGAGAAGACAGTGAATGTGAAGACAATTGTGTCTCACGAAGAAGAAGAGGAAGGGACAGCAGCAAATAATCCTTCCTTGGTGGGTCCTCCTCCACCACAACAAGTACAACAAACCACACCACAATCTAGAATCCGAACAGCCTTAAGAAGTCAAGGAAGTGCTTCTCCAAGCACACCATAGGAATCAGATATACCCTCAAGTTCGGATGGAACTCCAAGCACACCAAGAAGACCAAGATTCAGAAATCTGAATGAGATTTATGAACAAGGAGAGGTAAGTAACAATACCGGTCTGAATTCATTATTCGCTTTATATTGTCATGTTGATGACCCAGTCCATTTTGAAGATGCTGTAAATGAAGATAAATGGATTGAAGTAATGAATGAAGAAATTGGTGCAATTGAGAAGAGTAAAACATGGGAGTTAGTGGACCTCCCTGAAGGCAAAGATGCCATTGGAGTTAAGTGGGTCTATAAGACCAAAAGCAATGTTGAAGGCAAGATTGACAGGCACAAAGCAAGGCTTATTGTGAAAGGCTACAAGCAGCAACAAGGCAAAGACTATGATGAAACCTTTGCGCCAGTAGCAAGGATGGAAACAATCAGAACAATGTTGTCTATTGCAGCACAACACAAATGGAAGATTTATCAGATGGATGTTAAATCTGCATTCCTGAATGGAGTGTTAAAAGAAGAGGTTTATGTTGAACAACCTCCAGGCTATGAAGTTGAAGGCCAAGAGCATAAAGTTTGTAAACTAAAGAAGGCTCTTTATGGGCTGAAGCAAGCTCCAAGAGCATGGTACAGCAGAATAGATGCTTACCTGGTTGAGAATGGGTTTGACAAGTGTGATGGTGAACCCACACTCTACATAAAGGATAATGACGGTAAGATTATTATTGTTGTTTTATATGTAGACGATTTGATTTTTACAAGAAATGATGCTTCACTCATTGCTGATTTTAAAGCAGTCATGAAAAGTGAATTTGAAATGACTGACTTGGGCTTCTTAAGATATTTTCTTGGAATTGAAGTAGACCAAAGTGAAAATGGTGTTTTCATTTCTAAAGCTAAATATGTAGAAGCAGTGTTGAAGAGATTTAACATGCAGAACAGCAAAGCAGCTGTGACTCCAACTGTAATGGGGTTGAAATTAACCAAAGAAGATAGCAGCAAGGATTTTGATCCAAAATTGTACAAGAGCATAGTTGGCAGCCTTATGTACTTGACTGCAACTAGGCCGGACATTATGCATGCTGTGAGTTTAATCTCTAGATTTATGGAAAGACCGAAAGAGACTCATTGGCAGGCAGCCAAGAGGATTCTAAGGTATGTGAATGGAACGAAGGGGTTTGGTATTTTATACTCCTCTTCTGAAAGTTTCATGTTGACAGGTTACACTGATAGTGATTGGGCTGGAAGTGTTGATGATAGGAAAATCACATCGGGATATGTGTTTCATATGGGATCGGGAGCCATCTCATGGGCTTCCAAGAAGCAACCAGTTGTGTCTTTATCAACAGCAGAGGCAGAATATGTGGCAGCAACAGCAGCAGCATGCCAAGCAGTGTGGCTGAGAAGAGTTCTCAGAGACTTGTGT
Organism: Pinus tabuliformis; assembly: GCA_031772625.1. Lineage (NCBI taxonomy): Eukaryota > Viridiplantae > Streptophyta > Pinopsida > Pinales > Pinaceae > Pinus > Pinus tabuliformis. The sequence goes on along the minus strand of CM062812.1, from coordinate 121,488,708 downwards.
CATGAACAAGGAAAGGGCACAACCATTTACTGTGACAATAGCTCAGCAATAGCATTGTCTAAAAATTCTGTTTTTCATAAAAGAACAAAGCACATAGACACCAAATTTCACTTCATACGTGAATTGGTTAACAATGGTGAGATTGTTTTGCAGCAGTGCAGAACAGAAGATCAGCTAGCTGACATCCTGACAAAACCATTGGCAAAGAAAAGCTTTGATCATTTCATGAAATGCGTGGGTATGCAGAAAAAACCCAACAGTTAAAATTAAAGGGGAGTGTTGGAATGGTAATTTCAACTTGCAGATTTTTCCTACGATGCGATCCCATTGCATATCGCATTTTTCCCTCGTCACCCTTCGCTACATGCTTGATTGTCTGCGATGCGATATTTGCGATGCGATCGCATGATCGCAGATCGCAGATCGCATGATTTAAAAGTTATAGAGGCGGTGGTACATTGTTCTCTTCTTGCGATGCGATGGTGTGATAAGCCATGCATTAAATTCCAGCAAGATATTTTGAGCCGTGTAATAAATGATATTTACTAGGGTTGGTAAATGTAGGTGAAATCTTAAATTTTACTATTTGTTATTTTCACGGAAGTATGCAAATGCAACATGTATTGTAAAAGATATTTTTGTGTTGTTCAATATAAAAAGAATGCAAGAGCAGAGACGTGTAGAGAGTATTAGAAAAAGGAGAGCTCTTTCTTCTCTGCAACGCACAACAGTGCTGAACTATTTAGTTTTCTGAGATATTGGACTCAGGTTCTTGAACTGAAGTTCCTGCTGTAAATCCCTCTGAGTTGAGGAAGACAAAATTCTGTAACAGTTTTTATTATTGTTTTATAATAAAGATCCTGTAGAAAACCAGAGCGTTGTTCTCTGTGTTATTTATTTTTGTGTGTTTGAAATGAACAGAAATTTCCAACAGTCATCACAGTGAAGAAGCTAAAACTCAGGGTCACCGCATCCGCTGCCATTTCACCCAAATGGACGAATTGAAAATCCCCACATGGAAATGCATCCGGAGAACAATCCTGGTATTGACTGCCGAGGCATGAAGTTGTGGAACAATGGAAGAGGAGGAGAGCAAATGCAACAACAAGGGACAGATGAACAGTGAGAGGCATCGAATTCGGAAGAAGAAAAACAGATATCCTTACGATCTTCAGTGCTCTTAACTTGGTCAGTTGCGATTTCACGTTAACAGACGAGGCGGGTGACAATAAACGGTTTCTGCAAATGCATTAGGAGATGGAACTACAGAGGGCGGACATGAGATAAACGGCATGGAATTGCGATGCAGAAGATTGCACAGTCAACACGCCAAATAGTCTCCTCTTGACTTTTAAGCGTATGTAAAGTTAAGTTTTATTGTGAAAGGGCGCCAACGCTACGGGTTCTCCGTTAGGCTTCTCGCATCTGTTCACTGATATCTATGGAGGGGAGTAAGTCGACAAACAGCTTGTGATGACTAATATGCGGATTCCTCTACCATCCTACATCAATCTTCATATTTTCGCGTGAAAGTCGTCTTGTAAGTTGACTTCTGATGCAACCATCATGTCCCTGGCTTGACCATGGGGTGAAGATATAGCAATCTCTTACTTTCGAGGATACTTCCACCTATTCTCTTTTAGTTTCCTTGGCCTTCATACTTCTGTGACAAGTTCTCACTTGTATGCATTCCTTTTGACTTGGCTCTATCCATGACAACTTTCAACATTGGCTAATGTTTCGGAAATTTGGTGGATTAACGTAATTCGTTTACATGATCCTTTAAGTTACAATTATATAATTTCATTGTTTTCTTAAGAAACGAATGCAAGTGGATTTGGTTTTTATATATCTTGCAGTGGTTAGATAGACCTCAGAAATCCTATTTCATTAATATTTAGACAGCTCAGTTGTGGGTGAGGAACGTTTAGTTCTCGCCCCAAAAGGGCAGGAATGAACAGTGAGCTCTCTTTTAGGATGCACAAGCATGTTCGACTAATAAGGAGAGGATGTGTAAACCTGACTCAACTAACGGGAGAGGATTCCGACAGGGCTCGACTATTAAAGAGAGGATGCTTAAGCATGACTCAACCAATGCGAGAAGATTTTTTCCGGACAAATTTATCAAACCCTAAAGGAATCCAAGAAGACTTAAGAGATATGAAAATAGAACTCAAATCTGATGCCAAACTAGTTAAACACTTAATATATATAAAAACTAAATCCACTTCCACTCATTTCTAAAAAGCAATGAAATTATATTATTCTATCTCATAAAGATGACCTAAACAAATTAGGTTAATCTACCAAATTTGTAAAATGTTTATTAAAATATTTGTTAATGTTGAAAGTTGTGATAGTAAATATAATTAAGTATGATTTGAATGGATTTAATGGTTAAAAACATGTGTTTTTCATAATAAGTTACATGTTGCATTCTAAATGGAAGTATATTTTTGTATTCATTATTAAAATTATGTTTATTTAGTTTTTGCACATGCTTTCCTCATTGGCTAGTCTAGGAAGTGTAGTCCAAATCTTTCCTTCCTTTTAATTGGTATCCGAGCATGATCACCAAGGTGTTAGGGGCAAAGTTTGTCAATCTAATACTAGTTTCAATGGGAGCTTGCATGAAAGATAATCTTGTTATAGAGGAATGAGAAGCACATTTGGAGTAGAAATGGAGAATTTTATGGGCACTAACTTGAAGTTGTGAAAGCTTAAGAGGGGGGATTTTCTCATACATCAAGATCTATGGGTTCCAAGAATCGAACCCATTGGTACGAAAGATGAAGAGTGAGCAATGATGGACATAAAGGTGAGAATCCTTATTAGGATCTCTTTGGCTAATTCAGATTGGATCATTATGTTATTTTTCATCCATCTCGATGCTTTCAAAGTGAATAAAGTAGAAGAATCATCTAACCCCGAGACCATTTTTACTGGTGGAACCTAGCTTGGCTAAATGGGGTCTAAAACCTTCCAAGAGCATATTGAGACATCAAATGACATTTTTTTGGGGTTAATCTTTGCGTCTTTAGGGCCACATTTCTTTTTCTTGTTCTACACACAAAGATCTTTCTAATGACACAAGTATCACCTCAATCAAAGTTTGTATGAAAATGTTATGCCACTCACAAGCTGGCCTTCCTATTTTGGCCACCATAATTAAATAGGATGCCATATCAGCTTGCATTATTCATGGGAAAGGGGCTCACCATGTGACAATGATGAATAAGACTCTAGAAGAGTCCATATTGTAACTCTAGTTAAGAGTTGAAGAAGTCAAACCTAACAACTAGTATGCTATCGAGTTGTGTTATAACCGAGCCACAAAGAGGAAAAAGGGTTCCATTCTTTTCGAGGGAATTTTGTTTCATAATTAGGTAGAGTAACCAAGATGGATAGGGAGAGAGAACACATACATGATTTGTGCACTGTAGTATCCCACAAGCCACGGGCCTTACTTCTTTGTACTTGCAACCATTTTCTATGCAAATAAAGATAATAAAGTGACCTCACCTTCCAGTTGGGTTTTCTCTCGAAAGGGTTTCTTAGGATATATATTGTATTAATTGTGGTTTGTGAGTTTTTGTTTCACTATTCTCTACTTTCAACATAATTATAATTTGCATGAGTACACAATAAACAATAATTAACAGATTCATAAATCTAAGGAGAAATAAACTCTATGGGTGTAGATTTCTAATTTTCTAATATATTATAGTAGATCTCTTGTAACAAACTGTCTAGTGGAATATCCACAACATTTTCCAAATCATTGGCTCATTTAGTGTAATCAAATATTTTTGAAGAAAAAATTGTAGAAACTCTTTAGAAAAATCTAAGGGGTTTGTACTGGGCTAAATCCCTGCATAATAAAAATTTCATCTCGAGAAAGTCATTTTCTTTTAGAATGAGTGATGGTGATTTAGTAGTTGAGCACTTGAATGGATTCAATACTATTATGACCTAGTTGATCTTAGTTGGAGAGAAGATGGACGAGGATGATCATTGTATAACATTTTTATATTCCTCACCTGATTCATCAAAAAAAATAATCTCATTATATTACTTGTAAATACAATAATTCTTAATACGGTTGTGACTACTTTATTTTTAAAATGGGTGAGGCGGAAAGCTTTTGAATCCACTAATGAGGCCTTGGCAATTCATGGAAAACCAAATAGGAAAGGTTAGAAGAGGGAAAGGGGTATGTACAAATCCCATGGGAGACTTAAGTCTCCTAGAAATCACAACGAAGAATGTTGGAACAACAACAAGCTTGAGCATTTATGAACAGATTGCAAGGATTTAGAGAAAGAGAAGAATAAGAAGGAAAATAATGATTTTAGTGATGCATTTGAAAAAAATTCTTAGTAGGATGGAGGAGATATGTTTTTTTATAGCTCTAGAAACACGCGTAAGAAAAGTTGCATGTTTGATACTCTCTAGAGTTTCCTTCCATATGAATCCCACATGCAATGGCTTTTAGTAAATGAGAAATTTATTATAATGGCATGGTATATGTTGTTTCTCTTAGAAGCAACCCCCAGGTTGAGGTGAAAGGTCAATACCTAGGAAATCTTAAAGTCTCTTGTAGATAAATATTTTGTAACACCCTCCTCCCAAGCTAACCAGTCCACCAAGGTAAACATGTGGTGAAGAGCTACTATGATATGATTCAACTCCCCATGTACAGTTAAGGAAGTGGAATCGACAAAACAAAACCAAACTAACCTTCCTCGGGAGCTACAGAACCTTCAGGAGCTAACCAATGTTGATTTTTGTGTAGCTTGGGAGGTACTCCAAGTCCTAGAGGTCCAGGGGTTGGAGGACAAAGCGCCACAAGAGCAGCTTGTGAGCTTAGAACCCAAGAAAGTAGTTTTTGCACCAATCGTATTTTTGGGGAAGAACCATGATGATCTCATGGCACATGATGGATGAGGATGATAGTGCTCGGAAAGACGATTCCAACGCATTGAAAATCGTCCGAATCCAAGTTGTTGTTTGGGAGATATTGAATTTTGAAGTGGACATAATAATTATGGATTTTTTAAGCAGGCCGACATGAGTTCTAGGTAGGCCGACGTGAAAATTATCATAAAGACGTGTCAGTTCATGATTGTCTTTGTGGAGGCCTCTTTTAGTATAAATATAGGACGGATGGGAGTCATTTGGAGCATGCATTATGGCAAATGCATCTCAAGAAGAGCTTTGAAATTAGAAGAGCCTAAGCTGCAGCTAGAAATGGCCCAAAAGGATAGTGTACAAGAGCCTAAGGAGCAGTGTGGAGTTCTGTGTGGGGATCGTTTGCTCTAGGTGATAGTAAGGTTGTTTTAGGGTTATCTTGGGTGTGTTCTAAGGGTTGTTCAAGGGCAAAGTTTGCTGGGCAGGAAAGTCGCAATGTTGGTAGAGCTAACGTTGTTGTTTGAAGGTTATTTTGGAGAAGGCCACAACTACAACAAGTTGTTGTGCTAGGCCACAAACCTTAACAAGCAACTTGAGGTGTCTTTAGATAAGCGTTAAGGAGAAAAAATCCTCGAAGGGACAACATGGCGTGGGAGGTGCCTCTCCAAGGCAAGAAACAACCCTTGAGGGCTTATCTTGCTAACTGCATGGAGGATTATGGGCTACGTGGTATGCCCTAACCAAAATTGCAGTGGAAAACAAGTGCAGACAAGGGACAATAATTTTTTGAGGAGGTTTGTCGATCAAAGGTGTTGACCAGATTTGGATCAGGGTAAGGCAGTTGTGGGAGTCAAGGAGAGGGGGCAGTTCTGTTGAATAGATCCCCTAGTGATAGATCCTACAGAGATGGTGCAGCATGGTGAACAACAGCGTGCTTAGAGGTGTATTGGGTCAAGAGTTGACTCTTGCAAGGATCTTTTTGATGTGCCGATTGTAGCAACCCTTTGGAGTTGTTTGCTAGATCCCAGGTGGACTGTTGGGAGGCCTACCAAGCCACCAAGGTGACAACAGTCACATTATATCAAGAGGCAAGAGGATAAAAGCAAGGTATGTTACTCATGTATGATGGATTGATGTTGTCCTAGGTGAGGACACATGGCATATTGGTGGAGTCTGTGGGCAGCCATGTGTAAGGTTCTCCCAAGTGTGGGGATGCCCTAACTAGGAGCAGATGCTACATAATGAACTTCATCTCTCGAGGACTGTTGGAGGGAAGCATGAGAGAAGAACAAATGTGGATGAGATTGGACACTTATGGTATGTCAGAAGACATTGTGTTAGTGTCCATGTTGGAGCTGAAGTGTAGTACCTTGATGGAAAAAGCTGACTGATAGCCTGGCATCTATTGTTGGAGCTCAAGGGTATGATCAAACAGGAGAAGAAGTGAGTAGTCTGAGACTTGCGTGTGGAGAAGGACCTTTGCGGTAGATGATGGACAGTCCTCCTGGCCCATGTTCATTGTAGGAGATGGACATCTCACAGTGATAGGTGGCAACCCTTCGTGCCCTATGTTGGTCATCATCGGTGTAGCGCAGGAAGACCATAGTGGGCTAAAGTACCTGAGTATTTGAGGAGCAGTAGTGGGAAGATTGAGAATTGTTCACAAGTGGAGCTGTGAACAAATCTATAGGAGTCTCGATGAGTTGTGCCCTTGATGGATGAAGGGAAAGCTAGAGAGCAGATTGGATAGCCGAGATTCAGTGGCTAAATGGACTTGGAGCATTGATAGAGGTAGGAGCTGCAGATTGGGAGTTGAAGGACTGGGCAGGTACAGGGTACGACCGAGAGAAGTTGTTAGATGCTACAACCAAATGGTCAGAGTATCTTGTCTTGTACTAGTGGATGTATGAGGGCCATTATCCCTGGTACGGGAGCCCTAAACTGTTGTATTATATGTTGTTAATATAACGAAGTTGGGTTGAAAAATTAAAAAGTTGTCTATATTCTGTGCATTTGTGATTTACTGCTATTTATATTCCGTTGTGTAAAGTAGTTCATGGTTGAGACTCTTGGTTTGGTAGCATCAGTGATTTAAGACTCTAACCTAGACCCAAGGTCACGAAATTTCAACATGGTATTAGAGCGTATCCGAACTACTTTAGAGGATAGTGAATCAAAGTGTGCACAATGTTGGGTTGTGTTATATTCTTTCCATGACTAGTCCACGTGGTTAACCGGGGGGCGGAGCCCCCCTTCGTTGGACCGATTGTGCAGCGGGGGGGGGTCACAGGGGGTTTGAGGCACACCCGTAACCCCACTTTATGGGTCCGATTTTGGTTTTGGACCTTATGTTAGGATGGGCGGACCCACCTATGGTTTTGTGCATGATTTTCGCACATGTTTTTGGATGCGATGGTTTTCGGTCCATGGTATTAGACGTGATGGTTTTTGGTCCATGGTATTGGATGCTTTGGCATGTATAAATATGTATTATAACATTGAAAGGAACATAATGAAAAATCAAGTTGGTAGTCCCGGTTTTGGGATCCAGTGGAAAATATCTGTGTATATGTGTTTTATTTGTTATGCTCTCGCATTGTTTATTTTCTGTGTTTTAGAATTCGTATGCAGGTAATTTCTGTACAGGGTTAAAACCTACATTTGGTATCGGAGTTGTTTTGGCTTCAAGGGGACGCCTTTGTTGTTGAGGGGCTTCACTCGGGCTTGTGGTAGACCCTGTTTAGTGGGAGATCTGCAAGATCGATTCTGGTGGTAAAAGAAGATCGCGAGTAGTGGAAAGATAGAGATCGAGAAATTTAACGGTCAGAGTTTTGAGTTATGGAAACTCAAGATGGAGGATCTATTGGTGGATAAAGATCAGTGGATCGTGGTAGATCTGGGTACTAAACCAACGGGAGTGTCTGATGAAGAATGGAAGAAGTCGGGTCAGAAGGCAAAGAGCACAATACGATTGTGTGTCTCAGATTCAGTATTGCTAAATGTATCAGGGGAAGCTACAACAAAGGCTTTGTGGGACAAGTTAGGGACTTTGTACCAATCTAAGTCTCTGGTGAATAAACTATTCCTGCGGAAAAAGCTGTATAACCTGAAGATGAAATATGGAGACTCGGTGACAGAGCATCTGAATGCATTTAATACTGTGGTAAGTTAGTTAGCATCTGTTGATATTAAAATTTCAGATGAAGATAAGTGCACCAGTTTGTTGTGTTCTCTACCAGATTCGTGGGATATTCTGGTTATTGCAATGGGTAGCAATTCAACTGCCTTGTAGTTTGATGAAATAGTCTCAACCTTGCTGACGGAGGAGATGAGACAGAAAAGTATGGAGAGCCAGAATGGTGATGCCTTGTCTATACGAGGACGGTCCTAGAATAGAAATAAAAATAAGTCATCGAGTGGGAGATCTAAATCTAGAGGGAGATCTAAATCTCCAGGAAAACTGTAAAGGTGGTGTGCTGGAAATATGGAAAGGAAGGGCACTACAAAAGGGACTGTAAATCTAAAGCTCCTGATAAAGGAAAGGGATCTGATGATGCTCCTTCTACAGAGGCAAAAACCACCTTAGATGAAGGTGGGGATGTGTACTTGGCTTCTTCAAGTACACATGTAGATCATGAGGCATGGTTGATTGACTCAGGTGCATCCTTTCACTTCACTCCCCATAAAGAGTGGTTCTGCGAGTATGAGAAATATGATGGTGGTGATGTCTTCTTGGGAGATGACAGGAAGGCTAGAATCGTTGGTCGTGGAAAAGTAAAGTTGAAGTTGCAAGGTGGAAGGGTTAGAACACTTCCAGGTGTTCTGCATATTCCTGCATTAGCCAGAAATCTAATTTCTCTAAGCAAGCTGGATGATGTGGGTGTAAAAACAGTGTTCGAGAAGGATACCTGCAAAATGGTTCGGGGAGCACTGGTATTGATGTGGGGAGTTCAGATTGGAACTCTGTACAAGCTGCAAGGTAGCACTGTTGTTGATGGGTGCAACAGTTCTGTGGTTCCTGAAAGTGGAGCAGAAAATCTAGTGGTCTTTGTAGAGAAGACCATGTTGTGGCATCAAAGGCTTGGACATATTGGAGAGAAGGGCCTTCAAATACTTCATGATAAAGGTATGGTAGAAGGTATGAGTAATAGCTCTTTGGACTTTTATTTCTATGAAAATTATGTATATGGGAAGTAGAATCGGGTGAGTTTCCCCTCAGGTGGTAAGAGGGTGAAACAGATATTAGAGCTTGTGCACAATGATGTGTTTGAACCTGTGAAGGTTCCATCACTGGGTAAGTCTGTGTACTATGTATCATTTATAGATGAATTCTCAAGGAATACATGGATATATTTCCTTAAGAAGAAATCTAAAGTCTTTGACAGGTTTAAAGAATTTAAGGCTCTGATGGAAAACTAGACAGAGAAGAAGATAAAGGTGTTGAGGACAGATAACGGTGGAGAGTTTTGCAGTAAGGAATCTAAAGAATTCTGTAAGAAGTGTGGTATAGCATGACAGAAGACTACTCCATATACACCTCAGCAAAATGGAGTTGCAGAAAGAATGAATAAGACGTTGATGGAAAGGGCAAGAAGCATGCTTAGTGGTGCCAGGTTAGGACAGGAATTCTAGGCAGAGGCGGTGGATACTGCATGTTACCTGGTTAACAGGTCACCTTCATCAGCGTTGGAGGATAAGACTCCACAAGAGGTATGGACTGGTAAGAAACCCTCTCTTTCACATCTAAGGGTATTAGGATGTGATGCATATGTACATGTTCCAAAGGAGAAACGAATCAAGTTGGATAGTAAATCTGAAAAGTGCATCTTTATTGGGTATAAGGATGGTTTAAAGGGTTATAAGCTTTGGAACCCAGTCACACGGAAGGTTGTGTAAAACCAAGATGTGGTGTTCAAAGAGGTAAAATATGTTATTAAACATAAAGTCCAACCAAAGGAACTTGAGAAGATAGAGTTTGAGCTTAAGGAGGAAGAATCTGACTCTACAACAGAGGAGGAATCAAAAGATGAAGAGCTAGAAAATCCAGGTGTAAGAAGATCAGTTCGAGAAAGAAGGCAGCCAGAAAGGTATAGTCCATCAGCTTTCTAATCAAATTTTACTTTATCTATTACTGACGATGATCCCAGAACTGTGAAGGAAGCAGTAGATTCAGAGGATGGCAAACTCTGGGAAGAGGCCATGGTTGATGAAATGGAATCTTTGCACAAAAATGAGGCTTGGTATCTGGTGGATTTGCCGGCTGGAAGGAAACCCATTGGAAACAAATGGGTGTTCAAGGAGGAGACAAATGCAGAAGAAAATGTGGAGAAATACAAAGCTCGGTTGGTAGCAAAAGGTTATTCCCAGGTGCCGGGAATTGATTTTGGTGATATTTTTTCTCCTGTTGCCAAGGTAACTTCTATTAGATTACTTTTATCTGTTTTGATTTTGAGGTAGAACAGATGGATGTGAAGAAAACATTTGTTCACGGGGATCTGGAAGAGGAAATATACATGAAGCAACTTGAAGGCTTTGTGGTGAAGGGTAAGAAAGAACTGGTATGCAAGTTAAAGAAGTCTCTGTATGGGTTAAAACAGTCACCAAGGATGTGGTATCAGAAATTTGATACATTTATACGGGGACTTGGCTTCACCAGAAGCAAAGCAGATCACTATGTGTATTTTAATTTAATTGGTGACCGTGTTATTTATCTAGTCTTGTATATGGATGATATGTTGCTAGTTGGAAATGACAAAGAAATTATCCAGGATTTGAAGACCCAATTGTCCTCCAAATTCAACATGAAATATCTTGGTGCTGCAAACTATATTTTGGGCATGGAAATTAAAAGAGATTGGGCAAAGAGGAAGCTCTGGTTAAAACAGAGGAAGTATGTCGAGACAATACTGCAGAGGTTTAATATGCAGGATAGTAAACCGGTGAAGGTTCCTATTCTTGTAGGTGTGAGGTTATCTGCTGAACAATGTCCCAAGACACAAGAAGAGGAAAAGGACATGTCCCGTGTTCCATATGCAAGTGCAGTTGGTAGCCTGATGTATGCAATGGTCTGTACTATACTAGACATTGCACATGCAGTGGGAGTATTGAGCAGGTTTATGTCAAAACCAGGGAAGGAGCACTAGACAGCAGTGAAGCGGGTTTTCAGGTATTTTCATGGCACTAGTGATTATGGTTTGTGCTACCAAGGAAGACCAGGATTGGACAAAATGTTGGATATTCGTGGCTTTGTTGATGCAAACTGGGTTGGAGATCTGGATCAGAGAAGATATACAAGTGGGTATGTGTTTAACCTATTTGGAGGTGCAGTTAGTTGGATGAGTAAGAAATAATTTGTAGTGGCACTATCAACTACAGAGGCAGAATACATGGCAACCACTCATGCAAGCAAGGAAGCAGTTTGGTTGCAGAGATTGTGTTCAAGTATGGGGTTAGTGCAGGGAGCTATACAGATAGACTGTGACAGCCAAAGTGAAATTTTCTTGGCAAAGAACCTTGCATATCATTTAAATACAAAGCAAATTGATGTTTAGTATCACTTTGTGAGGGATAAGATAGAAGACAAAAAGGTGTTGCTAGTAAAGGTGGACACTTTGAAGAATACTACAGATGCATTGACAAAATCTGTGAGCTCTGAGAAGTTCTCTTGGTGTAGAGAGACAATGGGCATTTCAGGGCTGGAAAAATGACTAAGCTTTCTTGTGGCCCCCTATGGAAAGAAAACAACAAGTGGGAGAACGTTGGGTTGTGTTATATTCTTTCCACGACTAGCCCACGTAGTTAACTAGGGGGTTAGAGGGGGGGCGGAGCCCCCCTTCGTTGCGCTGATTGTGTAGCGGGGGGGGGGGGCGGGGTCACAGGGGGTTTGAGGTGTACCCGTAACCCCACTTTATGGGGTTCGGGGTAGCGCCCCAGAAAATTTTGGTTTTGGACCCTATGTTAGGATGGGCGGACCCACCTATGGTTTTGTGCATGATTTTCACACATGTTTTTGGATGCGATGGTTTTCGGTCCATGGTATTGGACGCGATGGTTTTCGGTCCATGGTATTGGATGCTTCGGCATGTATAAATATGTATTATAACATTGAAAGGAACATAATGAAAAATCAAGCTGGTACTCCCGGTTTTGGGATCCAGTGGAAAATCTCTGTGTATATGTGTTTTATGTGTTATGCTCTCGCATTGTTTATTTTCTGTGTTTTAGAATTCGTATGCAGGTAATTTCTGTACAGGGTTAAAACCTACACACAACAAATCAACTCAGAGGGAGTTGTGGGTGTCTAAATCATGGAGCAAAGGGTTCAACTGAAGACATGGAGATGTGGTCGTGACTGGCTTGGCAACGAGATTGGTTGGGAGTTCTGGTGGATTGGTGGTGAGCCTACTAAAACATAATTTGATGTAGGGAAGATTGTTGATCATGGACTTCCGTTGATGTGCCATGGGTGGTTGGGATGGCTGGAGAGTTTCTTTGGCATGGACGAGATTAGTTTGATCAAGATGGCTTCATGTGATGGACTAGATATTGGCATGCTAGGGTCTTCATCAGATCGTGGTGTTGCATACCCGAGATTGGCGGGAATTGCATGATTGGTATTTGATCCACGAGGACGAATGCTTGCAGATTTAGGCCAATGGAGATCATGTAGGCTCAGAGGGAGTCTAGCCTCAGAAGGAGTAGCCTTATGGAGGTTCAAGATGTTCAGGTTTAGATATGACAAGGCAGAGGCACTACTGATATTGTTGGATTCATCTACACGGTATGCTAGAGTGATGGATGCTAGGTGGGTTAGTGTCGTCGCCGGATTACTACCTAATCTTGGAAGTAACTCCCTCGCTAAGCGAGAGTGTTGATTTTTGTGTAGCTTGGGAGGTACTCCAAGCCCTAGGGATTCAGGGCTTGGAGGAAGAAGTGGCACAAGGGCACCTTGTGGGCTTGGAACCCAAGAAAGGGGTTTTTCCACCAGTCATGTTTTTGGGGCCAAACCATGATGAGCTCACGGCATGTGATGGATGAGGATGATAGTGCTCGGAAAGATGATTCCAACACATTCAAAACCGTCTAATTCTGAGTTGTTGTTTGGGAGATATTGAATTTTTGAAGTTGACATAATAATTATGGATTTTTTAAGTAGGCCGACATGAGTTCTAGGTAGGTTGATGTGAAAAATATCATAAAGACATGTCGGTTCATGATCGACTTCATGGAGGCCTCCTTTAGTAAAAATAGAGGATGGATGGGAGTCATTTGGAGCATCCATTGTGGCAAGTACATCTCAAGAAGAGCTCTAAAATTAGAGGAGGCTGAGCCACAGCTAGAAAGGGCACAAAAGGACTGCATAGAGGAGCCTAAGGAGCAGCGTGGAGTTCTGTGTGGTGACCATTTGTTGTAGGTGACAACAAGGTTATTTTAGGGTTGTCTTGGGTGTGTTCTAGGGGCTATTCAAGGGCCAAGTTTGCTGGGCAGGAAGGCCACAACACTGGCAGAGCTAAGGTTTTTGTTTGAAGGTCATTTTGGAGAAGGCCGTAGCTACAACAAGCTTCTGTGCTAGGCCGCAAGCCTTAGCAAGAAGCTGGAGGTGTCTTTAGGGCAGCGATAAGGAGAACAAAGCCTAGAAGGGACAATGTGGCATCGGAGGTGCCTCTCCAAGGCAAGTCGCAGCCCTTGAGGGCTTATCTTGTTAACTGCATGGAGGATTATGGGCTGCATGGTATGCCCTAACCAGAATTGTAGTGGAAAACAAGTGCATACAAGGGAAAACAATGTTTTGAGGAGGTTTTTCGGTCAAAGGTGTTGACTAGATTTGGATCAAGGGAAGGAAGCTGTGGGAGTCAAGGAGAGGGGGTAGATCTGTTGATCAAATGCCCTAGTGACAGATCCCATAGAGATAGTACAACATGGTGAACAACAACGTTCTTAGAGGTGTATTGGGTCAAGGGTTGACTCTTGCAAGGATCTGTTTGATGTGCCAATTGTAGCCGCCCTTAGGAGTTGTTTGGTGGATCCCACATGGACTTTTGGGAGGCCTAACAAATAGCCAAGGTGAAAGCAGTCACATTAGATCAAGAGGCAAGAGGATAGTAGCAAGGTATGTTGCAGATCAACTCATGTACGATGGATTGATGGTATCCTAGGTGAGGACACATGGCAAATTGGTGGAGTTTGTGGGAAGCCATATGCAAGGGTCTCCCAGGTGTGGGGATGCCCTAAGTAGGAGCAGATGCTACAACATGAACTTGGTATCTCGAGGACTATTGTAGGGCAGCGTGAGAGAAGACCAAGTGTGGACGAGATTGGACACTTATGGTTTGCCAGAGGACAACGTGTTAGTGTCCATGTTGGAGCCAAAGTGCGGTACCTTGATGGACAAAGGTGACTACTAGCATGGCAATTATTGTTGGAGCTCAAGGGTCTGATCAACCAGGAGCAGGATTGAGTAGTCTGAGACTTATGTGTGGAGAAGGACCTCTGCAGTAGATGATGGATAGTCATCCAAGCCCATGTTGATTGTGGGAGATGTACATCTCGCAGTGATGGGTGGCAACCCTCCATGCCCTATGTTGGTCGTCATCGGTGTAACGCAGGAAGACCAAAGTGGGCTAAAGTCCCTGAGTAGCTAAGGAGCAGCAGTGGGAAGATTGAGAATTATTCACAATTGGAGCTCTGAACAACTCAATAGGAGTCTTGATGAGTTGTGCCCTTGATGGACGAAGGGAAAACTAGATATCAGATTGGATAGTTAAGATTCAGTGGCCAGATAGACTTGGAGCATTAATAGAGGCAGGAGCTACAGATCGGGAGCCAAAGACTAGGTAGGTATAGGGTACGACTGAGAGAAGTTGTTAGATGCTACAACCAAATGGTCAGAGTATCTTGTCTTGTACTAGTGAATATATGAGGGCCATTATCCCTGGTACAGGAGCCCTACACTACTGTATTATATGTTGCTAATATAATGAAGTTGGGTTGAAAAATTAAAAAAAATTCTATATTCTGTGCATTTGTGATTTACTGCTATTTATATTCCACTGTATAAAGTAGTTCATGGTTGAGACTCTTGGTTTGGTAGCATTAGTGATTTGAGACTCTAACCTAGACCCAAGGTCATGGAATTTCAAAAACCAACCCCTCGGATGTCCAACACCTAAGCCAACTTGATATTTTGCTAAGCTAGACCCCTAGTCGCTCCCATGACAACCCTTCCATGTGAATGGGACCCTCCATTCACTCCCACAGCAAGGAACCCATGAGACTGTGGCCTTTTTCAGGCAGTTATGTGCCAACGACCAAAGATTTTCAGCCACATTTTTAGGGTTGGGACTCAGGCCTCTACCCAGAACTTCATGAAACTTGCAGAAATAATAAATAACATTGAGACAAGGCTACTAAAACAAAAAAATTAAACAAGGACTTGACTTGACCCCTAACAGCCATGACACGCATTTCGTCAAACATATCATGAACATGTAATCTATAGGTAATATAAACACATCTGAGCATATGGACTTCATACTTATATGAGAATCATCAAGAAGGTCTAATTCCCTCTCACAATAGTTACATTATCATCTATTGGATCATAAATTCATTAACATTTCATTTACTAATCAAAACATGATGAGAGCCATAACTTGGGTATGTCATGAACCATGCTTATAACCAACATATAACCAACAGATAAACAATGATAGAACAACCATTATCATCACATGATAACAAGCACATTTACACATAATACGCAAGAGGAAAAGAGCTCTTATTAACATATGCAAAAGCCAACCAAGCTAGGTACTTCCACGTACCACCCGACCATAGATTGGGCTGAACCAAATCTTTATTTTCGTCAGTCACCCCCATGCCATATTCCAAGCATGAATGTGGGACTTACAACAAAAAAAATAGGGCATCCTTAGGCTTTAACGCAATTTCATCTTCATCGCTCTAGGGATTCCTAAGCCTTGTGTTTCCTCCTGATACCACCCCACTTAGTTTCAAAACCATTCGACAATCTAGCTCAACCAAGTAAGAGAAACCCCATCACTCCATCGCTATATAAAAATGGCAAGGCAAGGCTGAAAACCATTGTCACACCTGGAAAAACCCATGCCAATGACAACAAGAGAACCAAATACACACATGTATGTACCATGCATGTCAAATCTAGCAAGGAAATCATACATGCAACTCGATATCTGCAAGTAATCCCGCTATAGTAGCTTGATCCAACTCTTCCTTGCTTGATATTTTCTTTCTTTTGCCTTCTTGGTCCTTCCTTTGCTTTTCTTGCTCCAATGCTAGAGTGCTTCAAGAATAATCTAAGTGTGCAAGAGTATGTGAGAGTAGAGAGGATGGAGATAGAGCTCCAAAACTGAACTGACAAAAGGTTGCGAACTGATCCTCAGAATCCTTTCTATCAATATGACTTATATTTCTTCAATTTCCATTATTTTCCTTCATTTTCCTCCTCACATGAAACCTGTGACCTTTCACCTTCCTTTTAACCTATTTTCCTTTATTTTCATAAATAAAATGTCAATAATTGTCTCTTTCCTTTCCAAAGCCTTTGCCATTGCCTTTGCCAATTTCCCTTAGCCATATTAAACCAAATGAACACCCGCTAGGATGTTTTTCCCAACATTCAGCTTGGAATAAGTGTCCCATGACCTTGGTCTTATTTTTCCTTTATTAACTTTATTACATGGATTTTTAACCCGATGCTGCTATATCTTTATCGCTCAAGAGTTGAAAATGTAAAAGAATTGGAATTTGGTTAAATAATCATACTCAAAAACCAAACACATTACACACATTGACATCATTTTGTTCGAAAGAAGTAAATTTCAGCCATGGTGGCCTACACACAAGTAGTGAAGCTTCTTTAGTTGTCATAGTAAGGTGACGGAAGAAATAAAGAAAGAAGCCTTGTGCATAGGGATAGTAATAGAATTTGTGCACTATTATTCAACATAGTAATGTATAGACAAAGGAAATGAAATTAGAAACCATGGAGCACACTTTAAGGCTTTCAATCTTACATTTACAAGTACCATCTACCATAACATAACATAGATAAATCTAACATACAATATTGAGTTCCAACAACTACAATTACATGATTTCTAAGAGGAAATAAACACGTATGAAATTGATACACATAGACAAGAACACATGCTCTACATATCAATGTTTGAAATCACCAAAAACTTCTTCAATAGTATTTTATAATAGCATACATGTATTTTAGCCTCAAAACTTTCCAAATTTGCAGAGTTATTGCAACCTCTTGAATAGAAAATTGAGCCCTTACAAATGAGTTCATCTTCCCTTTTATAGGGATATTCCTAACAAAACAGTTACCAAAATATCATCTAGTGTGGCAGCTAGCTAAACTAAATAGTTGTGCAAGCATGCGAAGGTCTGACTATAATAATTACATAACAACTTGCTTCTTCTTGAAAATGAAATATATATAGATTTACCAAAATGACAGAGATATGACATGATTCCGGATGAGGAATGATCTTCAATGTCGGCTTGCTTGATCCTTACAGGTGGTCCTTGGCTCCACCACCTAAATTCGTGGTGGGTTGATTAGATGATCACACTTTTCCATAAAATTGGGTCTAGTATGGGAGTGTGAATAAGGGTACTATAGGCCATCCTCAGGTTTGTGAACTCCGTGTAGTTTGGCTTGTCAATGAACAAGGTCTTCACTAGCCATAGTAGTTGGAAGTGCCTTTTCAAATAGTTTACTATGGTCCTCCCCTTGAGAGTGAAAATATTCTCATGTGATGTGTCCACCTTGCTCTTGGCCTCAACTAACAATTGTTCATATTGCTCCAATGGTAGTAGCTTCCCTTAGAAAACCCAAAAATTCGGTAAGCCTGCTCTGGTCCTTTGGTAAAAAATAGAATTGAAGCATTAGGGAATTTTTAGGTCTAAAATGGGCCTCCTAAGGAAATTATAAAATAATAGTGGAAATGATATAATGAGATTAGATTACATCATCAAATTTTAAAGGGGAAAAAAAAAAAAAACTAATTTTTCAACTTATCTCTCTATGGGTTTACTCAAATTTCGAGTGGAAACACTCATTGGATGAAAATTTTGATTCCTTGTCCAAGGAGTACCCATGTTGCATACTTTCAATGGATCCCACTGCACAAAAAACTAGAAGTACATGAAAAATGTGATTGCAATCATGTTTTTTCATGTATTTCTCATTTTTTGTGTAGCAGGGTCCATTGAAAGTATGCAATATGGGTACTCCTTGGATGAGGAATTAGATTTTTCATCTAACGAGTACTCTCGCTTGAAATTTGAGTAAAAACTTAGTTTTATTATTTTATCATTTTTTAATGTTTTCAGTTTTTTACTCCAAAAATGGTGAATCATCCCCCATGGTTAACATCATCATCTTGAATCCTATTGGTTATTATAAAGTTTATTTTGGTTGTAAATTTTTCTTAGGAGGCCCATTTTAGACCTCAAAATTCCCCTAATGGTTACAACCACCCTTGCTAGCTCACTCACACATGCTTCAACCCTATCCCACAATTCTTTCCTTTGAATCACTTTGCCGATTTCCATGATTCCGCGAGTCTTGTCAATGATGTTTATCACCCTAAATTCATCGAATGATTTTTTATTAAGGAGTTTAATAAATCCCATGCAATGCTAGCCTTCTTAGCATTCTCCTCTTTAGTGGACAGGAAAAAGAACTCGATGGTTTTTACCACAGTCTTCTGTTCTGCAACCAATTTCCAATATTCCAAAAGTTTCTTCATTTCTAAGATGATGTCCTCCCATATTGTCTGCCTAGATTCAACAAGGGCCATATTTCCCTTTAATTTTTTCTTTAGCACTTTGATCTCATCTTGCACCACTTGATACTTGCTATTGATTTGATCTACACTTACCTGGGCAGACTAGAGTTGTTTCCTCTTATTTTCTAGTGTGTGTTTGGTGTTATCTAAGTTGATCTAAACCTTCTTGAGCTCACTCTTTGACAACTATAGTTCAGTGAGAGCCCTAGTTAACTGCTCAATGGGATTTTGCGGGTTATTTACCACAACCACAAAAAAAATATGGGAGTCTATCTATTGTTGCAACTTTTTCACCCACATTTTGAGGGCTAATACCTCATAATTCCTCTCAATTAGATCCCTAGCCAAAATTTCCTTCTCGTTGGTTTGTACATATTTCGCAACAGGCATTTTTAGGTTCTTCCTTAGTGACTGTATTTCTTATTGTGATCCCTTAATAATGGCCTCCACAGTGGCCTTATCATTGGGATCCATCCCCAGCTTGATGATCATTTCTTTGTAACCTTCATTTTGGAGATGGAGGGTTCTTGAGTTGTTTTTTCTTGTTTTAACTTAGTAGTTTCTTTCTCCAACAACTTCTCATCCTCGCTGATGGTCAAGGTTTCCTTACTCAACTCGGTATATATCATCTCCCCTACCTGCTTATGTAAATTAATTTTGTTATGCAAGGCGACATTGGTTGTGTCTAGATACAAATCCATTGTTCTGAACTTTGGTCAAGAGGGGAGGGACTACATAGAGGGATGATATAGGGATAGCTTCATCTGATTTCTTTCAAGGTCCATAGCAGCCAAGAGCCTGCTCTGATATGGAACTGAGTGGGATTCTAGTTGCGACAAGATGTTGCCCCTGAATTTTTTGTTTCTTTCCTCTGTTAGCTTCCCTTCCTCCCATTTAGGGCCTATTGTTGATGCACTTCCAACCAAACCTAGGAATGCCACCTTAGTTGAACTGGAGGTAGTAGTTTGTTGGGGGTCCTCAAATTGTTCTTGGAATCTGGGTTGATCCTGAAGTATTTACAATGGAAGTGGGTACCTAATTTCAACACTAGAAGTAGTGCTTGAAGTACTGCCCATTGATAGGAAACTCAAGCACTTCACCATCCAGATTTTCCAGTAGGAATGTATTGTTGCCTTTGGTTTCAGCTACTTTGAATGGTCCAAACCATAAGGGGTCAAATTTTCCATGCTTACCTTTGTCTTCCCTCTTGACTTCCCACCTAAGCACAAGGTCACCCGACTGGAAAATTTTGTCTTTAGCCTTTCTGCCAATCAGGGCCTTCATTTTATGCTAGTATTTGAGAAAATTATGGCTCACCTACTCCCTGTTCTCCTGTAATTCAACCAACTGGTTTATCCTCCGGGTAATTGGATTTGGCTCCTGCGTTACATCCTAAATTAATTTAGCCACTGGCATAGCCAATTACTAGGGAACAATGTAGCAATACCATACACCAATTCAAATGGTCATTTTTCACTGGATCTCTTTGTTGTACCATTGTTTTCCCAAAGAGAAAACTTAAGTTAGGAGTCCCAATTTTTCTTGTTCTATGCAATGTTTTTCTTTAGAATTATTACGAATTTTGTTTGATGACTCAACCAACCCATTTCCCTGTGGATAATACGTGGTAGAGTAACCAAGTATGATTCTCTACTTCTAATATAAATCAATGAGTCTCGCGGACTTAAATGCCCGGGCATTATCAGTCACTATCTTTTTTGGCCATCCAAACCTGGAAAAATTATTTTCTTCAAGGAAGTTCATGACCACTGAATCAGGTGCGACCCGAGTAGGAATGGCTTCGACCCACTTTTTGAAGTATTCAGTGGCTATCAGAGTCCATTTATGCTTCCCACTCGAAGGTGGGTGAACACAAAGTCTTCACTCATTGAACCTTTGACATATCATGTGCGTTCATGACATACTAAACAATACCCTTATCTTGACTACATATTGAAAAATACCTCTAAAGATCACATCATTTAACCCCCTAGCAATATGAACCCAATAAGCCTTCCCAATCTAAAAAACCCCTACTTTCACTAGATATTGTAGATATCCATTTTTTCATTAACGTTTTCTACACCCTTTTATATTTTTCATTAACTTTGAGCTCCATTTTTTATACTTGCCAATATAAAAACACTTTACCTCCTATTATATGCTCAATATATTATTTCATATTTTCCTCAATGTATATCCCCCAACATGAATGCACGTGGTATGGTATTTCTCCCCAAACGAAGCCCTCGTGTGGGTGAATCTCTCCTATGAAATCCAATCCCCATTGCTTAAAAGGTTCTTCCACAAAAACTAGAATCAGAGGCAATGGAACCAATGTTTTCTTCTCAAAAAAAATTTGGCATTCCCTACAACCTCTCATGAGCTTGTAGACATCAAAAAACAAGGTAGGTGAGTAGAAACCATCCTTCAAAATTTTATGAGTTGTAACCTTCCAACTATAATGTCCTCCACAAGCACAACCATGGTATTCATTAATGGTCTCAACAATTTCATCTTCAGTTAAGCACAACAACAATATACCACCAGGATCCTTCCAATACAGTTGACCATATGTGATTACATACTTTTGGGCTTTCATCCTCAGAGCCCTATATTTCACTTTGTCCAAACTAGTTGGGAAGCTAAGAAACAATAGATAGTGGACAATGTTTTTGTATCAATCTAAACAAAGGTATTTATAAGTGATTTTGTTATCTTGTTCACTGGATTGGTTCTCCCTGCCGACTATATTTGGACCCAAAGTCTCGGCCAATTTTTTTATCCCCATCGCTTGACAGTTCACCTCTAATAGAATATTAGCCAAACCCTGCCCCTTTATCAGTTTGGTTGGCTTGATATCCATATCATATTCCTAGATTTTAGCTATCAAATTTCCCCTTTTTCCTTCACTATATCCTTGCATAAGAACACCCTTCACAACTATCAAAGGGACATATGTAATGATTTTTGACTGTAGAATATAGGTCCTAAAATATTTCTAGGCCTTAACCAAAGCATAGGCCTATTTTTCCAAGATATCATACTTCAACTCTGCATCCCTCAGTACTTGGCTGAAAAATGCCACTGGTTGTTCCTTCTCTTCTTCATTCTTTTGTAGTAAGACAATTGCAACAATGTTGGGCGGTGCAAAATAAAATATGAGAAATGACTTTTGGCAATAAGGACTAACCAAGACCGGAGCCTATCCAAAATCCTTCTTAATTCTGGAAAAATAATTTCTTGCCTCCACAATCAATTTGACCTTTCTATCATTTCTCAACATGTGTGTAATCTCCTTTACAATATCTGCACATTTGGGAACAAAGCTCATCAAGAAGTTTATCCTTCCTAGGAAGACATGTATCTCCTTTTTTCTCCTTGGGAAGGGGGTGGTATTGATTGCTTCTACCCTCTTGGGGTCAATTCTCTCTCCTTCTTTTGAGACTATATGTCCCAAGAGCTTTCCTTCTATGAGGGAAAATTGTGACTTCTTTAGATTCAAGTATAATGAATATTTCCTGCATTTCTTAAAGGTGTGTTGTAAATGCTACAAATTCTCTTCATCAGACTTTCAGAACACAATTATGTCATCTAAGTAAATTTTAACCCCGTACAGAAATTACAGGCATACGAATTCTAAAACACAGAAAATAAACAATAGCGAGAGCATAACACATAAAACACATATACACAAAGATTTTCCCCTAGATCCCGAAACCGGGACTACCAGCTTGATTTTTCATTATGTTCCTTTCAATGTTATAATACATATTTATACATGCCGAAGCATCCAATACCATGGACCGAAAAACCATCGCGTCCAAAACCATGGACCGAAAACCATCACGTCCAAAACCATGTGCGAAAATCATGCACAAAACCATAGGTGGGTCTGCCCAACCTAACATAGGGTCCAAAACCAAAATTTTATGGGGCGCTGCCCCGGACCCCATAGAGTGGGGTTAGCTGCACCCCTCGAACCCCCTGTGACCCCCCGCTACGCAATAGGTGCAACGAACGGGGGGCTTCACCCCCCTTCTAACCCTCAGTTAACTACGTGGGCTAGTCGTGGAAAGAATATAACACAACCCAACAGGAACAAAGCTCATCAAGAAGTTTATCCTTCCTAGGAAGACATGTATCTCCTTTTTTTTCCTTGGGAAGGGGGTGGTATTGTTTGCTTCTACCCTCTTGGGGTCAATTCTCACTCCTTCTTTTGAGACTATATGTCCCAAGAGCTTTCCTTCTCTGAGAGAAAATTGTGACTTCTTTAGATTCAAGTATAATGAATATTTCCTGCATTTCTCAAAGGTGTGTTGTAAATGCTACAAATTCTCTTCATCAGACTTTCAGAACACAATTATGTCATCTAAGTAAATCACCACAAATTTATCCCCCACAAATGATATATCCATCACTCTTTGAAAAGTAACTCCAACATTCATGAGACCAAAAGGTATTCAGGCATACATGAACATTCCCCATCGAGTGGTGAAGGTTATCTTCTCCTGATATTCAGTATGTACAACAATTTAGTTTAACCCTGAGAACCCATGAATCATTGACAGTCTTGATGACCCCACCACCTTTTGTAAAATATAATCCATCTTAGGTAGTGGGTAGTTATCCTTTAGGGATGCCCTATTTACATTTCTGGAATCCACACACCTAATCTCTCCATTCTTCCTTTTGATGGGGACCAGATTAGCCACCCAATCTAAATATCTCAAGGGTACAATAATTTTAGCCTGAAGCATTTTCTTGATTTCCTTCTTTATCAAGGGGAGAAGTAGAGGATTTATCTGCCTTAGTTTCTGCTTGTGGGGTTTAATTTTAGACTTCAAGGGGATCTTATGTTGAATAATACTGATATCATAAGTTTTCAAATCATCATAAGACCAGGAAAAAATATCAACATACCTTCTAAAAAGGTCGAGGTACTTCTTCTTGTATCTCCCTGGAATCCCTTTGGCCAACTTAATTAGTTTGGGTTGTTGATATGTGCCAATATTACAGTCCTTTGTATCCTCTTCAAGATCCTTCTTGGTTGTTTTGATAGTCATGTCATTAACATCGAACAATATTTCCAATGGGACTAACCCCTTTGGGATTATGTTTCCCTTCAACTGGGGAATTTTATGCTCGGCCACGAATTCTTCCCATGGAACTTTTTGCTCAACTGCTTCCATTTCCTCAACGCCTACACCCTCTTGGTCTATCAAAACATTAGAAAACTCCCCAATCACCTCCATAAACCTTTTAATCTGATCTTCATCTTCAAACACATGGCAGTGTTTTATATTGTCAGACACTAAGGGCTTGTTACTAACTTCCACTTTGTACATTAGCAAGGGATTTTGTGGGGGTTTGAAAGTGCTATCAGTTGTAGCCAAGGAATTTTCCATTCTATTTTGATCCCTGGGAAAGAATTGAATATTGAATGCCAAAAAGAAATTTTCAACTAGATCATATACTCCATTTATGTAGGATTTCAACATGGGATGCTTAGTTTGGCACTAGTTCCTGATCTGTTTCACAACTAGCTCTGAATCTCCAAATACCATAAAACATTCAATCTTTATGTCTCTAACAACTTTTAGGACCAACACTAATGCTTCATATTCAGAAATGTTGTTTGTAGCATCAAATTCCAACTTGTATGCAAGAGGAATGAGGTTTCCCTCAGGGGATTTTAGCAATACTCCTCCGCCATTTCCTTCCTTAGAGTAGGCTCCATCAAACTACAACTTCCACACACAACCAAATTTTGTTTGCTACAAATTGACCTATGAGGGAATATCCACTTGGGTTTCCTCCATAACTTCATCATCCATTTTTAGTATAAATCATGAAAGGTCTTTTCCCAGGCCATACATTGGGGAGTTTTCGGAATTATCTTCTCTTGTGACAATTTTTACAAACCCGGATTCTCTATAAAGTTTGCACTCTTCTCCACCAAAGACTAGAATAGTGGCATATGTAAGGTCTAATTTGATAGACCCTCCAAGCTTCATTCCCCAAGATCTAGAGAGGAGCATACCAAATCTTGTAGGAATGTCTACAAACACAATATCCATCACCACACTCTTCGCAAGAATTTGAGCCAGATTGACAACAAGTTCTTTGATCATTCCCAGGCACTTGAATCTTTTGGATTCAAAGGAATACAAGTCCTTATATGGTTTAGTTATTTGTAGGCCTAATTGGTCCATAACATACAAAGGCATAAGATTATAAGAGCCTCCTGAATCAAGCATGCAATTATGCAATAGTAAATCTGGATCACTAAGGTGAATGGAGGAGGGGAAGGGTCCTACTCCTCCACATGGGGGCCAAACATGACTACAAGCCTTTATTCCTGTAGATTCAGACTATCTTGAGATGAGGCAATATGAGATACATCCATGAACATAGAAATTTGTTTTTTATAACTAGGTTGTTTCAATAATTTCATCAAAGGAATATATATATTGACCTTTTCTAACTCTTTTTTCAAACTGAAAACGAAGGGATTCCTATCTACTTTAACTGGATCAATTGTTTCTTTACTTTATTGAAGGATTGGCTTTGTTTGCACTGGTGTTTATTCTTCATTTTCAACTTCAGACTTGGAATTGGTGGGGTATGGTGCTTGATCAATGATGAGCCCCAAAAATGTACAATTATTTGGGCTCATTCAACCTCCTAATTTGGCTTAGTCCACCATTATCATTTGTTTATTGCATGTTTTTTATTATTTTTATGTTAATAGAGTGAATTTGGTTAGTCATTATGCCAATAAGTCTAATGGGTGCTTTGTGTAGCCTTTTTGGTCAACTTGGAGACAAAATTGAAGGTCTTAATGAGCACTTGGCAACCAAATTCGTGGGAGAACAAGCTAGAGGATTTGTAGGAAGGTGTCCCCCTCATTTATGGGCCCTTACCTCGAATTCTCCACCATCAGCTCGGAGTTCAAGGGCCACCGAATCAATCAGCTCAAGGGCAGCCAAGCAAGTCAAGTTGGACTGCTGTTAACTACAAGTCTTGGGCAGCCAAGTCCCTAAATTTTAGGAGGACTGTTGGGTCCTCAAATTGTATAAATAAGAGGGCTTAAGACCTCATTTCAGTTAGTTAGTTTGGGGTTAGCTAGTGGTTAGTCATTTTTGTAGCCAGTTAGTCATTTTGTTTTAGCCATTAGTTAGCTAGTTTGTAGTTCGATTTTTATGCAATAGATTAGCTTTGCTTTCAGCTCATGTTCAAGCTCTCCTTGTGGACAGTTTTGATGTAACTCTTCATTCTTGTTTAATAAAGATGAATCCAGCTTTGTACCAGCTCTAAATCTCTCTTGGGAGGCTGTAGCTCTTGGGGTTGGGCCCATCTCAAGCGCTCAGTACCTCCCTTGTTTATCTTTATGTGTTTGCTGCGTTCTTAAAATGAAATCTGCTCTTTAGATCTTGCTTTGTTATTTTGGTTGTTTTTTATGGTTAAAGTAGCTTTTTATGGTTAGAATCGATTGGTAGGAGTTTGTCATGCATTTTGATCTTTTTGAATGTTCTTACTCACGTGATGTACATGGTTCTTTTTCCAAACAAAGCTGTTGTTTATTCATTTCATTGACAGTTGGATTAAGTTAGCTAGGACTTGGTTTGTTTGCAAGGATTCATTGATTCGTTTGAATGAGCATTGTGCAGGGCATCTCTATCACCTTCATCACCTCCTAGTTCATCTGAGCCTCATCCAGATCAGCTCCTCCATCACCAAGTCTGTTTCCTCATCTCTCATCTGCTCTTTTGCCACGTAACCCTACCTTCTTGCTTTTCCATTCCCTAAACCTTCGTTGATGCAAGTCAGCCTTCCGCATCATCTCACCACTCCATCCATCAGTTCCTGGGTCACTTCAGATCCCTATTTCACCTCCATACTCGTTCCTCCACCTTTTTTTCTCCATCCATTCTCCAAAATCCTCTTTCCAGAACATCCTGTAGAAATCTCTGAACATCCTGTAGAAACCCCTGCAGACATCCTGTAGAAGCCTGCAAACTCGGTTTCCGAGCACCTGAACGTTGTGGACTTCTGTGGACTGATGCTAGGGATCCTCTGGGACCTCTCCTAGCCCTCCTGACCTTTCCCAAGCTTTCTCTCCCTTCGCACCACCTCTGCACAGCCAAACCCTAATAAGAAACAAATTCATAATCACTCCATCCACTTAAGCAAAAATACAAAAACAATGTTCTTTTTCATAGAAGTAGTTTGAGTTCATGCATTTTACATAATTAGAAGTAATGGCATCATTTTTAGACATTTGCACTCTCACTATTGCACCATAGAGGTTAAACTAGTCAGATTAGGGTTTACTAGGGTTTCCATGCTTTGGTTGGCTTTCAGTTCATTTTTGCAAAATAGATTAATTTCCTTTGAGATAGCCTTCGTCCATCATTTAGAAAGCTTCTTCTGAGAGCATATAGAAGTTGGCTTGAGCCCTAGCGGACTTTTGCCAGCTGACCAAGTGACAGATGCGACAAGAGCTAGTACTTGTGCATACAGCACCGTCGCTTCCAAGTTTGTTACGAACTACCGGGTTGATAAAATTAGAGATAGGAAGCCCCAGGAGTTGTAGCATTATTGCTACAATACTGGAGCCCACCAGTGCTTCTCCCTTAGTTGGTGGATCAAGGTTGATAGGCTTTTTCCCTTTATTAGTTGGTTTTGGGGGAGCAGGTTGGGAAGTTTCTTCATTTTGATCTTGTGTCTGAGATATTTTCCTAGATCTAAAATCATAATTCTTATGATCCTCGTCCTCTCCTTCTTGTGCTTCTATTTCATTTTCTTCCTCCAGGAGAGTAGAGTATTGGTTCTCCTTAAATTCAATAACATCTTCAATATTTTCTTTAGGGTCATCTTCTAAATACAGGGGAGGTTGTATTTGGTCTTGTTGGTCCTTTCTTTCTCTTTGAAATAATTTCAAAGGAGGTCTCCTATATTGGGGGTTGAGTTTTTTTTTAGGACCTTGTTAGATGTGCTGAGGAGGATTTTTTTTCTCCAACTCTAGCTTCACTAATTTATTTGAAAGGCTCCTAATCAACTTATTCATTTTATTTAGCTTCTACTCTTGGGCATCCCTTGTTTGGCCAGAGGAGTTGGCTTCTTCTTTTCCCCTTCTCCTATCACCATGTTCTCCCTTTCCTTTCCACTTGCCTATAGATGCAAAGTTTGCTTCAACTTTCAAAGCATCAGACTGGACCTAGTCCAGTTTGCTGGATTTCCTCTCTCTGAGAGTAAGCCCAAAATCTGACTCAAAAGCTCCAGTAAACACCACCTTAGCTGCTACCTGTGGAGGTTTAATCTCAACAGGCAAGATGTTATATAGCTTATTAAATATTTTTATGAACTCAGTGACATACTCATTATGTATTTTCTTTATTGTATTAAACTCAATCAGGAAATACCCATGGTCTTTCTTCTCTCCCCATTTTTGCATAAAATTATTCTTCAAATCCTCCCAAGTGTTGATTGAGTTATTTGGTAAGGTCTTAAACCATTTTCTAGCATCCCCATCTAAGGATTGAACAAATAGTCTCACAACTACATCGTGGTGCTCTACATTCAAGTTTCAACAAATGCACAAAAGACCTCGATGTGTTTTTAGGTTGTGACATCGTCTTCCCTAGTGAATCTAGGCATAAGATTAAGATAGTCTTGGGGCATTCCATTCAAAGGCCATTGCAGATTGAGTAGGGCATATATGTTAAGTAGAAAACCAGGGATAGCCATATTTTGAAATGGAGGTTGGAAAATATTTGCAGCAGGGCCTAGCCGAGAAGCAGAGTGAACCACACTGGATAGTATTTGGTTTGAGATAGTAGTGGGCATTTGAGATGCACCAAGTATGAGAATATATTTGACTTCTTCAACTTCTAGGAAGGTATGATGTGCAAAAGGATCAGATCTAATAGAGGTTTCTTTGGACTTAGGTCTCGGAGCCAGGTGGAGGAAAATGTTCTTTTGAAAATTCTAAGACTCTGGATGAAGTTTCAAGATATTTTATCTCAACTCCCTAAGAGCTATAACTTGAGGCCTCTGAGGTAAATACAACAAAATCTGGAGTTTTTGGGGTTTTTTCCCTCCAAATTCCCCTCGAGATGATTCTTTTGGGTTCAAAAACAAGAGGATTTTTTTGTTGTGAGGTGTATGAATGGGTATGAGGCCTCTTAAAATCCATGCATATAACTTAATGGATTTTCTTAGTGAGAGATATCAACCCACACTTCCTTTTCTCACCATACAAAAATAATGTTCAAAAAACATACCCAGGGAAATGTATTCTAATTTGTTCCCTGACAACGACAATAGAAGATGTTGTCGCTCCTAGAGACAACTCTTGGTTTGATGTGAAGGGTAAGTGTCTAGGAAATCTTGAAGTCACTTGTAGATAAATATTTATTGCTCAAGATTTGAAAATGTAAAATTATTTGAAATTGGTTCAATAATCATACTCAGAAACCAGACATGTTACACACATTGACAACATTTTCTTCCAAAGAAGTAAATTTCAACCATGGTGGCCTACACACAAATAGTGAAGCTTCTTTAGTTGTCATAGTATAGGTGAGGGAAGAAATAAAGAAAGAAGTTCGGTGCAGAAGGCTAGTAATAGAATCTTGTGCACTAAACTTCAACAGAGTAATGTATAGACAAAGGAAATGAAATTATAAACCATGGAGCACACTTTAAGGCTTTCAATCTTACATTGACATGTACCATCTTCCATAGCATGACATAGATAAATTTGACATACAAGATTGATTTCCAACTACTACAATTACACGATTTCTAAGAGGAAATAAACACATAAGAAAATGATACATAGAGGAAAGAGAACATACTCCACATATAAATTCTTGGAATCACCAAAAACTTATTCATTAGTATTTTAGAAAAACATACATGTCTTTTAGCCTTGGAACTTTCCAAATTTGCAGAGATATTGTCGCCTCTTAATAGAAAATTGAACCCTTACAAATGAATTCCTCTTCCCTCTTATAGGGAGATTCCTAACAACATAGTTACCAAAATATCTTCTAGTGTGATAGCTGGCTAAACTAATCATTTGTGCAAGTGTGTCGAAGCCCTAACTACTCTAATAATTGCATAACAACTTGATTCTTTCTTGAAAATAAAATATATAGATGTTCCGAAATGAGAGAGATATGACATGATTCTGGATCAGGAAGGATCTTCAATGTTGGCTTGCTTGATCCTTAGAGGTGGTCCTGGGCTCCACCACCTAGATTTGCGGTGGTTTTATTAGTTGGTCACACCTTTGTCATAAAATTGGGTCTGGTATGTGAGTGTGAATAAGGGTACTGTAGGCCATCCTTAGCTTTTTGAGCTCCATGTGGTTCGACTTGTCAATGAATAAGGTCTTCACTAGCCACAACAGCTAGGATTCCCTTTTCAAATAGTTTACTATGGTCCTCCACTTGAGAGTGACAGTCATCTCATGTGATTAGTCCACCTTTCTCTTGGCCTCAAATAACAATTGTTCATACTGCTCCCAGGTTAGTAACTAACCTTGGAAATCCCAACAACAAGGTAAGCTCGCTCTTGTCCTCTAGTCAAAATTAGAATTGAAGGTTGCAACTGCCCTTGCCAACTCACTCACGCATGCTTCAGCCCTATCCCTTGCTTCTTTCTTTTGAATCACTTTGGTGATTTCCATGATTACGCTAGTATTTTTAATGATGTCTATCACCCTCAATTCATCAGATGATTTTTCACTAAGGAGTTTGATAAATATCTCAGCAAAGCTAGAATTCTTAACATTCCCCTCTTTGGCTGAAATTATAGATAACTCGATGGTTTTTACAACAAATTTCTTCTTTGCAACCAATTTCTAATGTTCCAAAAGTTTCTTCATTTATGAGATGATGTCCTCCCATATTATCTATCTAGCTTCAACAAGGGCCATATTGCCCTTCAATTTGTTCTTTAGCACTTTGATCTCATCCTACGTTTCCTGATACTCATTGTTGATTTGATCTACACTTACCTGGGGGGACTCGATCTATTTCTCCTTACTTTCCAGTGTGTGTTTGGTGTTTTCCAAGTTGATCTAAACCTTATTTAGCTTACTCTCTAACAACTGCAGTTCATTGGGAGCCCTAATTAACTATTCAGTGGGATTTTTCTAGTTTTCCGGCACAACCATAACACATATATGGGAGTCTATTTGTTGTTGTAACTATGTCACACACATTTTGAGGGCTACTACCTCATCGTTCCTCTCAATTATCCCCCTGGCCATAATTTCCTTCTCGTTGGTCTACACATGCTTCACATAGACATTTTTAGCTGCTTCCTTAGTGACTGTATTTCTGATTGCGAGCCCTTGATAATGGCCTCCACTTTGGCCTTATCATTGGGATTTACCCCCAAGTTGATGATAATTTCTTTGTAGCCTTCATTTTGGAGATGGAGGGCTCTTGACTTTTATTTTTCTTGTTTTATCTTAGTAGCTGCTTTCTCCAACAGCTTCTTGAGCTTGCTGATTGTCAAGGCTCCCTTTATCAACTCGCTATATATCATCTCCCTTACCTGCTTGTTTAAATTAATTTTATCCTTCAAGGGGACGATGGTCATGTCTAGAGACAAATCCACCATTCTAAAATGTGCTCTAGAGGGGAGGGACTACACTAAGGGATGATATAGGGAGAGATTCCTCTAACTTCTTTTAAGGTCGATAGTGGCCAAGAGCTTGGTATGTTATTGTATTGAGTGGGATGTTAGTTGCGACAAGATGTCGTCCTTGAATTTATTGTTTCTTTCCTCTTTACTTTCTGTTCCTCCCATTTAGGGCCTACTTCTAATTCGCTTCCAACGGAACCCAGGGTTTCCACCTCAGTTGAGCTGGAGGTAGTAGCTTGTTTGGGGTCCTGTAATTTTACTTGGAAGCCAGGTTGATCCAGGCTCTTTTGAGTCAATCTTGCATCAATTTCCTCTTCATTTTTCTCCTGGACCTTCACTTTCTTAGTCGAGGATGCATCCTCCATGTTGGTGTCCATGAGGGGTTCAGTGTGGCTCGAGGGTTTTGGTTTTTTTTTCTTGGGGTTTTTTTACGAGCCCTTTTTTTATTTGAGCATGGTGCCCAATTATATAGGGGAAGGGGAACTAGGAATTACCTAGCAAGAGGAGGAACCTAGAAGCTGATGGTGCTCATGAGTCCTTAGGTTACAGTTCGTCAGTTAGAGGTAGCTCACATATACAGGTGCTAATAGATGGAATGGATTATGCATGAGATAATTTTAAATAAAAATGTTTTAAACTAAAACAATCAGCGCACGGGATGCAATGGTCGATTCATAGGGACTTTTGGCGGGTAAAATGTAGAGATGGCACGAGGGAGACACGTGGAAGAGTTGGGTTGAGTGGAGGACAATGGAGGAAGGATATATATCAACTTATTTATGCACTTTCTTACCACACTCTCTTGATAGCGATCCCAATGATGAACTTGGTCATTGTGCTAATATGAAAGGTGGTAGGTCCTTCTTATCTCCCTGACGAGGTTCCTAGGTGGAGTTGGAGGTGAGGCTGACCCCCTCTCCCCCACGTAATCAATCACAAATGTTGATATGAAAATATCGATTTGTTGAGACTTTCCGAGTGTAACCACCCTCCTCCCACACTTACCCAAGCTTATCGGTCCATCGGGCTAAATGTGTGACGAAGAGTTACTATGATACAATTCAACTCCCTAAGCACAGTTAAGGAAGTGGAACCGACGAAACAACAATTTATAGACCTCCCTCAAGTGCTGCAGGACCCCAAGGAGATAATCCAGCACTCCTGGTGCCCAACCCCTGAGTTAACCTATCCTTTCAATGAGTCAAACCCCCAGTCGCTCCCATGTTATGGGCATGCATGCGAATGGGACCCTCTAGTCGCTCCCACAATTCCTACAAGGGAGAGACTGCAGTCTTTTTCATCAATTTATGTGCCAAATACTGCGATATTTAAGCCACTTTTTCAGGGCTAGTCTCCAAACCACTACCCAGAACTTGATGAGACTTTCTAAGACAATAAATGACACTAAGGCATAGCCTCTGACACAAAACGTGATCAAGGACTCGACCTAACCAAGCCAAACCATGACAAGAATTTTGTTAAACAAATCATGAACATATAATCTACAGGTCATAATAACAAATTTGAGCATAGGGTTATCATAATTATCTAAGAATCGATGGGAAGCATTAATGCCCTATCACAATAGCTGCAATATCATCTATTAGGTCATATATCCATTATTCATTCATTTACTAATAAAAATGTGACGAGAGCCAAACATCATCATTGTCATAAAACATGCTCATAACCAACATATAACTAGAAGAATAGAAAAGATAAAACAACCATCAAGATCACATAATAAAAAGTAAATTTACCCATCAATTAAAAGAGGAAAAGATCTCTTATTAACATATGGAAAATGCAACCAGCTTTGGACTTCCACATACCACCCGACCATAGACTAGGATGAACCAAATCTCTCTTTCAGCGAGTCACTCTCGTGCCATATTCCAAGCATGAATGTAGAATCTCATGGAACACATCCAACAAAACCAAACCAGGGCTTCTAGAGGCCAAACCCCCTTAACCCTCAACTAGTGATTCCACCTCATGGTCAGACATCACTAACCATCACTAGATCGATCTCTACCCAAGATTTCCATGGATCTGGAGTGTTTGTTCCAACCCGAATTGTAGGACTAGTAACTCAAGCCACATTTGTTATCGGGCTTCAAGAGCGTTTGTCCAATCATGGTTTCCAGGACTAGTAACTCAACCCATGAAGGGCTTCTGGAGAGTTTTTCCAACCAAGGCTTCCAGGACTAGTAACTCAACCCAAGCTGTGACAGGGCTTCTAGAGCGTTTTTCCAACCAAGGCTTCCAGGAACTAATAACTCAACCCACAACTAAAGGAACATGATCACCAACTAGAAAACAAAGACAAAATCCAAAACACCATGGCTATCCAGGAAATGGAAAGGCTATGCAAAACCATCATCAATCCAGGCAATCCTCCATGAGACTAATAGATCATAACCAAGAAACCAAATGTACGTGCCATGCATGCCAAAACTAGAAAGGAAACCAAACATGCAACTCAATACCTACAAAGAAATTCTATTGTAGTTGTTTATCCTGATGTCCTCTTGCGTTTTCTTGCTTTCCTTGCCTTCTTGGTCCAAATACCAAGTATGCCAAACTCCTCCAGGAATTATCCAAGAAAACTCTAAGCGACCAAGAGTATGAGAGAGAGAGAGTAGAAAATGAGAGCTCCAAAGTTGAACTGACAAAATTCCATGAACAGATCCTCATAATCCTTTTTATCAATGAGGCCACTATTTTCTTTATTTTCCATTATTTTCCTTCAATTAACTCACGTGCAACTTGTGACCTTTCACCTTCGATTTCTCCTAATTTCCATTATTTTCATAAATAAAATGCCAAATAATGCCTCTTGCCTTTCCAAAGCCTTTTCCATTGCCTTTTCCAATTTCCTTAGTCATAATAAACTGAAGTGACACCCTTTAGGATGTTCTACCCACCATTGAGCTTGGAATACGTGTCCCATGACCTTGGTCTTATATTTTTTACATGAATTTTTAACCAAAGCTATTACAGAACCCTCACCCTTGGCAGAACACTGTCCTCAGTGTTTAATGACACATATAAATAGTAAGACCGTTGAAAATAAAAACATACTACCTATGGAGCTTTATACCATAACGTGTTGCAGTATTTACAATGACCACCTGCTAAAAACATGATAATCATACCATTTACTGGAGCTTTATAACACACCTCTGTAGAATTTCCTGCAAATTCTCTACAAATATACCTCTGAGATCTATGTAGAAAATCTGACTGTAGATTAACTCGATAATGCAATATAACTAAAGGAAAATACTTTAATCTACTTCTACAATCAAATGTGCGGAAGATTAATAGATCTAACTGAATCAGAGTTGAACACATATAACCATAAGAAGAGGAATCAATGCACATGAAACACAAAAAATACTCAGGGGAAAGCCTCAACTAAAAACCCCACTATCTGTATTATCATAGAAGGTGGAAATACATCAAGATTACACAAAGTCTTAGCTCTCACAGCTAGACAAATCTCAGTAAAATCCTCATGGATGCTCACAGGAAAACAAGACTTCTCCTAAGCCTTCTCCTCTGCCCTCCAAGCCTCCTATTTCCTTGTGCAGTTTCTCTAGGTGATCCTGGTGTTGCCAAGTGGAAGACTCTCAACCAAGTGGAACACTGATCTCTCACACTGATCTCACACCCTGTCAGAACTGCGCAATCCTCAAGGAACATTGCCTTGACTGCATGCATTGGTTTCCTTTATAGGAAAACATATGAAATTGATAGTACGTTGTCCTTGACATTTAACTCAACTGGGTCTTTCTCAAAATAGACATGCATGAGTTTTTGATGAGAGTTTCTTCAGTTAATTGCATAGCACTAGTTGGATGCATGCATGCATCAACTGACTGATAACTCTCTATTAATTCCACAAACAATTTGGAACTAATTTAACGGGACTTAACTCAGTAAACTGAGTTAACTAAATACAACTCAAATATAACTCATCATTATCTCCTTAATTAAGGGATAACTATTTCATGACTTCACAAAGACTTCTAGCTTGAATTTATCCAACTAATTAATCCAAGATGAATTGATTAATTATTTTTCAAGAAACTGGTGAGATTAAATTCGAATTTTAATTTTCAATTTTAATTCAAGGACAAATTAAAATTGGAATATTCTTGATTCTATTTTTATCATTTCTTGTTGCTATTGTCAACACTCCCTCTCAACAAGAAAGGAATTCAACTCGATCCCGATCCTGAACCTTTGGAATGTTCTGCATGCAACACTTCTCTCTAGTGTTGTTGCTCCAGCAACATCAAAAACAAAAAAAAAATCCAACTTGAATCAGAATGATGCCTTTGTCATCAAAGTCTCTGACTGCTATTTCCTATGTCGACTGAAAACTTTACACCTCTGTGCTCTTCAGTATCTGATTTCTCTAGCCTTTGTCACTTTGATCTCTGACTGCATCAATCCCATGTTGGGTATACGACCAAAGTCGCACATTGACTAGAAGTGGGGAGGATCATGGGTATATAAGGATGGACAAATATCTCCATTGGTATGAGGCCTTTTGGGGTAAAGCCCAAAAACAAAGCCATGAGGGCTTAGGCCCAAAGTGGACAATATCATACCATTGTGGAGATATGTGGTGTCCAGAGTCCTAACAAGTTGTATCAGAGCCATGCCCCGAATTTAGCCAAGTGGATGAATTCTCGGAATGCCGAACGAAGGTGGTGGGCCCCAGTAATATCACGATGGGATCTGTGGATGAGCTCGATTAGACAGGCGGTGTGCTCCGGATTCTTCATGGGCGTGTCCTGGTCCCAACACGGTGAAGAGGAGTTGACCTTGGAAGAGCAAGCTCTCGAGGCAGGTGGTGCTTCCATGTAAGGCGTGTGCTTCCAACGCATTGGAGTGGAGAATCCTGGTTGGTAGAGAGTGGACGGATGGATAATCGTTTGAGGGGAGGCTCGATGGTCCTTTGTTCGAGGGGAGGATTGTTGGGTATACGACCAAAGTCCCACATTGACTAGAAGTGGGGAGGATCATGGGTATATAAGTGTCATGCAGAAAGAGTCAATTTTGCAGACAAAACCGACCTCCCTAGAAACTAAGGCGTTTCTAGTGACAAACAAAACAATCAAGCACTATCTTTCCCTAAATATGCATTTAAAATAAAAGCAACCAGGTGTTTAAGGCTTACCTTTAGTCCAACGTTTTTTGTAGTAGCCAAGCCTCTTCGATCTAGATGAGCTCCTTCTCCTTGAAACCTGCATACACTAACAAGCAAACGATTACATAGCACCTAAATAACTCATATAATAAAACATATTCATCATAAAGACCAAGGAGTTTATGAAACAAATTATATATAACAACTTGTTGAGAAAAATGAACTTAATTGTATTAATTAGAAACAAAAGAAACCTTACAACCAGTGCCTTGGTGTTGTGCAGGTCCCTCCCAGGGTCCAGCAAGAGTTCTCCTCTACTTTGATCAGCTCACCCACTTCCAAATGAAGCTAAGAAAGGATTGGGATCTCTCCTCTCAAGCTCTATAAGGGAGTCCTAATTTCAGCAGCATCTACCCTTAGGAATGTTCAGCTTTCAACCTCTCCTCCCTCTGGCCCAATGCCTGTATTTATAATGCTTTGGAGGAAGTTAAACAGGTCCACCATCAATGGGATAAGCCCCTCTTTCAAAGGGATAGCTCCCCTCTTCATGGGATAAGTTCCTCTTTCATTGGGATGCATGAACCATCTGGAGGTGCTCAATCCACGTCAAACCATCTTCTAGAATGCTCTAGAATCGACCGCAAGTAAGTTTTTTGAAGTAAAACTTGCGCCTTTTGACTTTTACAGGAGTACGCACCCACCCCTTTACAGACAGAGCGTACAAGTACGCAGGTATTATGTACTTGAGGTGCGGGCACGCAGGTAAGAGTAAGAGAAAGTGCGGAACCAGAGTTATATTGATTTTTTAAAGGCTTTCTCTCTTTTTTGGAGTTTGACATGAGGAGCAGAGGTATAAGACTTGCCAAGGAGGACAGTATGGTTATTGATGGAGCCATACTGACTGCAAATAGTCATGGTGACAAATTTTAGTGTAACAGATTTCCCCCTAAAGTGCGAGGTCTGTAGTAGATTAGGGTTTTATATCATCTAGGAAGGGTGAAGCACTTTATCATTTCGAGGATTATCTTGTGGAAAGCCCAGTTGGAACCTGCAAATATTCAACACAAAATACATATATGAGATCATATCATCGCTGAGGTAGGCATTCCCATACTCAGATCAAAAACTTAACTAACAAACTAACGACTGCTCTGATATAGGAATGATTTTGCAATACATCATAATCATAGACACATGTAGACACAGTATGGACGCAGCCATCTGTTTATAATTAGTCTACTGTATAATGAATACAAAACTCCTCGCAGCCTGGATGGCGGAAACTAGATCCAGGGTCTTCATTTCTGCTTCCCAAAATAGTACGATTCTATCCATGCGAATAAATGAGTTGATGTCGAACATGGTAGAAACCACTTGATTACCAGTCAATGATGTAAACTGTTAACAAGTGTGAGAGAGACCACCAGTGATGTCAATGGTTCTCAAAGTACCCAGTACAATCCATGAGATGTAAATGAATGTGTTGATGTCGAACATGTCACGAAATCCTTCAATCGAAAGTCAATGATGTCAACTGTCGTCAAAGGCGAGAAACCTGCCATTGAGGCATGCAGATTTCAAGGTACTGATGATTTCTAGATCATCTTTCTAGATAATGTGCTGATGTCGATAGAAAGCAATCCGTTGCAGGCAAGCCCACAACACGAAATCATAGATCAAGTTGAAGAAATGTAGCTGTAAGGACTGACTCAGGGATGGTCAAGATGGATGACAGATATTTTGCAGATGAATGGTTTATTTGCAAGAATCCTCTTGAACACATAACGACACTACAGATGGTTTGGTGATAATTG
This sequence comes from Pinus tabuliformis, assembly GCA_031772625.1. Taxonomy (NCBI): domain Eukaryota; kingdom Viridiplantae; phylum Streptophyta; class Pinopsida; order Pinales; family Pinaceae; genus Pinus; species Pinus tabuliformis. The sequence goes on along the minus strand of CM062812.1, from coordinate 121,450,306 downwards.
TCCCAAAGTTAATACCCGGAAACCGGCTGAAGACTTTCAATGTGGTTTGAGCAACTATTAGGCAAAGGATTTCCCAACCCAGGTGAATGAAAAGTGTCATGTTCAAGAGTGGTGATAAGGTTTTTCCGAGACAGAGTATAACAAATAGGCTCATTTTCCTCTCTTTTCCCCCACCATTTCTGGCAAGTACCTCTTTATTTTTTACAAGCTTGAGGAGGATAACATTTGCTTGATTATAAGCTCATCCTTCGGATGAGTCCAACTTAGTTTAGATTCGAACCCTAAGAAAGAGTGGTCCGTTCCTGTTTGTAATCGAACAGGTCCTTTACTGTGAAATTTTAACGAGTCCAGTATAGGAGAAACTTTGCGTTTTTCAATTTTAGAGAGTCTGAAAAACTTAAGAAGACTCCAAGGTTGACCTTTTTCGTAAATTTGTGTCTCCCAAGCCCGAAAAAGTATAAAATAATACTTGAGAGAACCGCTTGATCTTTACGACCAAGGAGTACTTTCATGATTAGTGTCTCTGATCTGAAAAGTAGAAAGCGATCAAGGACACGTCGTTTTATTTCCAATATCGAATTTGAAACGACAAAAATCCGGCAATCTTTTCATATTTTTACGGTCAGAAAAGGGCTGTAAGAGGACCGTCTTTTTAATTCTGTTTTAACGAGCTAAAAAGAAAACTCGGCAATCTTTTCACATTTTAGGAGTCAGAAAAGAGCTTAAAGATGACTCTGATGTTTTTGTTTGTAAAAAATGACAATTTTCCCTGAAAATCCTTTATCTTGCACAAAAACCAACACATTACTCATACCTGTTGAAGATAGATAAAAATACTTTGAAAAATACCTTTTCATGGTGAAAAATAAACAAATTTACCATTTATTTACCAAAAAAACCTATAAAAAGGGCTTTTACCAATTCATTTTTACCATTTTACTATTTGAGGAGAGAAAAAGGGCTTTTGACAAGAAACTTCCCATGGACATTGCGGAGAATCCGACCGTCGAAATCAAACGCCGTCTCTTCCAGGTAATCTACAACATCCTCCTCTTCAATTTCATCTGTTTAGAATTCCTTTTTAGGCCCCAGATTTCATTTTTGGGAGGTTTTGTGGTTTCAAAAACCGCTTCTTGGGGTACGCAGGCACCACACTAGGGACCCGCGTACCCCGACATTTTCTCAGTTGGAAAAATGTCAGGGACACGCACCTTGCCTTCAGGGACCCTACGTACCTACGCTCTGTTCCTAAAGGCGGGGTGCGTACCCTGCGCAACGAGTTTTTAAACCCTAAATTCTCCAAAATGGACCAAATTTTTTTGATTTCATGGAATCTAATGGATGTTTTTTGGCATGTAGATTGTTCACCATGCTTGATTGGCGTGAGAGAGAGCACGAAGATGTTGATTTGGCCGCCATTAATCATCAACCGTCAATTGATGCTTTGAAGGCATGCGGCCTTTATAAATACTAGGCCATACCTGGCATGAGGGCCCAAGCGAGCTTTCTAGAGTGGCTGGTAGAAAGATGGAACGTTTAGGACCAATGTTTTTATATTGGAGGGCACCAACTTGAGATGGAGCTGGCAGATATCTACTTTCTCACTAGTTTGCCTAAGAGAGGCGAACACTTGACTCTGTTCGGGACTAGGCCAGGTGGCCAGTCTGTCGCTAGTCTCCGACTAGAGTGGTGTAACACTCAGTCTCAAGAGAAGGGGATAGAGATCAAAACTATATCCCATCCTGAACTTATGGTGATTGCCTTTACAGTTACCAGACTTTGCGGGGTTGCCGCTTTACACATTGCCACTGGATCCCAGATGCGGATGGCAATTGATTGCTATCGAGGTACCATTTTCAACTGGTGTGATGTTGTGTTGGCCAATATAAAAGGCCAACTGACTAGAGCCAAAAACGGACAGCTAAATACCTTTGGTTATGGGGCTTTAGTTGTGAGTTTTGGCTTAGAGAGGGTTCCGATGCTGATCCCATAGCAGCTCACTGTTGAGGTTGGGCTTCCTCGAGAGCCCAAATTCATGCGATGGGTTGCGGTTATGGCCCGTCATCCTGATGAGGGGACAGAGGTCGTCCGATTTACTCCGGAGTACTTTCGCTGGTTACAAGACCAGGTCTTTTCTATACAGGATTTTCCTTATGCCGGAGTTGATTTTCGTGGAGATCCGGACATGGTTCTTCCACCAGGAGAACAATGGGATGATACAGGGAACTTCATTTTTCACAATTTTTTTTTTAAACTATCTATTATTTTTGTTTGTTTTATATCGTCTCAAAACTGATAGTAATAATTTTCAAAATGTAGATGTAGGCCCACGACGTCCAGCCAATCTCTGGCCTTACGAGAGGAGACTACCAGCTGCAGCGGCACCGGCCCCACAGGACAAGGCCACAGAGACTTTGGCTGAGTTGGAAAGTGACCTGGAGCGTCTTACAGCAGATATACCGGAGACTACCATAGATGATATTCCAATCAGGCTTCAGCGCTATGTAGTCGGGGTCCCAGGACCTTTTAGGAGGTTCTTGTGTAGGGTGGCCCGTGCAGTGGTGTCATATAGAGATCATCACCAGTGATTGGATGGTCGTTTTGTAGACACATGTGACATTTTGGTTTTTTGTACTTATCATTTTTGCTGATCATAAGGTGTTTTTCAACCTATGATCGAAGACGATGTATTTTTTGACACACTCCTATATATATATATCATTATTACCGGCTTATCTTGTAAATCATGTTATGGAATGGTTTTAAATTTACATGTATGATTATTGCAAATGTCTATTTAACATTCGAGAAGCAATTGCATCTGCTAATGTATTTAAAGACCTTGGAATATGCTGATATTCAATGTAATCAAACTCACGTTCCAAGAGACGCACTCTCAAAAATAACCTTAATAACACTGGATTTCTAATGGCATACACTCTATTAAGCTGTAATACAACGAGTTCAGAATCTAACCTCACTATCAAACTCCGAATCCCAAATGAAATAGATTCAGATAATAACTCAATCACTGCACTATACTCGGCAATGTTGTTTGTTGTTTGACCGAGGCTCACCCCATGCATAGATACTAACTCGTCAGAGGGCGAATAGATAACCCAAGCTGCGGAAGAGATATTCCGTGTACTACGACAAGCACCATCAGCGAAACCAATGTATGTTTGGAGAGGCATCGACATCTGCAATATCAAGAGTAAAACCAAGATAAGCCAGAATAATGACGAAAAGACACTCTCTAAGCTAAGCACATTGTCTAAACTAACAAACACACCAGCTATAAAGAAAAACTAACCTAACTAAAAATCTCCATACCCATTCTTTTAAGCATAATACCTCTTCAAGTAAAGACCATTTCTGGGTTTACCTAAAGAGTCCCCGTCAAAGTCTACCAACTCATAGGCCCCTTTTGCTAGCTTTCTCTTGACAATATAGGGCCCATGCCACATAGGAACGAATTTTCCAGCACCTAATTTATCATTAGCTTGATCATATAATAACACTAGGTCTCCTTCCGAAAAATTTCGAGGGGTCACATTTCGATCATACTGAGCTTTCATACGTTTTGTGTGAGTCTCGATTGCCAATGCAGCATCACGTCGATTCTCATCTAATTGAGCTAAGTATAATAAATGCTTTTCCTCTTTGGAAGTAGCTGGAAGTAACTCGATGGCCATTTGCAGTGACAGGATTTTGCATTCAATGGGTAGCACAGCTTCCAAACCATAAACTAGTTGGAAAGGAGTGAACCCTGTTGATGTTTTCACTGAGGTTCGGTACGCCCAAAGCGCTGAAAATAACATGTTGTGCCAATTCGACCGATGAATACCAATGATTCGTCGGATCATGATAACTAAAACTTTGTTGATGGACTCAACCAGACCATTCGCTTGTGGATAATAAGGAGTAGAACTATCGTGACGCAAACCAAGCTGGCCTGTAAGTTCTGTCATCATAACGTTTCGAAAATGGCGCCCATGGTCAGTGATTATTGCTTGTGGGACACCAAACCTAGCAATTATATGATTGAACATGAAAATTGCAGTTGTCTTGCCGTCTGCCTCGAATGTAGGCATCGCCTCGGCCCACTTAGTAAAATAATCTACCGCAAGGATGATATACGCATGCCCCCCAGCCGAGTGAGGGTTACATGTAATAAAATCGATACCCCATTTGGCAAAAGGACCAACGGCAATTATAGGGTGGAGAGGAGCAGGTGGAGCGCGCATCTTTCAATCAAACACTTGACAGTTGTGGCATTTTCGGACCGCAGTAATACAATCTTTAAACAAAGACGGCCATAAGTAGCCAGCGCGCAATATCTTTTGGGATGTGGCATACCCAGACATATGACCGCCACACGCTCCAGAGTGACAGTCATTTAGAACCCTTTCAGCCTCTTCGTGAGTTAAGCAATGTCGAAAAATAGAGTCCGCCCCACGGCGATAAAGAGTATCTCCAATAATTTTGTATTGTTGGGACTGGAATCGAATTTTCCGACGTTCCGACTTTGAAACTTCGGGCCGAAAGGATTGGGTCTGGAGATAGACGATGATATCCCCATACCACGGATCTAAAGTGCTGATTAGAAACAAAGAGTCGTCCGCAATGGGCTCCTCTGCCACAGTTTCCGTGTCAGCATGCGGGAAGTCACACATTAACTCTGCAAAAACTAAAGATTTCTTAGACTTAGATTTCTCAAACTCCAAGTCGAACTCCTGCAGGATAACAATCCATTTAGAGTACTTGCCCCATAGCAATTGTTTTGTCAAAATGTAGATCATAGGGTTGCAATCCGAAATGACTGTAGTTTTACGTAGTAAAATGTAGTGACAAAAACGTTGGACAGCTTGAACGGCTGCCAATGCCAATTTCTCCACATGTGAGTATTTTAGCTCAGTTGGATTTAACGTCCGACTAAGGTAATATATCACATGTTCCGTTCCGAATTCATCTTCCTGAACTAAGACCATTCCAATGGTGGAATGGGAGGCGGCGAGATACAAAAAGTAATCCTGGTTGTAGTTGGGAGGATGCAACAATGGTGCATGGGTCAACGCGTGTTTGAGTGCATCAAAAGATTTCTGAGCTATCTCATCCCAAGAGAATTGAGCGTTCTGTTTCAACAACCGTGTGAAACCCTTTGTAACCTCGGCGTAGTTAGGAATGAATCGTCGTAAAAAGTTTGCTTTCCCCTGCAAACTTTGGAGTTGGCGAAGACTCGAAGGAGGAGGCAATTTGATGATAGCTTCGACCTTCGAGGGATCGACGCGAATGTCGGCTTTCAAAACTACAAATCCTAGCAATCGACCCGTTTCTATACAGAAGACAAATTTGTGTGGGTTCAACCGAATACGATAATGCCTACACCTCATGAAGATTGCACGTAAGTGGACGAGGTGATCAGCTCGATGTAATGAATGAGCGGGCAAATCATCGAGATATGGTTGCACAATGTGTTTGATGTCATGAAACGCATAAGACATCGCCCTTTGAAAAGTTGCTCCGGCATTCTTGAGCCCAAAAGGTAATTTGCAATAAGCAAATGTCACCCATGGACAAATGAAAGCCGTTTTTGGTTGATCGGCAGGTAGAAAATTGATTTGATTGTATCCAGAAAAACCGTCCATAAAGGAAAATATTTCGCTGCCAGCACAATCATCAATTATTTGATCGATATAGGGAGTTGGGTAGTTGTCCTTTGGACAAGCTCGATTAATGTCCCTATAATCGATGCATATTCTTATTGTTCCCTATTTTTTGTTAACTGGAACAATATTTGATACCCAATCCATTAACGGGATCGGATAAATGAAACCTGCTTTCAATAGTTTTTCAACTTCTGCTTTAATTGCAGCAGCTTTTCTTGGGTGAATCTGACGCAAACGTTGCCGGACGGGTTTAGCATCCGGGTAAGTCTTGATCTCATGAACAACAATCGCGGGATCAATTCCTGGCATTTCCTCATAGGACCAGGCAAACACGTCGCGGAATTCTTGAAATAGGGCCTTGTATGTCTGAATTTCGTTATCTGTACACGAGGCACCTATATGAATGTTCTCAACAATTCCAGGCTTAACCGAAATGTCAATGGGAATAGTTCGAGAAATATTTCCCAAATTCAGCTCTGAATTAGGATGTTTCATGGGATTCTGAGCTTCCTTGACATATTCAGCTGTAAAAATTGATGAGAAATCATTTTCAAAATGATCATCCTCGGGTAAAAACGAAGATCTATGATGGAGATCGTCCCATGGTAAATCATCTATACACAGGACTTCACGAAGTTGCTCGTCAGATGAAACAACTTCGGGAAACGCTATTAACTCCGAGGTTGATGTGAAAAGTGATTCCTCACGGACCACATTCATTAGGTCGATTTTGGTTGAACACGGGTCAGTAAAACACTGCACGGCTTCATAGGCAATTTCATATGGACTCAAAGGCATAAAATTACCAAATGAGTCTATTTCAGATTCAGAAGGAACAATCCAAGGATCGTCATAAAAAATAGTGTCTGATGTAATCATATGAATGGTTGCAAATGAAGATGATGCGTTGAGTGGAGGAAAAGGAAAAGTTCCCAGTAAACCGGCATCTTTAACTAATCCTACTCCAACATCCTTATATGGGATAGTCGTTTTACCGACATGTTGAATACTCTTTGAAGAGGCTGGGTCGGATGAAAAGTAAGCCAGCTGGTCTATTGTTACGATCTTTCCATTATGTGGGAACTTTATTACTCGGAAGACCGATGAAATGACCGATGTCATAGCGTAAGACCAACTTCGACCCAAGAGAAGGTTGTAGTCTAGAGGGGCATCAACCACCTCCACATCTAGATTAACGGTTTTTCCTTCAACCCCTATAGGCAAATCCTGTAGAATGCCAAAAGGACGAAACCCACGGCCATCAAAGGCCTTAAGAATTGTCGGGGATTGATTTAGTGAAGGAGAACCAAGCGATCTCCAACACTGTATCGACATAATACACATCAAAGCTCCCTCATCAATTACAGTCCGATGAATAGGCCTGTTTTTTACTATCACTGGGATCTGGAAAGCCATTTGATGAGGCAAACGCGGTGTACTATTTTCTAGATCAAAGATTATTAGGTTCAGGTCCTGAACATCAACAGCTCCTATAGCCGACAAAAGTAATTTACGTTGTGCTGGGCATGATTACAGCACTTCCAAAGCCGACATTGCTGAGGGTGAAACAGCTAAGTCCTCAACAATGTTATAGTTCTGAGCCGCTCTCGCATGTGGATTGAAAGCAGACTTTCAAAGTATACCCTTGGCGGGTGGTTTGATTACTAAGTCTGGGTTAGGCTTCTCGATCTGTAGTGGATCGGAACCGGGAGCTGAGGTTGATGGATTAGAATGAGAAGATTCTGCTTCTTTGCCATCAACAGGACTTTTACTACCATAATCTTGCGATCGAGTCGCAAGCCTTACATGGGACATCATCAATATGGGTTCTTGATTGGCACTCAAGGAAGAACCTATCATCTTGCTATCTTGATTTGGAAATGGATCCTTCAAAACAGCAGGAGTTTGGGAACCTTTGACGATTTTCGCAACCTCTGCTCGATGTGGAAAGTCTCTTGTAAAGTGTTCCTCTTCACAAATAAGACATGGATAACGAGGTTTGCGCTTTTCATCATTGGATTCCGCCTTTTCGGATTTCTCTTTTGAACTTTTGTCTGCTTTATTCTTCTTCTTCCCTTTCTTCTTTCCACCGGATTTTGTTTTAGCTGTAGATGACTCTACAGCATGAATATCGGCGGAGAGTTCAGCGGAAGAATCTCCCGTCGGGGAATCAGGCAAGGTTATGATAGGAGAAGAATTCTTGGAAGACTTCTTCTTACTTTTAGTGTTAACCATACCAATCATACCATCAGTGGCATGAGATCTCGAAGGAGCTGCAGCGATTTGATTTGACTTTAGAAGATCGGGGATCTTTTCGTGTAACGTACCTGACTGAGTATAAACTAAGTCAAGGTACTGCGCTTGAGCAATCACTTGCTCCTCAGTAACTACTCCGGCCTTAGCTACATCTTCAGTAATCTTCGGTAACAATGATTTAACAAACCATTCAGCTAAGATCTGGTCCGGGATAAAAGCTTTCACTAACCGCCTTCGACGTCTCCATTCATGAATATGATCGGAAATATAAGTGGACGTCGATTTCTTTAACGAAGTTAGTAACTCCGTGCCATTATCATATCTAACCGGCAACTGAAAATGAGTTAAAAACGAGGTAGCTAACTGGCTAAAATTATAAAAAGAGGCCCGTGGTAACTCAATATACCACTTGGCCGCAAGACTAATGAGAGTGCGTTGGAAAAGACGTAAGCGGATCGAATCATCCGAGATGGAATTAGATGCACACCAGAGGTGGTAAGTCATCACATGATTCCACGGGTCCTCTCCATATTTACCTTCGAACTTGGGAATGTCACTGGGCAACTTATTTGGCATTGGCAGCCAAAACAGAAGATAATTAATTGGATCGTTCGTTAGGCGCGACAAGTCTGGTAAGTCCAAAGTTGCGATAAACGGTAGCTGCCGATTAGGATCCCGAAAACTCTGGGTCATGAGACTAGCCCCAGGAGGAGGATATCCAAGATAACTAGGAATAGGAATCGCGTTCGGGATATTGTATCCTCCTGGAAAACCAGGATTAACCGGACCGTACTGGGGTTGTTGATAAGTGTACCCAGGATACGGTTGATACTGATAAACTGGATGCTGGACAGCAGGACCGAATTGGTACTGTCCCTGGTACGGTTGATAAGTGAATTGTGGTTGACTTGTGACAACCGTACTTAAACCAGGTTGTCCTACAGGCATCTGAACCGTAGTTTGAATCGTGGATCCAGACGATGGTAAAGATGTCTGAGGAGTAGATACAGGAACAGTAGAAACCGGAGCTGTCGATACTCCAGAAGTAGGTGGGGTAGATTGAACAGATGTTGCGGCAGTTGCAGCAGTCGTTTGAGATGGAGTACGAGGCGCAGTAGGCCCAGACTGAGAAACTACTGAAGGTACATAAGTTTGAATATTAGACTGGACTGGTTGCTGGGGTGAACCAAAAACTAAGGGTTGTCCAGTTTGAGATGACAACTGTACATTTGGCTGCAACACCTGTTGAGTTTGCGATGGATCCCACACTATGTTCATTCCGGGGTACTGACCCATAACAGGTTGAGAATATTGAGATCCAAAACTGGGTTGAGGGTAGGATTGATAATTGAAAGGTACATTTCCCGTTCCTTGAACATAAGATTGACCTTGGGGTGGTTGGAAACCTTGGTTCGAGTACTGACCTTGGGGTAGATACCCTTGAGGCATGTACTGATACTGGGGTTGACCTTGAGGTATAAATTGATACTGGGGTTGACCTTGGGGTACATATTGAGTCTGGGGTTGACCTTGAGGAACGTAATGTACCATAGGCACGTACTGTCCTTGAGGTTGCCCCCCAGATGCAAATTGTGTACCTTGAGGTTGCCCCCCAGGAGTTAATTGAGGCTGCCCCCCAGGCGGTAACTGGCCACCTTGAGGTTGAGAATTGGGAATAGAACTTGACATCATAAGAATGTCTTCTACACTCAACGGCTTTGCACCATTGCTTCCAGTGAATAACCTTTGTTCAATGGGTTGAGGAGATGCTCCCGAAAAAGTACCAGAAAGTGACTGATACCCAGAGGGAACAGAAGGACCGCCATACAAAAAAGATTCAGGCGATTGAGTAAACATGGATGACTGACCTGACATATTTACGGGAGTATAAAAACCCCTAGGTGGATAAGGAGCACGAGGTGGTGAAAAACTTAACACTGAGTTGTCCAAATAATTAGTTAAAGAAAGATACCAAGTAGTACTTCTAGGTGGACTGTAAAAAATCGATTCACGCTCCCTTAGATCAATAGTAAGTTGATTTTCAAGGATAGGGATGCCTATTTCTTCTTCCCGAGCAAGTTCTTCAATAGCTATCAAATCAGAAGGAAGATTTTCGGGGATTACTCTTTCTACCCTAGGTGAATTAGGAGCACTAGAAGTTGGAGAGACAAACCCCGATGTTGGAGTAACAGGTTTAGATATCTCAGGTTCTTCGCCTATATCACTAGTAGATGAAAAGCTACCAGCAAGTTCGGAAACCGAAATAGCTTCAGGATTATAACCTGTTTCTAGAGTTTGGTAATCAGGATGAACAACCAACGAAGACTCTCCTTCTTCAGGTGACCCAACTTTACTGACATTAGGAGTTACAAGGACTTTCAAACCTTCGTAATGGCCCGGGACTTCTTCAGGAGGTTGGCCTCGAAGTCTACGGGACTTCCTCAACAAATCAGCCACGGTTACAACCTCAGGAGACTAGCCCCGAAGTCTACGGGACTGTATTGGTAATTCAGCCACAGCTAAAAACTTTTAACTACTGCACACGGAAACAAAGTAAAATCTCAAAGCAAACCGCCTAAAGTCTCTAAAGAACCAAACAAATTCGAATCACACGCCTAAAGAATCTAGGGCGTCAAACCACACACAAACAGTAACTTTCCGGACCGAAAACACTAGTTGGTGATGAAATCCAACATCGCAGAATTCAGTACAGAAATGGCGAGTGGAACAGTTACCCCGGAAACCTGCTTAATGAATAGACTAGACCAAGTTCCTCCACTTTAACCGTCTCGAGTGAAGTGATCCCCCAAGAAAATCCAAGTGAGTCTAGCCGACGTCTACTCCAGGTACAGTGGGATCTTCCCTCCACCGTCACCTTAGGAAGAATCCTAAAGATAATAGTCACTAAGGTCACCAACAGCAACAAATATACCTGGGGGAACAGTTTACGATCCGATATGCACGCAAGGGCAGAGTAACAAGCTCAATCCCCTTGCCGGCTCCTTGACAATAATCCAAGGTTTACCGACAAGTGACCCCAGGCTCCTCGACAATGGTTAATCCGAGGTTTACCGTTTGTAGTACATGCATATCTGGCGTCGTTCCCAATGAAGGAGGATTGATCCCCTCACTAGTTCGGACACGATCTCGTGCTTCTCCTTTAAGAGGAGCTTTCCCAGAGCATAAATGTAACAATTGGATTTATCCTACCGCAAGATAAGCTACTTGTTTGTTTTTACTGTCTTGGAGAGTTAATTACTCTCCTACTCCAAGACACTAGCCTGATCTATGTTGGTGTATCAGAGCCCTAGTAAATAAAAAGTTACTAAGTTAATTTTACTTTAAGCGTTATTTTTTATGGCTTTTCTTTAGGAAAAAGGTAGCGGAGATGAAACTTATGATGTGTAGACTCGACTCAAATTCACTAAAAATATGCACCTAAGATGAAAAACAATCTTTCCTTTTCAATGAATTCCCTAGCTAAGAGAGTTGGAGAATGCAAAATTTATAAAGACAACTTTCTTAGCAATGAAAATCAAAGAAAAAATCTCTTTATCTTTTCCAAAGCACACAACACAAGACCACTAATTATTTCACGAAAACTTCCTTTCTCTTTTCAAAGACTTCAAATGCTACTAAAACAAACTTTCTTCAAAAGAGATTTTGTATTTTTCCTATTTTAACAAAGCATGTAAAACTACTTAACAAAAATCAATTTTAAGATCTATGAAAATCTAAGAGAAATTTACCTAAAAGCAAATCTAATGAGGTAAAAGCCTACAAAATATAATTCCAGGTTGTTTTACTCAGTTACAATTCAACCAAGGACTAATTCATGCAGAATCATAAATCAGTCAAAAACAAAAATAAAAGCTTTTGTTCTTTTTCTTAAGAATGAAATTCACAGCTTAACAAACAAGCCTTCTCGAAATTCCGCAAAGAGACAACACAATGGTAGGTTTCTCAAACAAAGGTGGATTTTACGAATGGTCTAACTCCTAAGAAGACTAAAAGACCATGGATATCCAAGGTTTTTACAACTTCTAAATCCAAAGTCACTACAAGACCAATACAAAAATCAAACCTAGGGCTAGAATTTCTATGAACTTCACTAAAACCCTTGATGCTAATGAAACAAGCCTAGATGAAAACTTCTGACAGGTAAGCAGTGGATCTGGGCAGCAATAAATAAGCTATAAACAAGATCTAATAGGTAAAAAAGAAAAAATTGAAAATTTCTAAACTTTTGATAGGGTACGCAGGCAGCCCGTTTGCACAGGTGCGGCCCCGCTCTGTGCGCAAAGCAGAAGTGCGTACAGGTACGCACTGTGCTTAACTCAGAGGGTGCGTACTTCTCTCAAAAACAAGAAAAATAAAAACTAACTCAATCCTAAGCTATTCCACCCAAATTCACAGCCAATCAATCAAAAACTAGAAAGAAATCAACGTTTCTCAAACCAAAGTATCAAGCAAAAGAGAAATCAATCAAATCCATGGATTCCCCAGTGGAGTCACCATTTTGTCATGCGGAAAGAGTCAATTTTGCGAACAAAACCGACCTCCCTAGAAACTAAGGCGTTTCTAGTGACAAACAAAACAATCAAGCACTATCTTTCCCTAAATATGCATTTAAAAATAAAAGCAACCAGGTGTTTAAGGCTTACCTTTAGTCCAACGCTGTTTGTAGTAGCCAAGCCTCTTCGATCCAGATGAGCTCCTTCTCCTTGAAACCTGCATACACTAACAAGCAAACGATTACATAGCACCGGAATAACTCATATAATAAAACATATTCATCATAAAGACCAAGGAGTTTATGAAACAAATTATATATAATAACTTGTTGAGAAAAATGAACTTAATTGTATTAATTGGAAACAAAAGAAACCTTACAACCAGTGCCTTGGTGTTGTGCAGGTCCCTCCCAGGGTCCAGCAAGATTTCTCCTCTACTTTGATCAGCTCACCCACTTCCAAATGAAACTAAGAAAGGATTGGGATCTCTCCTCTCAAGCTCTATAAGGGAGTCCTAATTTCAGCAGCATCTACCCTTAGGAATGTTCAGCTTTCAACCTCTCCTCCCTCTGGCCCAATGCCTGTATTTATAATGCTTTGGAGGAAGTTAAACAGGTCCACCATCAATGGGATAAGCCTCTCTTTCAAAGGGATAGCTCCCCTCTTCATGGGATAAGTTCCTCTTTCATTGGGATGCATGAACCATCTGGAGGCGCTCAATCCACGTCAAACCATCTTCTAGAATGCTCTAGAATCGACCGCAAGTAAGTTTTTTGAAGTAAAACTTGTGCCTTTTGACTTTTACAGGAGTACGCACCCACCCCTTTGCAGACAGAGCGTACAAGTACGCAGGTATTATGTACTTGAGGTGCGGGCACGTAGGTAAGAGTAAGAGAAAGTGCGGAACCAGAGTTATATTGATTTTTTAAAGGCTTTCTCTCTTTTTTGGAGTTTGACATGAGGAGTAGAGGTATAAGACTTGCCAAGGAGGACAGTATGGTTATTGATGGAGCCATACTGACTACAAATATTCATGGTGACAAATTTTGTAACAATAAGGATGGACAAATATCTCCATTGGTATGAGGCCTTTTGGGGTAAAGCCCAAAAACAAATCCATGAGGGCTTAGGCCCAAAGTGGACAATATCATACCATTGTGGAGATATGTGGTGTCCAGAGTCCTAACATCTCATTGATTTCTCCCGCTACTATGTACTTTGGGCTCCTGTATCAAGGTACAATCCATGAGATAAAACTTCTCAATGGACCCTGCCCAATTTCAGCTTTCTTGGGACGACCACTCCACATCGCACCACCTCACACCTAGAGGTATGGCTGCATGTGATCCCTCTACCCACTTGGCTCAAAATTTCCCCCTACTAGAGGTCTCTGGATGAATGGATGCCTCCACTCTGTCTCCTCTCTACTTCTCTAGTTCTGGCTGCTCCACAACTTCCTGAAGCTGCTTCTCCAATTGTGGTTCCTCCACAATTGTCTGAGATTTCTTCTGGGATTGCATGTTGAGAGGTAATTTACTCTCCCTCTCAACCACCAAGTCTCTAACATTTTCCTTGCTCCTCAAGGCTTTGCATGCATCTTGAACCTCAAGAGCATACAAGTTCTTAACTTGTGAACCGATCTGTTCCACCTATCTCGTGATGATGTGTCTAAGGAAAACCTTACTAAAAAACACATCATATCCTCGATCTTCCAATACCATGATTGATACCAAGTTCTTCTTCAGTCCAGGCACATACTTCACATCTGTTAAGGTGATAGGAGCTCCATGCTCCCTTTGAAAAGCAACCGTGCCCACTCTTGAAACACTATACCTTCCTTCGTCACCCATCTCTATGCGCCTCTTGAGGTCTTTCTCCTCCAAGGTACTGAATAAACTTTCATATCGGTCATGTGGAATGAGGCTCCACTGTCAAGATACCATACACAACCCATTATCGATGACACCATGCATGCGATGAGGGTAAAGTCCATATCAAACTGAGAGGTGTTAGAAAATTATATATTACAGAGCAATGGAACACATAAAATATTGCATAAATATAAACACAGAAAACGCATAAAACAAGAGAGACACAGATATACGTGGTTCACCCAGTTTGGGCTTCGTCCACGGAGAAATAGCCAGTCCTTCTTTTATTATATTATCCATCAAATTGAAGAGATACAACCTACAACAGATCTGCTGTAACTCCCTCTTCGCTCTCAATCTCCTCTCTTTTCCTCACTCAGAATATAGATATACATAGATGTAATACAATTCCCTCATATATAGTGAGGGGTTGCCTTCTAGGGCAAAAAACCCTAAATTAAACATAACTTCTACCATCATATCTCCGCCTAATGAATGGCCTCGATTGACTAGAAATTACTAACTTTTACAAGGCAATTTTACATCTATTCTTAGCTTCGGGAGCACTGCCCCCGAAACCCCCCGCCAGGGGGGACTCCCAAAAGGTCGCAGCCGCCCCCCCTGGACCCCCCCTGCAGTGAATATTTTGCGAGCGGCATTGCCGCCCCATTTCGAACTGGGGTCCAATGTGGCGATACCTTTGAATACAGAAGATAATCAAGCTCCACACCCAACAAGAGGCTAATGCCTCACCTTCCGATCCTTCTGAGGATCCCTTCTTGGACTTCTTCGATGGGAAATTAGTAGCATAATGTCCCATCTCATGACAATTAAAGCATCTCACTTTAGACTTGTCACCCTTCTTCCCTCCATGAGAAGAACCATAGAATTCCATTGATCAACCTTGAAGTATGATATGAATTTGATTTGCACTTGCAACCTCGAACTTCAAACTTCAAATTCTCTTCTCAGTATACTGTTCACAGCTCCGATAAACTTGGCTCCGATACCATGTAGAATTTCCTGCAAATTCTCTACAAATCTACCTCTGAAATCTATGTAGAAAATCTAATTGTAGATTAACTCGATAGTGCAATATAACTAAAGAAAAATACTTTAATCTACTTCTACAATCAAACTTGCGGAAGCTTAATAGATCTATCTGAATCAGAGTTGAACACATATAACCATAAGAAGAGGAATCACACATGAATCACAGAAAATACTCAGGGAAAGCCTCAGCTAAAAACCCCACTATCTATATTATCATAGAAGGTGGAAATACATCAACATTACACAAAGCCTTAGCTCTCACAACTAGTGAGCTCTTAGTACAATCCTCCTAGATGCTCACTGGCAAATAAGACTTCTCCTAAGCCTTCTCCTCTGCCCTCCAAGCCTCCTATTTCCTTGCATAGTTTCTTTGGATGATCCTGTTGTTACCAAGTGGAAGACTCTCAACCAAGTGGAACACTGATCTCTCACTCTAATCTCACACCCTGTCAGAACTTCGCAATCCTCAAGGGACCTTGCCTTGACTGTATGCATTGGTTTCCTTTATAGGTAAACATATGAAACTGATAGTACAGTGTCCTTGACATTTAACTCAACTGGGTCTTTCTCAGAATAGACATGCATGAGTTTCTGATGATAGAATCTTCAGTTAACTGAGTAGCACTAGTTATACACATTTGTTTCAACCAACAAATAATCATGCTATCTATGGAGCTTTATAAATCCGACTCAATATAGTATTTACAATAATATACACATATATACATATGCACATTTTCTCAACCATCAAATAAAAGGATACAATGCCTACATCCACCACATGGGAATCCAGAGGCTCACACCTCCTCTCTCAAAGTAATACCAGGATTCATCTCCTTCCTAGTAAGTCCAGAATCCACTGCTAAAGTCAAAGCCGCATCCAATGTCCAACGCTACAATCCTCTGCCACTTGTCCTCTCAATGAACATTTACCAGCTCATTGTTCCAGGGCACACTCCCAATGTGCATCTGATTCCATATGGAAGTGCTAATGACCAAACCAAATCCATCCTTGACCTTCCCCTCTCTGTTACACAGTCCCTCGAGAAATCTGGTCACCCCATTATGTGCAGTCACACACCTTCCAATTTTTGTTGGAACCCCCATCCCAGGAAGTCCATCCCTTGGCAAGGTTTCCTCACATCAGAAGGTCCAAAAGTAAGGCATATTCCTGCCTCAAAGCCATCATACTAGTCATAACATGCTCATGGAAATCAATGGACACCATTTGGTACTAGTGTCCCACAATGGCCCTACTCTTGAAGTGATTTATCATGATATTGTTGCATGTTCCAATTCCTTTTACTGACACTGCTAATTCTTGCAATCAGTTTCAACCACCCAACCGGGCATTTTCGTGCTTCCTGTACCAAGCACATAATTCCCATTAGAGTCAAAATAAATTGAAATAAATTCACATCATACCTCATTGGTAGCCCGTCAACAAGATACACTTGAAACTCTATTTACTTCTTGTCAGAGGAAGTCAAACTAACTTTTTGATCAAATCATCATGAATAAACATATCACATCAGGTTAGCTCAAAACACAACCATCATAGATAAAAGTCATGAATCACATGTAACCATCATAAACTAGAATCATAGATCACATGCATATTTGAAATTGAAATAAAATATTGATACCTATCTTTTAATCGGTCCTTTGTCCTTTTGTACACACATCGGATTGGTTTCCACACCCAGCAAGCACCCAATGCCTTTTCTTCTCTTCAATCATATACACATACATACAGTGTACATCCACCCACAACATACAATACCATACAATACTTGCACCTAAACCTGGCATACAACATATACACCTACACCGGGGGTACAACACAACACATATACCTACATCTGGTGTAGGACACAACACATACATCTGCATTTGGTGTACGACACAACACATACACCTACACCCGGTGTATAACACAACACAATACATATATACACACAGTACAACACAATGAATACACATGTCACGATACCATGAATACACAATACACATACATAGTACTGCATGCCTGAAACACAACATGTGTGACATGCATACAATACCACATGTATATCAGTACCATATGTACAACATGTACATAGTACCACATGTACACAACACCACCTACACAACATGTGCACAACATCTCATGTACACGAAACCACCTGCACAATGTGTTCAGAATGCCACATGTACACCGAACCACTTGTACAACGTGTACACAATACCACATGTACACAACACCACATGCATGACATGTACACGACACCACATGTACACAGCGCCACATGCATGACATGTAAACAACACCACATGTACACAATGCCATATGCATGACATGTACACAACACCACATGTACACAACACCACATGCACATAACAACACATGTACAATCATGCACACAACACCATATGTATATAGCACCACGTGTACAACATGCACACAACACCATATGTACATAGCACTGCATATACAACATGTACATAACACCATATGTACACAGCACCACATATCCAACATGCACACAACACCATATGCTCACAACACTGCATATCCATCATGTGCACAATACAATATGTACATAACACCGCATATCCAACATTTACATAGCACCATATATACCCAACACTGCATATGCAATATCCACACAACACCATATATACAACAGGCACTCAACACCATAGGTACAATCACTGAATATACAATATGCATAACACTTACACAACAATAGTACTACACATCTAGAGACCACACTATCTCTACCAAGCAACATTGTCTCTAGTGTCTATCCACTATTCATGCTTGTCCTAGCATGCCACAAATTATACTACTTCCATTCCGTTGATGTATCCCTTAGCACGACCTATCTATAACATAAACATAGGCATAATACAAGCATATAATATCAATTCATATCCATATGATATTGACCTTGTATATTTGGCAGGGCTACTCTTCCCACTTAATTCCTCATAGCGAGGAACCTCTTCATGTTATTCACTTGCATAAGCAATCATTCCTCCACAAGAACGATCCATGATGACCCTGTTAGACAATGACATACATACATACATAGATACATATAAAAGTAAGCATAAAAAAATCATGATCCCTGATGACACTGTCAGACAACTGCATACATACATATATAGACATCAACATAAGCATGATCACAAAATAATTACCAGATATCATAAGTTCAAGGTTAAGAGAACTCCCTTTTTTCATGCACAACATGCACAACATTGACAACAATCATTCCCAACATAACCAAGGCACCTGATGCCTTAGATCCATTTACTTCACCTTTCTTGTTACCTTTCTCATGATTGTCCTACCATTTTCCATGTATCCTAATGGACCCAACCAATCCAACTGACTATCATACTCTTGCCTTTAGTTTCCCTTATATATGCACCAACTTCATTTGAGTCTTACATTACCTATTCGATTTCATTCAACTCTTCTTGAGATCCATCAAATTTCCTCTTTCCAAAACCAATTCCCAAAATCCTCGGCATAAAAAGCCAAGAAAAATAAACAAACCAAAATAAAACCATGAAAACCAATAATGATACAACAACACAAACAAAGTGGTATGGCCATACACCAGACGTAAGAAAATCCACAATTGAGCGCAAAAAATCACAAAAGACCAAAGCACAAGACTAGAAACAAACACCATGACTCAATTCCCCTGGTTCCCAAAGCCTCCAAGGGAAATCTCAACCTAAGCGTTCTTCAAGACTTCATGACAGTCTCTTTTTCCATGGAATCCCCTGCGTCATATTGCCATAAAAACATAAATGTCAATTCATTAATTAACATTACAATACACCAGTTACCTTATATGGTTGTTCCAAGCATGATTTCTTGTAACTGAATACATCCATGCCATCTCTCAAGGGACTCCAATTCCTTGACGGATCCAACTACAACTAGAAACTAGTTGATATGCTTGTCAAATACATGTTCATGACTATAGCACATATCCGCATAATGTCAGACAAAATAAATGTTAGGAAGACTTCCTGTATGCAAATCACACATTTGTTTGGAATTTAGGGTTTCCAAACATAACCAAAGGAATTATTTCCCAATTCCTTTCTTTTACCTTTTTACCTTGTTGCAATTGAGTCTTACTATGTACTGTCACATCACCCAACTGTTAGTTATGTAAACATATCAATTGTTACCTTGTCACACTAATACCAAGCATGTTTCCTACAACTATTTACACATGTGAGTCACATGTTCCACAAATCAAGGCATCATGTCTATGAATTTGAAATCAACCTTTACCAATTCTAGCAACCATGTCATAATCAACAATCCACTCACATTCATCGGTTATAATACATAATTCTACAACTACAACCTACTTACACTCAAGTACATATTAGTTGTCTCAACACATAATGTGTTAGTACAACCATCTTAGAACAAGACCAATTTTTGCAATCTTACAGACACATACTCATATCACACAAGTAATCAAACATTCAAACAATAGATAGATGACATAATAGACACCAAACACTCAAACACCAAATAAATGACAAAATCAAACATTCAAACACCAAGTAGACAACATAAGAAAACTCATACCTTGATATACCTCAGGGGAGGTTATCCTGTCTGCACAATCAATTTAGATTAGCATGATATAACTTCACAACACATCAACTTAAACATAAATAAGGTCATGATATCCATAACAATAACTAGCTAACATGTTCACATCACAAGCTCATTAACAATTGTCATTCATGCATAACAATCACATATGCACAACCAGTCTATATTAGTACAACACAATGTCACAAATAAGTCGACTCATACCTAAATATCGTAACCATAACCATCTGCATAGGCCAATCCAATTTAGCATGATACATATAACATCAAGATATTAATGCAATAACCCTAATAATCAATTTAACTATCATATAACAATAAAAATTTAACATATAACATAAGCATCAAGCTAACTATCATATAACAACAACAACAATGCATACAACCACATGTTACTATCATTCATGACTATCTGACACGTGTGCATATGACTACACTAATCAACTAGAATTTATCATACATGTAACCATAATAATAGAATGACAAGCATATAAGTAACCCTAATGATTATAACAACCATTAACCACATACATGCATGCCAAATATACAAACCTATATGACAATTTGATCTTACCCCAAAGTCTAGTGTTGCAACCTCACTTTGATGATCTGCATCTCCTGCTCTATCTCAACCAACACATTAGCATCATAACATACCAATAGCATCATGATGACCTAATTTCATACAATGACCTCACAATGCATGTTTGACCTACTATACATGCATAACCATAACCATGACAATGCATGCATAACAACATATAGACATTGACATGCATAAAAAATACATATACAACTGACATGCATTCATGACAAATGCATCCCAACAACAACATCATTAACTTCTACATGAAAAAACAACTGCAACAATGACTACCACCATGCATACATAAAAAGCACATATACAACCTACATGCATGCATGACAATCCACATTCTGCCCATCCACTCCAAGTGTTCAACCATGCTCTGATACCACTCTGTAACCACCCTCCTCCCACACATACCCAAGCTTACTAGTCCACCATGGTAAACATGTGACAAAGCGTTACTATAATACTATTCAACTCCCTAAGTGTAGTTAATAAAGTGGAACCAACGAACCAACACTTTAAAGACCTCCCTCGGGGGCTACAATACCCCCAGGAGCTAATCCACCACTCTAGCTGCCCAAACCCTGAGTTAACCTAACCTTTCAATGAGTTAAACCCCTAGTCACTCCCATGACATGGGAATGCATGCGATTGAGACCCTCCAGTCACTCTAACAACGCTTGCAAGGGAGAGACTGCATTCTTTTGTAGCCGGTTATGTGCCAGAGACTATGATATTTAAGCCACTTTCTCAGGGCTAGTCTCCAAACCACCCTCCGGAACTTGATGAGACTTTCCAAACCAATAAATGACATGAAGACAAATCCTCTAACACAAAACTTGATCAAGGACTTGACCTAACCAAGCAAAACCATGACAGGAATTTTTTCAAATAGATCATGAACATGTAATTTACAGGTCATAACAACATATCTAAGCATTGGGGTATCATACTTATATGAGAATCAGTAAGAAGCATTGATTCCCTATCGCAATAGGTGTGATATCATCTATTAGGTCATATATCTATTTTTCATTTATTTACTAATAAAAACATGATGAGAGCCAAAAATCATCATTGTCATAAAACATGCTCATGACCAACATATAACTAGTAGAATAACAATGATAAATCAACCATCAAGATCACAGAATAACAAGTACATTTATCCATCAATTACAAGAGGAAAATAACTCTTATTAAAATATGCAAAATGAAACCAGGTTTAGGACTTCCATGTACCACCTAACCCCAGACTAGGCTGAACCAAATATCTCTTTCATCCATTTACCCCTATGCCATATTCCAACCATGAATGTGGGATCTCATGGAACACATCCAACAAAACCAAACCACGACTTCTAGAGGCCAAACCCCCTCAACCCTCAACTAGTGATTCCACCTCATGGTCGAACATCACTAACAATCACCAGATCGATCTCTACCCAAGTTGTCCAGTGCTATAGAGCATTTGTTCCAACCTGGCTTCCAAGACTAGTAACTCAACCCACATTTGTTGTCTGGCTTCCAGAGCATTTTTCCAACCAAGGCTTCCAAGACAAGTAACTCAACCCACCAAGGGCTTCCAGAGTGTTTGTCCAACCAAGGCTTGTAGGACTAGTAACTCAACCCAAGCTAACCAGTCCAATGGGGTAAACATGTGACAAAGAGTTACTATAATATGATTCAACCTCCTAGATCACCTTAAGGAAGTGGAATCGACACAAGAAAACCTTACTAACCTTCCTGAGGAGCAATAAGACCCACAAGACCTAAACCACCCCTCCAAGTGTCCAAGCCCTAAGTCAAATTGCCTTTTCATTGAAAAAATCCCCAATCACTCCCATGACATGAGCATACATGTGACTGGAACCCTCTAGTCGCTCCCACAATGCCTGCAAGGAAGAGACTATAGTATTTTTGAGTCAGTTTTGTGCCAGAGACTACGAGATTTAAGCCACTTTTTCAAGGCTAGTCTCCAACCACTTCCCAAAACTTGATGAGACTTTCCAAGACAATAAATGACACCAAGACAAAGCCTCTAACACAAAAAATGATCAAGGACTTGACCCAACAAAGGCCAACCATGTACATGAATTTCGTCAAACATATCACAAATATGCATTCTACAAGTCATAACAACATATTTGAGCATAGGGGTCTCATACTTATCGGAGAATCGCTAAGAAGAATTGATGCCTTATCACATTAGCGACATTATCATCAGTTAGGTCACATATCCATTATTCATTCATTTACTAATTAAAACATGACAAGTGCCAAATATCATCATTGTCATAAAACATGCTCATAACCAGCATATAACCAACAAAATAATAATGATTAAACAACCATCAAGATCACATAATAACAAGTACATTTACCCATCAATTACAAGAGGAAAAGATCTCTTATTAACATATGCAAAATGCAACCAGGTCTGGGAATTCCACGTACCACCCGACCATAGACTAGGCTGAACCAAATCTCTCTTTTAGCCAGTCACCCATGTGCCATATTCCAATCATGAATGTGGGATCTCATAGCATGCATCCAACAAAACCAAACCAGGGCTTCGAGAGGAAAAACTCCTTAACCCTCAACTAGTGATTCCATCTCACGGCCAGACATCACTAACCATCACTAGATCGGTCTCTACCCAAGTTGTCCATGGCTCTAGAGCGTTTGTTCCAACCTGGCTTCTAGGACTAGTAACTCAACCACATTTGTTATCGACTTCCAGAGAATTTCTCCAACTAGGGCTTCTAGGACTAGTAACTCAACCCACCAAGGGCTTCTAGAGTGTTTGTCCAACCAAGGATTTCAGAATTAATAACTCAACCCAAGTTGTTACAGGGCTTCTAGAGGGTTTGTCCAACCAAGGCTTCCAAGAACTAATAACTCAACCCACAGCCAAAGGAACATGATAACCAAACAAAAAACAAAGACAAAACCCAGAACACCATGGTTGTCCAGGAAATGGAAAGGCTAGGCAAAACCATCATCAATCCAGGAAATTCTCCATGCCACTGACAGATCATAACCAAGAAACCACATGCATGTGTCATGCATGCCAAAACTAGCAAGGAAAACATACATGCAACTCGATACTTGTAAAGCAATTATGTTGTAGTTGTTTATCCCGATGTCCTCTTGTCCTACTTTTCCTTGCCTTATTGCTCCAAATCCCAAGTATGACACACTCCTCCAAGAGTGCTCCAAGAAAACTCTAGTTGACCAAGAGTATGAGAGAGAGTGTAGAAAATGAGAGCTCCAAAACTAAATTGGCAAAAGTCTATGAACTCATCCTCAGAAACCTTTTTATCAATGAGGCCTCTATTTTCTTCATTTTCCATTTTTTTCCTTCAATTACCTCCTCACATGCAACCTATGACATTTTACCTTCGTTTTGTCCTAATTTCCATTATTTTCATAATAAAATGCCAAATAATGCCTCTTGCCTTTCCAAAGCCTTTGCCATTGCCTTTTCCAATTTCCTTAGTCATAATAAACTGAAGTGACACCCTCTAGGATGTTCTGCACACCATTCATCTTGGAACACATGTCCCATAACCTTGGTCTTATATTTTTTACATGAGTTTTTTAACTAGGGCTATTACACCAGAGGCCAGCGATGGCTTAAATTTCGCACTTTTTCACCCATTGGAGCTCCTTTCAGGTCATGTTGATTTATGATGGGCATTGGTCCTCTCCATGGGTCATCGTTGATTAATCGTTTGTGTTTAAGAGATGTGGAAGGGTCACTGCCACTTGGAACCTCCTCCATGTTGAGAATGGAACTAGTTACTGCTGAGATGGGACGCGGATGCTCTGTCACTTTGCCCCCCCTAGTGCCTAGAATCCTAGTTCCCTTTTGAAATGCAATTAGAAACTATTACGGGGTTCTTTACCTTCTGAGGTATATCTTTGGAATGACGTCATGTCGATGTCAACCGAGCGACGTTTCGAATTTTGATTGATCCAAGTGTCATCAATAATTGGGCCCATCAGGCACCTGAAAACTCCAAAACAGTCTGCCACGTGTCCACCTCCCAATGAGTGATTGGTTGTCATGTCATCTTTGCTGAATGGTAAGTTTCCACCTATCTAGCCGAAAGAGAGAGAAAGGTCCCTCGTCCCTGGTTGTGTGCAACTCCTTTGTAAATGGTCTAATCCTGTATCCTTTGAGAATTGATTTAGCAAAATGTCACGAGGATCCATAGTTGTGGGGTCTAAGCTTCCAATTTCTATTACGAGATTCCGTCAATAAACGTCCCTGGCTTCGACAACTGATGAATTTCTGGTCTTTGGTCCCGAGATCTTCTCAAAATTGATTTTATAACGAAACACGAGATTTCAGGGTTTTGACTTTTGTGGGCTCCACTTCAACTATCTTCATATCTTGATCCAGATGATCGATTTGAGACTTATTTATATCATTAGAGAGCTCTTGTAGAGAACTTTTTGATTGAGTCAGTCCAATATGGCCTTTGAGGTCACTTGCTGCTCTAAAAATGACTCCAAACTCTATTATGCTTTTCACTCCAACCTTTAGGCATGTAAAACTTAAGAGAAACAAAAAGGAGAGTACAACAGTATAGCTCAATCATTACTCTCATTTTGGCATAGCTTATCATGGTAGCGCCTTGATCAATGTAATTAGTGGAATTTTGCACATTCCAAGTTTGGCATGAAATCTATTGTCAATAGGAAAACTTAATGATGTTGGTGTCTAGGATGTTTTCTCCAATAAAGGGTGTAAGATGGTGTATAGAGTTGAAGTGCTTGCTAAGGGTGTGGAAACTATTTTCCATCTTGATGGACACACCATTTAGTGTACTAATTTGTCAATTTATTTAGTAAATAGATTTATATAATCTACACATTCATGATTAGAACATATATCTACTTTTGATGGTAATGCTTTTTGGGTACCTAAACATGTTCTTGCTTCAAAAATCAAGTTACTTGCAGAGGAGACAATGCTATAGCATAAACAAAATTCCACCATGCAAAGAAAATCAAGCTAGAAAAATTGTAAAGATTGGACATAGGATGAGTTACCCTTGTGTTGACCCATCGGGCTTTGAAGTGTGGTTGTCGAAGCTCCCCACTCCTTTAGATGCTGCAAATTCCTAGACTAATGATCCCTACAATCTCTCCCTTTCACTGGACAAGAAATTATGTCAAAAAATGGATGTGGTGAGGTTTCAAGCCAAGGGGGCATAGGCCTCCATAAAATAGTGAGCCAGAAAAGCTAGTGTTGTGGTGGAAATATCCCACCTACGATAGGGGGTCACCCTTGGGTAGTGATAGGGAAGGAAATAACACCCGATGGAAGTGGAGTATGCCATCTTAATGTGATGGAATGCTAAATCTATTGGCATGTGCGAGTGCATAGGGTGCAATGGACACACCCTCCCCTCTCTTTAATGTAAAGAGAGGTAGCGAGGTGGTGAGCTTCTCTTGTCTCTTGGCTCAATTTTTGACACTACGATTGAGAAATAATGTAAAATTATGTTATATTATTGAGCATAAACATTTATTTGAGAAAGATTTGTATTGTTTTCGTTTTTAAAATTGATTTATATGTTTTTTTTTTTTTTTTAATTAATGTTTTTACAATTTGTTTTTTTGGTAGTAATGTGTAGAAATACTTTAATCTTATAATAAAATGAATTTTTTATATTATAAAATTGAGAAAAAAATTGATCATGAGTAAAAGTTTCACTATTTCAAAATCTATTTATGATTTGGTGAAGTTTTTGTTTTTATATAATTTTCAAATATTGAAAAGAAAAATAGTAACATTGGGAAAGAAAAAAAGAAGACAGATTTATGTATGAGATAGATAGTGACCTCACGTAGAACGAATGAAGAGGAAGCCACGCTTTAATCTTTGACCTCACGTTTGTAATCTGCGAACATTGTGGGTGGGTGTGGGTTCCCCTTGCCATCTATTAGATTCCATTCCCATCCCTTCCCGCGAGAACTAAATTCCACACGTCTTCTCATTAGTAACTATGGTATTTGTTCAAGTCTTTGTGGCGGGGACCACTCAACAAACTATTTTCCATACATGTGACGACTGACATTCATATATCCATTCGTAATTATGGTATGACTGACTCTTTGTTCAAGTCTTTGTGGCGGGGACCACCCAACAAACTATTTTCCATACATGTGACGACTGACATTCATATATTTGTCATGACACTGGTATTCCATAAAACATTGAATGTTGATATTTTCAAGTGAAAGCTATACGGCATTCACAGTCATGGGGAATAAAACATGTAGCAATCTCGGGTCTACATGTTCTACGGTCACTCTGTCCACAACTGCCTTTTGACTTGGGTCGATCTAATACCACAGTGACTTCGAAAATTAAGGGAAGTAACATAATTTCAGTATTTCCTTGAATCCACCTAAGTTAACAATAATATAGTTTCATTAGTTCGTAAAAGATGAACAAGTACATGAGAGGAGTTATTTCATGGTAACCAACTTGGTTTGAAGTATAGTTACCCAGTTTTAATTTGATTATCGACCATTTTTTATTCAAAAAAATTGGTCGTTATATTATTAAAATTGGTTTGTATTTCTAGTATTTTTTTATAACTAGCATTTGTACCACATGTTGCAAAGGAAACGCCATAAAGTATAATTTCGAGAAGAATCGTGACATATAGAAGATCACTAAATATAAATATGAGTAAACAAAATGTCACCAAAGCTAGAAGATAAAGTGAAATCACTTAAATTATGAAAAATTTACAGATTGTATAACTTTTCCAACATAAATTGCCTCTCATTCTTCAAAGATTATTTTTCAAGTTCCAATAGCAAATATTTCATCAAAAAGATGCTCTTTTTCAATCTTGAACTGTCTTACTTGATCAAAAGGTTATAGTCTTTTATCACTTGCTCTTATGGTGATTGGATTATTCTTTGCTTGGCCCTTGCTTAACTTCTTTTGGGCATTTGGACTAGTTTGTGAGACAAGAGGTTTATATTCGAAGTATTTTTCCAAAATAACAAATTCAAAATTTACCATTGGATGAAGTAGTTTAAAGCATAGCTACGGAATAGATATATCAATAAAGCTAGTCACTCACATAACAACTTTACATTGTTTGATAGGAGAGAAGTGGATCTTTTGTTGAGCATTGATTAAATAGTTCTTTTAGCAACTTTAATTCACTATTCAGAGGAACCATGGTGAAATATTATGGTAGCAACCATGAGATTTCCTTTATTTAGCATGATATCTACGAGACTTGGCTATGTATTTGACTACGCAGGGGCCTATAAATAAATGCAAAAGGCTTTTTATGCCTCAGAAAGTAGACTCTATTCCCAAAAAGTGGAAAAAAGCTGTGAAGTGTACATTTGATGTTGAGATTGTTTCCTTTCCACACCGGTTTGGTGCATATTTATTATCCTCTCATAGTCGTTTCTGACCAATTTTCAATATTGAACTGTCTTACTTGATCAAAAGCTTGCATTATTTTACACACTACCTACACATATTTTGATTTTGAATGTGCTAATTTATGCATTATTGTATGTCAAGGTACAATGGAGGAGAAGGATTGGTGTGATACATAAATTTCAGTATTTTTGTTATGTTACTTAAACATAAAGTTTGATACATGAAAAAATATAAAAACAAAAACATAACTCTACATGTGCATTTTTGTACCTTCTGTGCTTGAAGCAAATAATTTTCAATTTTTTCTTCACATTGTTTAATCCACACGGGGATCCATCTTAGCTAAGACAAGGGAGTCAACCCCACAAAGTTGCTTTGCAAATTTATTATATGTAGGTTCTAATGCTTAGAAATGCCCACACATTGTATAACATGAGTATAAGGCTACCCTAGTTATCGATTCCTCTAGACAATAAAAGAAAAAGAAAAAAACATAAAATGAAATAAATCAAGGGCCATTATGCGTTAGATGTTACGAAAGTTGGATTGTCCAATCTAGGTGATGGCGGAGGGAAGTCATAATGACCATGTTTTTCGATGTGGAGTAATCTAATTCAAATTATTTTAAAAGTTTTGCAATACATCTATTTATATAATAAGAATACAATTCACAAGAAAACTTGAAATACTACACCCATCAGCTACTTGTATAAATTAGTCTTAAAGCATCATAGCATTAGACTCATTTTATGGTGCTTAAGGTAAATTAACTCATCATGGAAACTTAACTTAAGACTTCTCTTCTTCTAATATTGTGGATAGAGAGGAGAGAGGCATGGCAGTTCAATACCATGTGGAATTAACACTTTCACTAAAGAGAGATGGGGTAACAAGTTAAGAGATAATTGTGTTGTGAGTAAATTGTTTTTTTGGTAATGCATGTTATAAAGACTTCTCTTCTTCATACTTTCACTAAAGAGAGATAGGGTAACAAGTTGAGAGATAATTGTTCTGTGTAAATTGTTTTTTTGGCAATGCATGTTATAAATACTTCTCTACTTCTCTTAATTTTATGGTGCTTAAAGTAAATTAACTCATTACAATTATGGCAACTTAACCTAATTGAAAACATCAAGTGAGATCACATTGTTCACATAGACAAGGAAGCTAGCCAAAAGACTTGACCCTGCAACCTCTTTCTGGTAATTCACAGTACTCAACCCACTCGAACTAACCATCCAGGTTGTGCTTTGAGTAGATTTCCCTGTGAATCAACCAATTTGCAAAACCTTCACACCCCTAGTTTGTGTCTCTCAATGACACTATAAGTCAGTAAAAAAAGATACAAACAACCTTATAGCTTATTGGCCATTGAAGTCACAAATATCAGTAATCCATGCTACATGTGCCACATATCACATTGACAAATGATAAAACACTTAAATTGACAAGTAATATACCAGTTGTATGATCAATGTGTGTGCTTTAAGAGTTTCAATGGCATATTTATTATCTTGGTTTTATATGTTGATGATATGCTTATTGCAAGAAAATGCATGGTAGAAATCAACAAGTTAAAGGTGCAACTTTCTAGGACATTTGATATGAAGTATCTTGGAGTTGCAAAACATATCTTGGGCATGGAGATACACAGAGACGAGAAAAATGGAAAACTTTGGTTATCAAAGCAGAAGTATGTGGAGAAAATACTTGCAAAGTTCGGTATGGACAATGTGATTCTTGTTATTGTTCCTTTAGCTTCCCATTTTAAGCTTCCTTCGAGTTTGAGTCCTAGAACTGATGAAGAAAAAAAGTATATGTCTCGTATACCATATGAAAATGTGGTAGGAAGCTTAATGTATGCGATGGTATCTACAAGACCTGGCATTTCACATGTAGTTGGAGTTCTCAACAGGTTCATGGCAAATCCAGGAGAACATTAGCGAGCAATGAAATGGGTGCTTTAGTATTTGAAAGGCACAAGTGACCATTGTATCATCTTTAATGGTAGTGGAGATTTAGACTATCGACATGTGGATGCGAATTATGCAGGTGACTTGGATAAAAAGAGATCTACTATAGGATATGTCTTTACTCTTACAGGTGGAGAAATTAGTTGGGTGTCAAAGATTTAAGAAACAATTTCTTTGTCCACTACTGAAGCAGAGTATATAGCTGCTTCAGATACCTGTAACGAGGCAATCTAGTTGAAAGGTCTACTTGATGAGCTTGGAAAGATGCAGGAGAAAGTGAATGTATTCTGTGACAGACAGAGTGTTATTCATTTGGCTACAAATCCATCTTATCACAACAAGACTAAGCACATTGATGTTAGATACCATTTTGTAAGACATGTGATCGATGGCGGCAAAGTAGCTCTCAAGAAGGTCCACACACAGGAGAATTTTGTAGACATGTTCACGAAGCCAGTATTGGTAGAGAAGTTGCAGTGGTGTTTGGCTTCTCTTGGCTTGCAGAAAAGATGATGAATGGGCATGGGCAAGGGATTAGGAAAATTGTTGTCAAGGTGGAGATTGTTAGGAATGACAACAATTGTTAAATATAATTATCTTAGTAAATATGGATTTTCCTTTCAGCCAATTGTGTAACCATAGTGAGTTATGCAATGGAGTCTTTGTATTAAAATATTTATTGCCCGAGAGGCTTGATGTAACATTGGAGAGTCATTCTTGACTTTGGTGAAATAAGAATTCCAATCCCTTTCCCAGTGGAGGTTTCCTTGACACACTATCAAGGTTTTACCACGTAAATTTCTTTGAGTTTTCTTGTGTGATTAAGTTTCTAATTCCTGTGCATTCTCTTTCTTATTTATATACTTGTTGATTTGGAATACCAACAAACTCTAGTGTATCCTAGGTTCGCTTTGCACTAGATGCCCCTGTTATTCTAGGAAAAATCAAGTCATCCACAGAACTTTAGATCCAATACTTGGCCTTGTTTTCCTTTTTCCTCAATTTTGCAAGCTTATTTCATTGGGCATTAATCATGACCTATAGAGTTTCCTTGATCAAGCTCTGATAAACCATTCCCCACTAGTGATAACAAGAAAATTTTCATCCTCAAAGATCGAAACTCATAACTCTTGCCAACAAGAATTGGTCCCTATGTTTACCTTGTCGAAACCATTAAAGAAAAATGTTGAAGGATAGGTTACCAATAGTGGAAACTAGATATTTTACCTAGCATTAGCGATTAAGATTTTTGTTATTTTTTTGTTTTATGAAAAATTTAGTAATCATAAAATCCTCCCTCTACAAATTTCGGCAATATACTTTCCCTCCAACCAATAACCAAAGTTGAATAATTTTACTGTAATTTCAATGAAGTTGAAGAACCTTTACTGGAAGATTGTTCGAAAGAAGCTACTCGTTCTGACTCGTTCCCCTGCCGTTTTCATAATCAGTTCTCATTGATGTTCTCTATTTGGCCATAAAAATCGGACACATTCCCAAGGAGTCAAACCCTAACTCCTCCAATTCTCACACGTTCACTGCAATGATTCCAATAACGACAACCATCTCCGCAGACAAATTGCAAAGCAACAGTTATTTGATGCATTTTCCACCAAAAGGCAGCATGATTACAGGCTGCTCGGAACAACTTCTTCAAGGCCATTAGCGTAGCTTGATTAGACTGCTGATGATGATTCTTAACCGTTGATGACTCTATGTTGACAAAAATTCATAGCTAACTTTAGCGATCAGGCTCAAACTTTTCCCTACATCTCGAGGGAAATTTCTTTGATGAATTCCCACAACCCTCTTCTTTGATCGACATGGAAATGTCAAGCAGTTTCACAGTTCACCTCCTTGCACACATTCTTCACCTACACCCACCACTGGAATAGATCAACTCTTCCCTTAACGACTTGCTTTTCTACCATGTTAATTTTACAGGTAGAAACATGTATGAAGGTAAACTAGAAAACGAATGGGGCTTAGCTTGCCCTTATCATCATTAATATAGAAATAAACAACACAGTTTGACGTTGTCAAACACTAACAACAATTTAACTAATTTCTAACATATTTCTATCTAACCATTAAATAGAGAAACCAACTAATCACCCAGAATTGGTCAAACAAGTGAGAGAAACCAACTAATCACCCAGAATTGGTCAAACAAGTGAGAGAAACCAACTAATCACCCAGACTTGGTCAAACAAGTGAGATTTCATTTTAACAGTTTCATCCATAGCTATGCATTCCAGATCCAGATTTAGTTATAGTGGCATGTCTGTTGTTAAAGTAGGGCAAGAATAGTACTACAAAACCTAAAACTCTCAGAATTACCATAACCCCACCATTTTATAAATCATTGAGCTAAACTATAATGCTTGATTCAGTTATGTAACATACTGCTGTAATGCACACACCTGGGAGATGAAAATAATTTGTGATTCCAAAGTTGTACGATAAATGATAGAAAAATTGACCTAATTTTGACTGTCACATGATTTCATCCTTTGCACATGTCCTAACAAGATGTTAGTTTCATCCTTTGCACTTGTCTTGAAAGATGTTGCAAGGAAATTTTGAACCAGAATTATATTTCCCAATGTCTCCTATGTGAATTCAAATTCAACTTTGACTAGCACGTCTCTTCTGCAAGTCCACATTCATCTTTTGCTAGAACATCTAATTCAAAGCCATACATAAATACATTAAGATAGAGCAATATGAGAATATCATACCCAAGGCTAGTAAAGGGTATTCTCAAACCTACTAAACACCTCCAGTATTCAAAACAATTGGGCTTACATAACTTACTACAACATCGTAGTTATTCATGCATTGATGTTGAACTGAAGCTAAATTGGGCCTTCTATTCCTTACTTAGCAAGACATGACTTGTACCATTCAAAAGTGATTTTTTGAAGCAGGAATATTTTCCAACTGCATATAAAATAAAATCCTAAATTTCTAGAGTTTGGTAACAGTAATTTACATATCGATGTCAAAATGTATGTAGATTTCACACTAATGATCAAAAGACCTTTTGGTCCACCCCACATACTAGGTAGTGACAGTTGGGGATGAAATCTGATCCCAGTGGGAGCCTAAGAGAGTCTGTAAAGAGAAAGGAAAATCACAAAACTGTGTGCCTAGAATACCTTGATATAATACAAAAACACGATTGCAAGATTTTTGCATTGTGAGAATGATCAGCATGCTAAACTGTCTTTTGGTACAAATTTGGTAAAATGCTCGACAGAGTGGCCCGAAATTTCCTCAAGGATATCTTCTTTATCTTCCATATTCCAGACAAGAACGCACTATTAGCAATCAGAAATTTGCATGAGGCCATCAACTTATGCCAAATTAGCCAAAAAAGGGTTGAGATGCGAGCATTGCTTTCTTGCATGCTCAGGAATCAACTTCTAAAGAATCTTAGTAGTAGATCCCTTAATTTATGCAAGAAAGTTCTAGCATAATTTAATAAAAGCAATACTATTGATAAGACAATCATGGAAAAACCAACATCAAGCCAAAAACAATAGAAGCATCATGTTCTTACCCTGTGGTTTGAAGTTGAACATAAGGGGTAGAGGGTGGTCATTGGGCAAGTGAGCATTGGGATCTCGAAGCTCATCGAAGAAAGGGTTTATACAAGATTCACGCTGTGATAGAGTAATTGAATTGCCATGTCTCAATAAAAAAACATGGAAAACAAAATAATATGAAAGATGGTCATAAATAAAAACTTAACTCCATGTTATAAAATCTCATTACTTACAACAATGCAACGAAGGTTTGGGGAGTACTAAAGAAGTGTGGAATCTAGATCTACAGCTTCTGGAGGTGTGCGCTTGTGGAAAATCTGAGAAAATAAGTCTGTCAATTTGTAAACTTAC
The DNA here is from genome assembly GCA_031772625.1 of Pinus tabuliformis. NCBI lineage: Eukaryota > Viridiplantae > Streptophyta > Pinopsida > Pinales > Pinaceae > Pinus > Pinus tabuliformis. The sequence continues at coordinate 121,416,402 of CM062812.1, read as the reverse complement.
TGAGAAAAGGGAAGTTATGAAATATTTAATGAAAATGAAGACAAGTGAATGAACCTTGTGCCAAGGGTGAGCCTTAATTTGTCGAAACCCAAACTCATTATAATTAGGATTCATACATTTGACTTCCTCACGAGCTGGAGTTCCAAGGATATACAACCATAAAGACACAAAAATATTTTATAAGCCTCAATAATCTCCAATTTTCTGTAATGTACGACTCTAACATTTTACTGCGATATAAATACTTTTTACCTTGACAATCTCTCCTAGCTGATCTACTGCAGTCTCGCCTGGAAATAATGGTTGGACAAAATTATGAAACACTACATGTAAGCACAATGTCATTGGGAATATTACAAACTAAAAACTCGGTATTGATGCCTGATTTGCAGAGGCAAGAGTGTACTCTCAAACTAAAAACCAGCTTACCTGACAAAGAAGTAGCTTAGCCAAGACATAACCAATGGACCAGATATCAATAGAAGAATTATACTTAGTGGCTCCAAATATAAGGTCATGATCTCTATAATTGTTGAAAAGGGCAACAAGAAATGCTAAAAATAGCATTGCTATAAATAGGAGTTTGGGTACCAGTGTTGGACATAGCAACAAGGAATGATAAATGGAAGTGCTCAAAATAGCATTGCTATAAATATCATCTCGGGATGGATTCCAATTCTAGTTAGTCCCTGAACTAAAATTGAGAAGTAAAATTCGAATTTGTTCTTAACAGTTGTTTGATTAATAATTAATTAATTCATCTTGAGTTAATTAGTTGGAGAAAATCAACATGAAGTCTATGTGAAGACATGCAACAGTTTCTCCATTGATTGTGTTATCTCAAAATCAGAGCTTGGAAGGCTGCAAACCAGGAAGACTTCAAGTAACTGTTTCAAACCAATCTTTTAGCTAAGGCTTAGCCTCCTTAGCCTGAGAGGGCTCTCTCAAAGGATTGAAGGTTTTTGATTATGATAAAGATGGCTAACTCTTTGTGAAACAAATAGGAATGAAGCTGGTGGAATCAAAATTTAACAAGCATCCATTGGGCTTATGGAGTCTTATGTCATTTAGCATTAACAGTAGAATTGGCTTTGCAATAAAATCAAGGCATTCAGATTTCAATATAGGTAGAGTACACTAAACACCAAAGGACAATTTACGAGTATATGAAGGAAATTAGAACACTGCAAGTGATTTCTAAGTAATCAAACACTCATAATATTGTAGACAACATGAAAAGACAACAAAATGAACTCATACATTGAACTCTCTATGATTCTTGAGTAGTAGAAGCCAATATTGTATTACCAAAAGAAACAGAGTCTTTACATAAGCTTAATAACAGAGCTTTTTTACATAAATTTCCAACCCTTATTACATTTCCTTTTCTCCTATATATAGAGTTCTTCTACTTGACTGAGATTCCTCCTCAAACATGAGGGGAACTCGAAATCTACTTCTAATGACACCTGTTCAACCTTTAACTGCCTATTAAATGTAACAAACTGCAACTAGACTTTCTAGAGATCTAAATCAAGTAGGAGTCTAACTCCATATTATGCTAATAGTAGCCTTGATTACAATCATTCTCGTTCTTTGACATCTGGTCCCTTTTTAGTTTGGCTGTGGTGGATGTTCAAAGCTCCATGCTAGTCTTCAATGTCACATCTTCTCCATTGCCCTGAAACATAGGAAACTACCCCTGTTTATCGGTCTTTGGTTTGCCTCAAAATGTTTGAATCCAAAGAACCATGCCCTTCACCTTTGATTATCCAAAATTTATCAGATTGCCACGTCCTTGATGTGCTGTCAACCTTTTTCATGTGTAAAGGCAAAAGTTCTTCCAAGCTGTCTGACATATCTTGGACTGTGGTAAATGTGCTCACTTTATGACAAAAAATTTAGAGTTGAATTCGAATACATGTTTCCTCCACCTGTCTTGACCTTGTTGAAAGTTGATAGCTTCAGATGATCCCTTGTAGATATTCCCTTTTCAAAATTCCCGCTTGTATTTCAAAACCGATTGACTTAGATTAGATTTTGTAGCTTCAGTAGTTTCGTAGTGCGCTACGAAACTGCTGAGCGTTAGTCATCATCTTCAGCAGTTTCGTAGCGCGCTACGAAACTGCTGTGTTATTCCAAGAAACACAGTTTCAACCAAAATTTTGACATTTTTGAGCCTTTTGCTATTTAAACATTCTTTCAACTGCTCCAAGGCCTTTCAAACTGAATGGAAATGTATGATTCTTTAAGAAAGATTATACCAAGCAAAATCATCATAATTTTGGAACATAGCCTTACTTGAAGTGAGATTTCTTTAAGGAGATTCTTTCAGCTGGCTTAACTGTATCTTTAAATCTTCAATTTGTTTCTTCATGACCTTGATCCCAGATCTCAGGTTTGTATTGACCTTTCTGATAATATGAGCTTCGTTTATTGCAGGAACAGTCTAGCTACGTAATTGAACACTAAAATCAACCACTTCAGGAATTTGAAATGTTTGGTCCTCCCACCGAGCTTTCATTTGGTTAAACTAAGCCTCCTTAACTGCAAATTTCCTGGCAGCTTTCTTCAATCTGGCAATTTCAAAGTTGGCCGATTCCAATCTCCTTTTCAAGTTTTCCACATTATCTTCTTCTTGAATGGCAACTGCTTTGCCTTTATCCTTTCTTTCATGATGTCATGTCAGCTCCCCTATTTCATCTGCTCTTGGCAGTACCTCCTGTACTTGTTTAAACTTCCTCGTTATGGGTCTCTTGGGCTTAAAAACAAATTGATCAACCTGCTCATCAAACTTGAGTTTTTTCGAGGCTTTGACTCTCTTAGCTTTGTCTTTTCCTAACTCTATCAAATCTGCCTGAACTAGTGGAGACTCTTCAATGTCAATGGTTTGCAATAAGTCATTTAAGTCTCCCTTTGAAACGGGGCTTTCTTCAATACTCACTGACTTACCTTTTTCTTTAGCCACCTGGCTCCTAGTCCTTCTTCTTTGAGCTCCTTCACCTGTGCTTGTTTCATGTGCAGTTTCTTTTACCTGAGTTTTCTCTTTAAGGGACTGCTGGGGTGTATCCTGGATAGTCAGTGGCCTGGTGGATTCTCTTACTTGTTTCCTTGCCTTTAACTTTGAAAACCTCTTGGATCTTGTTTCTGCCTGATGACCAGTTGTTGTTGAAAGATATTTTGCAGCTTGAGGGCTGAGACTGGTCTTGTTCTTGAAACCAGACATGAATATGAATGTGTCCCAGTCCCTACCTACCCTCTGGAGTTCATGCAGAACAATCAACTTAACCAAGCCATGGTGGAACAATGAAGTCTCACAGGCTTCTTTCTTAGCTGCACCTTGTCACACATTTTGCTTAAGCTGTGGAATAAGTAAAAAGGTAGATCAATAGATGTCTTTCCTGTGAAATGCAACAGAAGTTTAAAATGATATGAATACACCTTGTTATATCTCCCTTCACAGGTAAGGTACTTCTGTATACAAGTAAGCAAATTGGCATATGACTCTTTGACATAACTTCTAGGAACATACTTGCTTAAATCTGAGTTAATGAACTCCTGCTTTAGAAATTCTTTGCATGGGGTCATATCAAATTTGAAATTCTTGAACCAACTTTCTTGCCCTCTTGGAATCTCCGTAACTGTGGATATCATGTCTGGTGAGACCTACAATTCTAGCATACCAACCTTTGAGTTTAGTCCTATGAAATTTAGGGCAAATTCCTTAGTAACTTGTGCATGACCTCCCTGGAGCTTCTTGCAAAACTTCCAACATCCAACTTGTTTAAACACATGCTCAACTTCTCTGTTCTTCAAGGTTATGTCTAAACCTTCAGGTTCATTTCTCAAACATTTGCCTGATCTGTGGTCTTTCCTTTTTGTCGATCCCTCCATGAACGTTTGAAACACTGTCACTGCTCAAATTTCAATCTCTGCCTTGCTTGAATGGTTGCCTCGCTTGATAACTGCCTCGCTTGATAACTGCCTCGCTTGATAACAATGTATTCAAATTGAAAACTTGCAGACTTGTTCCTCATGCAACGAATACAATCATCATTAAAACTGTGGATACCTAGCTTTTCTTGGAACTTGCAATCCATGTGTACCAATGTACCTAGTGACTATAATAATGGAGATAAGCGGTTGGACATGATATGTGGAGTGCATAAACTGACAATGAATGACGCAACTATAACTTAACTTGATAGATTTGACAGTTATGAAAGATTCGCTGCGGAATGCACGAATCTCCGATTTCGCAGCGCGGTCAGTGTAGATTTTGAATTATGCGCTACGAAATCACCTAAAACACATCGCATTATGAAATCACCTAAAGGGCTTTTGCGCTGCGAAACTGCTAAAAAGTATTTATGCGCTGCGAAAACACTTCAAAATGGTTACATGCGCTACGAAATCACCTAAAAGGCTTTGTGGCACATAGTAATTTTTAAACCAAACTGACACATGGCTATGAGACCGGTGATGAATGAGAATGACCAGTGATGAATGAGAATGCATACTTGACTCAAGACCCCCTAAGACTCAGACTCTAAGGAAAAATAAAATCAAACTTAGACTAGCACCGACCTTTATCATCAAGCTAGTATGAGAATTTTTGGCATTAGAATTCTTAAGTGATAACAGTGGCTCCACTTGGGATAGTGTGCTCCTGTAGTACACTAAGAACTTGCATGTCCAGTGCTTTGTCCATTTTATGAAAAACATAGATTTGCTTGACGAGCATTTCTTTCCAGCTTCTTGGGCCTTCACCTCGAGCTTGAGCTTTCTGTTCAGCTTGTCATTATTTGCAACAAAAGAAAAATTGATAAAATGGGTATATACAATATTGTGAGAAACTGGCAGAATTTTGATCAATAATAATGCTTTAGGAACCTGCCATTGATAGGTCCTCCAGCATATGGTTTTCCATCAATCTCTTGCAGAATGTAAGTATTATTTCCATGAAAATTAGAAATTTGATATGGCCCTTTCCACAAATTTTCAAATTTACCATGCTTACTTTTTTCTTCAATTCTAGCTTCCCATCTCAACACTCTATCATGGATCTGAAAGGTAACTTCTTTGATCTTTTTATCAAATGTTCTCTTGATTCTGTTCTAACTTTGTTGATGACTGTCAAACATCTCATTTCTTTTCTCCTGCAAGGCTATCAGCTGATTGATTCTTCTTTGTACAACATTTGGTTCCTCCTCTAATCCTTGAATCAGCTTCATCACAGGCACTCCAAGAGATGTTAGAAATATGGCTTCAGCACCGTATACTAACTCATATGGCGATGTTCCAGTGGATCTCTTTGTACAAATCCGGTCAGCTCACAAAGCATACTTCAATTTCAAATGCCAAGCTTTCTTATTTTCCTGCAGCAGCTTCTTGATGATTCTTACAAGGCTCTTGTTTGATGATTCAGCAAGGCCATTTCCTTGCGGATAATAAGCAGTAGAGTGTCCAAGAGAAATGTGATACTTATGGAAAAAATTAATCATCTTCTTGGACTTAAAAGCTTGAGCATTGTCAGTTATAATCTTCATTGGGCAACCAAATCTTGATAATATATTATTTTCTAAGAAAGAGATAATCACTGAATCATTTGCTTGCCTTGTTGGGATTGCTTCTATCCATTTGGTAAAGTAATCAGTGGCTGTGAGAATCTAGTGATGCTAACCTGATGAAGGAGGATGGATTTCCCCTATAAAATCTAATCCCCATTGCTGGAAAGGCGCTTCAACATATATAGGAACCAAAGGCAATGGCACAAGCTTCCTCTTTCCTTCAAACACCTGACATTCATGACATGTAGCTATCCTTTTATAGATATCTCTGAACATAGTTGGCCAAAAATATCCAGCCCTCAAGATCTTGTTTGCAGATGTCCTCCACAATCTCCCTTATGGAATTCAACAATTACTTTATCAGCTTCTTCTTCAATAAGACAATTTAACAATATTCCTCCTGCATCCTTCCAAAACAAATTTTGGTCATAGACAAAATATCTTAGAGATTTCAGCTTGAAAAACCGGGCTTTGGATTTTGAAATATTAGCAGGGGCTTTATTATGCTGCAAAACAAACGCTACATCCTTGTACATTCTGAAATCAAAATTCTTTTCATTTATTTGGACCAATTCCTCTTCATTTTCAACAATTTCTGAGATCTCTGTACTCAAGTTAATATCAAGACAGTCCAAATTTGATTGTGTCAGCAGCTTGGCTAAGCCTTGACCCTTTACCAACTTAGTGGGTCTAATCTTAATGTCATACTCTAACAATTTTGCTATCCACTTGCCCCTTTTTCCATCTGGATCAGCCTGTGTTAGAATATCCTTTATAACAGCATTTGGAACATAGGCAACAATGTGAGAATGAAAAACATAGACCCTGAAATCCTTTATTGCTTTCACCAATGCATAGGCTTATTTCTCTAGGATATTATACTTCAGTTCAGCATTTGCTAATGTCTTGCTAAAGAAAGAAATAGGTTGCTCAGTACCTTGGCTTCCCTTTTGCAGCAGAACTCCAACAATTGTATCTTCAGAAGCAAATGTAAAAATAAGGAATTCTTTGGTAAAATCAGGGCTGATAAGTACAGGTGCTTGTGTGAGTGCCTTCTTGATCTCCTCAAATGATTTATTTGCTTCAGCTGTCCACTTAAAATCCACTCCCTTTTTCAACATCTTTGTTATGTTCTTGACAACTTTAGCAAAGTTAGGAATGAATTGTCTAACAAAGTTGACTTTTCCAAGGAAGGATTGAATTTCTTTCCTACTTCTTGGCAGATCTAACTTTTGAATTGCACTAACTCTATTAGGATCAATTCTAATTCCTTCTTTAGAAATGACATGACCAAGAAGTTTGCCAGAGGTTAAAGCAAAAATACTTTTGGTTGGATTAAGAGAAATACCAAACCTTCTAAATTTTAGCAGAACTCTTTCAAGGTGCTTCAAATGATCTTCTTATCTCTTTGAAAAAACTGTGATGTCATCAAGATAAACCACCACTGATTTGTCCTTTTCTTTAGCAAAAGCAATATCCATTTCTCTCTGGAAAGTGGCTCCTGCATTCATGAGACCAAAAGGCATCTTGGCGTACATAAATGTTCCCCATGGCGTTGTGAAGGCTGTTTTCTCTTAATCATCTGGATGAACAAGAATCTGATTGTACCCTGAGAAACCATCAAGCATAGACATCCTTTGTGAACCAACAATATTTTGCAGAATCAAATCCATCTTGGGAAGAGGATAATTATCTTTTAATGAAGCTTTATTCAGATTTCTAAAGTCTATACAAATCCTGATCTCTCCATTCTTTTTCCTGACTAGGACCAAATTAGCAAGCCAATTTGAGAATCTGATTGGAACAATAATCTTAGCATCAAAAAGTTTTTTCACTTCCTTTTCAATCAATGGCATAAGAAGAGGATTAATTCTTCTTAACTTCTGCTTGAAAGGCTTTTCATTCTCCTTAATAGGAATGGTATGCTGTATAATTGAGGAATCATATTGTTTCAAGTCAGCATAGCTCCATGCAAAAACATCAATGAACCTTTTCATCATCTCAACATATTTAGTCTTCATATCAGCTAAAAGAAATTTTGAAATCTTGACCATCTTAGGCACAACTGAGTCTCCTAAATTGCATCTTTCCACCTCTTCTTCATCAGCTTGTAATTTTGGTGCTTTGAATACATTGTTTTGATCAAACAATTTCTCAAGGGGAATGAGACCTTTTGGAATCAAGTTGTTTTTTAATTGTAAGACTTCAGGCTTTTCCTTTGATTCCACAAACATATTTTGTTGATCCATTTCAGTGCTATGAAATTCTTCCTTTAACTCAATGAAATTCCTCACCTACTGATCATCCTCAAAGACCTGCCAATTAATGATGTTATCTGGTATAACTGGTTTGTGACAAACCTCCACCTCATACTTTTCAGAAGAGTGTGTAGGAATAATAAAAAGGCTGGCAGAAACAGCAAGAGAGTCTGCAATAGAGTTTTGGTCTCTGGTTTTGATACTAAAAGTATGAACATGAAACTTTTCCAACACATCCAACACTAAGTTTCTATATGCCCTCATCCTTACATCCTTGGTTTGGTAAGCACCTTCCACTTGTTTTATTACCAATTCAGAATCTCCACAAACAGCAATGTTTCTAGCTTTCAATTTTAACAAAGCTTCTAAACCCAAAATCAGAGATTCATACTCGGCCATATTATTAGTGCAATCAAAATTCAACTTGTAGGAGAGAAACTTACTTTCTTTATCAGGACTTGTAATCCAAATCCCAGCTCCTGCCCCCTCTCTTTCTGTTGATCCATCAAAATATAATGACCACCAACCTGTTGTCTCATTTTCATCTCTTTGCTGATCTCCTTGGCACTGGTTTCCTGAAAGTTTATCCTCTGATTCTTCTCCAACTGACTCATTATAAAGGATGGCTGATCCAAGACCAGTGTCACATGAATAAATGGGAAAGTTTTGAGGTTTATCTTTGCTGCTTACCATATAAGCCATTCTGGTCTCCCGATACAGCCTTCTTTGCTCACCAAAAACAGGGATAGTAGCGTAAGTAAGGTCCATCTGCATTGTGCCCTTGATTTTTGTTGCCCATGATCTTGAAAGAAGCATCCCAAACTTAGGTGGAATGTCAGCCACAACAATGTCCATGACAATTGTTTTTGCGGGAATTTGTGTGAGACCCACAACAACATCTTCAATCAAACCAATGCACTGAACTCTTTTTGAATCAAAGGAAAATAAATCCTTATATGGTCTAGTTACCTCTAATCCCAGTCTTTCCATGATCACCTTGGGCATAAGATTATGAGATGCCCCTGAATCTAACATAGCATTATGTAAAGTCATGTCATGAATGCTAATGCTTATGTAGAAAGGAGGAAATTCTTCATTCTGTTCATCTTCAAGTCTTGGACCCAAGTAAATAATAGGATTATCTTCTTGTACATTTAGGATATCAGCTACCCCTGGTTGTGAATTGAGCATTTCAACAATCTTACTTATGTATTTGTCTACCTTGAGGAGTTCACTAAAGGGGACTGATATCTTGATTTTTGCAATCTCATTCTCAAGGTTAAAAACAGAAACAATCTTCTCAATTTCTTTAGTAGGTGATGGAGCTTGAATAACCTTTTTGTCAGGTGGAGAATCATTCTTACCTTCAGCAACCTTTGAGTTGTCCTTCTTATCTTCAACTGCCTTTGAGGCATCCTTCTTGGGCTGTGCTTTGCTTGCTGTAATGGGCACGTTTCTATTCCTGAGATTGTACTGCTTTTGCATCTCAAAGATAGCATGCTGATAGCCCTTTAAATAGTCTGAAGGCTCTTCTCCTGATTTGGTCATACTGGGCTCATCATGTTCTTCCTTAGTCAAGAAAATCCCTGACACTTCTTCATCAAGATAATGAATGGACTCCTCGGTAATTTCAGGTTCATCTTCTTCATCCACCAGATTTTGTTGGAAAGGAGGTCTTACTGGAAGATATGGCTATTGATTTCTGTTCTCTCTTGGCCTTTGCTGATTTTGAGGTCTTCTGAACTGAGGATTCCTAAATTGAGGTTCCTACTGTGCTGGGGAAGCAGAGGTATTCCCAAGAGCCAACCGATCCATTAATTTTTCCATGGTCTTCATCATTGTTTCAAACTTATCTTCAGGAGGTGAAGTGGAAGGTTTCTCTTCTTCTTTCAGTTTAGCCTTTGCCATCTTTGATTTCTTAGCAGCAATCATGTTCACCTCCACTTTAATTGCATCGTTTTGCATGTCAGCAAGAGTAGCAGAATCCCTTTCTCTGAGTAACAGAGAGAAGTCAGAATCAAATGCTTCGGCATATCTCAGCTGTGCCAAGGCCCCAGGAGGTTTCAAATGGGCTAGAATAGAATTGTATATTTTATTAAACCTCTTGGAGAAGTTTTGGACAGTTTCATCAGGAGATCTTCTAAGATTGTTGTATTCAGTAAGAGCTTGGACAGGGTTAGTTCTATTTCCCCATTTCCTTAGAAAACTATCTTCAAACTCTGCCCAACTGTGAATGCTTCCAGCTGTAAGAGCCTTAAACCATTTTCGAACCTCTCCAATGAAGGTTTGTGCAAACAATCTAAGCTTTACATCCTCATCATCAACTTCCTCTCTGTCCACAAAATCATTGAATCTGTCTACATGTTCTTTTGCTGTGATATTTTCATCCCCACCCCATGTTGGAATTCTAGCAGCATATTTGCTAGGAAGGTCATGCAAAACAGCAGGAAGGGCTAATGGAGCATACCTAGCAGGTACGACCATAATGAATGGAGGAGTAGTGATGACAGGTACTGTAGGGACAGTGGAACCAGAGCTAATATGAGGTGGATTCCCTAGTGTCTGAGAACTACTAGGACTAGTAGAGGCAGAGGATAAAGTGCTGATACGAAAAGGACTATTTGGACTTTGCAAACCACTGACAAATGTACTCCAATTAGGAAGGGGTAGACCAGTTTTAGATTTGAGTAAGAGTTCAAAAGGATCAAGCTCTTTGAGTTTATTTAAATCTTCCTCTTCTAACAACAATTCAGAAGTAACAACCTCCCAAAATTCCTCCTTATCTTTTTGTGACACTAAGGATGAAGTATCAATACCTCTTTTTTTGTAAATCTAAAATAATTCCAATAAGTTCTTCTTCATTTTCAGACCTCAACAACACCTCATGAATCTTATCATCAACAATTTTTTCCTCATGACTTCTTGAAAATTCAGAGAGAAAAGATTTTGAAAAAGATGGAGTACCTGGGGTTTTAGTAAATCTTTGTCTGCTCCTTGAAATGGTGTTTGGATTGTCCACAGGAGTAGGTGGATCTGGGTCAGGATTTATCCGTGTATATCTCCCTCTCGAAGCCACCTTTTAAACTTTGAAATTGTATGGAGTCACCAAGGTAGAATGCAGCCTCGAAAAGTCTTCTGAGCTCCTGCTACCTTCAGAAGCTCAGTCTCTTGTTTTCGGGAATGAATAATCTTCAGGCTCCTGTCAGACGCACCAAATGTTATCTCAAAATCAGACCCTGGAAGGCTGCAGACCAGGAAGACTTCAAGTAATTGTTTCAAACCAATATTTTAGCTAAGGCTTAGCCTCCTTAGCCTGAGAGGGCTCTCTCAAAGGATTGAAGGTTTTTGATTATGATAAAGATGGCTAACTCTTTGTGAAACAAATAGGAATGAAGCTGGTGGAATCAAAATTTAACAAGCATCCATTGGGCTTATGGAGTCTTATGTCATTTAGCATTAACAGTAGAATTGGCTTTGCAATAAAATCAAGGCATTCAAATTTCAAAATAGGTAGAGTACACTAAACACCAAAGGACAGTTTACGAGTATATGAAGGAAATTAGAACACTGCAAGTGATTTCTAAGTAATCAAACACTCATAATATTGTAGACAACATGAAAAGACAACAAAAGGAACTCATACATTGAACTCTCTATGATTCTTGAGCAGTAGAAGCCAGTACTGTATTACCAAAAGAAACAGAGTCTTTACATAAGCTTAATAACAGAGCTTTTTTACATAAATTTCCAACCCTTATTACATTTCCTTTTCTCCTATATATAGAGTTCTTCTACCTGACTGACATTCCTCCTCAAACATGAGGGGAACTCGAAATCTACTTCTAATGACACCTGTTCAACCTTTAACTGCCTATTAAATGTAACAAACTACAACTAGACTTTCTAGAGATCTAAATCAAGTAGGAGTCTAACTCCATATTATGCTAATAATAGCCTTGATTACAATCATTCTCGTTCTTTGACATCTGGTCCCTTTTTAGTTTGGTTGTGGTGGATGTTCAAAGCTCCATGCTGGTCTTCAATGTCACATCTTCTCCATTGCCCTGAAACATAGGAAACTACCCTTGTTTATCGGTCTTTGGTTTGCCTCAAAATGTTAGAATCCAAAGAAGCATGCCCTTCACCTTTGATTATCCAAAATTTATCAGATTGCCACGTCCTTGATGTGTTGTCAACCTTTTTCATGTGTAAAGGCAAAAGTTCTTCCAAGCTGTCTGACATATCTTGGACTATGGTAAATGTGCTCACTTTATGACAAAAAATTTAGAGTTGGATTCGAATACATGTTTCCTCCACCTGTCTTGACCTTGTTGAAAGTTGATAGCTTCAGATGATCCCTTGTAGATATTCCCTTTTCAAAATTCCCACTTGTATTTCAAAACCGGTTGACTTAGATTAGATTGTGTAGCTTCAGCAGTTTCGTAGCGCGCTACGAAACTGCTGAGCGTTAGTCATCATCTTCAGCAGTTTCGTAGCGCGCTACGAAACTGTTGTGTTATTCCAAGAAACACAGTTTCAACCAAAATTTTGCCATTTTTGAGCCTTTTGCTATTTAAACATTCTTTCAACTACTCCAAGGCCTTTCAAACTGAATGGAAATGTATGATTCTTCAAGAAAGATTATACCAAGCAAAATCATCAAAATTTTGGAACATAGCCTTACTTGAAGTGAGATTTCTTTAAGGAGATTCTTTCAACTGGCTTAACTGTATCTTTAAATCTTCAATTTGTTTCTTCATGACCTTGATCCCAGATCTCAGGTTTGTATTGACCTTTCTAATAAATTGAGCTTCCTTTATTGCAGGAACAGTCCAGCTATGGAATTGAACACTAAAATCAACCACTTTAGGAATTTGAAATGTTTGGTCTTCCCACCGAGCTTGCATTTGGTTAAAATAAGCCTCCTTAACTGCAAATTTCCTGGCAGCTTTCTTCAATCTGGCAATTTCAAAGTTGGCCGATTCCAATCTCCTTTTCAAGTTTTCCACATTATCTTCTTCTTGAATGGCAACTGCTTTGCCTTTATCCTTTCTTTCATGATGTCGTGTCAGCTCCCCTGTTTCATCTGCTCTTGGTAGTACCTCATGTACTTGTTTAAACTTCCTCTTTATGGGTCTCCTGGGCTTAAAAACAAATTGATCAACCTGCTCATCAAACTTGAGTTTTTTCGAGGCTTTGACTCTCTTAGCTTTGTCTTTTCCTGACTCTATCAAATTTTCCTGAACTAGTGGAGACTCTTCAAAGTCAATGGCTTGCAATAAGTCATTTAAGTCTCCCTTTGAAATGGGGCTTTCTTCAATACTTACTGACTTACCTTTTTCTTTAGCCACCTGGCTCCTAGTCCTTCTTCTTTGAGCTCCTTCACCTGTGCTTGTTTCATGTGCAGTTTCTTTTACCTGAGTTTTCTCTTTAAGGGACTGCTGGGGTGTATCCTGGATAGTCAGTGGCCTGGTGGATTCTCTTACTTGTTTCCTTGCCTTTAACTTTGAAAACCTCTTGGATCTTGTTTCTCCCTGATGACCAGTTGTTGTTGGAAGATCTTTTGCAGCTTGAGGGCTGAGACCGGTCTTGTTCTTGAAACCAGACATGAATATGAATGTGTCCCAGTCCCTACCTACCCTCTGGAGTTCATGCAGAACAATCAACTTAACCAAGCCATGGTGGAACAATGAAGTCTCACAGGCTTCTTTTCTTAGCTGCACCTTGTCACACATTTTGCTTAAGCTGTGGAATAAGTAAAAAGGTAGATCAATAGATGTCTTTCCTGTGAAATGCAACAGAAGTTTAAAATGATATGAATACACCTTGTTATATCTCCCTTCACAGGTAAGGTACTTCTGTATACAAGTAAGCAAATTGGAATATGACTCTTTGACATAACTTCTAGGAACAGACCTACTTAAATCTGAGTTAATGAACTCCTACTTTAGAAATTCTTTGCATGGGGTCATATCAAATTTGAAATTCTTGAACCAACTTTCTTGCCCTCTTGGAATCTCCGTAACTGTGGATATCATGTCTGGTGAGACCTGCAATTCCAGCATACCAACCTTTGAGTTTAGTCCTGTGAAATTCAGGGAAAATTCCTTAGTAACTTGTGCATGACCTCCCTGGAGCTTCTTGCAAAAATTCCAACATCTAGCTTGTTTAAACGCATGCTCGACTTCTCTATTCTTCAAGGTTATGTCTAAACCTTTAGGTTCGTTTCTCAAACATTTGCCTGATCTGTGGTCTTTCCTTTCTGTCGATCCTTCCATGAACGTTTGAAACACTGTCGCTGCTCAAATTTCAATCTCTACCTTGCTTGAATGGCTGCCTCGCTTGATAACTGCCTCGCTTGATAACAATGTATTCAAATTGAAAACTTGCAGACTTGTTCCTCATGCAACGAATACAATCATCATTAAGACTGTGGATACCTGGCTTTTCTTGGAACTTGCAATCCGTGTGTACCAATGTACCTAGTGACTGTAATAATGGAGATAAGCGGTTGGACATGATATGTGGAGTGCATAAACTGACAATGAATGATGCAACTATAACTTAACTTGATAGATTTGACAGTTATGAAATATTCGCTGCGAAATGCACGAATCTCCGATTTCGCAGCGCGATCAGTGTAGATTTTGAATTATGTGCTACGAAATCACCTAAAACACATCGCGCTGCGAAATCACCTAAAGGGCTTTTGCGCTGCGAAACTTCTAAAAATGATTTATGCGCTGCGAAAACACTTCAAAATGGTTACATGCGCTACGAAATCACCTAAAAGGCTTTGTGGCACATAGTAATTTTTAAACCAAACTATCACATGGCTATGAGACCGGTGATGAATGAGAATGACCAGTGATGAATGAGAATGCATAATTGACTCAAGACCCCCTAAGACTCAGACTCTAAGGAAAAACAAAATCAAACTTAGACTAGCACCGACCTTTATCATCAAGCTAGTATGAGAATTTTTGGCATTAGAATTCTTAAGTGATAACAGATTGAGGAATTTATCCCTTAGTTAAGGAGATGAGGATGAGTTGTAATTAGTTAGCTCAGTTAACTGATTTAAGTCTAGTTAGATTAGTTCCAACAGTTTGTGGAACTAAATTGTGAGTTCAGTTAGTTAATGCTTGCATGCATGTAACTAGTGTTCTCTAGATAACTGAATATTCTCTCATGAATAACTCATGCATGTCAGTTCAATCAGAGACCCAATTGAGATCAAAGGAAGGGACAATTTACTATCAGTTGGAGGAATTTTCCTATATAGGAAACTCATCCATGCAGAAGGAATCATTTCCTTCAGGATTGCACAGTTATTTCTGAGTTTGGTGAGTTGTGTGAGAGGTGAACTCACACAGGTGGTAGCCAGAGGACCCAAGAGAAACTATGCAAGGAAATAGGAGGCTTGGAGGGCAGAGGAGAAGGTTTTTGAGAATCCTTGACTGTCTATGAGTAGTAGAGGGATTGTACTGAGAGCTAGATAGCTTCCTAGCTAAGGCTTTGTGTAATCCAGAATATTTTCCACTTGGATGATAATACAGAGATTGGGGTTTTAGGTTGAGGCTTTCCCAGGATTATTCTTCTGTGTTTCATGTGTATGATTTCTTCTTCTCTGTTATATGTGTTCCGATTGATCTAGCTCAAATTGATTAAGCTTCTGTAAAGTTTGTTGTAGAAGTAGATCTAGTATTTTTCTTTAGTACATTGCATTATTAGTTGATCTATAGGTGGAATTTCTACATGGTATCAGAGCAAAGGTGATCAAAGTGAAGAACAATATATACAAAGAAGGGAGAAGTTCAAAGTTTAGAGTTCGTGATTCTAGAAATCGATTTCTTATCACATCTCAATTTCATTAATGGCGGTAAACGGTTTGAGACTCGAGTATGCCCTTGATGGCAGCTCGAATTATATAGCCTGGAAGGATCGCATGGAAGTGGTATTAGAGGAGAACAGTTTGAATGACTTCATTGATCAAGAAGTCCCCAAGCCTGCAACAACTAGTGCCCAAGAATTGGCGGAATGGAAGAAATGTGCGGCTAGAGCAAGGAGAATCCTCCTAGAGGGAGTTCGAGACCACATTGTCTCGAGCCTCCATTGGAAGGAGACACCATTTTCGATGTGGAAAACATTGAAGGATATATATCATAATAGCAGCGATTAGAGGAAGCTAGCATTGAAAGACAAGCTTCGGAAAATGAAGTGTGAAAAGGGTGACACGATCTCTACATTCCTGAACAAGCTCACCACCTGCAGGGATGAGCTTGGAAGTGTAGGGATCATGACAGCCGATGACGACATGGTGAGTCTAGCTCTCCTCGGTCTTCCTAAGAGCTGGCATAGCTACCAAGACTCGGTAAACGGAAGAGAGAAACTGCCAGATTGGGAACAACTTTGGTTAGATCTGATGTAGGAGCAGATAAGGAGAAGCACCAGAGATGGATCTTCATCCAAGGAGGATGAAGAAAATTGCGCCTTAGCGAGTAAGGCAAAGAAAGGGAAGGAGAAGGATTCTAATCCCAAATCGAATTCTTCCTATGGTGGGAAGAAGTTTGACAAATCGAAAGTGTGATGTTTTCATTGTCATGAGGTGGGCCATTTTGCTACAAATTATCCACTAAAGAAATCCAAGAAGGGATCCTTGGAAGGATCAGAAGGTGAGGCACTGGCCTCACAGTTCGAGTTGGATTTCACACTCATCACATGCATGGTTTCATCCATGGTGGGATGTGGTTGATTTCTTGACAGTGGAGCTTATTTCCACATGACTGACGACAAGAGTTTGTTCAGTACCTTGGAGGAGAAATATCTCCAGATACTCATAGCGATGGGTAATGATGAAAAATATAGTGTCTCAGGTGTAGGCACGGTTGTTTTTTAGAGGGAGCATGGAGCTCGCATTACCTTGACTGATGTCAAGTATGTACTAGGACTGAGGAAAAATTTGGTGTTGATCACAATGCTAGAAGACAAAGGCTATGATGCAGTCTTCAGTAAGGGAAAGGTTTTCCTTAGACACATCACCACGAGATAGGTGAAGTAGATCGATTCACGAGTCAAGAACCTATATGCTCTTGAGGTTCAAGATGCATGCAAAGCCTTGAGGATAAAGGCAACTATTGGAGACTTGGTGGTTGATAGGGAGAGTAAATTACCTCTAAACACGCAGCCACAGGAGAAGTCTCAGACGATTGTGGAGGAGCCACGCTTGGTGAAGCAGCTTTAGGAGGTTGTGGAGCAACCACAACTAGAGAAGCTGAGAGGAGACTAGGCATCCAATCATACGGAGACCTCCATTTGGGGGAAATTTCGAGCCAAGTGGGTAGAGGGATCACATGCAACCATACCTCCAGGTGTGAGGTGGGGCGATGTGAATAGATAGTCCCAAGAAGGCTGAATTAGGGGCAGGATCCTTGATGTACCTAGCCTCTTGGCTTAAACCTTGCTACGGGAGCCCCGATGAGGAGTAGCAGGATTGGCTGAGTGGGTAGAGGCAGATGCCAATGGAGTGGCAGAGAGAGCTACAGTGCAGGAGTCCCAAGACTATGTTGAGCTAGCAAGCTGCAACAATGCGAGGGGCACAGGAGTGTTGCACCAGTGCAGGATGGCACAGAGAGGTGTGCAACAGTGCGATATGCATGGAGTGTTGTAGCAGCTCAGAGGTTAGACAGGGAGCACTTGTCACCAGCAAAGGGAGCTTCAACATTAGAGGATGTTTCTAGCCCAACAGAGAGGTCAGTTGGGAGTTTTTTTTGTTTCTAGAGTTGCTAGAGAAATAACACTTGGGAGAAGTGTTGCATGCAGAACATTTCAAAGGTTCAGGATCGGGTTCGAGTTGAATGCCTTTCTTGTTGAGAGGGAGTGTTGAAAATGGCAACAAGAAACGCTAAAAATAGCAATGCTAAATATAGCATTGCTATAAATAGCAATTCAGGTATCAGTGTTGGACATAGCAACAAGGAATGATAAATGGAAGTGATAAAAATGGCATTGTTATACATAGAATTTCGGGATGGATTCCAATTTTAGTTAGTCCCTGAACTAAAATTGAGAAGTAAAATTCGAATTTGTTCTTAACAACTGTTTGATTAATAATTAATTAATTCATCTTGAGTTAATTAGTTGGAGAAAATCAAACATGAAGTCTATGTGAAGACATGCAACAGTTTCTCCGTTGATTGAGGAATTTATCCCTTAGTTAAGGAGATGAGGATGAGCTGTACCTTAAGTTGTAATTAGTTAGCTCAGTTAACTAAGTTAAGTCTAGTTAGATTAGTTCCAACAGTCTGGGGAACTGAATTGTGAGTTCAGTTAGTTAATGTTTGTATGCATGTAACTAGTGTTCTCCAGATAACTGAATATTCTCTCATGAATAACTCATGCATGTTAGTTCAGTTAGAGACCCAGTTGAGATCAAAGGAAGGGATAGTGTACTATCAGTTGGAGGAATTTTCCTATATAGGAAACACATCCATGCAGAAGGAATCATCTCCTTCAGGATTGCACAATTATTTCTGAGTTTGGTGAGTTGTGTGAGAGGTGAATTCACACAGGTGGCATCGAGAGGACCCAGGAGAAATTGTGCAAGGAAATAAGAGGCTTGGAGGGCAAAGGAGAAGGTTTGTGAGAAGCCTTTGACTGTCTATGAGAAATAGAGGGATTGTACTTGTTAGAGCCTAAATCTACCTCAGGCTGAGAAAGGTAGGATCTAGGTCAATATCAAACCACGCTTAACCTGGTAGCTAGCCCTACCAGGTCGGGAGAGGGCTCTCTCCTGGTCAATCTCAACAAAATATAATCGATGAGGGCTTGAGATGACTGCTATAAATACTAATCTTAGGCTAGGTATGTGTGCAAAAGAGTTTGATTTGAATATAATGATGTTTTGTTGGCTCAAATGGAAAGGCAAATTTTGGGTGCGGGGATTGAGGCTCAGTTTTGCAGAGATCTCAATGGGGCAAGGTAGGAAAACTGATTTGGCACTTCAAATTGAATGAGATGGAGAGATTAGACAGGTGAGGAGTTGAAGAGGGAAAGAAAACTCCGAGATCCTCTTCAAACAGTTGAAAACATCAAAACTAAAACAAACCCCAGGTAGAGCATTACAATTTCAATGGATTCTACTTTGATTTAGTTAAGAAGAAATAATAGAGAGAATGGCATACACAAAACATAAATAAATTCACAATTACATAAGAAATCACTATACCAAAACACAATGCCACATGGATCCCAAAGAGTGCTGCAAACCCTGGTCTCTATTCCTTAGCCAAAACTGCTGATATGAGTATACAATGAAGCTCCAAGCTTTCTCAAAAGTCCAACCTTCTGCCAAAAGCCAACCCCTACACTATGAAATTCATAAAATATATACATTTGCTCATCCTTGTACTAAGGGATTGAGCTCAACCATTTTCTTCAAAATAGAAGCAATTACATTAAACTTGGGCCGAATTTCTGAAAATAGGTGTTGAAGATGAACTCGTATCTCCTAAACCATAGAAACTGTTACAAAACTGAAAGAGGTTTTTGTAGATAAGTTCGTGTTGGAGAAAAAATCTCTCAAATTTGGGAAATTCATTTCCATTTGCTCACAATATGTTCCACAAAATCATCTCTAAAACAGAAAAATCATTAAAAATTTAAATCTGTGAAAATGAGCTATAAAGATCTAGTCACATATCCTAATTCGTGACACCTGTGAATAAACTAAAAGAGGGTTTTGTTATATGGCTCGTGGTTAACAAAAATATCCTTGGGTTTTTCAAAATTACTTTCCATCTGTTGTAAAATGGCCCCGCACTAAAATGACTAAAACACTAAAAAATATGAAAAATTTGCTTTGTTTTAATGTAAGCTCCAAATATCACTGTATATCTCCCACATAGTAGCACCTCAAAACATGCACAATCAAGAATCACTCATCCCTTTCGATCATATCTTCTAATCCGGGAGCCAGTTACGGGAGTGCGATATACCATTGGAAAGATTTTTCCGAGCTTCTTCTAATGGACACACTTGTGACTTGTTTTGTGCTAAACATCATGTGAAAAACATCTAACAAAACCAGACATAGTAAGATCTCATGTTGATCCCTGATGACAGGCTGCGAAGACTGTAACTAACAATACTGAGAGCTGGATAGCTTTCGAGCTAAGGCTTTGTGTAATCCAGACTATTTTCCACTTTTATGATAATACAGAGATTGGGGTTTTACGCTGAGGCTTTCCTCGGATTATTCTTCTGTGTTTCATGTGTATGATTTCTTCTTCTTTTTTATATGTGTTCCGATTGATCTAGCTCAAATTGATTAAGCTTCCACAAAGTTTGTTGTAGAAGTAGATCTAGTATTTTGCTTTAGTACATTGCATTATCAGTTGATCTACAGGTGGAATTTCTACAATAGTAACGGGAGAAAATGTATGATATATTTGGTTCACCTTTTACCTTATAAGAAGAGCATCAGCATATACATATATACATACATACAGAGAAATGAAGTTCTACATTAAATAGACTCATGAATCAAACCTTAAATCCCAAGTCCTTTGAACAAAATCTAGTATTCTAAACATTACACATTTCATAAAACATTAAACGCTGCCATCAAATAATTTAAACCAATTCAGGAATCTACTAGTTACACTTCACCAACAACTCACCAGAGCTTTTGGCACTTCCAAAATCACATAACTTTAGCTGATGATTGTGAGGATTGACCTGTTCAAAATATCATTTCAGAAATATTTGACAAGCTCATTGGGGTACAAAAACCATGCTACTCATGAACAATAGAGTACGCTGATTGTATAGAAAACAGACCCTCTTTCCAACCACAAATTTGACTAGAATCCAACAGGAATTTTAGGCACAGTCAAAGTTCTCTATGGTGGAGTGATTCCATTGGTTTGTTTTGCACAATTTTAAATTAAAGCAGATCATCTGAAAGAGTCAGAGTTCCAGATCAATCAACACTCTGACTGAATTGTACATAAGACTTTGGCAAGGGAGTGAAGTCTGCTACAGGTTTAGGCAACTCCTATAAAAAAACATTTATCACTAAAGTCCAAGGCCATTTATGAACAACCATTTATCACTAATAACTGGCATAAATCAATTTTAAATTATTTTGTGCTTATACACTAGCATACAAAGTTTCAACGAGGAACTAAACAAAGGGAAAAAGTAAAAGTAGTTGCAACATGAAAGTAATGGTATGGTCACATACCAGAAGATTTTGAGGTTTCACATCTCTATGGCATACCCCAGTAGCATGAATATAGGCTAATGACCTGCAAATCTGGCACCCAACATTTTTTCATAAATAATTTAAGGTAGGAAAAACATCAATAGCTCGATCTACTAAGCAAAGACCAAAAAGCAATAACTATAGAATCATTTTATTAAATTTTTGAAAGATACTAGGACCTACGGAATATACAAAATCAAAATGCATAGCCTAGCTTAAAAAGAAGAATCGCCTAACATGTTATCTATATAATTTTACATAGATCAAGGGGATTCTCTTATTCATCCTACTATAGTGTTTTGATATCCGATAAACAGTCTTTGGGACATACTCCAATACCAAGTTAAGCTATAGTTCATCCTTATTAGTAGTAGAAAAGAAAAAATGCTTCAAAGAAACAACATTTGGGTGATCCAGAATGCACATTGTCTACAACTCTCTGTTTTTGTACCATCTATCATGCAAAACCTTTTTAATAGCTACAGTTTCCCTCGTCTCTAAGCATTTCACATGTACAAGTAAAAATTAGCTTGCCCTTATCATCATTAATATAGAAATAAATAGCACAGTTTGACGCTCTCAAACACTAACATCAATCTAACTAATTTCTAACAGATTTATATCTAAACATTAAATAGAGAAACCAACTAATCACCTAGAATTGGTCAAACAAGTGAGAGAAACCAACTAATCACCAAGAATTGGTCAAACAAGTGAGAGAAACCAACTAATCACCTAGACTTGGTCAAACAAGTGAGATTTCATTTTAACAGTTTCATCCATAGCTATGCATCCCAGATCCAAATTTAGTTATAATGGCATGTTTTTTGTTGATCTGCAATGCTTGATTTAGTTATGTAACATACTTCTGTAATGCAATCACCCTGGGAGATGATCCCAAAGTTGTACGATAAATGATAGAAAAATTGACCTAATTTTGACTATCACATGATTTCATCCTTTGCACATGTCCTAACAAGATGTTAGTTTCATCCTTTGCACTTGTCCTGAAAGATGTAGCAAGGAAATTTTGAACTAGAATTATATTTCCCAATGTCTCCTATGCGAATTCAAATTCAACTTTGACTAACACGTCTTTTTTGCAAGTCCACACTAATCGTTTTCTAGAACGTCTGATTCAAAGCCATACATAAATTCATTAAGATAGAGCAATACGAGAATAGCATACCCAAGGCTAGTAAAGGGTATTCTCAAACCTACTAAACACCTCCAGTATTCAAAACAATTGGGCTTACATAACTTACTGCAACACCGTAGTTATTCATGCATTGATGTTGAACTGAAGTTGAATTGGGCCTTTTATTCCTGATTTAGCAGGACACTACTTGGATCATTCAAAGGTGATTTTTTGAAGCATGACTATTAGAAGTTTGACCATATCACTAAACTTACACAAAGAAACCTTACAATCTAGCCTTAATATTTTCCAACTACATAAAAAATAAAATCCTAAATTTCCAGATTTTGATAAAAGTAATTTACATATCGATGTCAAACTTTATGTATCTTTCACACTAATGATTATAAGACCTTTTGGTCCACTCCACAGACTGGGCAGTGATAGTTGGGATGAAATCGGATCCCAGTGGGAGCCTAAGAGAGCCTATAAAGAGCAAGGAAAATCACAAAATTGTGTGCCTAGAATACCTTACTTGATATAATACAGAAACAAGATTGTAGGATTTCTACATAGTGAGAATGATCAGCATGCTACACTGTCTTTTGGTACAAATTTGGTAAAATTTCCTCAAGTATATGTTCTTTATCTTCCATATTCCAAACAAGAACGCACTATTAGCAATCAGAAATCTGCATGAGACCATCGACTTATGCCAAATTAGCCAAAAAGGGGTTGAGGTGCGAGCATTGCTTTCTTGCATGAACTTCTGAAGAATCTCAGGAGTAGCTCCCTTAATTTTTGCAAGAAAGTTCTAGCATAATTTAATAAAAACAATACTATTGATAAGACAATCATGGAAAAACCAACATCAAGCCAAAAACAATAAAAGCATCATGTTCTTACCCTGTGTTTTGAAGTTGAATAGAAGGGGTAGAGGGCGGCCATTGGGCAAGCGAGCATTGGGATCTCGAAGCTCATCGAAGAAAGGGTTTATACAAGATTCAAGCTGCAACAGAGTAATTGAATTTCCATGTCTCATTAAAAAAACATGGAAAACAAAATAATATGAAAGATGGTACAAAATAAAAACTTAAATCCATGTTATAAAATCTCATTACTTACCGCAGTGCCACGAAGGTTTGGGGAGTACTGAAGAAGTCTGGAAACTAGATCTACAACTTTTAGAGGTGTGCGTTTGTGGAAAATCTGAGAAAACAAGTCTATCAATTTGTAAACTTACTAAGAAAAGGGAAGTTATGAAATATTTAATGAAAATGAAGACAAGTGAATGAATCTTATGCCAAGGGCGAGCCTTAATTTGTGGAAACCCAAACTCATTATAATTAGGATTCATACATTTGACTTCCTCACTAGTTGGAGTTCCAAGGATCTACAACCATAAAGACACCAAAGCATTGTATAAGCCCCAATAATCTCCAACTTTATGTCATGTACGACTCTACTTTTTTATAACTACAGTTTCCCCATCTCTGATCATTTCACGTGTACAATTACAAACACTGTTATAACAAAACTATTTTACATTAGATAATACAAACACTGTAATAGATGGTTTTGTTTCAAATAAACTAAACCTTGTGATCACCTTGTCATCCTTGATCTTCATGGTGTTCATCTCTCCAAACTAAACAATTTTTGGCAAGAAAACCAAACAAAGGAAAATGAAGAAAATAATTTATACAAAATCTGGTAAAATAGACATATTTTGCTATCTTTATAAGAGAAAATAACAACATCGATCCCCACTAAAAGTCACCAACAACCTTTTGGTTAACATCATCAGAGAAATGCATTGGACTTGGGCAATAATATGAGGAAAATCATGCTGCCATGGATTGCACTGAAAAAAAAGGCGCATATTGTCACCATATGGCATAATAACAGTAAAGAATTTAGGGTGTTTACCTTTAAAAATAATGATTTCAAAGAAAGGTCACATTCAATTTCTACAACGACTATTTCTTGTCATCCTCAAAACAAATCTTTTACAAATCTCTCTCCCTTTGTTTTTCAACTCGAAGACAGAATCAAAGGCAACAATTTGTGGATTTAATGAACTTATATAATCCTTCATGGATTCTTATGCCTGAAATAAAACATAGAAGAAAGGGAGTTGAATCCCCTTTCCCACAACAACAACTGCTTGAGAAACTGTGTGTCATTAATAAGTAGTATCAATCAACTCCATTTACAATAGCTTGACAAGAATCAGGCATGTACGCTGCTTGTCCTTATGCTCCAGCCTGCTTCCCACCAACTCATATTTT